>OY997591.1:53879887-54481315 GCA_963921825.1 Erodium maritimum
TCGCTGAAGGAACGGTCTGGCGCGGGGCGGAACTTGGCGGAAAGATAGAATGTGGCAGGGTGTAATCATACCCACTTAAGCATGTAGAGGGCCTGCAGACACGCTTGATAGGAAGAGATGATGTTTCTATAGTCTCATGGGTCGTATCCTCAGTTGGGATTGAAGAAGGCGCTTCTGGTGGTGGAGTATGAATCATGTAAAAATGTGATGTCAAGTGGCATCAGGGGTGGAACATGAGAAGCATCAGATGGTGGTCCGGTGTTCGCACATTGGTCTCCTGGGAAGATGTTCTCCCAAAACTGCACATCTCGTGATATGACAACCCTTGTGATTCAAGGTCATAAACGCGATAACCTTTCTATCCCACCGGGTATCCCACAAATAAGTTGGGGCGAGATCTTAGGGAAAATTTATCGCGTGTTTATTGGTGAACACAACAAAAACAAACAGAGCTTCGGAGGTGATCATACTCCGGTTTCTTCCCATAAAGCATTTCAAACGAGGTTTTGTTCCCAATTACTGCAAGTGGCATCCGATTAATCAAATAGGCCGTCATAAGTGTGCATTCTGCCAAAAAACGTAATGAAAGCCTGGATTGAAAACGTAAGGCTCGTGCAACCTCAAGAACATGTCGGTGCTTCCTCTCTACGACACCATTTTCCTGAGGGGTACCAATATCATTGTAGTAAGCTACTAGTTTATGGTGTTGAAATTATTTGCCTCCATTGGTGCAAAGACACTTGACCCAAACATCAAATTGACCTGCCACCCAATTAAAAAAATGGAAAACCTTCATTTTCACTTTAGACTTCTGCTTCATTAAGTACACTCAGGTGGCCCTGTTGTAGTCATCAACAATAGAGAGGAAGAAATGGCACCCTGAGAGTAAGGGCGTGTGGTTAGATCCCCAAATATCGGAATGGATTAATTCGAATATCCGAGTAGTCTTATGTGTGTGGACTGGGAAAACCAATCGTGTCTGTTTAGCATTACAACAAGCATCACATATACCCAATCCATGCTTGAAAAAATTAGAAGATAAACCTGAAATTAAAGATAACCGAGAAGCCGGCATATGCCCTAAACACCGATGCCATAACTGAGTCTCATCATTCCCACGAGTCAATAAGGCCTTTCCTGCCTCTGTTGATTCTCAATGGTAGAGCCTGTTCCGCACCTTACCCGTTCCAATCATCTTCCTCGAGAGTAAGTCTTGTATCACACAACAACCCAAGTAAAATATTAGTGCACAATTGAGATCACGAGTAATCTGACTGACATATAGTAAATTGAAGAAAAAATACGGTATTGCAAGAACTCGATCGAGAGTCAACAGAGAATCAAGGACCACTTGTCCGACGACGGTCACATGAGCACTTTCTCCTCTAGGCACTTCTACAGACAGAAATTGTTTTTTATTTTGAATGTTTGATAAAAGGGTAGTATCACAATAAATATGATTAGTTGCCCCATAGTAAATAATCCGTATCGTAGAGATGTCACCATAATTTTGAAGGGTAGTCGAAGTACCGGAAAAACCATTCATAGATTGAGATATACTAAAAATTTCCAAAAAAATTAGACTTTTGGGCTTTAGAAAGCTGGCCTAAAAAAGCCTCCAAAGAGGGGTCAACGGGTTGGGCTGACCTGAAAAGAAGATCCACGCCCATACCCTGCCCCAATCCAAGCACCACGACCCGCCCAAGACCCGCGTGGAGATCTGCTACCCATCTCGAACCCGCGTTGTCAGCTGCTCGCCTCGAGTCCGCGTGCAGAAACGCGTGACGCCCTGACCTAGAGCACCGACCTGTTTCGCCCATTTGACTTACGACTCTGTGGCCCATGCAAGTTGGCCTACTAGGGCTTGTGATGTTTTCCTCTATCAGAGAATGTGCAGTTGCAGCACCAGGCGCGTCTCCCACAAAATGTGTCATATCTACAGATGGTGCAAAGGTAGGTCTCGGGAAGCAGATAGAGTGTCTCCAAGGAGAAGGTCATGTGGAAGCAAGTGTAGAATGGTGGCACGCTCAAGGTTGTAGTTCGACATCAATGGTGCTTCCCAATCCGGTAACAGGACGCTCAGAGGTCTGGCTGATGAGTTCTCGGGGTGGCTGCGTCCGACAAAGAATATGTGTTTGAAATCTCTCAATACTTGGATATGACTGTTAACACCGCAAATACACTTACCACATATAAACTTGGGAAGATAGAGAATTTGCAACCCATCCCATATCCCTATTGATATGTCGAAAAATGACGAAATTACAGGTTGGGCGTTAGCCATTGAAGGCTTTGATACCATGTAAAATTGTTAGGATATTGTATCCATATTTTCTTAATCAACTTGACTGCATAATTTATACAAGAAGTAGATGATAAAAAAAGGAAATAAAGATCTTCCTAATATTTACAATATCAGATAATATCATATTCAAATCTTTGATTGACGGAAACGTTGTGATCAGAATCATGCTTCATCCTCGACACAGAACATTACCTTCAATATCTTCCATCTCTCACACAAACATAGACATAATTGTAATAGCATGGTGCCATGTGGATAAGTGCTCTTTTTTTTTTGAACAATTCAATAATTTAATCATTCTCACTTCGTTTCAACTCCGATTAGTTTCAAATTTGCACCAATATTGTAAAACCCCACGTATTTTAAGAGAGCATTATTTTGAGAAATGAAACGTTGAGGTAGGAAATTGCAACAGTATTGTTGAAGGGAAAAAAGGGGTAAATTCTGGACCGAAGCATAGATTGGGCCAGGTTGGGCCCAATCAACGTCGAACCCATTTGCACGCACGCGCGGCCCAGTCTTCAGAAACCCTTGGTCTTCAACTCAGCGCCACACAAAATTCGAGAGAGAAACGCAGCGCCGCACGCCTCTCTCTCCCTCGTTCTCTCTCGAACTCGCTGGAGATCTAGAGCGCTCCTGACCTCGCCGGAGCTCCTGCGCTATTTCCTGACCCTCCTCCACCATCTACCGCCTCAAACCCGTACTAGAAACACCCCATCCCTCTTTTCCTTCTTCGTTTCGCCGTCAGAACCAGCACGATCTCGCCGGAGAACATTCGAGGTTCCCAAGCTCGATCCTACACGGTTCGTGCTTCTCTCGACCTCCCTCCTTCTTCTCCGAACCTTCGTTTCCTGAGAGCACATCGTTCCGGGCTCTATCTGAGCGAGTTTGGTCGGAACCCTCGCGGGCGACCCCGAGCTCGTCAGATCTGAGACGAGGACGGGTTTTGAGTCACGCTCGAGCTCCTACCGCCACCACCATGACTCCGCCAAGACCTGACGCAACCTCTCCGCCCTCTTTTTTCCCCTTGCGTGCTCGCCTGACACCATCTACGGTGGCCAGATCACTCAAGCATCGCCGGAACTACCTACAGCTCAGGCACGGGTCTGGGCAGAGCTTTGGGCCTGTTGGAGTTGGGCCTTAGGCCAGACGGGCCTTGGGCCAGGGTGGTTGGGCTTGGTCACGGGCCTTGGGCCCAGGCTAAGACTTGGGTTCGGACTCGGACCGGGTCTGGACTCGGGTCTGGATCCGGGTTCGGGCTCGGCCCGGATCTGGTTTCGGGTTGGGCTCAGATCCGGGTCAACCCGGTTCCAAAGAAAATCATTTTTAAAAATCAAATTAATTAACTAATTTAATTAATTTAAGTTTGACAATTAAAGGACCTTTGGACAAATACCGAGACTGGTTGGACCTTTTATCTGTCAAACCCAGACACCGGCTTGGACTTGCCCGAGTACTTGGACTTCACCCGAGAAGACGGAGTTGGCCCGGTCGTCAGCAGCTAGGAGTATTATTAGAGGAAGACCTTGAGGTAGGGAAAGTCTTAACCTCCTCGTGTAACTTAATATTTAGTATGCCTATTAGGTTAATAAAATTGGAAAGGTCCTAGATTGCATATAGGATGCGAATAACTAGAATAATCGTCTTTCAATTACTAATAACCAGACGTGTCTAGTATGCATGCGTAGGATGTGAATAACTAGTTTGGCTCGCTTTCAATACCTGGGAAATTGCCGTGCTGGTAGAAAGGCCGAGATGAGCCATAGGATTGGTTGTGGTTGCCTCACATGCATTGATTGCTTAGTCTTCAGGATAAATTAAGAGTCTAACGAACTAGATAAATCGTATGCTTGAACGGTTGAATGAATGCTTGAATGATTGAATGGATATTTGAATGATTGAATGAATGATTGAGTGTAATTGATTGTGCCAAATGGTACGATCGGGTGAATGATAGACCGATGGATCGCGATTGGTAAGTATAACGGTACGTGTAAAGGTATATGGATCTCTTTGGTGTGTTGTGATGGAATTGTGATTTTCTAAGCTTTGGTTGTATGAGGTATTGGCATGTTAGTCTCTTGTGTGTGTTTTGAGGTTATTGGTGATCCAGTATGGCACCCACACCGTAGAGGATTCCGGTGTGGGGTAGTGTCATAGCCGATGGATGGTTTACCCTGCGGGGAATGATTATTGGTGATCTGGTATGGTACCCACACCGTAGAGGATTCCGGTGTGGGGTAGTATCATAGTCGGTGGATGCTTATTGAACCATGCGGGGCATTGGTTATTGGACCCTGTGGGGCATTGATTATTGGACCCTGCGGGGCATTGGTTATTGGACCCTGCGAGGCATTGATTATTGGACCCTGCGGGGCATTGGTTATTGGACCCTGCGGGGCAATTGGATGGTTTACCCTGCGGGGAATGGTTACTTGTTGATTCACCCGAGTGTATGCGTCCTGCGGGAGCATTACCTTGGTTCCCGATGACATATGGTCCTTTGGGGTCATTTCCGAGAATCCCGACGATATGTGTCCCTCAGGGATGTTACCGGTAGCTCGACGTATGTGCCTCCTCTGGACCGAGGGAAAATCTGACATGACACGAGTACTCTTGTGGATCGGAGTATGGGATCCGATATGACACAAGAACCTATTCGTGGATCGGAGTATTGAGGATTCGAGTTGTTGGTGTGATATTTACTTGCGCCCATTTTAGTAGTTATCAAATATTTACAGCGCTTTTCATTGATTCTTTCATAAGTTATTGTTACCTTTAAGAATGTGATATTGTTTTTTTATCTTTAACCGTTTTACAACATCTTATTGATTAAAAGTATTAATTAAAAAATGTGTCGTCGTGCTAAGACAGTTTTATTACTAAATTGGAGGTTAAACTGTTTATGATTTTCCTTACTGAGCGTAAGCTCACCCCCCCCTATGTTTTATCTAATGTTCTACAGGCGTGCATGGGGAGTAGTGAGGCTCGGGAGCTTCTGGATAGTCGGGGTGTTTAGCTTAGAGACGTGTTGGTCATCTGTATCGAACCTCTTATTTGACGTACTCTATTTTGATCCTTGACTCCTTATTTACGATTTGGAACTTATGATTTGAGTATTGGAGATTTGAAAATCGTTTATTACTTGAGCATTTGATCGGAACTCATTTTAGCATTTAATCAGTTTTATTATTTTTGGTTACTATTTAATTGTCAACGTAAGTCACGTCTCGAGTCCGGCCAAAACCGGATTTGGGGCGTGACAAATATAGTAGAAAAATGATAAATCAATACTCAATTATTTAATAAACTTTCTAAGATAATATTTTTGTTCAGTCATGACTCGGGGATATGGTGCTAAATTAAAAATTCGCTAAAATTATAAGATAATACACTTTTGATAATTTACATATGTCCCATATAAAATATAAATTAATAATTCCTTATATACTACATATTATGTGAATGATTTAGTAAGATTTCTTGAAAAATGACTCAATTGTGTATTTTTTTTTCTTGAAATCAATTTCATCTTGAATCATATCTCTAATTTTCTTTAGCATTATAAGAAATTTTGGTGTTGTTTTTTCATAACCCAGCAAGAAATTATTCAATGTGATTGCCGCTTTAATAGCCTCATTCCGTGAAGGGGGCTCCATGGTAGAACTTTCATCATCATCTTCCTCATACACTGTATAATAATTAATTAAGTTAAAGTTTGAAAGTTGTTTTAATAATTAAGTGTTTCATTATAAATTAATAAAATATTAACTAATATATGAAATAATAAATATTAATTTATAGATTAATTAATAACTCTTTTAAGGAAAATCAAAGGAGGGTTGGAGGCTCGTCCGGTAGTTTCAGGCAAGGACAAAAACGAACGGAAGGTGCGTACACGTTCCCGTCCGGTTACTCCTGCGAAGAAGAGTGGTGGTCCAACACGAATGAAGCTCTCCGAGAAGGTTCAAGCTTCAAAGTCGGGTGTGGCCCAAGTTACAGAGTTTTCTAGGTCTAAAGACGAGAAAAAAGGTCTCGTTTAAGGAAATTTCTGGTCGGGCCACTAGGGATGGGAAGACAGTAGAACCAATGCACCCGAGTTCTGCTCAGGTTCGTGATGTTGCGCTCGAGAAACAGGGTAATGAGGTCGGTTTGGTCGGTGGGAAACTTGAGAAGGGTGGTTCTTTTAATCCAGTGAAGAAGAAGCAGGCTTTTTCAGCTCTCAAGGGACTCGACCCTGCACAGGTAATTTCGAACGAAGTGTACATTCGGAACTTACCATACGCGAGTTCGGATGATTGGGTTCGTCCCACTTTTGGTGTGTTTGGCGAAATTACCGGATGCTCTGTTTTGAAGCACGCGAACAGGGGTTGAAAGATTTTTGGGTTTGTTACGTTTCTGTCACCAGAATCGGCGTCCACGGAAGTGGAAACCTTCAATGGATACAAGTTGTTCTTAGCTCTGGCTTACCCTCGTGATCTAGTTGGTTTATCTTCAAATTGAGTCGAGAATACTCAGGTGTCGATTCCGATAGTCTCGCTTGAGCTTTTGGGATCCAGTGGTTTCGGTGGAACAGAGCCTGGTGGTGTGGTTGCGTCAGGTGTTGAGGCCCTAACTGAAGCCCAATCTCCAGAACCATGTATTGAGACCCACTCAGCAAGCTACTTTGGCTCTGGTGGTATGGTTCCGTTGGATTCAGTGATGGACTCATGCCCTCAAGCCTAGTCCCAGGAGGATATTCCTTCCCCTTTGGATTTGGGTTTGGGTGATGGCAATCAGCCCGACATTGTTGAGGTAGATGATCCCGGTGAGAATCACCAGAGTAGCCCATGGAAGGAGGTTCTCCTAAAATCCCTGAAGCCAATCACCACGTCACAAAGCAATGTTTTAGCTCAAACAAAAAGACGTAGTCGTCCAAAGAAGGGACAGTCAAAAGAACCTGTTCCTCCAACTGTCGTTTATTGGACAAGAGCTAAGACTACCGCTGATAGAGGAGGAAATCCAGTGAGCTTTACTATCGATATTGCTAAGAAAGATAGCTCATGGGATTGGAGTTTTAGCAAGAAAGTGGGAAAAAAGGCGTTTAACTTTGTTCCACTGATGCTCGATCAATCCAAAGACATTCCGCATCATGTTGAGGAGGACGTCGGGTATAGTGAGGCTAAGGATCTGATTATTCCTATTTCGGTTTCCAACCAGTTTCTTTGATTGACCTCGGGTAGGACGTAGGTATTGAGGAAGGCTTTGATGGCGGCTTTTTCTTGAGTTTCTTGTTGTTGCTATCTGTTTTGCTCTTGTAGCTGTATTAGTTTGAGGAAATAGTCCTGTTTAAGGATCGTTTCTTGCTTTGTTCTACTTTGTTGTAAAATACGGGCTCTCATGGCCACCCAAGACTCCAACAGTAAAACACGGGCTCTCATGGCCACCCAAGACTCCAACAGTAAAACACGGGCTCTCATGGCCACCCAAGACAGAAACTAAACTATCAACCTCCGGGCATGGTCATATGCCTCCAGTAATTCTAATATCGATAAGTTCACTGCTACTACGACACTACTAAGTGGCACATGCATTTATAATGTTTGCTACGTTCCCGTATCATACGAAACTACCCGGTGTCTCCTGTCTTCCTAATATTCGATAAACTTACTTAACCCACGACACCCCAATGTCACATGCATTTCTAATGTTAACTTTCCCTAGTCAGGGCCGAGATCCGGCTACTTTTCCCTACCTCGTAAGTTTCTCCAAAAGCGCACAAAATAAGCCCTGGCGTGATCTCGGTCACTCGCCTAGCTTTCCCTTCCCTCGGTCTACGGCACGATCTAATAAGAACACAATTTTAAATACTTATAAGTTCGTAGACATAAAATGGAATTTAATAAACTCGATGCCCGAAAGTAACCCCGACAATGTCGATCACTCCCAAACTTCCCAATTACTCGACATTGTTGATAATGGACCCGGAAAAGCCCGATTCGCCTGACATGGCGAATCTGCCCGGGTTTTGGAAACGCCCTTCCGGGGCTTTGATTAGAATAATTCAAGGATTCCTAGGAACTCGACGGAATCGAATTCCGGCTTCCGAGTAATTTAATTAGAGTTTCAAGTTTCTAAACCCGTCAATTACAACTTTTACAATTTAAATCCAAATTTCGATCCGGTTGTGGATTAATGATCCGGGGAACGTTCTAAACCACCCGAACACGAAATCCGAGCACCCGAGCACGTGGGCCCCACCCGGCCAACTTGTCCGTGGGTGGCTAGGGTTCAAATGGGCCCGGCCCACCATGGTGGTGGCCGGCCCTAGCTCCGGCCAGCCACCCCATGGCCGGCCGGCCACACCCTATGGTGGCCGGAGCTCCCCCCGAGCTTCCGGTCACCGGAAAACGTCCCTCTTCACCCCAAAACGCCTCCAAAATGTCTCCAACGATCCCCCATCCTCAATACAACCCTAAACTAATAGTTTTAAACCAAAACCTAATTTTAGAACTTGACAAAACGAAGATCGGTTTGGTGATTACCGTAGAGGAAGGCGGTGTGAGTTCGATTCTCCTAACTTTGAGACGATCCAAGGGTTGGATGAGTGTGAATAGTAGCACAAACCCTAGCCCTTCTCTTTTCTCTCTTCTTCTCCTTCTCCTTCTCTCTCTAACTCTCTTCTCTTCTTTTTTCTATTTTTGTTTCTCTTTCTACAAGGTGTGGCCGAACACACCTATAGGTGTGTCTCCCTTGTCTTGTCCAAACCTAACACCACCACTTGTTTGACAAGTGGCAAGGTGGGGCCCACACCTTTTTGGAAAATATCTTCGCGAAATTCGGACGTTTCGGGCCCCGAACGGGCACTTTTTCCAAGAAATTACGAAACTTCACGGGCTACTAGGAAACGGCTCAACTAAGACCGCTGCGACGACGGCTAATCTTTTTGGATCCAAAACGGTCTTCGAATGGACCAAAACGTCGCTTGGTTGATTTTTCCAGCGAAAAGTCAACATTTCCCAAATTGGTCAGGAAGTTTCCCTGAGTCCCCCGGAACTTACTTTGGTCGATATCGGGATCAACTTAAGTCCGGTATGACCCTCGGGGTCAATTCTAGGTTCAATTAAGTGTCTGTCTTAAAATTTTTAAATTTTCCTGTTTTTCGCAGGTTTGACTGGCGTTGACCGGGAGTGGTTATTACACATCAAGTTACCCCTTACTACTTTAACTAAAAGATAACATGGGGATAAATCGTATGGGAGTAGTGATGAGCGTAAATTTGTCTTACTTAATTTGACAATTTCCTCCTATATTTTTACATTGTTTATGCCTTGTTTTTTTAATATATTTTTAGCATTATTTAATAATTGCCCTAAACCTCGTTCGTTGTCGAGATTTTCCAAATGTTGATAAAATAGACATTATTGGTCTCATTTTCTAAGCTTCGCAAAAGAAAATTATTGGCGCAAGAACGAGGTGGATCGGAGGTCAAATAGATCGAGAATGAGCAACGAAAGTTTAAAGTTGTAAATTGGAAAACATGTACCACGATTAGTTCTAGTGTGGCGCAGCGTACAACCGTACCGTGAGCTTGCATGCAACCGGCCTTTGGATTGATTAACCAGGACGAAGACCCATCACAATTGTTAGTGCTGAGTCAAGTTGACCGCACGTTCGTCCGTTGGATCGGTGGACAACATGATCGAAGGCACATAGAGCTTGCTGCAACATTTTCCCCTTAGCTCTCCAGTACCAGATCACATCAGATAACTAGCACTCTACTTCTCCATTTCCCGTGATCTTGAAGAAAAAACTTATATAAATTATATGTATATATATATGGTCGGTATATACTAAAAATCGCCCTTATTGTGCAAACTACGTAGTCACAGGAAGGCGACACGTGTCCTTTGCGCGCGCGCAATGATGGTACCCCTATGCAAAGTGTTAGTACCTTACATACACAAACAAAAAAGTGATGGTACTTAACACACACAAGTGCTGGGACCTTACATACACAAGTGTTGGTACTTTACATGCACAAGTGTTGGTTTTGTCTTTATTCAGAAAAACTAATTTATAATCAAAGCCTCATGTGCTTATATAACAAAACTAAACCCCAAAGTCCTAACACAATAAGGAAACTAATCCTAAATTCCTAATACAAATAAAGGAAATCTCAAAACCCAAAAACAAAAAGGAAATAAACACCCAAACTCCAAATGTACGAATTTTCCCCTCTATATGACCCTAGATGGCCAAAAAACATCGTCGGTCATGGAAAAGCGATGAGTTTTGCTCGGGAGCCTGTTTTGACCCGAAAAATTCTAGGGTTATTTTGGATTCGGGTAAAACGCCTTTTCGGGTTCTCCAACTACCGCATCAATACGTCTTCGATATGGACTACATCACAAACACAAGTGTTGGTACCTTACATACATAAGTGCTGGTACTTTATATACAGGGCTGCTGGTACCAACATGCAAAGTTGTGGTGGTACCAAGTGACACCCTGAGAATTAACTCACAAAAAGGGCACGACAAACGCACCGGTCGTCAAGAAGTATTTCGGTTCAAGTCCGGTTATCGTACCCAAGGGAGCAATAAAACAGTCACTCGATTTAAAATCCGTTAGTTAATCTGTTTCTAAAAAGATTGGTTTTGGGTTTTTAAATTTAAATAACAGTTTTGAAATGCAAAAAATGTCCGGTGTTGTGAAATTCAGAAGAAAAAGTGATCTAGGACTTTAACGGGGTTACAATATGACTAATAGTTTCCATGTATTAGTATTACACGTGCAAACAAGATTGGTTTAAAGGCAACGGAAATTCTCTCAACTAGTCCTAAACATCTCTCGATCGAATTAGGACCCTATTATAATCTAACCGCCTAGTTATTTCTAATATAGGTGTAGAGAGACATAAAGCATTAAGATTCGTGAATTCCTCTAGCTTTCGGGTTGTAATCCTATAACTACCAAACTCGTGTTAACCTAACTTTACTAGATACTAGATTTAAACCTGAGTTGCATAATCCTTAGTCCTTTTAGCAATTCGCATCTCTCGATTGTTGAATGCTAAAACCTAAACATCTATCAAGTGATCAAGTTGACAAAACATTAAGTGTAAATCATGCAAACAATAACCTAAACACAAATTGCACAAACTAAATACGAAAGCTTTGAATTATTTCATCATATAGTTTCCCTTAGTCCTAGATCAATGGAAATTTAGCTCAAGGAGATGAAGAAAGAACACAAAGAAGAAGATGAACAAGAGAAAAACATATTTGAAAGGTAAAGTTTATACAAAATACCAATTCAATGATGGATACTCAATGGTTTTGCTTCAATCCTTGTTCTTAACCATTTCTCTCTCACCAAAACCAAAACCTTAACTTTCAATCTCTCTGAAATTATGCCCAATACAAGTTCTACTTCTCTAAATTCGTGCTCCTATATGTATATAGGTCTTCAAGACCTTTTTCTCCTTTTCAAATTCGGATTTGGAATAGGAAAATTTCCTTTTTTAAGTAGAAAACTTGTGTGGAAGTCGGCAAGCCTCGCGCGGACCTAATAGAGGACCGTAACGGCCTTGGACCCTTGACAAAAGTTGTAGATCTCTGAATTCCCTTCGATTTGTCAAAAAAATGAGGCAATCGGAGTTTGTATGAAGAAGTTATTCCATTCACAAAATCAGTCTACCTCCAAAGCTCCTTAAACCGATTTTTCCTTCATTTTAGCCCCCTTTTCGATCAAAGCACCTACAAAATACAATGAGAGACACAATACGAGCAATGAGAGAAAAATGGGCCAAATTATCCAACCCCAGGACTGAAAAGCTCAAGAATGTGGGCTGAAAACATCTAAAACCGCTATGTATGTCCACATCACCAAGTACCAACACTTTGCCATATTGGTACCAACACTTTGTATGCACGAAAAAGGATACGTGCCAGCATTTTATAGAAGGTACCAGCACTTTGCATGTTGGTACCACCACTTTGCATGTGCGAAAAATGACACATGTCAATAATCTATGTGAGGTACCAACATTTTTGCATGAGGTGGGGGGGGGGTACTAGATTTTTGCGCACGTGAACAAGAGCTACACACGCTCGTAAAGGACACGTGTCGCCCTCTTGTGAGTTAGTAGTTTGCACAATTAGGACGCGTTCTCATTTGATACCGATCGTGTGTGTGTATATATATATATATATATATATATATAGGGTAGCTATCCAGTAAAAAACATCCTTATTGTGCAAACTACGAACCAATCTAAGTCACAGGATGCGGTCAAAGTGACGTCAACAGAGCGCGCGCGATGCTGACACGTGGCCGTTTCGCGCGCGCCTCTGCCCGCGCGCGTGAGCGTGTTGACCACGCGCGCGCACAGTGCTAATAGTTTGGACGCACAGTGATGATAGTTTAGCACAGTGCCAAACTATCAGCACTGTGCGCCCAAACTATTAGCACTATGCGCGCCACGTGTCAGCACTGTGCGCGCGCACCAGCAGCGCGCGCGCCCACGTGTCAGCACCTGGTGAGTTCGTAGTTTGCACAATAAGGTGTGGTTTGTACCTGATACCAACCCTATATATATATATATATATATATATATATATATGACTGGTATCAGGTACAAACAAGGGCTTATTGTGCAAACTACGAACCAATCTGAACCATAGGATCCCCCAAAGTAATGTCAGCAAAGCGCATAAGATGCTAACACGTGAGAAATTAAATATATATAGGACTGGTATCAGGTACAAACAGGGGCTTATTGTGCAAATTACGAACCAATCTGAGCCATAGGATTCCCCAAAAGTAATGTTAGCAGAGAGCACCAGATGCTGACACATGGGCAATTAAATATATAAAACACTACACCTTATTGTGCAAACTACGAACTCACCAGATACTGACACGTGGGCGCGCGCGCTGCTGGTGCGCGCACACACAATGTTGATAGTTTACATAGCACGACGCTAATAGTTTAGTACAAAATGTGCTGATAGCAATCTATCAGCACATTTTGTACTAAACTATCAGCACCGTGCTATGTAAACCATCAGCACCGTGCTATGTAAACCATCAGCACTCGTGCTGCGCGCGTGGTCAACACGCACTATTGTGTGGGCTGAGGCGCGCGCGATGTGGCCACGTGTCAGCATCGCGCGCACTCTGAAGACGTCATCTTGGCTGCGTCCTGTGGCTTAGATTTGTTTGTAGTTTTCACGATAAGGGTGGTTTTTACTGAATAGCTACCACACACACACATATAGGTATGTATTCATGCGTTACCTATATGTCTTTTTGTTACTTGTTACCTGATTATAAGTCATTGGATCAACATAAATCAATGGTTCTAAATACAATGGTATACAACTGTAAATAAGTTGAACTTATAAATTAGTTATGTAATTTTAACATGTTTAGGGGTACTTATGTCATTTCCATTTTGCTTTCAACCATAACCTAATCACACCTATCGTCATTCACATATACATCACATAATCCCCTTGAACTGAGCCGCAACTCCCGATCCGAGCCCTTGCGTTCCTCTCGCCGGTGCACGAACCAGAAGAGGACGGCGCCGAGATGTTCCTCTCCCGTTCTCAGATCCCCCACGTCATGTTGAATCCCTCGGCGCCGAAGATGTTACCGTCTCGTCTCGCTCCAAAGCCCTCCCATGCCGCCGATCTGTAGTGGAACACAGCCACGAGCTTGGTCCCGTGCCGCCGATCGGTAGTGGACCACAGCCCTCCCGTGCCGCTGCTATACTCTGAGACGACCACACAGATCTGCACCAAGGGAGTCCGAGAGCCATGACCACGCGCATCAGTTCCTCCTCCGCAAACGGGAAGATGAAAGGGCGAGGTTGAGTTGCCATCTGCCTAGACTCGACTTCAAACCTGCCGCCGCCGTGAATGGTCTCAACGTCGTCCTACACGTGAAGGAGCCTCCGTGAAGCACGTATGCACATCCATCCTCGACGTCGGTCCATGCTGGCCAAGCTCCACCACGACGCCCCGAGTCTCCGCCGCCGCCGAGCAAGTAGAGGCTCCCCGAGTTCACGGCTCCGACCTCTGTTTTCAACCCTAGGTCATTATTTTTTACATCGACCAGCACATTCATATTTGTTCTCTCCGGAGTGGGAGGAAAGACGGCTGGAGCTCGGTGCTGCCCACAGGAAACTTCTCCACCGTTGGATCTTAGCATGGTTGGGTTGCAACAAAGATATGATTGCCAGACCGATATGCAGATAATGTTCATCATATTTTGATACTTTTTTAAAATCATATACTACTGTTTTTTATTTATTTATTTGATGGATTTGAGTATCGAAAGTTATAGTTTGTGGTATTTGGCTCAGCTTTTTTATTTGTAATATATAGTGTAGTATTACGCAATATATAGTTTATATTTTTGTAACCCAGTCCTTATATTAGTTATGTAACTTTAGTGTAGTAATCTGCAACGTCTAATGTATTTTTCTGTAAAATAGTACTTAATTGTTAATTGTTATGTAATTTTAGTGTATTAATCTGTAATGTCTAATGCATTTTTCTATAAAACAGTACTTAGTTGCTACGCAACTTTTAGTGTAATAATTTGTAACATCTAATGTATATTTCTGCAAAACAGTACTTAGTTATGTATCTTTTAGTGTAGTAAACGGTAATTTTAAGTGTCTATTTATGTAACTCTCATCCTATATTTATGTAACATTTAATGTATAATTATGGTGATTTTAATTTATGTAGCATTCAAGAATTCTGAAATATTCGATTTGAAAATTATAACATCTGATATAAAAATTATGTAACATTAGATATAAATTTATGTAATATTGTAGATAATATTCTGTAACTTGATGAAAATTGAGTAACGATTGGAATTTAAGATTAAAAATATAATATTAATTTTTTAAAATAAATAGTTTTTTAAATAAAATATTAAAAAATTCAGATTGAGGCAGCTAAAAATTTTGCAGTATTTTTTTTAAAGAAATATGGAATTACCAAATTATCTTTTTGATGATTTTTCATTTTATTTGTAGATAATTGAGCATCAAAATCTTTAACCATTAGATTTTAAAATTCAATGGTTTAGATTTTGGTAACAAGTAACAAAGTTCACCATGGTAACGCATGAAAGTGCCCATATATATATATATATATATATATATATATATATGTATATATATATATGTATATATATATGTATATATATATATGTATATATATATATAGGAGAGCAATCAGGTGCGAACCATGAATTACGGTGTGAACATGCGAACTCAACCAGATTGCGCCATGTGTCGCGCTCAGAAAATGCCCCCTTTTTGTTATAATCAAGTTTACTAATTCGATTTTTCCCGTTTCGTTTCAACTCCGATTTCATTTTTTCTTGCGCCAATATTCTTATTTTTTCAAGAGCTTTCTAACAAGTAGTGGATTGCATATATTTTTATGTGTTCTTGAATACGTGTGTGGATGTGTGAATATGAGTGCGAAAAGTGTGATGTGTTTTTGCAAATTTAGTGTATATGATTTGCGGATTTAGTGTATATGGTTTGCGGATTTAGTGTATATGGTTTGCGGATTTAGTGTATATGGTTTGCGGATTTAGCGTATATGGTTTGCGAATTTAGTGTGTTTTGCAAATTTAATGTATATGGTTTGCGGATTTAGTGTATATGGTTTGCGGATTTAGTGTGTTTTGCAAATTTAGTGTATATGGTTTGCGGATTTAGTGTATATGGTTTGCGGATTTAGTGTATATGGTTTGCGAATTTAATGTAATTTTCACACTTTTGTATGCAATATCACTTGCGAATTTAGTGTTAGATCACTTGCCATGTTCACATCTTTCTTGGAGAACAAGGATTTTGTAGGGTTGATTAAGTAAACTCGGTTGGGTTATAACAATAATATCAAATAAGTTTTTATTTCAAAAATGAGTTAGAGGTGCATGTATGTCAAGGCACTTTGTAAACTTACGATGTTGACCAAGAACCAATGGATTACGTGTTTAAATTGAACATTTGGCTTCTTGAATTTATATTTCACACTTCCAGATGGTCAAATTGGATTAATAGATATGTATATAATATATGTAATTCCTCACATATTAGTTAAATAAACATGACAAGTGTATTTTGGTATCTTTAAAAAAAAACTACATGGCATGGTCCAAGTAGGTTGTTGCAACTTGCAAGAGGAAACATAGTGAACCAGTTTCAGACATGAGTCGAGCAATGTTAAGTTACATGAGATATGTTTTTTCCCATACTAAATTCGCAAACCATATACACTTAATTCGCAAACCATATACACTAAATCCGCAAACCATATACACTACATCCGCAAACCATATACACTAAATTTGCAAAACACACTAAATTCGCAAACCATATACACTAAATCCGCAAACCATATACACTAAATCCGCAAACCATATACACTAAATCTGCAAACCATATACACTAAATCCGCAAACCATATACACTAAATTTGCAAAACACATCACACTTTTTCGCACTCATATTCACACATCCACACACGTATTCAAAAACACATCAAAATATATGCAATCCACTACTTGTTAGAAAGCTCTTGAAAAAATAAGAATATTGGCGCAAAAAAAATTAAATCAGAGTTGAAACAAAGCGGGAAAAATTAAATTAATAAACTTGGTGGGGAAAAAAGATGAGCATTTCTAAGCGCGACACGTGTCATGTTGTAGTTGAGTTCGTAGGTTCGCATTTTAGGAGGGGTTCGCACCTGATTGCTTCCATATATATATATATATAGGGTAGCTATCCAGTAAAAACCATCCTTATTGTGCAAACTACGAACCAATCTATGCCACAGGATGCGGTCAAAGTGACGTCAGCAGAGCGCGCGCGATGCTGACACATGGCAGATTCGCGCGCGACTCTGCCCGCGCGCGTGAGCGTGTTGACCACGCGCGCGCACGGTGCTAATAGTTTGGCGCGCACAGTGCTAATAGTTTAGCACAGTGCCAAACTATTAGCACTGTGCGCCCAAACTATTAGCACTATGTGCCAAACTATTAGCACTGTGCGCCCAAACTATTAGCACTATGCGCGCCACGTGTCAGCACTGTGCGCGCGCGCCCACGTGTCAGCACCTGATGAGTTCGTAGTTTGCACAATAAGGGGTGGTTTGTATTTGATACCAATCCTATATATATATATATATATATGGACGGGATAACGTGAGAACCGCCCTTATTGTGCGAACTGCGGATGCACAGGAAGGCGACACATGTATTTTTCGCGGTCGCGCGCGTGCATACTCTTGGTAACGCGCGGTTTTTGTTGGCCGATCGGCCGTGGTTGTACCGGTACAATACGCACATAGTGATGGTACTGTACAATACGCACACATTGCTAGTATAATACGGTACAATACGTACATTGATGGTACTGTACAATACGCACACAGTGCTGGTACAATACGCACACAATGCTGGTACAACTAAACTTAAACTCGAAAGCCTGAAGCCCAAGGAAAGTAATTCCAAAGTCCTAATATGAATAAAGGAAATAAAAAAACCAAAAAAAAATCCTTAATCTAAAACTACGATTTTGGCCCTCTAGATGACCTCGGATGGCCGAAAAACATCGTACATCGTGGCTTAACCGTGATTATTTCTTCCCAGGCCGTTTCCACCCAAAAAATACTAGGGTTTTTTCAAATTCTGACACTGACTCCAACTCAGGTTCAATTCTGCCGATTCAATGCATACACAATGCTGGTACATTACATGCACAAGTGTTGGTACGTCATATACATGGGTGATGGTACTGTCACGCCCCAATTTCAGTAAACCGAACTCAGGACGCGAACGTTTAAAACAATAAAACATTTTGAAACCGTTTACATAAATCACTTTAAAATCACCACTTGTTCATCAAAAATAATCATTTACAACTTAAAGGCACGTCCCAACAAATGGACAAAAAGCAAGGTATACGTCGCTAGACTAAAAAAAACCCAGGATCCCGCTCCTAGCTCTTCAAGCTTCAGAAGCTCACCTAGTCCAACCTGCGACCGGTACCTGTAGGAAAAGCAGCTAGGGGTGAGCGTTCGCTCACCACCACGGATAATAGACTGACTACGGCATACTTAGCAGACAATGCCGGTAACACCAACAACCAACTCAACACCGGGGATCACTATCCCCAAACTCAAGTAACCCGACCGACACCCACACACTGATACTTTCCTCAACCGACTCAACACTCGAACTCGTAATGTAGACCTGACACAACGATTGACGACCTCCTCCAAAGACACGACAGACAACCACGCAACACCCAAGATCACAAAGGATCGCACACCAAACAAGATCACAAAGGATCGCATTCCTGTCAGCTGCTCAGTGCCGGTTGCTAACCAGCTGGGCTCGAGCCTGCCCCACGCGCTTTACCTATCACTGTCAGGCTCCAGGCGGTCAACCTGTTGGCGATAAACCGAGCTACTTTTCCGATAGCTAGTCGAAAGGGGAGCTGCCCTCTCACCGCCTAAACACGCTCACAACCTGCCGAGACTCGAACACGGATCAGGCTAGCCAAAGAACGCTCGCAACTTACCGAGACTCGAACTCGTAAGCCAGCCAAATTTTCACACCACTTCCCAACACAAAGTCAGGTCACAAACCTCGGGAAAACACAATCACAATCACAAGCAAAGTTCAACAAACATCAACAACACAGGTTCAACACTCCACATGCACTCATGGCCACCCAAAACACCAACGGTAAAGCACAGACTCAACCACCCCACGAGCACTCACGGCCTCCCAAGACACACCAACAGTAACTCACGGGCTCAACAACCCCACGGGCACTCACGGCCTCCCAAGACTCACCGACAATAACTCACGGGCTCAACAACCCCACGGGCCCTCACGGCCTCCCAAGACACACCAACAGTAAAACACGGGCTCTCATGGCCACCCAAGACACAACAGTAACACGGGCTCTCATGGCCACCCAAGACACAACAGTAACACGGGCTCTCATGGCCACCCAAGACACAACAGTAAAGTATGGGCTCTCATGGCCACCCAAGACACAAATTACACAAACAACCTCCGGTATAACCAATGCCTCTAGCAGTCCTAATATCAACAGTTTCACAATCAACCTCCGGGCATGGTCATATGCCTCCAGTACTCCTAATCTCGATAAGTTCGCAATCAACCTCCGGGCATGGTCATATGCCTCCAGTAATTCTAACATCGATAAGTTCTCTGCTCCTACGACACTACTAAGTGTCACATGCAATTCTAATGTTCGATACAATCCTGAATCATACGACACTACCCGGTATCGCATACCCTTCTAATATTCGATAAACCTACTTAACCCACGACACCCCAGTGTCACATGCATTTCTACTGTTAACTTTCCTTAGTCAGGGCCGAGATCCGGCTACTTTTCCCTACCTTGTATGCTTTCTCCAAAAGCGCACAATTAAGCTCCGGCGTGATCTCGGTCACTCGCCTAGCTTTCCCTTTCTTCGGTCTGCAGCACGATCTAACAAGAACACAAATTTTAAACTCTTTTAAGCTTGCAGGCATAAACTGAATTTTTAATAAACCCGACGCCCAAAAGTAACCCCGACAATGTCGATCACTCCCAAACTCCCCAATTACTCGACATTATCGATATTGGACCCGGAAAGGCCCGATTCGCCCGACATGGGGAATCTTCCCGGGTTTTGGAAACGCCCTTCCGGGGCTCCGAAAATTCCCGTTTTCGTTTCTACGGTCTTAGAATAATTCAAGGGTTCCTAGGCACTCGACGGAATCGAATTCCGACTTCCGAGTCATTTAATTTACGTTTCAAGTTTCTAAAACCCGTTAATTACAACTTTTCCAATTTAATTCCAATTTTCGATCCGGTTGTGGATAAATGATCCGGGGAACATTCTAAACCACCCGAACACAAAACCCGATCACCCGAGCATGTGGGCCCCACCCGGCCACCCTTGGCCGTGGGTGGCTAGGGTTGGCTTGGGCCCGGCCCACCATGGTGGTGGCTGGCCCTAGCTCCGGCCAGCCACCCCACATGGTGGCCGGAGCTCCCCCCGAGCTCCTGGTCACCGGAAAACGTCCTCCTTCACCTCCAAACGTCTCCAACACTCCCCCAACCTCAACACAACCCTAAACTAATAGTTTCAAACCAAAACCTAATTTTAGAAAGTGACAAATCGAAGATCGGTTTGGTGATTATCGTAGAGGAAGACGAGAAGAGTTTGATTCTTCGAACTTTGAGACGATCCAAGGGTTAGATGACGTGAATAGTGCCTCCAAACCCTAGCTTTCTCCCTTTTTTCTCTAAACTTTTCTCTTCTTTTTTCTCCTTTTTTTGTTAAGTGGCCGAACCCCCCGCCCCCCCCCCCCCCCCCCAAAAAAAAAAAAATAACACCACCACTTGTTTGACAAGTGGCAAGGTGGGTCCCACACCTTTTTGGAGAAATATCTAGAAGATATTTTCCAATCAGATTTGCGAAATTCGGACGTTTCGGGCCCCGAAGGGGCACTTTTTCTAAGAAATTACGAAACTTGACGGGCTACAAGGAAACGGCTCAACTAAGACCGCTGCGACGACGGCTAATCTTTTTGGATCCAAAACTGTCCTCGAATGGACCAAAACGTCGCTCGGTTGACTTTTCTTGCGAAAAGTCAACATTTCCCAAATTGACCAGAAAGTTGCCCTGAGTCCCCCGGAACTCACTTTGGTCAATATCGGGTCAATTTAAGTCCGGTATGACCCTCGGGGTCAAATTTAGGTTCAATCAAGTGTCTGCTGAATTTTTTTAAATTTTCCTGTTTTTCGCAGATTTGACTGGCCTTGACCGGGAGTGGTTATTACAATGCTCAATTGGTGATAGCATCACTCAAGGATATGCTATAAAGGGTGAGGTCTTGGGTTCAAGTCTCACCAACAACCTAGGTTGGTATTTGTCTGTGGACAGTACACCAGAGGGGTTGGGGTGTATTGGGCTGTAGACCTAACATCGCCGCGCGTGGGGCTCTGTGTGAGACACGACGGGACGTTACAGGTACTACATGCATATGACTAACCAGCTGATCAGTTAAGTTTAACCCACTAATCGTCGAGACTAACCAACTGATTCACCACTTTTGACCCACCAATCGGAGGCGTAAACAGTAGTTGCATGCGCGTGAATAATAGCTATGCGCGCGTGAACAATATTTGTGCGCGCGCACGAAAAGGCTACGTGTCGCTCTCCTATGAGTTCGCAGTTCGCATAATAAGGCCTGGTTCGCATACGATACTGAGTATATATATATATAGGGAAGCTTTCAGGTACAAACTTGCGAACCAATTTGGTTTATTGGATATAAGCCACATGGCATCATCCTAGATAGTGAGCATTTATTTTTTTGCCAAATTCGCTAATTTATTCATTCCCACTTCGTTTTAATTCCGTTTTTTTTATTCTTTCACCATTATTTTTATTTTTCCAAGAGCTATCTATAGAGATGCATATTGAATATATTTTGAGCAAAAAAAATAAAAATAGGATAAGTCTAACGTAATTGTAAATCTGCATAAACAAAATGTAAATACTTTTTATTTTAGCGATATTACATTTCCATTATGTATATTTACATTTCATTTCTGCAGATTCACAAACTGTGTTCATCTGATTTACAATTACGTTGGACTTATCCTATTTTTATTTTTTTTTGCTTCAAATACATTCAATATGCATCTCTATGGATAGCTCTTCGAAAAAGATAAATAATGGTATAAGAATAAAAAAAATCGAATCTGAAACGAAGTGGGAATGAATGAATTAGCGAATTTGGCAAAAAAAATAAATGCTCACTATCTAAGATGCTGCCATGTGGCTTATATCCAATGAACCAAAATGGTTCGCAGGTTTGTACCATAAGAATAGTTTGTACCCGAAAGTAAACCTATATATATATATACACACACACACATATAAGATAAGATTCAGGCACAAACTTGTATCTTTCGTACGAAATACAAACGATCAATCTGAGTCATTGGATCGTGGAATTAAAGGTCCAGATTTAAATAAAAATCATTAATGATAGAATCATTAGTGCATATTAGTAATCAATCACCCCCATGAATGTTGGTGACCGCGCGATCCCTAAATTAGTGGCCTAGATTGGTTTATATTTCACACCTGAATTTCGGGTTTCTACCCGAAAGTTTCCCTATATATAGTCTCGGTATCAAATGTGAACTAGGCCTTATTGTGAAACTACGGACGCACATGAGAGAGACAAGTGACCTTTTTGCGCGCGCGTGCGCGCACAACTACTGTTCACGCGCGCACAAACTCTGGTACTCCCCGTGAAAAGAGTTGGTACCCCTCCATACAAATGCTGACAAGTGTCCTTTTTCGCGCATACAAAGTGTTGGTACCAACGCGCAAGTGTTGGTACATGTTTTATTAGCACCCGTGTATACAAAGTACCAGCGCTTGTGTATATGAAGTACCAATGCAAAGCGCTGGTACCCCTCTATTAAAATACTAACACATGTCCTTTTTCGCGCATACAAAGTACCAGCACCCGTGTATGTGTAGTACCAGCGCCTATGTATAAGAAGTACCAGCACTTATGCATGCAACACTATGTAGTCCAAATCATATATATATATGACCGGTGTCATCTACAAACAAGCCCTTATTGTGTAAACTGCGAACGCACGAGAGACATAAGATACGCCCAAAGTGACGTCAGCAGAGCGCCCCAGATGCTGACACGTGGGAGCGCACTGCTGGTGCTGACACATGGGCGCGCGCGCACAGTGCTGATAGTTTACATAGCACAGTGCTGATAGTTTAGTACAAAATGTGCTGATATGTTACATTTGTACTAAATTATTAGCACTGTGCTATATAAACAATCAGCACTGTGCACGCGCACCAGCACTGTGCGCTCGTGAACCAGCAGTGCGCGCCGCGTGTTAGGATCTGGGACGCTCTGCTGACGTCACTTTGACCGCCTCCTGTGACTCTCGTGAGTTCGCAGTTTGCACAATAAGAGGCGTTTGTACTGTATAGCTACCATATATATATATATATATATATATATATATAATCGGCCGATGGAGAACCTGAAAGATGTCAGTGTTAGAATTTGACAAAACCCTACTATTTTTTATGGGTGGAAACGACCTTCTGAGAAACACTCATTGCTAGGCTGCGATGTACGATATTTTTCGGCTATCCGAGGTCATCTAGAGGGTCAAAATCATATTTTTAGATTCTGGACGATTATTTCTTGGGAAAATTTCATTTTAACACCCTGTCAAACATTTAATTTCACTTTGATACCCTGGCATAAATTTTTATCACTTTCATACCCTAACCAAACTTTTAATTTCACTTTCATACCCAGCCGGGTAAAAAGACCATAATACCCCTAATTATTACTCAAATTTTCAAACTCATGCCATTGGTTCAGAATTTGAAAATAAGTGAAATGTCAATAATACCCCTCATTGTTAGGGTGTTCAAATGAAAATTTCCTCTACAATTTTCAAAATTTACAAAATCACTTTTTATTTTATTAATTCAGTTTTTATTCAAAAAATATTTTTATTTTCAAATTTTTTATTTTATTTTTATAAATTCAAATTTTATTTTCAAAAATTCAAATTTTAATATAAAAATACATAAAATCAGATTTATTTTTAAAAATACATAAAAATCTGTTTTTTAAAATACATAAAAATCAATTTTTTTTAAAAAAATATTCTTAAAATTCATATCTTTATTTTTTATTTCAATTCAACTCCCTATATTTTAACTTTTTTTAGTTTTTATTTTCTCTCTCTAAAATTTCACTTCGTCTTCCCCAATCCCATCTCCATCCGCCTTCATTCTCCAACCCCATCTCCATCACCTTCATGTGTACTCTCCAACCCCATCTCCATCGCCTTCATCTGTAGCTGTAGCCCCAGCCCCATAATTCCCCAGATCTGAAAAATCAACGAAATGGGTCTTCGTTGGGGCTTTGTTGGCAGTCGTCTGGTTCGTGCGGCGGCGTCGGAGAAGAAGAAGCCGCCGGCGGAGGGAGGCTTCAAGGACGGAGACGATTCCCGGCGGACAAGCTTCGACGAGTAGATCTGCTGAGCGGCGTCTATTTTTCTCCTCTTTTTGTGGGATGAGTCGAGAGATCTTCTCCAACTTGCTCACCCATCGCCGGTCCGAGCGGGTTCGTGGGTCACGCGTGACCGGATCTGGTGAAGGAGAACAACGCCTCGCCGGTGCCCTTTCACTGTCGTAAGCCTCGCCGGTTTCCCTTTGTACAAATTTAGGTGAAACCCATTTCAGTTTCGTGTAAATTTGAGGTGAAACCCATATTAGGTTGAAATTGAATTTTTATTTGGGATTAATTTCCATATTGCTGGGATTGCGGATTAATTTCCATATAAGTTGCTGGGATTGTGTTTGTGTATAGAATGTTGAATATTTTAATGGGTTTCAGAAATAAATGAGTATATTGAATGAGGTATGATATGGTTCTTAATTTTTTGAGTTTCAGATTTGAGGAACAAACTGTTTTGGTAGATCTGGCAATTGTTAGATGAGGAGGAGAGAGAGGTGAATTTGGATAAAAAAAATGAAAATAAAAACCAAATATAATAAAATATTAATTAAGTTAAAAAAACTGATTTTATGTATTTTTTAAAATAAAATCTGATTTTTATGTATTTTTAAATTAAAATATGAATTTTTGATAATAAAAATAATTTTCATAAATAAAAACTGAATTTATATAAAAAAACTGATTTTTATGTATTTTTTAAATTAAAATCTGAATTTTCGAAAAATAAAAATAATTTTCAAAAATAAAAACTAAATTTATAAAAAAAAAACTGATTTTATTTTTAAAATAGTGAAAATTTCATTTTAACACCCTAACAATGAAGGGTATTATTGTTGTTTTACTTATTTTCAAATTCTGAACCAATGGCATGAGTTTGAAAATTTGAGTAATAGCTAGGGGTATTATGGTCTTTTTACCCGGTTGGGTATGAAAGTGAAATTAAAAGTTTGGTTAGGGTATGAAAGTGATAAAAATTTATGTCAGGGTATCAAAGTGAAATTAAATGTTTGGCAGGGTGTTAAAATGAAATTTTCCCTTATTTCTTTTTTGTTTTATGTTATTTTGGTTTCATTTTTTCGAATTATGGCTTTGGGATTACTTTTCTTAGTGTTTAGGTTTTATAAACACACGAGGCTTTGATTGTAAATCAGTTTTTTTGTATTAATAAACATTGTAGCAGCACTTGTGTGTGTATTGTACCAACACCCGAGTCCGTATTGTACCAGCACCCAAGTGTGTATTGTACCAGCACCTATGTGTGTATTATACCAGCACCTATGTGTGTAAGGGGTACCAGTACCACTCGTGCGCTCCCAGTACCACGCGCGCATTACCGGTACCGCGCATGCGCTACCAGAATCACGTGCACGTGCAACCAGCACTGCACGCACACGAAAACAACACATGTCGCCTTCCTGTGAGTTCACAGTTCTCATAGTACGGGTGGTTTGTACGCTATCCCGTCCATATATATATAGGGTAACTATCCAGTAAAAACCACCCTTATCGTGCAAACTACAAACCAATCTAACCCACAGCATGCGGTCAAAGTGACGTCAACAGAGCACGCGTGATGCTGACACGTGGCCACTTCGCGCGCGCCTTTGCCCGCACAGTAGCGCATGTTGACCACTCGCGCAGCGCGAGTGCTGATAGTTTAGTACAAATGTAAACTATCAGCACATTTGTACTAAACTATCAACACCGTGCTATGTAAACTATCAGCACTGTGCGCACGCGCGCCCACGTGTCAACATCTGGTGAGTTCGTAGTTTGCACAATAAGGTGCAATGTTTTATATATTTAATTTCCCATGTGTCAGCATCTGGTGCGCTCTGCTGGTGTCACTTTTGGGGGATTCTATTGCTCATATTGGTTCGTAGTTTGCACAATAAAGGATGGTTTGTACCTGATACCAGTCCTCTCTCTCTCTTTATATATATATATATATATATATATAGGGGGTTTTCTCGTACAAACCAAAATTAATATACGAAATACGAATTATGATAATCCCTACGATCTAATCGCATCTATGGCTAAATGTCACACGCAAAAACCGATTAATTAACTGCACAATCAGTGTAATAGGGGTAATAAAGGAATAAGATAATCGTAGGGGTAATAAAGGAATAAGATAATCGTAGGTATTAATAGGAAAAGGAATCGTAGCTAATTTTGTGGAAATCCAATTACATCGAATCTTAATAAAATCTACCTTAAATATAGGACTCTAAATATTATCAAATATTCAAACAATATCATTCTAAATACACATACTCCCTTTTAACCGTATCTGAAGCTAACAATATTGGACCAAGAATTCAATTCGCACAATCTGCACAAGGTAAGTATTTTGGTTTCAATGAAACTCATAATCCCATGATAATCCCATGATTTTATAATACATATTGGATTGGATATACACAATTAAAATAATTTTCCATTGAATAAGGAAACCTAATTAATTAAGGAAACAAATATTTCGAAAATATGTCTAGATGATTGTTATGATTCAAGAAGAAAATATTTTTGGTAATTATTTGATTAAGTGTGTTTCACAAATCTTAATTATACGATTTCAATGTTTGGTAATTAAGTTAGGTGTTGTTTAGATTAAGAATACATTTAGTCGTGTTACAATATATCTGAAATTAATAAAATATGTAGGGGCTAGATTTGTTTTTTGGGCAAGTAACTAACGTCATAAGCAATTATTTGTGGCGCATAATGTACAAAAATCGATATAAAATTAATTTTATATGAATTGAAACATAATTGTATTACATTCAAAATGTATCTAACAACTGTAGTTACATTATTGTTTAACAAATGCCTCTAAACGTGGTTCATTGTTCACGGTTCAGGCTTTCAGTGTTCAGTGTTCATGGTTCAGGGTTTAGGGTTTTGTGGGTTAAGGGATTTTGGTTATAGGGTTCAAGGTTTTAAAGTTTCAGTGTGCAGGGTTGCAGGATTTAGTGTTCTGTTTTAATTTTTTGTTTTTGATCAGAGAAGTTTTATAAAAGTCTTGATCTCAAAATGAGATCAAAGCAGTCTGCACGGAGGCCACGAACTACATAGTTCAAACAAACACCAGAGTTGGAAAGAGGATCCAACCACTTACCAACTTAACGAAACATAAAAAAACAAAAGGGAAAATAAAAAACCATGAGCCGCGAAGCGCTACTATCTCTCGTCCTTAGAAGCAAAAAACTCGAAGCGGCTCAACAAAACGGATTACAGGGTTGTAGGGTTTATGGTATAGGGTTTAGTGTTAAGTTTTATAGTTTTGAGTTTTAAAGTTTCATTTTACAGGGTTTATGGTTTAGGGTTTCGGGTTTGAAGGGTTTAGTGTTAAGTTTTAAAGTTTCATTGTGCAGGGTTGTAGGGTTTAGTGTTAAGTTTTAAAGTTTAATTGTGCAGAGTTGTAGGGTTTAGTGTTCAGTTTTAATGTTTTAGTGTGCTGGGTTGTAGGGTTTATTGTATAGGGTTTAGTGTTAAGTTTTATAGTTTCCAGTCTTAAAGTTTCAGTTTACAGAGTTTATGGTTTAGGGTTCGAAGGGTTTAGTGGTTAGGGTTTAGTGTTAAGTTTTAAAGTTTCATTGTGCAGGTTTGTAGGGTTTAGTGTTAAGTTTTAAACTTTCAGTGTGCAGGGTTGTAGGGTTTATGATATAGGGTTAAAGTTTATATTTCATTTTAACAATTTCAGTGTTCATGGTTTTATGGTTATGCTTTAGTGTTTATGGTTCATGATATACAGTTTATTGTTCGTTTTTTAAGGTTTAGGGTTCAGTTTTTTGGGTTTAGGGTTTTAGTGTTCAAGTTATATTGTTTAGTTTCACAGGGTTCATGTTTAGGTTTTTAAGGGTTTAGTGTTTATGGTATAGGGTTTAGTGCTCAGTTTTAAAGTTTAAGGGTTCAGTTTTTTGGGTTTATGGTTTAGGGTTTATTGTTAAGTTTTATAGTCTCCAGTCTTAAAGTTTCAGTTTACAGAGTTTATGGTTTAGGGGTTGAAGGTTTTATGGTTTAGTGTTCAGTTTTAAAGTTTCAGTGTGCAATGTTGTAGGGTTTATGGTATATAGGGTTTAGTGTTAAGTTTTATAGTTTTCAGTCTTAAAGTTTCAGTTTACAGGGTTTATGGTTAAAGGTTTAGGGTTTGAAGGGTTTAGCGGTTAGGGTTTAGTATTAAGTTTTAAAGTTTCATTGTGCAGGGTTGTAGGGTTTAGTGTTCAGTTTCAAAGTTTAATTGTGCAAGGTTGTAGGGTTTAGTGTTCAGTTTTAATGTTTCAGTGTGCTGGGTTGTAGGGTTTATTGTATAGGGTTTAGTGTAAAGTTTTATAGTTTCGAGTCTTAAAGTTTCAGTTTACAGGGTTTAGGGTTCGAAGGGTTTAGTGGTTAGGGTTTAGTGTTAAGTTTTAAAGTTTCTTTGTGCAAGTTTGTAAGGCGTAGTGTTAAGTTTTAAAGTTTCAGTGTGCAGTGTTGTAGGTTTATGATATAGGGTTAAAGATAATATTTCATTCTAACAAATTCAGTGTTCATGGTTTTATGGTTATGCTTTAGTGTTTATGGTTCATGATATACAATTTATTGTTTAGTTTTTAAGGTTCAGGGTTCAGTTTTTTTGGTTTAGGGTTTTAGTGTTCAGGTTATATTATTTAGTTCCACATGGTTCATGTTTAGGTTTTTAAGGGTTTAGTGTTTATGGTATAGGGTTTAAGGGTTCATTTATTGGGGTTTATGGTTTAGGGTTTACTGTTAAGTTATATAGTCTCCAGTCTTAAAGTTTCAGTTTACAGGGTTTATGGTTTAGGGGTTGAAGGGTTTAGGGTTTAGTGTTCAGTTTTAAAGTTTCAGTGTGCAATGTTGTAGGGTTTATGGTATATGGTTTAGTGTTAAGTTTTATAGTTTTTAGTCTTAAAGTTTCAGTTTACAGGGTTTATGGTTTAGGGTTTAGGGTTTGAAAGGTTTAGTGGTTAGGGTTTAGTGTTAAGTTTAAAAGTTTCATTGTGCAAGGTTGTAGGGTTTAGTGTTAAGTTTTAAAGTTTAATTGTGCATGGTTGTAGTGTTTAGTGTTCAGTTTTAATGTTTCAGTGTGATGGGTTGTTGGGTTACTTGCATAGAGTTTAATGTTAAGTTTTGTAGTTTCTAGTCTTAAAGTTTCAGTTTACAGGGTTTATAGTTTAGGGTTTAGTTTCACAAAGTTCATGTTGTTTTTAAGGGTGTAGTGTTCATAGTATAGGGTTTAGTTTTCAGTTTTAAAGTTTAAGGGTTCAGTTTTTTTGGGTTTATGTATTAGGGTTAACTGTTAAGTTTTATAGTCTCAATTCTTAAAGTTTTAGTTTACAGGGTTTATGGTTAGGGGTTGAAAGGTTTGAAGGGTTTAGGGTTTGGTGTTCAATTTTAAAGTTTCAGTGTGCAATGTTGTAGGGTTTATGGTATAAGGGTTAGTGTTCAGTTTTAAAGTTTCCAGTCTCTAAACCATAAACTAAACTAAACCCTAAACCCTGAAACTTTAAAACTTAACACAAAACCCCAAACCCTAACAATAAACCCTACAACCCCTAAACCTTACAACCCTGCAGACTGAAACTTTAAAACTTAAAACAAAACCCTAAACCCTACAACCATGCACACTGAAATTTTAAAAATTAACACTAAACCCTAAACACTACAATCATGCACACTGATATTTTAAAAATTAACACTAAACCCTCAAAACTAAAATCTTCAAACCCTAAAACATAAACCATAAACCATAAACCATAAACCCTTTAAACTGAAAGTTTAAGACTTGAAACTATATAACACTTAACATTAAACCCTATACCATAAACCCTACAATCCGTCGCACTGAAACTTTAAATCTTAACACTAAACCATAAACCCTACAAACCCTAAACCCTTTAAACTAAAATTTTAAAACTAGAAGCTATAAAACTTAATAGTAAACCCTATACAATAAACCCTACTACCTTGCACACTGGAATTTTAAAAATTAACACTAAACTCTTCAAATCCTAAACCATAAACCTTAAACACTACACCCTAAACCCTTTAAACTGAAATTTTAAGACTGGAAACTATAAAACTTAGAACTAAAACCTATACCATAAACCCTACAACCTTGCAAACTGAAACTTTAAAACTTAACACTAAATCATAAACCCTACAACCCAGCACACTAAAACTTTAAACCATAAACCATAAACCCTGTAAACTGAAACTTTAAGACTTGAAACTATAAAACTTAACACTAAACCCTATACAACAAACCCTACAACCCAGCACACTGAAACATTAAAACTGAACACTAAACCCTACAACCATGCACAATTAAACTTTAAAACTAAACACTAAACCCTACAACCCTGCACAATGAAACTTAAACTTAACACTAAACCCTAACCACTAAACCCTTCAAACCCTAAACCCTAAACCATAAACTCTGTAAACTGAAACTTTAAGACTGAAAACTATAAAACTTAACACTAAACCCTATACCATAAATCCTACAACATTGAACACTGAAACTTTAAAACTGAACACTAAACCCTAAACCTTTCAAACCATAAACCCTGTAAATTGAAACTTTAAGACTGGAGACTATAAAACTTAACAGTAAACCCTAAACCATAAACCCCAAAAACTGAACCCTTAAACTTCAAAACTGAACACTAAACTGTAAAACCCACTTCGTTTTAAAGGTGTTTTAAATTGCAATTCAAAACTTAAGGATGGGTTTTTAAAGAAAAAAAAAGGGGAAAGAGAGAAAGAAAAAAAAGAAAAAAGAAAGGGGCTGACTGGATCAGTTGGAAGTTGGGCCAGCCGGGCCCAATTCTCGTTTGACGCAGGCCCAAACCTCGAGCCCGCCCAGTTCCTTACTCAGTCCGACCCAACACCGCCCTTTAAAAGAGGGTAAAACCCTAGTTGGCAACTACTGTTCATCCCTCTTCCCCTCGCGAGCTCCCTCTTCCCCCTCTGCGAAACCAGAAACGTTCGCCGGCGTCGTTCCCTCCGATCCCGACCTCCACGCCCTTCACCTTCGTCGGCATCGTCGTCCTCACCTTCACCTCTCTCCTCCCTCACCTCCCCGTCTCCACCTTCTTCTTCTCCTTCCTCTGAGATTCAAACCCAAAACCGCCGCCGCCGTTATCGAGCTCCATCATAGCCGGAATCAGAAGGAACCGTCAACGGTGAGACAGTTCCTCACCAGCTCCGCCTCCTTCTTGCTGGAAAATCGAGAGCCTTGGGCTCGTTTGTGGTCGGGTACGGTCAGGAAACGTCGTCGGAGCTCTCCGAGTTCCAGATCTGAGACGCGCGTCGCCGGCGACCTTTGACCGTCAGATCTGGCCGGGAGAGTTCGGCCTCGCCCCAACCATCCTTCCCGTCGAGTTCCCGAGCCTCTGGCGCCCCTACCGCCGTCAGAACCACCGCGAAACCCTAGCTCCGCCACCGTCTCCTTCGCCGAAACCTTCGCCACCACCGTCCTCCTCTCTAGCTCGATCAGATCCAGTCAACCGGGCGTGGGCCTGAAGACTTGGGCCTTGGGCCCAGGTTCGACTTTGAGTTCGGGCCAGGACCAGGTCCAGCGGGTCTGGAACCGGGTCCGGACCGGGCCTGGACCGGGTTTGGGCCTGGAGTCGGGTCGGGCCGGGTCAAAACAGTTTTACTTAATTAAATTAATTAATAAATTGGTTTTAAAATCAGGTAAATACCTTAACTTCGGACTGTCTAAAGGACCTAAATCAGATAAAATTTGAGGAGTGTTGCAGTTGGTACCGAAACTGATTGTAAGTTTTACTTGCTAAAATCAGGCTGGGACTTCGCCCGAGAAGACCGAAGTTAAACCCAGACGCGGACTTCGCCCTGAAGACGGTGTTGGCCCGGTCGTCAGCAGCTAGGAGACGCTGCTGTGGTATCGTCTTGAGGTAGGGAAAGTATCGACCCCTCCTTAATTATGAACTGGCGAACTAGTATGCATGACTAGGGTTATTAATAACCGGAACGAACTAGTATGCATGACTAGGGTTGTTAATAACCGGAACGTCTTAGTGACACATAGGTAAAACTGTTATATTATTAGTTTAATTGGACGAGTCTTGATAATACTGGGAAAGAACATGTTCTGATATCCGTTTGACTTGCTTGTACTTTCTGGGAAATTGATGTGCTGATAGACGGGCCATGTCTAGGTCCTAGAGTTGTGTGCTGTGTGTTTACTCGCTGTGTGGGAGTCTAATTAACGTCATAATCGCTGTGTGAGAATCTAAATTATATTATGACTGATGTGTGAGAGTCTAAATAGAACTATCATCGCTGTTTCATGATGTGACTGTGTGGGCAAGTGTGCCATGTGTGACTATGTGAACCCTTGTTTGTGAAATGACCGGGTGAGTGATAGACCGGGTGTATGCTAAGATGGTTCAGCTGGTATACCGAGACCATCAGTGAGTGTGCTGTGTGCGAAACCCTGTGTGTGTTTAAGAGACGGCGTAGCCGGATGGATAATCATATCGAGACCAAGGATGGCGTGTTTAGATGACTCATAATCCGGGATGGGATTGATCGATGGAGTTCTAGTTACATATGAGAGTAGCGCCCTTCATCTGTGTGAGGAGGAAGATGTCATGACTGACGCTGTGTGTTCCAGTGCGATATAAGCGGCTGTGTGCAAATCGGTTTTATATTTACGTTGAGTAGAGCCCTTCATCTGTGTGAGGAGGAAGATGTCGTGACTGACGCTGTGTGTTCCAGTGCGATATAATCAGCTGTGTGCAAATCGATGGAGTTCCAGCTATGTATGAGAGTGGCGCCCTTCGTCTGTGTGAGGAGGAAGATGTCGTGACTGACACTGTGTGTTCCAGTGCGATATAATCAGCTGTGTGCAAATCGATGGAGTTGACGACATCTGTGTGCGTTTCGTCCGAACCCTTCCCCGTTGTTTGCTGTGTGCCGTCCTATGGACTCTATGTGTGTTCTGCTGTGTGCCTTTCTCTCTGGTCTGTCTGTGTGTATTACAAGGAGTTTTATACTGTGTGGTTGGGCTGGTAAGGGTTTTGCCTAGAGACAACTTGTTGGATCTTCTTCCTAGTTTACCCTAATTACTGTTTTTACCTTGAGGTTAAACGGCGTGTTTGGAGTTCTTTTACTTTTCCTACTGAGCGCAAGCTCACCCCTCCTGTCTTTGTGGTGTTTCAGGTGTTGAACGGGAGTAGTAATAGCCGGACTCTCGGAGCTGGGGAGCTGTTGAGGGTTTAGCTAGTTTTAGAGACGTACACCCTTTTTCTTTTCTCGTTGGACTTGTGTACTTTACTGGTTGAGCTGCGACTCTTGACTTTTGGAAGTTTTATTTTATTTTGGAACTTTATTTATCTTATTTCCTCTTTTGTTACTGTAAATCTTTAGTCGCGTCTCGAATTCGGTCAAAACCGGATTTGGGGCGTGACAGTTTGGTATCAGAGCCTGGTTGCAATTTGAAATGATTTTTCAAACCTCGGACCGTACGTCAATTAGGTGGGTAGAGTTAGGTGGTTCAAGTCGTAGCACTCAGTGACGCGAGTCGGAAATATCCTGTGCGTAGAGTCGAAACGACGAGAGCCTCGTGTGTTGAGTGCGTCGTTTAAGTTTTATCGTATCTGATTTGAACCTTTATTGTCGTGTGTTGTACACCTCAGTGGATCCATGATGCCAATCGGTTGAGATCGAGCCTGGTTAACGAGTGATACTTGAACTGGTTATTACGTGTGTGTATTGTTGAATTGATCATTAGTAGGGTGCCGCCTTGATCGGCCGTTATTTGACTTGTGAAACGTCCGACCTAAGTGTCGCGGTTGTTTTTGTGAACTGGTGTGGTTGTAGTTATTGTGGAATTGAACTGTTTTACAAGTTTGGACTTGACCAGGTGGTAAGTGTGAAATTATTGGGACCGCAGTGTAAAAGTTGAGATAAGTTGTTGTGTGCTACTGGTGATTGAGTGTTGTGTACAGGTGATGTTTGGTTGTCCTGCCTAAGCGGATGGTTGACTTAATTTACGAACGGGTCATGCCCGTTTTTCTGCAGAAACTGAAGTGTATGTACCATCACGATTCAGCTATAGGGGCCACTGTAGCTAAACGTGAATGGAGGGATGTCGAGTGGTTACAACGTAATTCGGGGACGCCTAAATCGGGTTGTAACGACGAGAGATCAACACTAATGTTTTGTTAGAAAGAGGACGCGATAAGAAATTGAAACTAAGTGTTGGGTGAAAATCTTGAGGTTGCTTGAAGTATAAGTGGTAGTCTGTGTGACTTGAGTGTGATTTTGCTGTGGAAGTGAAACTGTGTAACTCCGATGTGTTGTATATATGATATGTGTGACGCACTAGTATGCGAACTTCTCTGCTGTGTGCTATTGTGTGATTATATTTTACTGAGTATACTATTACTATATTTACTAGTGTGGTGGACTGTGTGTGACGTTAGTTATGTTAAGCGCATCGTTCTTTAAAGGTAAGAAACTCAACGTGGGCGTTACCCGTGTGGAGGGTACCTACGTTGTGGCACCTCGAGGTAGGAGAGGTAAGTCGTTGGGGGCACAAGTGCCCGGGTTACTCCCACTGGGGAGATTAGGAGGAGCAACACCAGCAGGTCTCTTCCTGCAACGGGACGGAGTATCAAAGTTGAGGTACGAGGCCAGAGTGACGTGGTGGACCGTTTGCACAAAGCTTTGGTGGCCGTCGAGGCGATTGGATGCACGAAGTTTTAGGGAGGGCCCCGAGCCCGGAGTTTGGGGTCAAGTTCTCAACCTGTTGAATCGATTGTAGTTTTGAGATGGTGGATACAACGACAACAGTGGAACAAGTTCGCCGAAAGACCGCGAAGGCCCGTAAGACTCGGTAGCGACCGAGCAGTGTTGCGAGACCGTACGAAACTCGAGAACTGAAGGGGGCAGAGAACTGTAGGGTTCTACAACCCACATGCACTATCTGACAGTATGAAGCAGACAGGATCAGGAACATCGGTAGGTGCCGTCGCGTTAGAACGGGGGTCAGTGTGTGTACACGGTCGGCAGCCGAGACACCGGAGACGAGTGCTCGAGCGGCGGAGGGCCGTAACAACACTGGTAAGCCGTCAGCTCGGTCAGGAGAGATGGCCGAGTGACGATGAGATCAGAGTGACGCAGCGGAAGCGTGGTGGGCCCATAACCCACGTGCATCGATTTCTCCGGTTTTCTTTACACGTGAGGAGACGTGGAGGTCTGAGAGTAGAACCTTGATACGGTTCTGGCATCTTGACACCCCGACTGGGTACGTTATGGTTTGGCGAGCGTGTGCAGTGTATGGTAGAAGAGGGATTACCTCATGAGGTATCCGGAAACAAATCGCTGAGTACGACTACCTCAACGCTTTCAGGCCAGTAACATTATGGCACCGCACGAAGCGTTGGATGGTAGGTCGGGCATTTGCCCAAGCAGGGAATACTTGAGGTTTAATAGTGACCAGTGTAGCCTGAGTTGCTCGAGAAGCGACTGAAGGGTCGCGTGACTGTGGACGATTAAGAACCGCGCCGAGTCGACACGGAAGTGGTGGAGTCCCTCCACCTTACATTGTCAATATTATTGGCACACTAAAGCACTTTAACAAGATAGTGGATTCCCATCACCTCCACTTTATCTATGTCTTCAATATTATTGCAAGGATGAGACGTAGATTCCTATCTCCTCCACTTTTGTCTTGGTCTTCAGCATTATTGCAAGGATGGACAAGACTTGATGTTTACCTCCCCATCTAGAAACTGTTTAGCTATTAGCTAAAATAATTAGGTTCCCCCTCTGGGGCCTTGAGTTTGCTGGCTGACTGCTTTTATGAGTGAGTCCTAGTAATCTCCAAGAGTCGGCTCAGCTTCTACTTCTTGGGATTCCCCTGCAAGAATCTGGAAAGAATTTGGATTCATTGAACCTTGGGATGACGTCTCCATTGCGTCTCAGGTTTTATTCGTTGACTGTTCTAGGAAGACTGCCATGAACTGTTGTTTCATGAAATCTAAGGCCCTGACTGTTATCTGTCCTTCAGATTCTGTCGGATATTTCCGTTGTAGATATTCTCTTAGCTTAGCCAACTCCATGTGTTGATGGGCTGGTTGCTGATGCATAGTAGCCTTGTCATTATTAATGACTTTCTGGATTTTTCCTTTTAAGGACTTCAATATCTTCCCTGGGCATTCTGCCCCACCATTTGAAGAAGAAATTTCTTCTCAGACTTGGAATTTGGAGCTTGTCTTCCGTGATTGAAAAAGACCATCGCCAGATCCATGGAATCTGGAATTTAATAATGAATAGAAATGGGCATTGCCCAAACATTTGCAAGTTTCTGGTTAGGGGGCTATAATCATACCAGGTCTTGTATAGGTCATTGACCTCCTGAGGGAGCATTTCCAAGGATGGTCCAAATTTTGACCACCATTCGAAGAACCAGTTTGGGATTGGTTTTTCCAGAATTTCTGTATTAACAGAAAAGAACCAAGAATGCTTGTTCTTAGGATTTTGGTAGTAGAATGCCTTGGAGAAAGCTTCTACATAATCCTAATAGTTAAAATAAATGTATTTCCCTTCAGCCACCCTAATGGCCTTTTCCCCATTGGGGTTCAACCCCCATTCTCTGGGAAGGAGGATTTTATTTAAATGGCATTTGCTGAAGTTAATGAAACTATCAGGATTATTATTCTGATAGTGATGGGTGACCGTTATTGATCCGTTAATAGTCAGAAGGACCTCAAGATTAGATCTGGCCTTTCCATGGAGGCCTGGATAACCTCGTGATTCCAGGTATCTAGTGGCTAGAGATCACCCGTCTTTGGGTGTTACCTTGACATCATCATGCTCAAGGTAGAGGACATGCTCCGTTATGGGATTCTCGAAATATTCGAGTTCTGGCGGCGTTTCTTTTATTGCTGCATCCTTATATGATGCTGAAGAGGAGGATGGTCCTTGAGAAGGGATTTCCTTCGTCGTTTGAGAACTGTGATGCGGGGTCATCTGCCTATTAGGCTGTTTGTTGAGAGTTGACAAGTCCCCTAGTAGAGGAACCGTCTGTTCTGGGCGGAGAAGTGCATTGCCTCTTCCTGATCCGCGACCGCGGCTATTATTGCGGCCTCCCCTATAAGGGGTCATCATAATCCCTGCAAGAATTCACGAGTTAAATAATCGGCTAGAGAGTTATTCTCTCCTTTAATATATTCGATGTCAAATTCAAAGGTTGAAAGTTGGGCTTGCCATCCTGCAAAGATCTGTTTTGCTACAAGATTTTTAATATCTTTTTCGATTATCGATTTGGCAGAGCGGCAATCAATTCGTAGCAAGAATTTTTGGTTGAGAAGATCACTTTGAAATTTGGTGACACATTTAATGATGGAAAGCATTTCTTTCTTAATAGTCGAGTATCTAGATTGAGTCGGGTTCCATTTACCCGAAGTATATCTAACTAAAACCTCTTTTGAAGTGTTAGGGATTACTTGCTTAAGAATCCCTCCATAACCTATGTTAGAAGCATCCGTTTCTACAATTTTGAAAAACTTTGGGTTAGCCAAAGAGAGGCAAGGTAAGCTTTTGACCTTATTTTTAATTTTTCTAACAGCGTTAGAATGTGCCTCTGACCAAGGCTCAGGGTTCTTTTTTAATCTTGAATACAGTATGGCCGTATCCTGAGCAAGATTATCTTAATAATCCGCAATATAATTTAAGCTACTAAGAAACCTCTGAAGTTGCTTGGTGTTTGTTATACGATCAGGAAATTTTGAAGCAAATTCTATGCTCCTATCAATGGGGATTATTGTCCCCTGGCTGATATTATGACCCAGAAACCGAATTTCAGTTTAGAAAAGCTTCATTTTTGGGGCGGATAAAACAAGTCCGTTATGTTTTACAGCATTTTTAAAGATTTTCAAATGCTTCTTATGCTGTTCTATAGATTTAGAAAAAACTAAAACATCATCGATGTAGACTATGATATACTCAGAATAAGGATTGAAAATTTCATTCATAATATTTTGGAAGTCGGAAGGGGCATTTTTTAGCCCAAAAGGAACCACGTTCCATTCATAATGACCAAAAGGGACAGTAAAGGCTGTCTTATATCGGTCTGATTCATTGATCTGGATCTGCCAATAGCCAGATTTCATGTCAAATTTAGAGAAGATTAAGGCATCATTTGACCTGTCTAATAAATCTTTTTTATTAGGAATTGGGTATCTAACCCATTTTAAGACCTTATTCAGTGGTTTATAATTGATAACAAGTCTAGGAACCCCTCGTTCCTTTTCAGCAGCTTTATTGAAATATAATGCCGTGCAACTCCAAGGAGATTTTGATTTCCTAATTAATCCTTTTTCTTCTAAATAAATAATTTCTTTTTTACAAAGCTCCATTTGTTCATGATTCATTTGAGCTGGCCTAGCCTTAGTCGGGATTTGACTTTCATTGAAATCATCTATGTATGGGAGTGAAACAGAATGAGTTTTTCTATTCCAAAAGGCTGTGGGAAGATCATTACATACTTCTTCCCTGAATTGTCTGTCAATTTTTTTTATTTTCTTCTGAATATTTTCCTGCTTTAATTGGGAATTTATGTTCATAATTTGAATTTCCTCTTTCAAGAAGCATATTTGCTTTTCTTTACCAAGGAGAATGTCTTTAACTTCATTGAACATTCTTGTCTGAGGATCATAAATGAAATGGAACTTAACCTCTTTTCCACCAATATTCGTGGAAAATCCAGTTTTATCTACCCTGAGAATTGGCATAATATCATGCAGAAAAGGAATTCCTAAAATAATCCTATGGGTAAGGTTTTTAACCAAGATAAAAGCTGCGGGTAAACAGGTACCCTGATTGCAGATATGAGCATCTGAAAGCTTATATCTGACTTTTAGCTCTTTTCCCCCAGCTTGCGTTAAGGATTGGGTTGTTTTTTCAAAGTATTTAGTGGGGATGATTCCCTCTTGGATGCAATTATAATCAGCTCCACTGTCTACAAGGACAATTTCGTTATCAAGTATGAATTCATTTTTTATAATGAGAGATACTTGAACAAGCCACTTCTGTGAAGTAACTTGGCTTATTAGATTAAGATAATCTGGGGTGGTATTACTATCATTATTAATGATATTATCATTAAAATGATTGTCTTCTAAAATGCTTATTCTTTGGGAAAGCTCAGTATTATTCTGCTTTATTTGAATTATTTCAGATTTTAATTGGTTAACTTCTCTTTTAAGGTCACTTAGAGAAGTTGGGGTTTCTTTAACCCTTGCTTGTCGGAACCGTTGAAGTACTTCACTTAAGTGGTAAGGTTCTTCCCGGGTAGGCGACTGGTTGATCATATTGTTTTGTTTTATAAGGGTCTCAAGAATATTCTTCTGAAGGTTGGGATCACCGATAGTATCTAGCATGGTGACAATTTTATCTTGATCAGCTGTGAGAACATTGAGACCATTCATCTCAACAATAGATTTCCAGTAATTTATAGCGTTGCATTGGCAACTCTCTCTTTCACCATCGTCCGAATTTTCAGACGAGGATGAGTCGTTTATGACCTCAAGGTAATCCTCAGAAGAAGAGTCATCATCATCAGAGGGATAAAGAATAATTTTCTTTAAATGTGATTTTAATTGGTCATCTTCTATTTCATTAATGGCTTTTTTAGTCCAACATTGGTTGGCGTAGTGACCAATTTTCCCACATTTGTGACATTTTATGTCGAGTTTTTTAGCTTTTCTTTTTCCCGGGTTGGGAAGGAATGGTTTTTCTTTATTATATGATTTCTTTCGATAATAATTTTTTCGTTTATAATTATTTTTATGGTAGATGGGTTTATCGGCCCACTTGGGCCTTTTCGATAAGGTTTAACACCTTTTTCTTTACGATTTGGGGTTTTTATCTTTTTTCCTTGATCAAAAGCAAATTGCTCACAGAATTCTCCAAGTTGGTGTTTCTCAGTAACCCTTTGCTTTTTCAGTTGATTTTTTAATTTTAAATCATTGCATAGAGTTAAACCTTCGTTTATGCAACTCGTAGTGAGTTGACCATAAGTAAGATTTTGATAATCGATGTTTATTCCATCGTTTTGAGTTCGTAGAGATTGACGAACTCTCTCTGCAAAGAGATGTGGTAAGCCATCAATAAACTTGGCTTTCCAATGACTTGAATCAGGGTTATTAAGTTGAAAAACCCTAGACAGGAAAGTATCCTTATACCATCTAAAATGGGTTAAGGAAGGACATCGGAGATTTTGCAGAAGAGTTTGAATTTTCTCTGCTATAGGAGCAGTAGATCCTGCAAAATGGTGCAAGATAGACAGACACAAGGTGTATACTGCATCTTCTTCTCCCGTGGTAACTCTCTCATCATTGGAGGGTCCAATTTCCATTTTAACAATCTTTTTGTGGCTAATGATTTCTTTGCGTTGGGTGTCAGTGAGGTAATGATCCCACCATCCCCGAAGTTGTCCTACGAAACCGGTAGTAATGAACGAGGCAATTGTACTATCTGAATTGCCGTGTTGTTTACAAACGGTCGAATACATAATTATTCTATGTATGGTGTCAAATATTTGTTTATCGGTTTGGCCATCAATATTCCATTCATAGATGGCCTTTCCAGAATACGAATTTTGGAAGGGATCTGATTCTTCAAACAAAAGATCTTGAGGAGAGGGCCTCTTGTAATAGTGTTTTTCTACGGGTCTTGGACTATAAATATTATTTATAGCGCACTGCTCAGCAAACATTTCAGATATCTTATTTATATCCTGATCTTGACTAGAACTTTCAGATTCGTTTTCCGAATCTTCATTAGTCCCTTGATAAGAAAGGACCCCAATCTTCATGGCCTTAAGTTTTTGTTCGAGAATCTGAACAAAATCAGTGTTGGTCTCCATTTTGAAACCTTGGATTGGAGTGGGAGGTTGTATTAAAGGAAGGTCTTCCTTTTTAGGGACTTCAAGCCTGATTTCTTTTCCATTAATTTTTTCAATCATAAGTTGGTGTTGATCAAGTTGATCTTTAATCATTTGACTTAAGGAAAACAGGTTCTCTTCTATAGAAAGAATTTGTTTGCCTAGACAATTAAGGAAGGTGTTGGTATAATTTTGGGATCTGATTAAAGTGTTTATGTAAAACCCGCTTCGTTTCACTGGGGTATTAATTTAAAATCCGAAAACCGTAGGGTAGGTTTTGGAAACAAGTGGTAAAACAAAAAAAAAAGAAAAAAAAGGGAAAAACTAGACAGGCCAGGCCTGTTCGGCCAGCCAGTCGTTTGGGCCTTAAGCCCGTTCCTCAGCTGAGGCCCAAGAGGGGTTCGGCCCAGCGTGTTCTGAATATAAGCTGAAACCCTAGGGTTTCAGCATCAGAACACGCAGCAACCTCCCTCCCTCTCTCCTTCGATCATCTCGGCCTCTTTCCTCCTCCTTCGTCTTCTTCGCCGAACTAGTCCCGGCCACCACCATTTCCGGCCGCCACCTCTCTCACCACCCTCATCCCATCCCTTCCTCCTCCATCCCGACGCCGTCACCACTCCGGCCAGCCACACGACCCCGTCCATGACCTCCCTGCCTCACCCTTCTCCTTCATCTTCCTAACCAAACGCCCACCGTCCACCACCAGCTCCGGCCACCCTCGCCCCGAGCTCCCCACGCCGTCTTCCCCGTCCCCGTCAAAAACTCGGCCGTCCTTCACCGGTTCCGTCCCGAGCCCTAACGCGCCGTCGCCCCGCTTCCCGTCTCCGGTCTCCCCGTCCGGGCCCTAACACGAGCCGAGCTCCCGCCGTCGCCGGCGAGCTCGCCAGATCCGGGACGGGACGAGCCGTCCGGACCCGAGCCGTACGCCACCGCTCTCCACCGTCTCCACCGTGTCGGTACGGTGAGTTCTCGGGCTGTGGAACCTCGGCCGATAACGGCATCGCCGGTGGTCGGCCGGACCAAAACCGAGCTCATCCCTCTTCTCTTATTCTCCCTTTCCCGAGTCCGTCCAGATCCGATCGGTGATAGAACGCTCTGTTCTGGATCTGGTTGGGACGGAATGGGAGTTTGGAAATGGAAAGGAATAGAACAAGAATGTGATCTCGGTTTGTTTAAGGAGTTTTGAGTTGTATTGTAAATCTGAAATGTAAAGATCTGTAAAGAAGAACTTCAAATTTTAAGTTATTATTATTACGTCATTTACGTTTTTTTTGATCTGTTAAGGGTGAAAAAGGAAGGGTTAAAACTGTTTGTAAATTGAAAATCGACTTTAGAATAAGTGTTAGATACTTATCGTTTGGACATAAAGAAAATCGTTATCGTTAAAACTAGGTCGGGTTAAGGTTAACGGGTTTTAAAACGAAAGTCGTTTATTAAGGTTAGACTCGAGTTAAGTTAAATCAAAAAGGGGGGGAAGCGAAATCAAATCGACTTTATAAGGGTTCTGGACCAAAATATCGAGTTTGGAGACGAACGGAAGGAAACCGTTTTGTTTTAAAATCAAAGACAGAATTAATTAAAGCAAGGGAGTTTAACGACGGTTTTAAGTTAAAAGGGGGTTTAAACTGGGTTTAGATCAAACCTGGATTCGGTGCGCGGGTGCTCGAACCCGATCCGTCGTAACCCGACTTTTATCCTGCTCGAGTGTAAACGACAACTGTCAAGTTTAAAATGGACAAATCGTAGCCGTTAACTTAACGGCGGAACCATTATTAACTTGGGCGTTGAGTTATTTATTTTTGACCGGTTCGTACTAGTTTAAAGTGAGTTAAATCTGTGTTCTTTTAGATCGTGCTGCGGACCGAGGCAAAGGGAGGCTCGGCGAGTGACTGCGATCATCTCGGGTTTAGTGGAGCGCTTTCTGGAGTTGCTTACGAGGTAGGGAAAAGTAGCCGGATCTCGGCCCTGACTGGGGAAAGTTAACTGTAGAATTGCATGTGACACCGGGGTGTCGTGGGTTATTTAGGTTATCGAATATTAGAAATGCATGATACGGGAATGTAGCGAATACTGGAAATGCATGTGACACTTAGTAGTGTCGTAGGAGCAGAAAACTTAGCGTTAACTGTGTTACTGGAGGCATATGACCATGCCCGGAGGTTGTTGCGTGTTAATTATTGCTGAGTCTTGGGTGGCCATGAGAGCCCGTGTTGTCGCTTCGGTATTTTGAGTGGCCGTGAGTGCCCGTGGAGTTATGAACCCGTACTTTATCGTTGGTGTCTTGGGTGGCCTTGAGAGCCCGTTTTATTCATTGTTGAGTTTGGGTGGCCTTGAGAGCCCGTGTTATTTGTTGTCGAGTTTGGGTGGCCTTGAGAGCCCGTGTTAATTATTGCTGAGTCTTGGGTGGCCATGAGAGCCCGTGTTGTCGCTTCGGTATTTTGAGTGGCCGTGAGTGCCCGTGGAGTTATGAACCCGTACTTTATCGTTGGTGTCTTGGGTGACCATGAGGGCCCGTAGGGTTGTTGAACCTGTGTTTGGTTGTCGGTGTTTTGTTGGCCTTGAGTGCTTGTGGAGTTGTCACCGGTGTCGTTACTGTCTGTTTGAACTTGTTTGTGATTGTGATTTGTTACTGGTTACTGGTGGAGGTTGTGTGGTGTAGCTAGCCTCCCGATTGGGATCGGGAGAAGCGGAGGGGTTGTGGGCTAGCTCCCCGACTGGGATCGGGGAAGGACGCGCGGGTGTGGCTAACCACCCGACTGGGATCGGGTGAAGCGGAGAGGTTGTGGGTTAGCCCCCCGACTGGGATCGGGGGAAGTTGCGCGACAGGTCGACCGCCTGACCACGTCTATGATCGGTAAAGGGCGAGAGACAGAGATTGGTTACTGAGCAGCCGATTTGCGATCCTTTGTGATCTTGTTTGGTATTGTGTGGTCAATCGTGTCTCGGAGGAGGTCGTCGATCGTAGTGTGGGGTCTACATAACGTGTCCGAGTGTTGAGTCGGTTGAGGAAGGTATTGATCGTGCGTGTGTCTTTGAGTCGTTGTTGGTGTCATCGACTTTGTCTACTAAGTATGCCATAGTCAGTATGTTATCTGTGGTGGTGAGCGAACGCTCACCCCTAGCTGCTTTTCCTACAGGTACCGTTCGTGATCTGGTTTAGGTGAGCTTCTGAAGCTTGAAGAGCTTGAAGCGGGTTGCTGGGTGTTTTGAGTCTAGAGACGTGTATCTCGTTTTGTCCAAGTGTGGGACGCTATTTTGAGTTGTAAATATCATTCTTTTGTGGAACTAAGCTGACTTTTAAAGTGATTTATCGAAAACAGGTTTCAGTTTTGTAACTTTTTAACGTTCGCGTCCCTAGTTTCGGTTCGCTGAAATTGGGGCGTGACAGTTTATTTCCTTGATTGTTACCTGGGTGTAATCAGTTTTTTGGAGGCTCAAGTAGGCGCTTGCCTCGATATTATTACCTAGGACAATGTCTTGTTCCGGAGGGAAGGGAGAACTAATAGATTCTCCTAAGGCTTTAGTCTTCCAAGATCGTTGAAGGACAAGAACCTCATTTTCTGTTTGGTCTAAAAATTGTTTTATAAACCATTTTACAAAGGTCTTAATTTCCCCAGTGTTTTCTATGTGAGAATAATATTTATTCTTGTAATTCATTAACTCATCATTCGAGAATTTTTTGAAATACCAGTCACGAAAACTAGCATGTCTGGGATGATAAAACTCTTTATTAAGGAGTTTTCTAGTTCCAGGACTAATATTAATCATTAATATGGAAACTCATTTCTGATTGAGTAGGAGATTGCCTACTTGATAAGTTTGGTTTTATGTAAATTCCATGGGGAATTTGGTTATCGCTGATTCTGATATTTTCCACTAGATCCTCTTCTCTGATTTGAGAAGTAGAGGCTCTTGATTCTTGAGGAGTCGAGACTCTATAAACAGTCTCTCCAGGATACCTCGAAGAGCTAGATCTAGGAAGAGTAACAGATCTTTGAGGATTGAATTTTATTTCAATATCTCCCTCAGTTGTTTGGATTATTTGGTCAATATCTCTATTTATTATAGGTCCAGGCTCTATTTCCTGAGGTAAAGACCATTTTAAAGGAAAGTTGATTTCATCCCATCTTATAAGCCTATTAGTGGCTATATTAGAAGTTAAAAGGTTGGTCTGGACTAAAGTAGTAGTTCCAGGGGCTGAAAATTTTCTGATTTTAGGGGTTAATGTTTGCAGAACCTTATAGTATATTCTATAAGATATAGCAATTACCTCACTTCCTTGTTTGAAATTGTAACCATGAGTTTGAATGGTTAGTTGCATAGCATCTAAGATATTTCCATCTGTTATGGACAGACTAAGATTTGGGGAAATATTAAAATAAACCGGTACATGACAAAGACTGGTCTCAATTGCAGCAGCTAAAGATGGCTTAAAGTCGTTGCATCTACCATCTCTAACGTAAGCCATAAGGCTAACATCCATACCCAATAAGGTTAAGGGTTTAAAAGCAATTTGAATTAATCCGATATGGATAAACTTATAGTTTATAAAATTTTGTAAATCCCTTTTACTTAGAAGTCTTATAGTTTGAGATTGTTTAGACATTCTAACTGTCTGTTCCATGGTTTTGATAGCCATGCGAGACTTTAAATCGAACATGCCAATAGAGTAAATTTTACTTTTATCTTCTTTAGGAATAGACCATCTATTAAGTTGGTCCATTTTCTTTGGAAATTCTTCCAATTCAGCATTCTTTACTAATTCTTCTTGATGACGATCATTATCGTCCATATTTTCTTCAAACAAAGACATGCTAATTATAGCACAAAAGTGTTGAGGTTGGTAGGTTACTTAAAAATATTAATCAGACAAGCATAATTCCCATGAAAAAATTAGTAAGTCATCTTTGCAAACGATGAATCGTTTAAATATCTACCCGAAGGGATATAAGGGAGAACCCTAAATCAAAGATGCTAAAATTGTCTTAGCCAAACAATCCCCAAAAATTCTCCAAAACATGCACCATAGCGGCCAAACAGAGAATACAAGGATGACACCAAGACAACTTTATTTTCATACCAGGTTTTTCTAGTTAAAACCACCCCTTATTGTGCAAACTACGAACTCACCAGGTGCTGACACGTGGGCGCGCGCGCTGCTGGTGCGCGCACACAGTGCTGACACGTGGCGCGCATAATGCTAATAGTTTGGGCGCACAGTGCTAATAGTTTGGCACTGTGCTAAACTATTAGCACTGTGCGCGCCAAACTATTAGCACTGTGCGCGCGCGTGGTCAACACGCTCACGCGCGCGGGCAGAGGCGCGCGCGAATCTGCCACGTGTCAGCATCGCGCGCGCTCTGCTGATGTCACTTTGACCGCATCCTGTGGCTTAGATTGGTTCGTAGTTTGCACAATAAGGATGGTTTTTACTGGATAGCTTCCCTATATATATATATAGGGTAGCTATCCAGTACAAATTCCTCTTATTGTGCAAACTGCGAACGCACGAGAGCCGTAGGATGCGGTCAAAGTGACGTCAGCAGAGCGCGCGCGATGCTGACACGTGGCCACTTCGCGCGCGCCTCTGCCCGCACAGTAGCGCGTGTTGACCACGCGCGCGTGCGAGTGCTGATAGTTTACATAGCACGGTGCTGATAGTTTAGTACAAATGGAAACTATCAGCACATTTTGTACTAACTATCAGCACCGTGCTATGTAAACTGTCAGCACTTTGCGCGCGCCCACAAGCAGCACGCGCCCACGTGTCAGCATCTGGGCACTCTGCTGGCGTCACTTTGGAGCGTTTGTACTGGATAGCTACGTGCGAACCTCCCTTATGGTGTGAACATGCGAACCTCAAATCTGGTTTGAGAAAATAGCGAACATGGTTTGAGAAAATAGCATCCGAGTTTGATATTTTTTTTGTTGAGAAAATAACGTTTCTGGTTTTAGTAGGATTTTCTTAATTAATTTTTGTTTGTTTTCTGATTTCCTTTATTCATATTAAGACTTTGGGATTACTTTCCTTAGGGTTTAGGGTTTAGTGTCAGGGTTTATGGTTTATTTTTAGGGTTTAGGGTTTAGTTGTACCAGCACTGTGTGCGTATTGTACCATCACTGTGTGTGTATTGTACCGTATTGTACCAGCACTGTGTGCGTATAGTACCAGCACCACCACGGTCGATCGACCAGCACTAGGGCCGATCGGCCAACAAAATCTACGCGCTACTAGCAGCATGCGCGCGCGTTACTAACACGCGCGCGCGAAAAAGACACGTGTTTCCCTCCTGTGAGTTCACAGTTCGCACAATAAGCTTGGTTCTCACGAACTCACAAGAGGGCGACACATGTCTTTTCTTCGGATTTTTGCTTCCTCCGGCATAGCGGTGACTTCACCTTCAGAGTCGATCCCTTTATGTCTGAAGTGGGACGTTCTTCTCCGTCATTTTCTGGGTGGGGATGATGCATATCTGGTCCCTTCGACCTCCGATTTGCTTCCTTTTGTCCCATGGGCTTCGAGATTCGTCATGGCGTGGTTTCCAACCCTTGTTCCTCGGTCGGCTTCATCTTTCTCGGCATTGTTTGGGCCTCATCAGAGAGTGTGGCCTCCGGCGAAGGGTTTGGGTCTGTTTCGTCCCTGATTTTGAAGAGGCAGAGGTGTGGGTTGGTTTCATCTTCGTGGGAGTGTCTGGAGCCTGGTTCGGGTTTTCTCGGAAGCACCTACTTTTAGGACTTCATTGTCGCGCTCTCTCCTTATTCTCGGTATGGTTTTACGCTCTACTTTACACCTTAACCCCCTCCTACCTTGCTAGATCTGCTTCTTTGTTCGCTCATGAACTTGGTCTCTCACTCTATGGTCGTCGGTCTGATGTTGACCACCGACGAGGTCTCGTTCTAAGATCTCAGAGTGGTAGATCTGGCTTTTACTCTTCTCTTCCTCCGCTTTTGATCTGGTCTTGCTTCGCTTGCCCCCTATTCATTTTCTTCCACTCCTCGACCTCGGTTTAGTGGTCGAGGCTCAATGGATGGTGTTGGCCATCGTTGGGAGTTTTAGCCTAACGACACTTGGAAGAACTGTGGGTAGGGAACTTGGGGGTCTGATTGGGTTAGCTGGGTAGGGATTTGTTAATCTGGCACCCAACCCTTGGGGTGCTAGGGGGTTTGGTTGGTGTGGGTGAGGGTTGTAGGTGGGTCGATCGTGTCCGGCTCCGGGTGGTGCGCGGTCCTTGGTCTCCACTGGTTTGTTTTCTTGGGCTTCATGTTGGTAAAACTTAGGTTTTTAGACTTTGTTTATAGCCCCTTGTTGGGCTTGTTAGGTTGGTTTGGTCTAGTTGTATACCTGTTGTTGGTTTTGTTACTTGTCTGGTTTCCTCCCCCTTGTAGGGATTAGTGTTGCTGATTGTCAAATTTCTGGTTTTAGACCTGTGTTGTATATCTCCCCTTGTTGGGAGTTTCGGTTTGAGGCCGAGGTTTGTAAGCCAGTGTTCCGTTTGTATTGTGGTTGTAATGTGGGTTTCATCCCATGTCCTTTAGCTTTACTTCAAAGCTCTAGGATTTATATAAAAATAAAAAACTTGCTGATAAAAAAAAAACATCACCACGTAGAATCTTGTTGATACTTTCGTAAATATGATAGAGAGTAAATTACACTATTTGATAACATTCATGAATCATGTCTAAACTTAAGTAACCACTCAAGTACCATAAACATATGATATAATATTATGTTTATTTTGTAATATAGTTATAAATATTATATACGAAGTTACTAGACTGATTTTTATATTTTATTATACCACAAGTTAGCTTTAGGGCGAGTGGTATCAAACCCGAGCCGTACCTGAACATTCCGTTCAATGCCCGTTTCCCAACTCGGTTATGAAAATTCTCGTCCCGAAGCTGATTGGATCGGAATCATCGTATCCCCATCGAGTTCAGTTATTTTGCCTTCCCTAGGATATACGTGTTAACATAATAAATTCTCTTATGTTGATAAAAAAATAATATGGTTTAGTCCCTTCATGTAAATTTAAAATACTCAGTTAAAATATTTAAAATCTAATAATAGATAATATTATCATGCATGTAAAATGTAACAAGCAATACTTCCAATACTTTATATCAAAATATAGCTATATAATGATTAAGTGTTACTAGAAAAAGCAAGGACAGGGGAGTTTGGGGGAGGTGCAAAACTAGTTGCTTTTACAAAGGAGTGTGTGTCACGACAAAAATGAATGGACCATTCAATGTGTCACAAGGCATGCAATTTATAGATTTCGACTTTTTGTGCCATGTTCAATGTTCCTATCCTCTCCCTTTTCTTCCTATGCACTTCCTCTATACCTTTAAACTCAAAAAGCTCTACTCTTTCTTTCAATATTCCTCAATATTTTAATGAATCAATTTAGGTATTTGAGTTTTCACTAATCCGCCGAACATGTAAATTCCATTTTATAATGTTTTCCACAAATGCTCATTCAATATATATATATATCTTTGCCTATCCTTCAAGGCTTGAACAAAATATTTAAATTCATTATTTCTCAAATATCAATCGGATTTTTTCCCCATAAGTTTAACTAATGAATGCTGAAATAGAAAGAAGATTTAGAGTGACACAATGTACTGAACTTCTTCAACTTCTTGCAATTTGTTGAGATTTTGGCTGGCGTTTTAGTACTAATTGTCACTGTGTTAAGTCCTTTCTCAAGTTTCTTGGGTACTTGGTTTTATAGTTGGTTTTGATTGGTAGAACTTGCTGTTTTGGTTAGGCAAAACATTAGGCAGAGGCTTTGTTTTGCTCTGGTGAATGGTAGGTTTTGAGATTATTCATGTCCAAGAAACTCAACCTTAGAGCATCCACAGTCCATGGGAGGGGAGCCGGCGGGGAGCAAACACGAGGAGAGAAAGTTTAAAAAGTAAGAGAGAGAAATGAATATAATATTGCTGGCGAGGAGTGCTGGCTGTTAGCTTATCACCAGCACTTGTCGCCGGCGAGGAGCAAATATATGAAGGAATGAGTTATCATCAAGCCAACTGCCGGCGAGATGACTGTGGGGTGCTGGCTATAAGCCAAAAAAAAATTATTTTTAATTCATCTCGCCAGCTGCCGGCGAGATGACTGTGGGTGCTCTTAGTTGTGTAACGATTCACTTGTTTCGCTGCTACTTTTTGTTCCTCCCTCTCCCAAGGTACTATTGTGGAGTATGTTTTTACTTAACTGTAATACTTGTTATGGACTAGTTTTGTATGACTAATTGCATAGGTTTAGGTAACTTACTCGGCAAGTAATTGTACTAAGAGGCTTTGAAAGGGTGACCTTTGTTTATAAGTCACTTATTTGAGGGGTCCCTCCTTAGACTTGTCCTTTTTTTTTTCCAAAAGCTTGGTTAATAGAAAGTTGTTGATAAAAAAGTTTAGAGTCTGAAATAGAATCTCGATCAAAGAAAGTTCTCGATTTTAAAACCTTCTATAATCAACTGAATATGGTCCGATACAATTTTAATTTTTTTTCTAAACTTTAAATTGTAATATATATTTTAGTTGAGGACAAATCTAATAAAAACTCATCTTATTCTAAAAACTATGTGAACTCATGCTAACCACACACTCTTATAATCCAACATCCACCATGATGTCAAATCATCATTTCATTCTTTCTCACCCAAGCAAAGACATAATTGTAATAACATGGTGCCATGTGAACAAGTGTCCATTTTTTTCACTAATTCACTAATTTAATATTTTCCGATTCGTTTGAACGTCGATTAGCTTCAAACTTGTGTCAATATTTTTTTTTCCAATGACTATCTATCAAGTAGCATATTGAATATATTTTGAAGCACGAAATTTTTTTTATATCGGGGTGATAAAAATAATGTTGAGTGTTGATAAATCTTCACTAATAAATGTTTTATATGGGGGTGATCAAACTAGTGCTAAAATATTGATAAAAAACATATACCAGTATTGATAAAACTAATGCTTAGTGTTCATATAAAACATGTGATGAGGTGCATAAAACATTTTCGGTTTTGGAAAATGAGTTGATAAAACTAGTGTTCAGTGTTGATAAAACCAATGTAAAGTGTTGATAAAACCAATGTAAAGTGTTGATAAAAATTACCCAGATATAATTTTTTTTAAATCAACCTCAAATAATTTTTCTTCGTGCTTCAAAATATATCACTAATCTTGATAGAAAGCCCTTGAAAAAACAACAATATTGACACAAGTTTGAAGCCAATCAGAGTTCAAACGAAACGGGAAAAATTAACTTAGTGAATTGGTAAAACAATATAATATGATAGTTTTACTAAAAAGCCCCTACTACTTACTAAAAAGTGCTGTGTTTTTGCAGTCAACAACTCAATTGCATCTCATCCATCTATTCTTAAATTGGATGGCTTGGATTGGTTCACACGGTTTTTACGTTAAGAGATAGTTTCTATTTGATTTCTTCTCCATTTTAGTTGTCTTAGAAGGGGAAGAAATATATTATGTTAGAATATAACTATAATTGGCCTTCAACTATCAACTTGAGCTTTTAGTTGAGTTGGTCTTCTAATATGATATTAGAGCTTCCAACCTCATGGACCCGGGTTCAAACCTCACTCTCTATAAAAATTATAATTTATTCTCTATTTATCAAATTTGCCCAGAATTGGTCAGCCCTTATCACTCTTCTCAATGGACTCATCTCTCTCTTCTAAATAATTCACCTCCAAACCCTTAAACCTCTTCTCAGATTGATCTTTTAGTTGAGTTGGTCCTCTAATATGTTACTCAAGCCTCCATCAACAAACATCGGACAATTAAGAGCATCTTCAGTGGCAGGTTGTTCGATTAAAAATATATTATTTCAGCCCTCTCTCATCCATCAGCCAACAACCTATAGCTGTGTTTTTTATGTTGGCTGTTCGTTGCTAGCTGCTCGAATAAATTAATATTAAACATAACAGTTTTATTAAAAACAAACAAAATACACATTAATATTACATGGTTAATATTATCGAAGCTTAAACTAAACATAGGTTACCAACGATTTGTTATCACCAAAGCGGAAAATAGACATAGCTTAACAACGATTTATATTTTGTTGAAATATTGTAGCCACTTGGGCTGGTCTTTCACGAGATTCCAGATCACGAATTTGGTGAAAACTTTGCGATGAGTCCCCGATGTGTGTCCGCAGCCAACACTATGAGATTTTGAGGCTTTTCCTTTCCCTTTGAGCCTTGCAGCTTTGGCAGCCTTCTGACCCATAAGCCAGCGATATTCTGAACCTTGGCTCATCCCATTAGTGCACTCACTTTCATTCTCAGATGTATCTTCCCGACTGCGCCTACTTGATTCGCTAGATGGTTGAAAAAACGATGTTGGTGCCATATGTTGTTCAAGCTCCGCTGCGTCGGTTACGGAAAAGTGCCTTGACGTCCACTTATGTTCACTTTTGATGAGATTCCACTAATGCTTCCACCCAAAGTCGTGCCCTTTCTTCTTCTTGTATAATTCCTCGGCTGTTACGCCCCAAATCCGGTTTTGACCGGACTCGAGACGTGAGCTAAAGCAATAATAAATTTAAATTAAAGTAAGCCAAATTAAGTCTCAAATAGTAGTTCAAACTTTAAACAATGCCGCGAGTCGCAGCTCGATAAAAACAAAGGTAAAATAGTTCAACAGTTAACAGTACGTCGCTAGACACTAGCTAAACCCTCGCTAGCTCCCAAGCTATGAGAATCCTGCTAGTACATATCCCGCTCAACACTTGAAATACAACACAGTAAGGGGGTGAGCTTACGCTCAGTAGGAAAAGTAGTTAAGGTTCTGAACCACAGTTCATCACCACAGGTAACCGTCCAATTAGGGCATACTAGTAAAGCACAACTATTAAAAGTCAAATTAAAACAATTACTCCAAGACAACACTTAGCCTTCCATCAGGCACAACCCGTAACACAAACTCATAACGAACCGAACTCATACCACTTTCCACAACTAGCTCTTGACACCCATCACCTAACAATTCTCAATGAACAACGCCTACGGTTATCTCACAACCGACCACACGTGCGAACTCGCACTGCAACACAGGAATCAGGTACAACCATCTCGAGTAACCAAACACACTCACAAGACCAAAGTCACACTTAACCCAAGGCACAAAGCCAGACAGCCCGCACGACACACACAACAGACAATGCACAACGCCCAACAACACGCACATCGTACACAACAGACCCACCCTAAACATAGTATAACCATTTACAACGTGTCCGGCTATCAATGCCCGTCCACTTATGTCGCACCGGAACACGAAGCCTCGGTCCCGACACCCGGTTACCGATCACTTTCACAAAGTCATAAACATACTTAAAAGAATTGCACAAAGTTAAATAGAAAGAAAAGGGCACACAATGAGATACACACAGATATCGTACAATAGTTCCAACGTCATTGAATGCACTAAGCCATTTGCACTGAGCCATTTATATCGTATCAGGGCACACAACATCAGTCCCGATATCTTCCTCCTCACACAGACGGAGGGTAACATCCTCGACCGGAAATCCCTCAGTCTGATTTCTTCCGCGCACACAGACACGGGCCTTACCCAACATACGTACTGGACCAGCACACAACAAGACACACACAGATATCGTAAAACGGCATAAGCCCACACCACCGGATGCACACAACCACTTATATTGTACTGGACCACACAACATCAGTCCCGATATCTTCCTCCTCACACAGACGAAGGGTAACATCCTACACCGGAACTATCCCTCAGTGTAGGTACTACTCCGGCTACGCCGTCTCTTTGAACACACAACCAGGGTTTAACACATAACACAATCTACTGATGGTCTCGGTATACCAACCGGACCATCTCAACATAGCACACAACCGGTCTATCACTCACCTGGTCATATCACAACCAAGGGTTCACATTATCAAACATGGCACACTTGCCCATACACAGTCACATCATGCAACACTGAGTATAATCTTATTTAGACTCTCACACAGTGATTTATAGCACACAACACGCAATCCTAGGGCTCGACATGGCCCATCTACAAGCACAGAAATCCCAAACTTACGGCTCGACATGGCACGTAAGCTATCTCTCATTTCACTCGTTCCTCAGCAATAGTTCAAATGGTGTCAATCTACATGTTACTAGACTCGTCCGGTATTTAGTAAACGAAAGTAGCTATTCTAGTGAATCGCATCCTATATGCCAACTAGGACCTTTCCGTTTATCATTTTTCCCTAAACATGCATGCTAGTAACTTTCCCTTCCTCAAGACGATAACAACAACTGCGTCTCCTAGCTGCTGACGTCCTGGCCTAACTCCGGTGTTCTCGGGCGAAGTCCGCGAAATCCAAGTCTGGGTTTTAACAGTTAAAAAGTCCAATCAGTTCCGGTGTGTCCAAAGTCCTCGGAAAGTCTCAAAACGTCCTTTAAATAAACCACTTTTAAGTTAAATAATTAAATAATTATTTAATTAAATCTGTCCGACCCGAAAACCGACCCGAATCAGACCCGGTCCAGAAACCTGACCGGCCGGACCCAAACCCGACCCGGACCTGGCTTGTCACGCCCCAATTTCAGTAAACCGAACTCGGGACGCGAACATTTAAAATAATAAAACATTTTGAAACCCTTTTCATAGATCACTTTAAAATCACCATTTGTTCAACAAAATAATATTTACAACTCAAACTCAGTCCCAACAAGTGGACAAAAACATGATATACGTCGCTAGACTCAAAATAAACCCAGAATCCCGCTTCTAGCTCTCCAAGCTTCAGAAGCTCACCTAGTCCAGCCTGCGAATGGTACCTGTAGGAAAAGCAGCTAGGGGTGAGCGTTTTTTCACCACCACAGATAACAGACTGACTACGGCATAATTAGCAGACAATGCCGGTAACACCCAAAACCAACCCAAAACCGGGAAAAACAATCTCCAACCCAAGTACTCAAAAGACCCACAACAGTTACCTTCCTCAACAGACTCAACACTCGGACTCATGATGTAAACCCGACACAACCATTGACGACATCCTCCAAAGACGCGAAAGAAAACTACGCAACACCAAACAAGATCAGAAAGGATCGCACACCAAACAACATCACAAAGGATCGCATTCCTGCCAGCTGCTCAGTGCCAAAGAACGCTCGCAACCTCCCGAGACTCTAACTCGGTCAGGCCAGCCAAAGAACGCTCGCTACCTCCCGAGACTCTAACTCGGTCAGGCAAGCCAAAAAACGCTCGCAACCTCCCGAGACTCTAACTCGGTCAGGCCAGCCAAATAATGCTCACAATCCCAAACCACACACGCGCGGCCAGGACCCCTTTCTTGTCGGGCGGGCCCCCTACCCCGTCTGAACATGCAGACGCGTGTGCTCGTGGACCCCCGTTTCATGAAGCGGGCCCCCAACCTCAAGTAACCACAATCACAATCACAAGCAAGTTCAACAACAAGTAACAACCCAGGTTCAACACTCACAGACACTCATGGCCACCCAAGACACCAACAGTAAAACTCGGACTCAACAGCCCCACAGGCACTCACGGCCTCCCAAGATACACCAACAGTAACTCACGGGCTCAACAACCCCACGGGCACTCACGGCCACTCAAACCACCAACAGATACTCACGGGCTCAACAACCCCACATGCACTCACGACCTCTAAAAACCACCAACAGTCACTCACGGGCTCAACAACCCCACATGCACTCACGGCCTCCCAAGACACACCAACAGTAACTCACTGGCTCAACGACCCTACAGGCACTCGCGGCCTCCCAAGACACACAAACAGTAATTCACGGGCTCAACAACCCTACAGGCACTCACGGCCTCCCAAAACGCACCGACCATAAAGACACGGGTTCAACAACCACACGGGCACTCACGACCTCCCAAAACACCAAAGGTAAAGACGCGGGTTCAACAACCCCACAGGCACTCATGGCCACCCAAAACACCAAAGGTAAAGACACGGGTTCAACAACCCCATGGGCACTCATGGCTACCCAAACCACCAAAGGTAAAGACACGGGTTCAACAACCCCACGGGCACTCATGGCCACCCAAAACTCAACAATAATAGCGCGGGCTCTCAAGGCCACCCAAGACTCAACAATAATAGCACGAGCTCTCAAGGCCACCAAAGACATCAACAATAATACACGGGCTCTCAAGGCCACCAAATACGTCAACAATAATACACAACAACCTCCGGCATAACTAATGCCTCCAACGGTTCTAATATCAACAGTTTCACAATCAACCTCCGGGCATGGTCATATGCCTCCAGTAGTTCTAACATCGCTAAGTTCTCTGCTCCTACGACACTACTAAGTGTCACATGCATTTCCAATCTTCGATAACCTACTTAACCCACGACACCCCAAGTGTCACATGCATTTCTAATATTCGATAACCTACTTAACCCACGACACCCAAGTGTCACATGCATTTCTACTGTTAACTTTCCCTAGTCAGGGCCGAGATCCGGCTACTTTTCCCTACCTCGTGCGTGTTTTCCAAAAGCCAACCAACGAGCTCCGGTGATGATCTCAGTCACTCACCCAGCTTTCCCTTGCCTCGGTCCGTGGCACGATCTAAAAGAACACAATTTCAAGGCACTTAACAACTCGCAGGAATAAACTGAAAATCATTAATCTTGATGCCCAAACTTAACCCCGACAATGTCGATCACTCCCAAACTTCCCAATTACTCGACATTGTCGGTAAGGGACCCGTAAAGGCCCAATTCGCCCGACATGGCGAATCTGCCCGGGTTTTGTAAATGCCCTTCCGGGGCTCCAAAAATTCCCGTTTTCGTTTCTACTGTCTTAGAATAATTCAAGGGTCCCAATGTACTTGACAGAATCGAATTTCGACTTCCGAGTCAATTAATTAACGTTTAAAGTTTCTAAACCCGATAGTTACAACTTTCGCATTTTAATTCCAAATTTCGATTCGGTTAAGGATAAATGGTCCGGGGAACGTTCTAAACCATCCGAACACAAAACCCGATAACCCGAGCACGTGGGCCCCACACGGCACAACTTGGCCGTGGGCCCTAGGGGTCAAATTGGGGCTCGGCCACCATGGTGGTGGCTGGTCCCAGTTCCGGCCAGCCACCCCATGGCCGGCCGGCCACCACCCAAGGTGGCCGGAGCTCCTCCCGAGCTTCCGATCACCGGAAAACGTGCCCCTTCGCCTCCAAACACCTCCAAAACGTCTCCAACAATTCCCCAACCTCAATACACCCTAAACTAATAGTTTTACAAAAACCCTAACTTCCAAAATTTAACGAAACGAGAATCAGTTTGGTGTATACCGTAGAGGAGGATGAGGGGAGTTCGATTGCTCCTTGCCTTGAGACGATCCAATGGATGGATGAGCGTGAATAGTGGCAAGACCCAAGCTTCTTCTCTCTTCTTTCTCTTTCTAAAAACACTAACTTTTCAAAAAACAACCCCTTTCTCTCACATATGGCCGAACCCCCCCCCCCTCCTTTGTTGTCTTCTTGTTTTTCCCAACAAACCTAACACCACCACTTGGTTGACAAGTGGCAAGGTGGGTCCCACACCTTTTTGGGAACATATCTGCTAGATATTTTTGAATCAGATTCGCGAAATTTGGACGTTTCGGGCCACGAACGGGCACTTTTTCCAAGAAATTATGAAACTTGACGGGCTACAAGGAAACGGCTCAACTAAGACCGCTGCGACGACGGCTAAGCTTTTTGGGTTCAAAACGGTCCTCGAATGGACCAAAACGTCGCTCGGTTGACTTTTCCAGTGAAAAGTCAACATTTCCCAAATTGATCAGAAAGTTGCCCTGAGTCCCCCTGGAACTCATTTTGGTCGATAACGGGGTCAAATTAAGTCCGGTATGACACTCGGGGCCATTTTAGGTTCAATTAAGTGTTAGTCTTAAAAATTTTAAATTTTCCTGTTTTTCGCAGGTTTGACTGGCGTTGACTGGGAGTGGTTATTACACGGCTCTAGACTCACTCCAAACCCGGTCCTTCAGTCCTGGCCCTGGCCCAAAGTCCAACTGGGCCTAAGGACCACTCCATCTGCCCGGCCTAAGCCCGTCTTGACCTCGTCCGGCCCAAGCCCGGTTACAGGAGGGCTAGGGTTCCTTGATCCGTCGCCGGCGGCGGCGCTGTCAGGGGAAGAGGAGGGAGTCGTGGTACTCGGGAACGATTTCCCTCCTTCCCTCGTCGCTCCAGCGAGCAAAACTCCGGCAACAGTGCCCTTCGAGGCTCAGGCCCTCCCAGATCCGTTCGAGCTCGGTAGGTGTTACGGCGGCTCAACCGTGAGCGAGTAGGGGGCTTCGCGTCACGTCGTCTCTGAGTCGGGCTCTCTGGCACTTTCGTGTTGATGGATGACGTCCGGTGCTCAGAAAAGGGACTAGAAGATCGGAGAAGGAGACGACGGACGTTCGCTCACCTGGGTCTCGTCTCGAGGTCTTCGGCGCGGTGAGATTCGAGCTGGAAGCGAAGCAGCTCGAGCTCTCCGGCGCGGAGACGAGTCGGATCTGAGAAGCGAGGTTCGCTTCACGGCGGCTCGGATCCGGACACGGCTCGACGGTGTGGTGGCTTCTCTCCCTCTCGTACCGGCGTGGTTCGCATCCTGACCGTGAGTGGGGCGTCGCCGGAGACAAGTTGCAGAGAGAGGGGAGAATTTTCGCGAGAGAGGCGTACGAGGTGAGGGAGAAGGGTTGTGAGCTGTCTCGGGAAACGCAATGCGAAAAGGGAATTGAAGAGTCGCGCGAGTAGGGTTTTGGTTCTGAAACGAATGGGCTGGGTGGCTAGTTGGGCCGACCCAATTAGCTGACCTGGCCCAATTCCTTCTTCTTCCTTTTTTTTAAAAGGCGGGCTTTACATCGGCCAATGTCAAAATTTGGTCATCGGACCAGTCGCTCTTGTGATCCTTGACACACCGTTTGTAGTTTCCTTGGAACTTCATCACTCGAGGGTTCATGTTATTCAGTGGTCCTTGCAGTTATTGTTGGATCGCAGCAGATCATCTGGTCCACGCATCTCAACGACTTCCCTCCTGATGGTGTCTATAACTTCACATTCGTCTTGTTGTTCCCATGAACTGAATCATACAAATTGACCATCCAAGAGCGAACAAGACGCTCTTCCTCCTTGAAGCTCTACAGTCTACATGGCTTTTTTGCTTACTTCATGCTTGCTTTAGTTTGTCGTGTTTTCGACCCTCTGGGTAAACGGGCATTCAACACCGCGTCGACGTCTTTGATAATGATGAGTCTAGGATCGGGAGAAAATTTTCTTGGGTTTCTGGGACATAATCGTCATTTCCCATCGAGCACACGAAATAACCTAATCATACGTTATTGAAACAGAAAAAAAAGAATGTAGAGAAATAATAGAGTAGTATTTTGAGAGGAATTTTGTATGTAAATGAAATGGGTGCTTGTTGTTTATATAGGGGAGGAGTGGAAAAAATGCCTCTACTAACGCAGCTACGTGGCGGCACCGAACATGGTGGCAACGAATGACGAAAAAACCAAGGCAGTTAGCGCTGACTTCCAACAACACTTGCGCCAGCATATCGTGCTAGTGGTAAGCTCATAAGCGGTCCTCTCTACCAGCTCCCAAACGCCTGCGAGCTGCCGCCCTTTAGTCTTCATTAAGAATGAAACACCTAGAATTGTAGATGCTCTAAGCGTTCTAACCCAACGTTAATAGTTCAGAGGCTATTATATCAGTTAAAAATTCCTATTCTACGTTTTTAGCAAATAAAAGAAATTTTTACTACAACTGAAAAAGGTTACAAAAGGAAACTAATATTGAAAAATAAATATAAATATGACGGAAAAGTTATAGCTTGGTTTGGACCTCTAAGTGGTCGAAACCAGAGCTCTTAGCCCGATAAACATATGGACTTCTAACAGTCAGCTTGGATTGTACTTTTGAACATCAGATATTGATGAAGTTCATATGATGCCTGAAACAAACCAACTCGATAACCATTATTTTTCCTTAGGGGAAGATGGTCCATAACAAGATCCATAAAACAGATGAAGTGGAGTGCGCTAGCTGACTAAAAGGTAAGGTATATCATGGAAAGGGAAATGGTGCAGGATAAAATGACCTTGGTCGGTGTAGAATAGGGCTCCTGTTTGTTGTTCTACACCTAAACTAAGTGCTCATCCAGTATCACGGTCCTTCTCAGAAGACCTAGTCGGGATGTTTACCGTCATTTCCTCTAGTACTTGAGGAGTCGGGGTGGTGGAAAAACTAGGACTTCAAAGGTCCCATTCTTGATCATGGGCTCACCTTGAATGCCCCACTACTCGTCGGGTTGACCCATCGATCCCGAACACGAATGCATATGGATCCTAATTCAAATTCATGCGGGCATGCTCTTCTGATCCCAAGCTAATTTCCCCCAAGTTAGTCGGGATGTGATGATGCATGCTTGAGGCAATAACCGAGGAAAAACCCTCGTCGGTCTAAGCTACCATGGGATGGCTTGTGGTACTGTTTTCCCCTAACTAGGTGGTGGGGGATTATTTTGGATGTGATGCTACAACATTAGGGTCGATGGTATCCGTCTTGAGCCACGATAGAAAGCGTGAGAAACACTAACATGTTTGGATAGGCAAGAAGTAGTAGATATGGCGATGTGGGAAGCCTCGTTGTTGGACTATTGTCCCAGTCCTTACAGATGAAAATTCCCAATTGATTTTCATGTACGGCAAGCAAGGATAAGTTGAAGTAGATGATTGGTGTTTCCTAAGGGCACTTCTTGGATTTCTTGTTTCGTGTGGCCTATCCGACCATAGAAGAATTAGAAAAATAGGAGCCTTTCATACCACACTGTTACCTAAAGAAGATGTGGGTATCCTATAAAACAGAGGAAGAGGCTTCATCCTCATGGCCCAAAAAAACTTCATTACTATGTAGAGCCCCCACCTATCACTCTACACAATAATGCATTCACCAAGTTATTTTTCGATCGTGGTCCTTATTGCCTTTTTCATAACCCCGAATGATAGATTCTAGGCTTGGACCCACATACTGAGGTGGTCGAAATGGACAGATGAGCACAAAGGTTGTGGATGCGGGTCCACGAGGATGAAGGGAGTGCGGAGGTTGGCCCATGGTTCCGCTTCCAAGACATTGGTTTTTGCTGCTTGGATATGGAAGAAGAGGTTGAAGACTCCGTCTCTAATGTGTCGGACGACCAAGCCAGTTGTTTGCTATGAGGAAGACCTGAAATTGGTCATGAAAGTACAGTTGTTGGGTCGGGAAAAGAGGATGGGGCTTGCAATGGCATAGCAGAGGCACTCGATGTCGTTCAGATCCGCAGCCCTGGAACATTTGATCTTCATCGCCTTCGATGGAGACCATAGCCATCTGCGGTTGGAGCATGGCTAAGACCGAGTCATCCCTTCATTCAATGAGAGGGGTGATTGAAGTATATAGGACCGATGGTAGTTTGGAGGAGGCAGGAGCAACAAGAGGGTATATAATAGGCTTTGGAGGGTGGATGCATGCCTTAAGATGAGGCATTGTCTCGGGATCACGCAGTTGCATGGCCTTAGGACATGTAAGGGAAGTAACCTCAAGACGAGGCGTGGGTAGAGGAGATAGTGGAAGAGAGTTGGTTCGGTGCTATTAGAGAGAAGAGGAGAAACCTTGGATACCTTGGGAATCAAGTGATTTGATGTTATTTATTCGGTTTTTAATATCAGTTTTCTCTTCCCAAGTTTTTTAAGCGGGTTAAAACAATTGTTTTTATACACAAAATCTATATTGCACAATAACTATCTCACCCTTTACCTTTTAAAAACATCATCAATATCACTCTTTCTTTTAAAAAAAAATCCTACGGTTCCTTCCACCCTAGCTAGAAGAAGCAAGGATTCTCTTGTTAAGAAAGTATATATTATAACGTAGTTTTCTATCATTATAAACATAGAGAACCTTTCTACTTTAAAACAACCATCTCTTATGCATAAGATTTACTCTTTTTTTGAAACAACAATAATTTTATTGATAGGGCACCACATCTACAACAAGTACAAGAGGAAAACAACCAAGGCTCTCCAAGTTACAATTACCAAGAACCAATACAAAACCACATTGTAGGAGCCAAAAACCCTAGCCTAGCCAAAACCAAACCCCATGAGAAGCGCCCAAGAATCAAAACTAGAACCAAAGTAATGAGAAACCCCAAACAAACACCTAAAGTTATCAATGGTATGGGCGGTACCTTGAGTGTCAAGCTACCCAAATCCACCCTCTCACAGGAACACAACAACAAAACTCCAACCAAGAATCAACCAAGAAAATTAACAATACTAACCAACCTCCCAAAGGTACAAAAAAACCCTTACACGAGACTACCCTCCTCAAGGTAATAACGGTACCGTGAGGTCCAAGTATCGAGCAAAGTAACCCTGAAACCAAACCCCAATAACCCTAAACCCACCCATAGGTAATCTGAAACTAAAACTGAGTGAAACACACTAATCAACGACGAGGAGACTAAGAGTTAGAACACCATAACCTTCAACGACTCCCTCCGCCTCTACCTTCTGATGCACAACAAAAGTAGGAGAGCCTAAACTCTCCCAATTAACAACAACCAATTACCAAGAACATAGACAATTAGAAGCAACCACCACAGACCCCGAAACCAACACCAAACAAAGTGTAGTCGCAAAGAATACCCAGAGCCAGAAAGCAACCAAAACGAGCAACTGAAGACTCAAAAAGAGATCTAAAAACCAGCAACCAGAGAAATAGAAGCCCACACAAACAAAAATCTCAAAAGCACCCTAAAGCTACCCAAAAAACCTCCCTAAAGCTACCCACTCACTTAAAGGTATAGACAGTACCTTGAGTAACAAGAAACACCAAAAGGAAACAAACCTAAGTAAAAGAACCACCCCAGGAAAGGTACAAATGGTACCTTGCTACCCAAGAAAGACCAGCCCACAAAACCACCTTCAAGGTACAGACGGTACCTTGAGACAAAACCAGAATCCAAACGAACAGAAACCCAAAGTACAAACAATACCTTGAGCCCCAAGAAAACTCAGCAAAATAAATACCCAAGTCCTAACCCCTCCCCCCCCCCCCCCCCCCCAAACCTACCCCAGCCTACCCTAACAATATAGCCCTAACACCAAGTTAATGCAAAGACCTAACCTTATTCCTTCTACATCAAGATAAAGTAGAGGATATCCAGTTAAAGAAAGAGAAAGGGAGAGATTTCTTTAACTGAGAAAACTCCAAGTTATATGAGAATCATTTTATATTGTGTAAAACCTCTAGATCAGCATGTGTAGCTATTGAAAGATAGAGGCATTCCTGCATAACCAAATTTACCAGATTGTAATAAAAGAGATGAGAGACCATTGCTTAGATGAAGCTGAAGGGACCATAGAGTTCCAAGAGAGAAGTAGGGCCTTGCCCAAGAAATGCCCCACCAATTTGTTGGGTCTCGAGGTAGGGTTGGAGATGAACCAACTCGCAGCGGAAAATCAATGAAAACCAAGAGACGATTAAAACCATGAAACAACTAACAAAGAATGGATTCACAAGAGAAAAATTCAGCACTAGTTCTTACCAAAACAAGAACACCGGTTAACGAATGATTGGCTTGAGTCTCCAAGACGCCTACGTATCCACATGGGAATCAAAGCCACGTAGTTCTTCTCTTTGAGGACTCAAGAACACAAAAATGGAGGTGGAAACTAGCCAAACCCGAAATGGCCATGGAAGAGGGAGAGAAAAAATGTGTTTCCTATTCTTGTCTTGTGTTTGTTATGTTGAAAAAAGATGACTTAAACATAACAAAACCCATACTTGTCCAACTAAAGGCATGTGACAAGTATGGTGTCAAGTAAGGTGTAAATAGGACAAAGTATGGCAAGACAAGATTGGGTTAGGTGGTGAATCACCAACACCTTAATCCTTGTCTTGCTTACTTAGTACTAATTAATCAAGACTTGATTAATTAGTTCCATGGGCCTTGGTTGCATGGGCCTTTCATGGGCCTCTTGGAACATGGCCCGTGGCCATTTCCAACGAGGTCCCGTGATTCGCTCATCGCCTCCATGCCTTCCATACCGGAAATGTCCAACATTATCCGACGCGATCAATCCCAAGACTCCAAGCCTTGTCTCGATCTGTAAAGTCCTATTCACTTACGGGCACATGACCCAAAACCCAGTTTTGGTCATATCCCGAGACAACTCCCTTTTGGCCATTCTCCATAAATGTGTCTATGAGTTTCATCCTCCGGTGTAACCCTTAGGTTATGCATGTCAATAGATCAACGTAAAATCCCATTTTACTTGATCCTATTTAAGTGGCAACTAACGAGACTTTAGTATTGCCTGACACTGCATAGCGAATCGACCCTGTCAATTCTAACCTTTCCGTCGTCCCTGTCATTATCCTTTTATCTCCGATATCCTGATTGAGATAAGGCATAGAGCCGTCATCCTTATTATTCTCAATCACCGTTCCTTGATATGTGAGATGACTGAAGATATATGATACCCAGTATCATGTGCATGGCCATGCTATTCTTCCAGTCACTCTCGATCAAGCGGCCGAGAACCGATATCTTTCCCATACCTTAGTATGAGGGATAAATCCCTTAGCCGTCTTTCGTGTCACTCATGTAGCCCGTCCCCAAGCCAATCCTGGCCGTTATGGAAGCCCTGTTACGGACAACGTTAGGCTCAGGTCAAACTCAGTTGTTGACTACATAGCGATCACAAAGACTCCTTGGTCTAAGGATACATGACAAGCTACAACACTGAATATGTTCATGACTTAATCTATGGCACATATTCAGGGCGGGTCGTCCAATATCATGTCCCACATGATATCTATGATCAGACTCCGGAATCCCATTCCAATGACTAACAGAACGTAAGCCATAAAGAGCCATCTTTCATACTAGTCGCTTCTAGTGAAGCTTTGTTGACTAGGGACCCATCGAGTGTGATCTATCTCGATCTATGGTTCTATTCGCATGGTGGGCATAGATCAGAGCACACGTCGATATATTATTCCAACACATAAGTAATATAAAGCCGCTTTAATATTATTGCTAACGATGATATGTACATTTGGACATTTAGGATTGAACTACGGGCACTAAGACTAACACAATTAATAATAAATGACCAGATTTGAATGGAGAATGAGCAATGTATAAGGATGTACTCTTAATCTTCAAAGAAGTGCTGAAAGAAAAGGCAAAACATGTCTACAATAGCAATTCTGACTCCCCTTGATTTAAGGAAGTCTTTGGTGGGGATTGCATGATTGTAGGCGAGCTTGATAAAAGCTGAGATTTTAAGGGGAAGGATAACATTACATAATGATAGGTTCCATATAGGAGAGGAAAAATTATGATTTTCTTAAAGATGATTATACATACTAGATACAGAAAAGCCCCTATCCAAAGTTCTGATCACAAGTCTATCCTCTCCTAGGGTAGAGGGCGAAGTAGCCAAGATGAGGTTCCCAAGTATACGAAATCCCCCCCTTTCTCAACCCCTCAGCCTCTTCCTGAAGTGAAGAATCCAGTCATCATTAATCCAGAAGTCAATCACTTTGAAACTTTTTGTGAGCTTAAGTGATATAATCTTTGAAAACTGAATTTGAGTAGAGTGTCACAAATCCAACAATCATCCCAAAAGATGATTCTAGAGCCATTAACCATGATCCAATCTAACAAGACATCGTGTTTAGAGGCGATCTCTCCCGTGGGCCCCCTTGCCAGATCTTCCTCAGTTCCGAACTCGTGTTTTCTCATCTATCTGGTTCATGGTTTGAACCTCACAACAAACCCTCTATTTCTATGCTGTTGAAGGACACACTTTTGTGGATTTCGAGATCTGCACAGAAAAATAGGATGCAGAGAGATGGGGGAAACGGGAAGGCTCCCATGTCAGTGAAATCAAAGTGTATTTCTGGTAGACCACAGTTTGTAGTTGTGGTTCTTAGTGGAAGCTCCCTGAATACCTCTTAGAACGGAGCTTTCTCAACTGATTTATCACCTAGAAAAAACATAGATGGTCCTAATCAAACCTCAAGTTGGCCTTTGGCTGGGATGGTATTGTCTATGGTTCAACAAATTGGGGGGGGGGGGGGGGGGGGGGGGGGGGGGCTCTGAAAGTACATTCTGGCTTGGATCATGAGGAGGAAAAGTTCTTTGTTTCTTCTAAACCTTCTCAACTTGATTCTGAAGGAAAAAGAAAATTATTTATCTGCAATATTCCTCCGGGAAGGAATGAGACTTGGCTGAAAAACCCGTTAGGTCCTAATGGTGTTGAAAAATGTTTTGTTTGCAAGCGCTCTAATAGGAGCGAAAAGTTCTTTGGTTTTGTGAAAATGAGAACAGATCTGGCAAAGGTTTCTATAGAGGCGTTCCATGGAACAATGCTGGATGGTTATAAGTTACTGGTTGATTTTGCTAGACCAGAAATGTCCAAGCCTCGAGTTCCTCCTTTCAAAGAGTCGAATGATTGGGTTCCAAAACCAAGGGAAAACTTGACTGCTCATGGATCATCTGTGCATGGATTTCGCGAGATGGAACTTGCGGGTGTTCTAGTTATGGCTCATAATAATTGGTCTGTTTCTCAATATAAAAGAGTTCTCAGTACTTTAGGCTTGGAGGATATCATCATTCATTCTTTTGGCCATCGCATTTTCCTCCTAACTATTATTAATCCTTCTCTCAGAGACTCCTTAGAGCAAGATTGTTGGTCCCGGTTGAAACCTTGGTTTGAAGTGCAGAGTAATTCAGGTGTTTTGGTTACTATTGGAGGTTTCTTTCAATGGGTTAAAGTGGAGGGCATCCCTTTCCATGGCAGAACCGAGGAATCTGTTAAGTTAATATGGAAGACCCTAGGGACTGTGTTGTTTCAAATTTGAGATTCCAATGCCGAGTCGGCGTCTTTTGACAATATTCTTATTGATGCATAGGAACTCAAAAATTAGCTCGTTGGATATGAATTTTATGTTGGGAACATCTAGTTTTCCTTTATGTGCTACTGGTGTGACCATTGATGATGTCCCAGAGCTCTATTTCCCGATCGTTCATGTTCCAGAAACCCCTTCGGATAAGGATTGGGCAAGTCAAGAAGATCAACCTGATTTTAAGGATAAAGCACAATCTAGGGTAGCAAATTTGAATTCAGATCGTTTGGAAGTAGATAAAGACTTATCTCCAACTTCTAAGGATTCCAACCCTTCTGGAAACCCGTCGGATCCAACCTTGCGTGGAATGCATGTTTCTTCTACTCCGAAAAAATATGTGAAGAGGAAAAAGAAACCAAAGACTATAGTGATTTATCAGACACCGATTCTCCCTCAGTCAAGTCCTCGTAGTCAAGAGAGAGAGGCTAGACAAGGAAATTGGGATTATGTAAAGCATGTTGGAACAAAGCTCTGAAGTTAGATGAATATGCTATAGATCAGTTCACTAACTTAGATTTGGAAGTGCCTGAACGTTTGGACTTGGAAGGGGATGAGGATGACATGTATGAAGATGTGTGTGATGATGAGGAATTGGAAGCCCTTGGGTATGTTTCTCTTTCTCTGACCTTGCATTGATAGCATGAAGTGCCTCTCATGGAATGTTAGAGGAACAAACTCTGTCCAGAAGAGACGGAGTATCACCTGCACCATTATACGTGAGCATCCCGACTTCGTTTTCCTCCAAGAAACTAAAGTGGACTCGTTCACTCCCTTCTTAATTCGAAGTTGTGGTCTTAATTAGTTGGGATGATTTATGGCCCTAGAGTTGGCGATTGAGTTGGCTAAGAATAGCTTTTTCTGTTTTTTGTGGCTGCGTCATAATGCTTTCTGTTTTTAATAACAAAGCCAAGCCTTTGGAGTATGTTTCTTGAAGGTGCAATCATTGGGTTTCTCTCTGCTTAGAGCTGATTGCCTACTAAAATCTGGGTTTCTTTTCTGGAGTGGCAGGTTTGTCCAACAACTTGCTTGGTCTGAAGATGCCTGTTGTAGTGATTCGTTTTTTTTGTCGTCTTTTATTGTGTTTCTTGCTTAATTTCTTATGTTACAAGCAAGTTATTTATTGTTTATATTTTTTCAGAATCAGACATTTTGGTCTAGAATTCTGCTTTTCATTGTACTACCCTTTAGTGTAATGAAAGTTCCCCTCGTTTATAAAAAAAACATGAACCAATCTATCCAAGAAAAGATAAATGAAGAGAAGAAGATAGAGCCCCTAAGTAGGGATCTGATTTATGATAGGAAGCACATATCATTAGTGATGAGAAAATTGGATAAGTCTCATTATGTTACATCCCAGCCAAATCTAGCACACATGACTCTCTTCCACAAAGTATCATTTTCCACAACAAACCTCCACCACCACTTAGCTAATAAAGCTTTGTTCATAACAAAAAGACTTCTGATCCCCAGTCCACCCTTAGACTTTGGCTGACAAACAATATTCCAATGAATTTTGCAAATTACCCTTCTAGATATTGATCCTTTTCATAAAAATCTCCTCTACCACTTTTCAAGTTCTCTGATAACCCCCACATGTGCTTTAAAGAGAGACATGTAATAAAGTGGGAGGGATGAGAGTGAATATTGTATGAGAGTGATCCTGCCACTTAGAGGAGGAACTTGGACTGCTAGAGAGCTAATTTCTTCTTGCATCTCTAATTTACGGGCTCCAAAGTTTCGAAAGATCTTGGGTTAGCTCCTAGCTTGTAACCTAAGTAATCCAAGGGGAGGGATGCTAAGTTGTAGCCAAGAATTTGAGTAACATCTTTAGAGGCAAAGGTATGTGCATTGAGGATTACCACATTGGACTTATGGAAATTGATTTTTAATTCAGAATCCAGTTCGAAAATCTTGAAAGTTCTCTTAAGATTTTAGATTGCATCCAGATCAGCCTTGATAAGAATTAATGTATCATCAACAAATTGCAGATGAGAAATGTTGAGGTCTTGGGAGCCACATTGAATTCCTGATATTAGACTATCTATTTTAGCTTGCTTCATAAGTTGATGAAGGCCCTCTACAAAAATTGAAAATAATAGGGGGGACAATGAGAAACCTTATCTCAAGCCTCTCTTTAAAAGGAAATCCTGAGATGGTGATCCATTAACAAGGACTGAAACCCAAGCCTGAGCACAAGAGAGCATCCAAGAGCACAACTTCTCCCCAGAACCCATTGATTTCAGAATGCTAAGAAGGTACTCCCAATCTAAATGATCATAAGCCTTTTCAAAATCCACCTTGAATAGTATGTTAGGTTTCTGAGTTCTCTTGATGTGCAATATTAATTCTGAGGCTATAAGGATGCCATCTAGGATTTTTCTACCAACTATAAAACATGTTTGGACTTCATTGACTAGTGAATGCATAACTGTTCTGAAGTCATTGAATTGTAGAGGAGACTCCAATTTATGAATAAGTGTTATGAAGGATGAATTGATTCCTTTCCCCCAAATGGCTTAGGAATGAAAATCGGATAAGAATTGCATAATATTACCCTTAATGAACTGCCAAGCCTTATGCAAAAGCTTCATGGAGAATCCATCTGGTCCTGGGGATTTGTCTCATTCACAATTGTTGAGTGTTGCCCAAACCTCTACTTCAGTAAAAGGTCTTTCTAGATAGGATGCCTGAGAGGAAGATAATTTGAAAAATGTTAGGTTATTCATAGCAATAGTTGGAGAGGAATACTTTTTGAATCTTGCAGCAAAATGGATAGCCGCTAGTTCCTTGATCTCTACAGAAAGTTCAAAAGCTTGGCCTTGATAAAAAATATTGTAATTCTGTTCTTTGAGAATCTGTAATTAGCCATCATATGATAGAGTTTGGTACATCTGCCCCCCTTGTTCACCCAATTAATTTTGGCTCTCTACCTCCAGAATTTATAAAGAAGTTTGAGATTTTGAACTAATAAAGCTGATGCCAAAGCTCTCTTTGATCTTTCAGATTCAGTTAGATGCTTTGGGTCCGCAATGTGGTCCAAGCAATCAATTTTGGTCTACAATCTATTGATTTCAAAATCAACACTTCCAAACACATCAGACTTTCAACCCTTTAGAAATTTCTTGAGAGATTTCAGTTTAAACCACAAGCAATATTGATTAGTTCCCTAAATGACAATACTCTCCCAATGATTTTAACAATCCAAGAGACAAGTAGGGTGTGAAAGCAAGACATTGATAAATCTAAAGGGTTTAGGGCCCCAGTCTAAAGAGTCTTCAGCTAATAAAAGAGGTATGTGATCAGATATTCCCCTAGGAGCATACCAAGTGTAATTACCACCAACAAGGGATAAATCTAAACCCCCACATCTTCCAACACACTATTAAAAGCAAGAGAATTCAGTCTGTTAGTGTGTCTAGTGTTTCTTTCAGAGCTACTCAAAACCTTATTGAAATCACCAGCATAGATAAAAGGCAAGTTGTTCAAAGGAATTTCAGATTTTGGTTCCTCCCATAATAGAGCTCTATTTGTCACGCCCCAAATTCAGTAGAACCGAACCCGGAACGCGAACTTTTAAAACAATAAAACATTTTCAAACCTTTTAAATAAATCACTTTAAAACCACCATTTACTTAAAAAAATAATTATTTACAACTCAAAAGTACGTCCTGAACAAGCGGACAAAATACAAAGTGTACGTCGCTAGACTCAAAAGAAAAACCGGACTCTGCTCCTTGCTCTTCAAGCTTCGAGAGCTCACCTAGTCCATCCCGCGACCAGTACCTGTAGGAAAAGCAGCTAGGGGTGAGCGTTCGCTCACCACCACGGATAACAGACTGACTACGGCATACTTAGCAGACAATGCCGGTAACACCAACAACAACCCAACACCGGGGACTACTATCCCGCAACTCAAGTAACCCGACTGACACACAACCGTTACTTTCCTCAACCGACTCAACACTTGGACACGTAATGTAGACCCGACACAATGATTAAGACTTCCTCCAAAGACAGGAAAGACCACCACGCAACACCCAAGATCACAAAGGATCGCACACCAAACAAGATCACAAAGGATCGCACTCCGGCTGCTCAGTAACCCCCTCGCCCTTTACCGATCCCTGTCAGGCCAGACGGTCGACCTGTCGCACTTTTCCCGACACAAAGTCGGATCAGGCTGTCGACCTGTCACCCCAACCCACGCACACGCGGCCAGGACCCCTTTCCTCACGGGCGGGCCCCCTACCCCGTCTGAACATGCAGACGCGTGCGATCACAGGATCCCCGTTATTATGAAGCGGGCCCCCAACCTCAGGTAACCACAATCACAATCACAAACAAAGTTCAACAAACAGCAACAACACCGGTTTGACACTCCATAGGCACTCATGGCCACCCAAGACACCAACGGTAAAACACGGGTTCAACAACCCCACGGGCACTCAAGGCCACCCAAAACAACAACGGTTAAACACAGGTTCAACAACCCCACAGGCACTCAAGGCCACCCAAAACACCAACGGTAGAACACGGGTTCAACAACCCCACGGGCACTCATGGCCACCCAAGCCACCAACAGTAAAGACACGGGCTCTCATAGCCACCCAAGACACAGCAGTAAAATACGGGCTCTCATGGCCACCCAAGACACAGCCGTAAAGTACGAGCTTTCATGGCCACCCAAGACACAGCAGTAAAATACGGGCTCTCATGGCCACCCAAGACACGAACATTAAAGTACGGGCTCTCATGACCACCCAAGACACAAATTGAACAATCAACCTCCGGGCATAACCAAATGCCTCCAGTAATTCTAATATCAATAAGTTCACTGCTCCTGCGACACTACTAAGTGTCACATGCAATTCTATTGTTCGATACGTTCCCGTATCATACGACACCACCCGGTGTCGCCTGCCTTTCTAATATTCGATAAACCTACTTAACCCACGACACCCAAGTGTCACATGCATTTCTACTGTTAACTTTCCCTAGTCAGGGCCGAGATCCGGCTACTTTTCCCTACCTCTTGAAGCGTTTCAAACCCGATGCTCTTACTCCGGCAAGGCTTCATAATTCCCGCTTAGCCTCCTATTTCCACGGTAGGCGACACGGTCTACAATTATTACAATTAACACACTTTTTAAGTAAGCAGGCGAAACCCGAATTTAAAGAATTAAACGCCCAAACGCAATCCTGGTAATGTCGATCACTCCCAAACTTCCCAATTACTCGACATTGTCAATAATGGACCCGGAAAAGCCCGATTCGCCCGACATGGCGAATCTGCCCGGGTTTTGAAAACGCCCTTCCGGGGCTCCGAAAATTCCCGTTTTCGTTTCTACGGTCTTAGAATAATTCATGGGTTCCTAGGCACTCGACGGAATCGAGTTCCGACTTCCGAGTAATTTAATTTGCGTTTAAAGTTTCTAAACCCGTCAATTACAACTTTCACAATTTAATTCCAAATTTCGATCCGGGTGTGGATTAACTACTTGGGGAACGTCCTAAACCACCCGAACACGAAAACCCGATGCCCGAGCATGTGGGCCCTACACGGCCACAACGGAAAACGTTTCTTTTCGCCCCAAAATGTTCCTAGCGAACCCCAAACCTCAACCCAACCTTAATCAAATCATTTAAACTCAAACCCTAAAATTCAAACGTTCCAAAATGAAAATCGGTTAGATGCTCACCGTAGAGAATGACGGTGTGAGCTTGATTCTTCTATCTTTGAGACGATCCAACGGTTTGGTCGACGGGAAATCACTAAACTTCCAACACCTCCTTCTCTTTTCTCTTCTTCTTCTAACTCCCCTTTCTTTCTCCAAAACTCCATTTTTTTCAATATGGCCGAGACCTCCCATTTGTCTTCCTTTTGTTTTGTTTTAAAAACAACAACTTTACCATATTTACAAAATAACCCTCAAGTCCCATCTTTTGTTTTGTCCAATAAGCCTAACACCACCACATTGGTGACATGTGGCAAGTGGGTCCCACACCTTTTGGAAAATATCTCCTTGATATTTTTCAGTCAGATTCGCGAAATTTGGCCGTCTCGGGCCCCGAACGGGCACTTTTTCCAAGAAATTACGAAACTTCACGAGCCACAAGGAAACGGCTCAACTAAGACCGCTGTGACGACGGCTAAGCTTTTTGGATCCAAAACGGGCCTCGAACGGACCAAAACGTCGCTTGGTTGACTTTTCCAGCTAAAAGTCAACATTTCCCAAATTGGTCAGAAAGTTGCCCTGAGTCCCCCAGAACTCATTTTGGTCGATATCGGGGTCAACTTAAGTCCGGTATGACCCTCGGGGTCAATTTTAGGTTCAATTAAGTGTCTGTCTTAAATTTTTTAAATTTTCCTGTTTTTCACCGATTTGACTGGCGTTGACCGGGAGTGGTTATTACACTATTGACTGGCCAACAAGAAGCATAAATGTTTATGATGCAAATAAGCAAGTGTAGAGGAATAAATGTGCCAAACTAATAGAGAGCTTGCTCAGACTTATGAACTCTAGATAGTGAGAACCAGTGAGAGTGTCAAGCAGTTAGAATGCGCCTACAATTTTCCAAGGATGGAATAAAGTCCATAAGCCAGTCATTTCTGAGCCTCAGGAAGAGATGAAAAAAACATCCATATGCTCCTTTTTGGTTTCTTGCAGCAGAAGTAAGTGAGGTATGTGTTTGAGAATTTGTTCTTTGATACCCCTCCCCTTTTATGAGGAGGAGGATCCTCACATTCCAAGAGAGTATAGAATACAATTCAATATTCTCGTACATATATAAGCAGAAAATATGCATCCAAAGAAGGGGAAATTACAATTCCTACCCCTCTATTATACCCAAAAAAATCAAATGCTAGTTATCTCCGACCTTTTGTTCCAATTTCTACATTTGACTTTTCGACAATTAATAGTTGTTAACGTAAAGGTGACGACAGTGTCATATAAATTAAATTTATTTGATAAAACATTTGGTCACCCTTACGTTAGGAACTATCAATTTTTGAAACGTAATAAATAAGAACTATCAATTTTTAAAAAGTCACATGTAAGAATTGAAATAAAAGGTCAGTTATAATTTGATTTAAGGGTGTAGTCGGGAGGTTACAAACTAAAGTTATCCCTTCAGAAAACATGTATTTTGTGCATTCATCTTCGTCATCACAAAGGACACATGTTTGATTAGGAATAGAGAAATTTATCCTAACCATCCTATTTCATATTAACAATCTACCATGACTAATCAACCAAAAAAGAGCGCATGCTTGATGATATTTTTACTTCCTTGCAAGTAATCTTTTGAACATCCATACTCAGACACTTCCGTATTATCAACTTGTACTGTCACGTCTGGAATTCGGTTTTGACCGGACTCGAGACGTGAACCAAAGACAATAATTAAATAATAAATAAAATTTAAATAAAAACCAAGGTCAAGAGTCAACAACTCTGCAAACTAAAACAAATACGACATAGTTTTGAACAAAAACAAAGGTACGTCTCTAACACGATAACACCCAGACCCTCAGTGAGCTACCGAGCTCTGAGACGTCCTACAACCTACTCAGCAACGAAACCTGTAAAACAATAGTAAACACGAAGGGGGTGAGCTTACGCTCAATAGGAAAAAGTAGTAAAGTAAAGGAACCCCCGTTTTAATAGATAAAACCGACTAGTACAATTATCCAACAGGCATTAAATAAGAAACGACAGATAAATTGCAATAATTAAAGAAGATAAACCTCAAGGAGATCAATAGAAATAATGCTCATTTACCAAGGAATCGATTAAAGAAACACACAAATACCGAAATACTGAATCTCAGATCCCAAGACTCTGATCCGTACACTGATCGTACATCATATCAGATTGCCCCTCGATCTAGAGGAGACACAATCATCGGGGCTTCCGGAAACGTTCCCTAGGAACACATATCATCGGAAGTCTCGGAAATGTCCTCAAAGGACCATAGATCATCGGGGTGAACCAAGTAACATATCGTACCGGAAACGCACATCGGCATAGATATCTTCCCGGAACCACTCCCTCGGGGTAAACAATCACATGTCATACCGGAAACGCACATCGGCCTGGACGTCTTCCTGGAAACGCACATCGGGGTACATAAACATATACCATACCGGAACCGCACATCGGACTAGGTATCTTCCCGGCATGTCCACCTCGGGGTGCACTCTCATATACCATACCGGAACCGCACATCAGACTAGGTATCCTCCCGGCATGTCCACCTCGGGGTACACACTCGAACCACACAATAGCATAACACGCACAATACAGTCACACACAAAGTCAAACCAAGCTTACCATTACGACTTACCAACCACGTATCATCGGTCTATCATTCACCCGATCATGTCCTTAGGCACAATCAATTCACAATCAAACGTTCACTCAATCAATCAATCATAACACGGATCAACCAATTACATTACAATCATCATAACTCAATTAGTTTATTAAGACTCTTATCTTATCCTAAGTACAGAACATGCATCGGCCTTAAGGGCGAACAATCATCAATAAATACAATCAACACACAAATCCTAAGGCTCGACATGGCCATTCTACCAGCACGGTAATTTCCCAAGATATTGAAAGCGGTTAACTAGTGAATCACATTCTACATGCATACTAGACTCTTCTGGTACTAATATAATTGAAAAATGGTTATTCTAGTGAATCACATCCTATATGCAAACTAGGACCTTTCCGGTTGTTATTATCCTATAGGCATACTATTAATGTTCTTAAATTACCAGAGGAGTTTAGTACGTTTCCCTACCTTAAGAAGAACAATCAGCTACGTCTCCTAGTTGCTGACGTCCGGGCCTACCTCCGGTCTTCTCGGGCGAAGTCAAAGTCTGATTTTAACAGGTAAATATGATAATCAGTCCCGACACAGTCCAAAAGTCCTCTAATTTGTACATTTAGTCCTTTAAGTTCTCCATTTTAAATTACTTAAATTAATTAATTATTTAATTAATATGCCGACCCGAATCCGAGAACCGGACCCGAATCCGGCCCGGTCCAGAATCCAGAACGGCCTGACCCAGAACCGGCCCGAACCCGGCTCCAGATCCGACCCAGACCCGGTCCAGACCCGAGTCCAGAAACCTGGGCCTGGCCCAATGCATGTCCTGGCCCAAGGTCGTCCTGGCCCAAGGCCCGTCTTCTGGTTCTGGTCCGGCCCAACCGTCCTGGCCCAAGGCACTCCTGGCATGAGGCCCGTCTTCTGGCCCAAGCTGTCCTGGCTCGAGTCCAGCGCCCTCGACGTTACTCCGGCGATGGTTCCGGCTTCGACGGGGCGGCGGACGGCGTTAGAGCAGCTCGGAAAAGGGACGGTTGTGGCTGGGAGAGGCGTCAAGACTCCGGCGAGCCCGTGGCCGTGGCGTTAGTGGCTGGAGAGCGGCCCAACGCCATCCGTCTCAGATCTGGCGAGAGTTTGAGCTCGATCCGGCATGCGAGCGGTGATGGAGTCCGGCCAGCCTCGTTCCAACGAAGCTCGCCAAATTGAGCTCGGCTCCGAGGGTTTTCTGACTGTGCGAGGTCGGAGAAGGTGAACGGGGCAAGAGAGGTCACGAACCCTCGTCGTTTCCTCAGTCGCCGACGCGATTCGAGGTCGGGAAGTCGAACCAGAGAGAGGTTCTGGGCGTTGCGTCGCGATTCTGTTGACGGCGTGGTTCGATTCACACACGGAGGAGGGATGGTGAGGCGGCGTTGCGAGAGGGAGAGAGAGGAAGCGAAGGATCGAGAGAGAACGAGAGGGAGAGAGATCTGAGGGTTCGTCTTGGGATTCGTGCGCAGCCCGACTGAAGACGAAGGGTGAATAGTAGGGTTTGGGGGTTGGGCTTCGCGTGGGTTGGGCTCGGGTATGCGTGGTGCAGGCTTAGGCCCGTGTGTGCAGTACGGGCTTGAGCCCGTGCGCGCTGGGTTTGGTCCTGAGTCAGCCTGGCCTAGTGGCTTCTTTCCCCTTTTTTTCTTTTCTTTTTCTTTTGCATTTGATCAAAATTTAAACCTGTTTTCCGACCACGAAGTTTCAATCGAAAATTTAATATTTTAATTCTTTTAACCGGAGCGGTCTTTACAGTCTACCCCCTTAAAAGAATTTCATCCTCAAAATTTAAAACGGACGTACCTCAAAGGTCGAACAGACTGGGGTACTTCGCACGGACCTTGTCCTCACGCTCCCAGGTCGAATCTGCCCCATGGTGCTTCCACTGCACACGTACCAGTGGGATATCCCTGCCTCGTAAGGCCTTCTCTCGTCGATCCAGAATCCTGACTGGCTGCTCTTCATACGAAACATCCTCCGCCACCTCGATGTCCGCCCACTCAATCACATGCGAGGGATCCACGGTGTACTTCCGCAGCTGGGATACATGGAAGGTGTTATGAACGTTCCCGAGCTGCGGTGGCAAAGCAAGGCGATAGGCAACCGCTCCAACTCTGCTCAAAATCTCGAAAGGTCCGATAAACCGCGGGGCCAGCTTGCCTCCGCCATGGTTGAACCGCAATAGGCCCTTCTTCGGGCTCACCCTCAGAAACACATGATCACCAACCGAAAACTCAAGAGGCCTGCGACGTCTATCTGTATAACTCTTCTAGCGACTCTGCGCGATCCTCAACCGATCCCGAATCAATGCGACCTTCTCGGTCGTCTCCTGGACAATCTCCAGGCCAAGTAGGCTTCGGTCTCCCACCTCTGCCCAACACACGGGCGATCTGCACGGCCTACCATACAACGCCTCAAACGGTGTCGTCCCAATACTGGCCTGGAAGTTTTTGTTGTAGGCAAACTCCGCTAGTGGTAAGTGGTCCTCCCATGACCCTCGAAAGTCCAACACACAGGCTCTCAACATATCCTTCAATATCTGGATAGTGTGCTCTGACTGTCCTTCGGTCTGTGGGTGATACGATGTACTGAGCCAGACCTCGGTCCCCAACTCTCTCTGCAAGCTCTCCCAAAATGTGGAGGTGAAGACAGATAATCTCTCGAACATATAACCGGCTCAAAGTATCAACTGTATCCGTCATCCTCATGGCCAAGAAGTGTGTCGACTTGGTCATTCGGTCGACCACCACCCAAACTGCTTTGTGCCCTCTCGGTGACGTGCTCCCACTTCCACTCTGCGCTCGGTAACGGCTGGACCAAACCGGCGGGACGCTGCTGCTCGGCCTTAACTTACTGACAAGTGAGGCATCGAGAAACGAACTCTGCGACTTCTCTACACATCCCGCTCCACCAGAACTGCCGTCGGATGTCCCAATACATCTTGGTGCCACCCAGGTGCACAGCAAGACGAGAGTGATGGCACTCTCTCAACACGACGTCCCTACAAACCCGCGGCACAAACAGCCGTCCTCGGTAATGTAGACCCTTATCGGCACTCTGCTCCCAGCCCTCAGTGTCAGCACCGCTGATCATCCTCTCTCGGATCTCTGTTGTCTTAGCATCCCCGGCTTGTGCCTCCAGCACACGGGCAATAAGTGTGGGCTGCGCCACTAACGAACACATGGCCACGCCATCGGTGATCTCAACGAGCTTGAGCCGAAACGTGCTCAACTCCTCCATCATGTCCCACTCTCGGACGGATATACTAGCAAGTCTGTGAGTCGACTTCCTACTCAGGGCATCGGCGACGATGTTCTCCTTGCCCGGGTGGTAGAGTAGCTCAAAGTTGTACTCCTCTAACAGCTCCATCCACCGCCTCTGATGCATGTTCAAGTCGCGCTGGGAGAAAATGTACTTGAGGCTCTTGTGATCCGAAAACACCCAAAATCGCTCACCATACAGATAATGCCTACAGCTCTTCAGCGCAAAAACAACTGCTGCCAACTCTAGATCATGGGTGGGGTAGTTGCGCTCATGCATCTTCAACTGCCTCGAGCCATATGCAACTACCTTCCCGAACTGCATCAGTACACATCCCAGTCCCTCGCCGGACTCATCACAGTACACATCATACCCGATCCTACGCTTCGGCACTATCAACACGGGCGCGATGGTCAAACGAGCCTTCAACTCGACGAAGGAGTGCTCACACTTATCAGTCCACACAAACTCAGCTCCCTTGCGGGTCAAGGTAGTCATCGGCGCTGCTAGTCGTGAAAATTCTTGGACGAACCGTCTGTAATACCCAGCCAAGCCTAGGAATTTGCGGATCTCGAAAACACTCTTGGGCCGTGCCCACTTCGAGATCGCGTCGATCTTCGCCGGATCGACGAGTATACCCTCTCGAGACACAACATGCCCGAGAAACTTCACCTCGGCGAGCCAGAAATCGTACTTCTCCAGGTTGTCGTACAACTGATGAGTACGCAACAAAGTCAAAACCGTCCTCAAATGCTCCTCATGTGCCTCCTCACTAGGCGAATAAATCAGTATGTCATCCACAAACACCACGACAAACTGATCTAGGTAGGGTCGGAAGATCCCGTTCATCAGTCCATGAACGTTGCAGGTGCGTTCGTCAACCTGAACGGCATCACCAAGAACTCATAGTGCCCATATCGAGTCCTAAACACGGTCTTCTCTACATCCTCATCTCGAACCCTCAACTGGTAGTACCCTGATCGAAGATCAATCTTCGAGAAGCACTTTGCTCCTCTCAACTGATCAAACAGGTCATCGATCCTCAGCATCGGATAACGGTTCTTCACCGTAACCCGGTTCAACTTCCGGTAATCAATGCACATCCTCAAAGCTCCACCCTTCTTCTTCACGAAGAGGGCAGGTGCTCCCCACGGCGAAGCACTCGGTCGGATAAAACCCTTCTCCCGAAGCTCCTCGATTTGTCGCTTCAGCTCGACTAACTCGGCTGGTGCAAACCGATACGGGGTCGTAGAGATCGGCGCAGTATCCGTGATCAAGTCGATCCTGAACTCTACCTCGTGCACTGGCGGTAATCCTGACAGCTCCTCCGGAAAGACCTCCGGGAACTCGCATACCACTCTCGACAACTCTCTACTCTACACGATCTCTGTCTCATCTCCCACGGTCAACGCAGACAAGAGTACCCCACTCCTACTGCCCAAGACACAAGTAACGATCGTCTCGCCCGACACTACGGTCACCTGTCAACGATAACAGTCGATCGACGCCCGATACCTCGTCATCCAGTCCATCCACAAAATCACATCGAACACAGTCATGTCTAACACAAGCAAGTCACCATAAAACGGGCAATCCGCCACTCGGATCTCACAAGCCTGACACACAGTCCTCAGAACTACCTCTCTTGTGACAGGGGTATCAGGACACAACGGTCTACTCAGAAACTCCACCCTCAACCCCAACATACGATCAAAAGAAGAAGAGATGAAAGAATGAGATGTTCTAGTATCAAACAGAATAGATGCCCACGAATTATAAAGCAAGCACGTACCCTGCATAGCCTCATGGCCAGCGGAACGTCCCTCAACCCTGGAGTCGGTGACAGCATACACCCGACCCTGTTGTGCCGGAGGTCCGCCTCTCGGGGGTGGTGGAAGAATATGCTGATGTGGGGCCCTCGACTGCTGTCTCTGGGTTGGCGCTTCGGCTGCCTGCCGTGGGGCTCTCATAGCCTGAGCTTGACGCTGGCGGAAAGGAGTGTTGGGTCTCGAGGTAGGGTTGGAGATGAACCAACTCGCAGCGGAAAATCAATAAAAACCAAGAGACGATTAAAACCATGAAACAACTAACAAAGAATGGATTCACAAGAGAAAAATTCAGCACTATCTCTTACCAAAACAAGAACACCGGTTAACGAATGATTGGCTTGAGTCTCCAAGACGCCTACGTATCCACATGGGAATAAAAGCCACGTAGTTCTTCTCTTTGAGGACTCAAGAACACAAAAATGGAGGTGGAAACTAGCCAAACCCGAAATGGCCATGGAAGAGGGAGAGAAAATGTGTTTCCTATTCTTGTCTTGTGTTTGTTATGTTGAAAAAAGATGACTTAAACATAACAAAACCCATACTTGTCCAACTAAAGGCATAGGACAAGTATGGTGTCAAGTAAGGTGTAAATAGGAAAAAGTATGACAAGACAAGATTGGGTTAGGTGGTGAATCACCAACACTTTAATCCTTGTCTTGCTTACTTAGTACTAATTAATCAAGACTTGATTAATTAGTTCCATGGGCCTTGGTTGCATGGGCCTTTCATGGGCCTCTTGGAACATGGCCCGTGGCCATTTCCAACGAGGTCCCGTGATTCGCTCATCGCCTCCAAGCCTTCCATACCGGAAATGTCCAACATTATCCGACGCGATCAATCCCAAGACTCCAAGCCTTGTCTCGATCCGTTAAGTCCTATTCACTTACGGGCACATGACCCAAAACCCAGTTTTGGTCATGTCCCGAGGCAACTCCCTTTTGGCCATTCTCCATAAATGTGTCAATGAGTTTCATCCTCCGGTGTGACCCTTAGGTTTATGCATGTCAATAGATCAACGTAAAATCCCATTTTACTTGATCCTATTTAAGTGGCAACTAACGAGACTTTAGTATTGCCTGACACTGCATAACGAATCGACCATGTCGATTCTAACCTTTCCGTCGTCCCTGTCATTATCCTTTTATCTCCGATATCCAGATTGAGATAAGGCATAGAGCCGTCATCCTTATTATTCTCAATCACCGTTCCTTGATATGTGAGATGACTGAAGATATGATACCCAGTATCATGTGCATAGCCATGCTATTCTTCCAGTCACTCTCGATCAAGCGGCCGAGAACCGATATCTTTCCCATACCTTAGTATGAGGGATAAATCCCTTAGCCGTCTTTCGTGTCACTCATGTAGCCCGTCCCCAAGCCAATCCTGGCCGTTATGGAAGCCCTGTTACGGACAACGTTAGGCTCAGGTCAAACTCAGTTGTTGACTACATAGCGATCACAAAGACTCCTTGGTCTAAGGATACATGACAAGATACAACACTGAATATGGTCATGACTTAATCTATGGCACATATTCAGGGCGGGTCGTCCAATATCATGTCCCACATGATATCTATGATCAGACTCCGGAATCCCATTCCAATGACTAACAGAACGTAAGCCATAAAGAGCCATCTTTCATACTAGTCGCTTCTAGAGAAGCTTTGTTGACTAGGGACCCATCGAGTGTGATCTATCTCGATCTATGGTTCTATTCGCATGGTGGGCATAGATCAGAGCACACATCGATATATTACTCCAACACATAAGTAATATAAAGCCGCTTTAATTTTATTGCTAACGATGATATATACATTTGGACATTTAGGATTGAACTACAGGCACTAAGACTAACAAGGAGGTGTCTGGCCTGACTGCGCCTGCTGTGGTCGCTGCACGGGTCCTCCTCCAACCCGGTCAGGGCACACGGTGGAGATGTGTTCCAATCTGCCGCAGTGATAGCATGTCCTCTCAGCGGGACGCGGCCTCTCCTCGACTCTCGCCGGACGACATATGGAGCGGTCTGCAGATCCCCCACTCAATGGGCAGTATCGACCCAGGTGTCCCAACTGCCTGCACGAGGGACAAAATTGTGCCACCGGAGCAGGTCCAACAGATGTTACTACCCCGACGCGTCGTATCCCACCGGACTGGGCCTGTGGATGAAATAATCCCGAGGTCCTCTACCTCCTAGTATCGCGGCCCTCGAACGGCCTCAAGAAGCCACCCGGCCTCGGCCTGATCTCTTGCGCTCTGGCGGTCTCCCAAAAATGCCTCTCCACAGCTAGTGCCTGGTCCAGTAGTGCAGAATAGTCCTCAGACTTGAAAGCAATGACTCGATCCGCGATAGACGGGATGAGTGTTTTAGTCTTAGTGCCCATAGTTCAATCCTAAATGTCCAAATGTATATATCATCGTTAGCAATAAAATCAAAGCAGCTTTATATTACTTATGTGTTGGAGTAATATATCGATGTGTGCTCTGATCTATGCCCACCATGCGAATAGAACCATAGATTTATATAGATCACACTCGATGGGTCCCTAGTCAACAAAGCTTCATTAGAAGCGACTAGTATGAAAGATGGCTCTTTATGGCTTACGTTCTGTTAGTCATTGGAATGGGATTCCGGAGTCTGATCATAGATATCATGTGGGACATGATATTGGACGACCCGCCCTGAATATGTGCCATAGATTAAGTCATGAACATATTCAGTGTCATAGCTTGTCATGTATCCTTAGACCAAGGAGTCTTTGTGATCGTTATGTAGTCAACAACTGAGTTTGATCTGAGCCTAACGTTGTCCGTAACAGGGCTTCCATAATGGCCATGATTGGATTGGGGACGGGCTACATGAGTGACCCAACAGTGGTATCAGAGCCGTGCTACCTTCGGGATTCAGAAGACGGTGTTCAAAGTTTCGGTTTTGCTTGAAAGTTTCGTTGTTGGCATGTTGTTTTGCTAAATTGTTTGATAACATGTTTTAAATACTTGTTTATGGATTTAATGCATGTAAAATGAATTTTTGAAAATTATTTCAAATCTGGAAATTTTGAAATTTTTTTGATTTTTCGGGTCTCGGGAGCGGGACTCTCGGGGAGCCGAAACCGGGACCGAACGGGGCTCCGTTGGACGGAGCTAGGCCAAACATGACCATTGGATGGTTGATATGCCAAGGCTAAACCGTTTTGTTAGTTATGACGAGTTTGGAACCGTCATGACGAACTCGAAGATCAAATGTTCAAAAGTTTCATTTTTGAACGGTTTCGATAAACCGAGCATCAAAAAAATTTCGAAACTTGGCTATTAAATAAAACCGGAAAATCACATGATGTTTGATAACATGCTTGTTTGATAACACGATGTGTGATGTGATGTTGGTATGGTGTACATAATAGCCACGAGCTCGATTTAATTATTTATCGCTTTTCACGGCCTACGAGCCGTTAGAGTTAGCGTGTAATTATTTTTTCAAGGTGTGAACGTCGAACCACTTGTTTGTAATATTTATTTATTCCGGACCTGCGAGTCATGTATTAAATTTTAATTTTTTACTCAAGACGAAGAAAAGGCGAAAAGGTCTTTTGGTGGCTTTTCGGGTGTTGGCATCGGCTTGGAGTCGGTGGAGCTCAAGAAGCTAGTGGGAGTTAGTTTAGGGGGCTATTATGTGCACATTTATCGCTTTATGCTTGGTTTAGTTTATGCATGACTAATTCTATGTGTTTTAGAATTGCATGCTTAACTTTATTTACCGAGCATATCACCTCACATGCAAAGATAAAATTGGAATTTTAATCCTTGTGTGTGAACCCTTAGAACCATCATTACATTGGATGTAGTTGACGGGTTCGAAGGAAGAATTACATTGGATGTAATTTGAGGCATCATTGCATTTGGAATGTAGTTGATGTGCTCATCGCATCTAGGATGTGTCAGTTTTAAACACAACCGGACAAGTAAAAACGGGTCATGTCCGATACCTCCCAATTATCAACACCTTACTACCTCCCTGTCCTATGGGTGTCGTGCGCATTATCGGAGCATCCATGGGAAAGCGGGGTAGTAGGTTTGGACGACATATGTGGGTGTCGTGCGCATTAGCGGAGCACCTACATAGTGACGGGCCATAGTTGAAAATTGGTGGACCCGACTACGATTCTCAGCCTGAGGTTGAGCTAGGGTAACAGATAGGGTAAGCCGTGTACATAAGTGCATACCCTAGCCAAGAGTCACATTGGATGTGATTGGATGGAGTCCTACCTACATAGCTCGATTGAGTGGTGAGCCTTCGTTCAGCTTGATCGAGTGAATCAAGGATCTTGGTTTTAGATTCTAAAGGTATAGAATCGATTGTTGGTGTTTAAGCTTGATCTTCATAAAATTTATTCAGTTTACTGATTGAATTTTATCTGTTGTAGATCAAATGGAAAATTCAGTGAACATTAATAGTTTGTCATTAAAAACCATTCTTGACAGGGTCAAGCTAAATGGGACAAACTATTTGGACATGTACAGAATTTTGAGGATAGTTCTCAAGTCTGAACGCAAAGAATATGTCCTTGACAAGGCTGTCTCTAAGACCATATATGAGTTACATGAAGTGTCATTAACTGCTGAGAAGAATATCTCAGGGATCTGGGATCCAAGGATATTCTGATGGTCAACAAGGGAATTGGAAGTGGAAAGGGCTGGGCCCATGCGCACTTGGCAGGAAAGATGAGACACCTGAGAATGTCTGCTTCTACTGCCAACAGCCTGTTCATTGGAACCGGGATTATAGGAAGTTCACGGCTGATCTGAAGAAGGGCAGTGGGACTGCGCCTTCATCAAATAGCCTGGATGATCTGAAGAAGGGCAGTAGGACTGCGCCTTCATCAGGAAACCTGGATGATCTAAGGAAGGGCGGTGGGACCGTGCCTTCATTCGGTATTAACTCTATAGAGCTACATCTCTCTACTTCCAAAGATTCATGGGTATTAGATACCATGACTGAATCTCACACATGCACTAATATATGGTGGCTGAAAGTATGAGAGGTTTGGAAATCATGAAATGGACCTCAGAGTTGTGGCAACTGCTGTAGGATCCATGAGTCTTGCTTTGCCAAGAGGCCTTGTCTTAGTATTGTATAATGTATATTGCATACCTACTTTTAGTAGGAATATTATATTTGTATCCGTGTTTGACAAGAAAGGATATAATGTTAATGTTGGAAATGGAGTTTTCAGTGTTCTATGCAATGATATGTTTTATACCCAGACTGACATGGTTGGAGGATTGTACATATTAGACATGGGTAACAATGCCTCAAGTTCTATATATTCCGTTAATACCAAGAGGTCTAAATCCAACGATTTAAACCTAACCCTGTTATGGCACTGTCATTTGGGCTGCATAAACAAGAAGCGCCTATCAGCACTTCAGAAGTGCGGGCTTTCAGGTTCATTCGAATTCCATTCGATCGATAGGTGCAAGGTTTGTTTGATGGGAAAAATGAATAAAGTGCCATTTATCGATCGCGATGAAAGGGCGGGTGAATTATTGGGGCTGATACACTCGAATGTGTGTAGACCAATAAGTTCACTTGCCAGGAGGGGTTTTAGCTACTTTATCACATTTACTGATGATTACAGTAAATATGGTTATGTCTATTCGGTGAGACATAAGTCTGAAGCTTTTGATAAATTCAAAGAGTTTAAGAGTATAGTAGAAAACAAGCTCGACAAAGGTATTAAGGCACTTCGATTGGATCGAGGTGGAAAATACTTGACCACAGAGTTATTAGGTCATCTAAAAGAGAATGGGATCCTTTTGGAATGGACTCCTCCTAGGTCACTGTAGTTGAAAGGTGTAGCCAAACGGAGAAATCGGACATTGTTAGACAGTGGTCTGTTCCATGATTAGTTGGACAGATCTCTCAATCTCTTTTAGGGGTTTTGCTCTAGAGACGACCGCATTCATAGTGAATCGGGCTTCGACGAAGGGTGTGGAAGGGACACCATTTTAAAAATGGTACGGGATGATGCCCGCTTTGTCCTTCCTAAAGATTTGTGGTTGCGAGGCTTATGTGAAACATTTGGTTTCGACTAAGCTCAAACCAAGATCTGAGATATGCACCTTCGTGTGGTATCCCAAAGCAACAAGGGGATACTACTTCTACAATCCTGGTGAGAACATGGTGTTCGTCGCATGGGGTGGGGTCTTTATGGAAAATGAGTTTTGTTTCCAAAGACTTCATTGGGAGGACTTTGCATCTCGAAGAAATTCAGGACGGTACAGATTTGTCTAAACCAATTGACAACCCAGTAGAAAGGAGCCAGAGATTGTCGTAGAGTAAGAACCAATTCCTGTTACAATTCCGGAAGGTCCAAGGCAATTTGAAAGGATCAATCTTCCACGTCCAAGATATGGTATCCGGAGGTGACAAAGTCATGGTGGATCACGATGATCCAGCCACCTTTCAGGAAGTCGTGGATGGGCCCGACTCCGAGTTATGGCTGGGAGCCATGAGGGAGGAAATGCAATCCATGTCGGACAACCGAGTCTGGGAACCGGTTGATCCCATCAATGGTGTGAGGACCATTGGATGCAAATGGATCTTCAAGGTGAAGATGGACATTGACGACAACCCTCTGACCTACAAAGCTCAACTGGTGGCGAAAGGTTATAGGCAAATCCAATGGATTGACTATGAGGAAGCCTTCTCCCTAGTGGCTATGGTCAAAATCGATCCAAATTCTTCTTGACATAACTGCGTATCATAATTACGAGATATGGCAAGTGGATGTCAAAACCGCTTTCCTAAATATAAATTTGACTGAGTACGTTTGTATGTCTCGGCCCAAAGGTTTTGACGATCCGAAGAATACGGGAAAGATTTATAAGTTGTTGAAATCCATTTATGGATAAAAACGAACTTCTCGGAGTTGGATCCTTCGTTTTGATGAAGCTGTAATTGGATTTGGCTTAATCAAGAACAAGGATGAATCTTGCGTTTATAAGAAGGCTAGTGGGAGCAAGATTACCTTTCTGGTTCTCATTGAAAACGACATTACAACCTTGCACGAGACTAAAGCTTGGTTGAGGAAGTGTTTTTCAATAAAGGACTTAGGCGATGCTTCTTATATCTTTAGGATTAAGATATGTAGAGATCGCACCAAGAGGGTCTTGGATTTAAGTCAGGGAACCTATGTGAACAAGGCATTGAGTAGGTTCTTAATGCTCGATTCAAAGAAAGGACTCTTACCCACTAGTCATGGCATTCATCTCAGCAAGACTCAGTGTCCTAAGACAGCTGATGAGCTGAAAAGGATGATGAGAATCCTATGCGCCTGGGGGCAGGATCGATCATATATGCCATGACATGTATGAGACCCGCTGTCTCGTAAGCCTTATGTTGTACCAGTAGACATCAGTCTAACCCGGGGAAAGATGATGTTGAACTAGTCGTCGAAGGATGAGTAGACGCTAGTTTTCCAAGACAAATCCAAATGACTATAGAAGTCAGTCAGGATATATGTTTATGCTGAATGGCAGAGCTTTAGCTGGGAGAGTGTGAAGCAAGATACCATTGCCGAATCTACAACAGAGGCCAAGTACATGGATGCTGCAGAGGCAGCTAAGGAGGCTATGTGGATTTGGAAATTCACGGCAGGGTTGGATGTAACTAAAAACCCATCCAGCCCGGTGAATCCATTTTGCGACAACACAAGGGACATTGCGCAAGCTAAAAGCCCAGATCGCATAACAAATCCAAACATGTACTACGGCATATCCACCTAATCAGAGAAATACTGAATTGAGGGGAAGTGAAGATAACCTATATTGCAACATATGATAACATAGCCAACCCTTTGACTAAGGCGGTGTCGCTGCCTGAACATGTTAGACATGTAAAGTCGATGGGGACATATTGGAGTTTAGATTGGAACTAGGGCAAGTGGGAGATTGTTAGTCTTAGTGCCCATAGTTCAATCCTAAATGTCCAAATGTATATATCATCGTTAGCAATAAAATCAAAGCGGCTTTATATTACTTATGTGTTGGAGTAATATATCGATGTGTGCTCTGATCTATGCCCACCATGCGAATAGAACCATAGATTTAGATAGATCACACTCGATGGGTCCCTAGTCAACAAAGCTTCATTAGAAGCGACTAGTATGAAAGATGGCTCTTTATGGCTTACGTTCTGTTAGTCATTGGAATGGGATTCCGGAGTCTGATCATAGATATCATGTGGGACATGATATTGGACGACCCGCCCTGAATATGTGCCATAGATTAAGTCATGAACATATTCAGTGTCGTAGCTTGTCATGTATCCTTAGACCAAGGAGTCTTTGTGATCGCTATGTAGTCAACAACTGAGTTTGACTTGAGCCTAACGTTGTCCGTAACAGGCCTTCCATAACGGTCATGATTGGCTTGGGGACGGGCTACATGAGTGACACGAAAGACGGCTAAGGGATTTATCCCTCATACTGAGGTATGGGAAAGATATCGGTTCTCGGCCGCTTGATCGAGAGTGACTGAAAGAATAGCATGGCCATGCACGTGATACAGGGTATCATATCTTTAGGCATCTCACATATCAAGGAACATTGATTGAGAATAATAAGGATGACGGCTCTATGCCTTATCTCAATCAGGATATCGGAGATAAAAGGATAATGACAGGGATGACAGAAAGGTTAGAATCGACAGGGTCGATTCGTTATGCAGTGTCAGGCAATACTAAAGTCTCGTTAGTTGCCACTTAAATAGGATCAAGTAAAATGAGATTTTTACGTTGATCTATTGACATGCATAAACCTAAGGGTCACACCGGAGGATGAAACTCATTGACACATTTATGGAGAATGGCCAAAAGGGAGTTGTCTCGGGACATGACCAAAACTGGGTTTTGGGTCATGTGCCTATAAGTGAATAGGACTTTACGGATCGAGACAAGGCTTGGAGTCTTGGGATTGATCGCGTTGGATAATGTTAGACATTTCCGGTATGAAAGGCTTGGAGGCGATGAGCGAATCACGGGACCTCGTTGGAAATGGCCACGGGCCATGTTCCAAGAGGCCCATGAAAGGCCCATGCAACCAAGGCCCATGGAACTAATTAATCAAGTCTTGATTAATTAGTACTAAGTAAGCAAGACAAGGATTAAGGTGTTGGTGATTCACCACCTAACCCAATCTTGTTGTGCCATACTTTGTCCTATTTACACCTTACTTGTCACCATGCTTGTCCCATGCCTTTAGTTGGATAAGTATGGGTTTTGTTATGTTTAAGTCATCTTTTTTCAACATAACAAATACAAGACAAGAATAGGAAACACAACTTCTCTCCCCCTTCCCTTGCAATTTCGGGTTTGGCAAGCTCCCACCTCCATTTTTGTGTTCTTGAGTCCTCAAAGAGAAGAACTACGTGGCTTTGATTCCCATGTGGATACGTAGGCGTCTTGGAGACTCAAGCCAATCATTCGTTACCCGGTGTTCTTGTTTTGGTAAGATATAGTGCTGAATTTTTCTCTTGTGAATCCATTCTTTGTTAATTGTTTCATGGTTTAATCGTCTCTTGGTTTTCATTGATTTTCTGCTGCGAGTTGGTTCATCTCCAACTCTACCTCGAGACCCAATAGAGTCCTCTCTCAAAACGCCTGCAGCGGCTCTCCTCGGTCTGCACCATCTTCGGTGCGAAGCGAAACAATGATGTGAACCTCGCCTCATACTCTGAGACGATCATCCCTCTCTAACGCAGTTCCAGGAACTGCTGGTGCCTGTCATCTCGAACAGATCGAGGGAAATACTGCTCAAGGAATAGTCTGGTGAACAGCTGGAAATCATCTCCAACCCTGGTCTGCACATGCTGCCACCAGTAGTACGCCTCCCCCTCTAGCTGAAAGGTCGCGAAAGATACCCTCAGACAACCGTCAGATATCCCAGAAGTATCAAGATTGCGGGTAATCCGCTCAAGCCACCCCGCGGTTGCCTCGGGGTCTGACACCCCCGAATAGACTGGTGTGCCCAGCCTGCGGAAATATCTGAGAGCCTGAGCCGTATAGCTGTCACTCTGACCCGGCCTCTCAACGGCGGCTGTGGTAGCAGCAGGCACGGTCTCTGATGCTAGTGTTGTAGTCCCCTGTTGAACGTTGATCGCTGCAAGAACCGCGCGAACTAACTCCTCCAGAGGGGTCGCTTGAGTCGGCGCTACGACTGGAGGAACCCTGGGCGGTGACCCTGACGGCTCGGCCTCATCTCTCTGGTGCTCCGTAGAAGTAGCACCCTGGGCGCTAGATGCCCCTGCCTGATCACTGGCAGGTGGCTGCCCCCGGCCCCTAGATGGGCGTCTCCTAGTGCCTCTCGGTACGTAAGAAGGCGTCATGTCGTATATCCTCTGCATGGATAACGCACATGTTCATTTTCTCAGATTTCGAATAGAGCAGTTCGCTTAAAGTAAAAATGTTCGTACACGTTTCACAAGGGTCATACTCGGACCAACCAACAGTATACTTAGTCTTAGTATAGTCATATATAATACTTCATATAAGCAGAGAAGTCCGCACACTTGTGCGTCTTACAGAATCAATTCACACAATTCAACTCACTCCCGTAGGAGGCACAGCTTCAAACAAGTCACAGAAACAACATTCCAGACCGGCATACACTTCGGTCGGGTATCTTCCCATAGCATGGGGTACAAGATCACAACACAAAACAATTTCACAAATCTTAGCATTATTTCAAATTCTTAGGTTTTCATCACTTTTCTCTTTCCATCATAACATTCATGTCGATCTCGCGTTGTTACAACCCGATTCAGGCGTCCCCGAATCTCGTTGTAACCACTTGACATCCCCCTATCACGTTCGACTACAGTGGCGCCCCTGAGTCAACCCGTGATAGTACAAACACTTCAGTTTGCAAAAATTTCGGTATGACCCATTCGTATATTTCACTAACCATCCGCTTATGCGGGAGCTTTAATAAACAAGTTGTACACGGCGTCCAGCACATAAAGAACACCATAAATATCATAAGTACACACTACGCAAAATATCGAAAGTACACCATTCGGGTCAAGTCAACATTTCAAATTCATCAATCCAACAATGGCTGACCAAGGCGGCAACCCATTTAACAATTATTCAACCAATACGTCATAAACAGCCCGAGCATCGCTCGTTAAACTAACATCCATCTCAACCGATCGACATCATAGATCAACTAAGGGTACAACAGAATCGAGAATAAGGAACAATTCAAGTAAGGTTAAAGGGTAACATAAAGAAGATAAGACTTAAACAACCATTTCAACGTAACAACCTAACTCTACCCACCTAATTGATGTACGGTCCGAGGTTCTGAAAAACAAGTTCAAAATTGAAACCAGGCTCTGATACCAAATTGTCACGCCCCAAATCCGGTTTTGACCGGACTCGAGACGTGAACCAAAGACAATAATTAAATAATAAATAAAAGAGATTTAATAATGCAAGTTCCATAAATATAATATTTAAATAAAAACCAAGGTCAAGAGTCAACAGCTCTACAAACTAAAACAAATACGACATAGTTTTGAACAAAAAACAAAGGTACATCTCTAATACGATAACACTCGGATCCTCTGTGAGCTACCGAGCTCTGAGACGTCCTACAACCTACTCAGCAGCGAAACCTGTAAAACAATAGTAAACACGAAGGGGGTGAGCTTACGCTCAGTAGGAAAAAGTAGTAAAGTAAAGGAACCCCCGTTTTAACAGATAAAACCGACTAGTACAATTATCCAACAGGCATTAAATAAGAAACGACAGATAAATTGCAATAATTAAAGAAGATAAACCTCAAGGAGATCAATAGAAATAATGCTCATTTACTAAGGAATCGATTAAAGAAACACACAAATACCGAAATACTGAATCTCAGATCCCAAGACTCTGATCCGTACACTGATCGTACACCATATCAGATTGCCCCTCGATCCAGAGGAGACACAATCATCGGGGTTTCCAGAAACGTTCCCTAGGAACACATATCATCGGAAGTCCCGGAAATGTCCTCAAAGGACCATAGATCATCGGGGTGAACCAAGTAACATATCGTACCGGAAACGCACATCGGCATAGTATCTTCCCGGAACCACTCCCTCGGGGTAAACAATCACATGTCATACCGGAAACGCACATCGGCCTGGACGTCTTCCTGGAAACGCACATCGGGGTACATAAACATATACCATACCGGAACCGCACATCGGACTAGGTACCTTCCCGGCATGTCCACCTCGGGGTGCACTCTCATATACCATACCAGAACCGCACATCGGACTAGGTATCCTCCCGGCATGTCCACCTCGGGGTACACACTCGAACCACACAATAGCATAACACGCGCAATACAATCACACACAAAGTCAAACCAAGCTTACCATTACGACTTACCAACCACGTATCATCGGTCTATCATTCACCCGATCATGTCCTTAGGCACAATCAATTCACAATCAAACGTTCACTCAATCAATCAATCATAACACGGATCAACCAATTACATTACAATCATCATAACTCAATTAGTTTATTAAGAATCTTATTTTATCCTAAGTACGGAACATGCATCGGCCTTAAGGGCGAACAATCATCAGTAAATACAATCAACACGCAAATCCTAAGGCTCGACATGGCCTTTCTACCAGCACGACAATTTCTCAAGATATTGAAAGCGGTTAACTAGTGAATCACATCCTACATGATTACTAGACTCTTCCGGTTATTAATATAATTGAAAAATTGTTATTCTAGTGCATCACATCCTATATGCAAACTAGGACCTTTCCGATTATTATTATCCTATAGGCATACTATTAATGTTCTTAAATTACCAGAGGAGTTTAGTACTTTTCCCTACCTCAAGAAGAACAAACAGCTACGTCTCCTAGCTGCAGACGTCCGGGCCTACCTCCGGTCTTCTCGGGCGAAGTCAAAGTGTGACTTTAACAGGTAAAATTGATAATCAGTCCCGGCACAGTCCAAAAGTCCTATAATTTTTCAATTTAGTCCTTTAAGTTCTCCATTTTAAATTAATTAATTAATTAATTAATCTGCCGACCCCGTTTTGACCCAAATCCGAGAACCGGACCCGAATCCGACCTGGATCTGACCCGATCGAGAATCCAGACCTGGCCTGACCCAGAACCGGCCCGAACCCGGCTCTAGAACCGACCCAGACCCAGTCCAGACCCGAGTCCAGAAACCTAGGCCTGGCCCAAGGCCCGTCTCCTGGCCCAAGGTCGTCCTGGCCCAAGGCCCGTCTTCTGGTTCTGGTCCGGCCCAACCGTCCTGGCCCAAGGCCATCCTGGCCCAAGGCCCGTCTTCTGGCCTAAGTCGTTCTTGCTCGAGTCCAGCGCCCTCGAGGTTACTCCGGCGATGGTTCCGGCTTCGATAGGGCGGCGGACGGCGTCAGGGCAGCTCGGAGAAGGGACAGTTGTGGCTAGGAGAGGCGTAAGGACTCCGGCGATCTCGTGGCCGTGGCGTCGGTGGCTGGAGAGCGACCCAACTCCCTCCGTCTCAGATCTGGCGAGAGCTCGAGCTCGAGCCGACATGCGAGCGGCGATGGAGTCCGGCCAACCTCGTTCCAGCGAAGCTCGCCAAATCGAGCTCGGCTCCGAGGGTTTTCTGACAGTGCGAGGTCGGAGAAGGTGAACGGGGCGAGAGAGGTCACGAACCCTCGTCGTTTCCTCCGTCCCCGGCGCGATTCTGTTGACGGCGTGGTTTGATTCACACGCGGAGGAGGGATGGTGAGACGGCGTTGCGAGAGGGAGAGAGAGGAAGCGAAGGATCGAGAGAGAACGAGAGGGAGAGAGAGCTGAGGGTTTGTCTTGGGATTCGTGCGCGGCCGAGTGAAGACGAAGGGTGAATAGTAGGGTTTGTGGGTTGGGCTTCGCGTGGCTTGGGCTAGGGTATGCGTGGTGCGGGCTTGGGCTCGTGTGTGCAGTGCGGGCTTGAGCCCGTGCGCGCTGGGTTTGGGCCTGAGACAGCCTGACCCAGTTGCTTCTTTCCATTTTCTTTCTTTTTCTTTTGCATTCGATCCAAATTTCGACCCGTTTTCCAACCACGACGTTTCAATCGACAATTTTAATATTTTAATTCTTTTAACTGGAGCGGTCTTTCCATGTACCCATCTTTGGTATTGTACATGTCAAAAGGGTCATTTCGTCAATTCCCATCATAACAATTCCCCTTAAATATAGAAAGGGAAAACTACTAATACCTACTCAAAACCATGTCGTTTTAACTGATGTTTACCCTGAAGTTTAAATGTAACCGATAAATACCCTAAAGTTTCAATATCTAACGCAAAACCCCTTCCGCCAGTCAGCTCAGTCAGTTTACTCTTCACTTTTCAAAAAATGCCCAAAATGCCCTTAACTAGTACTCAAATTTACACCCCTTACCTTTAACTCTAAACCCTAATTTTTTATAATTCTTTTTATGTACAATTTTTTTTACAACAAAGTAGTTAATATTTTAAAAAAACATTTTCTATTTATATCAGTTTTTTAAAATTCATTTAAAATTTTAAAATAAAATAGTTTTTTAAATAAAGTAGATTTTTAAAATAAAACAGTTTTTTTATATTTATAAATGGATTTTTAAAATAAATTTTCGAATAAAATCTTAATTTTCAAAATTAAAACTGATTTTTATAAATAAAAACTGATTTTTTTACAATAAACTGAATTTTTAAAATTAAAACTGATAATAAACTTTTAAATGAATTTTAAAAAACTGATATAAATAGAAAATATATTTTTTAAAATAAAAACTAATTTGTTGTAAAATAAAAATTATTTTTGTAAATAAAAAGAATAAAAAAATTAGGGTTTAGAGTTAAAAGGTATGGGTTGTAAATTTGAGTAATAGTTAAGGGCATTTTAGGCATTTTTTGAAAAGTGAACAGTAAATTGACTGAGCTGACTAACGGAAGGGGTTTTGCGTTAGATATTGAAACTTTAGGGTATTTATTGGTTACGTTTAAACTTCAGGGTAAACACCAATTAAAACGACATGGTTTTGGGTAGGTATTAGTAGTTTTCCCATGTAGAAATGACATGTTGGGTATGTTTTCAACGCCGTGAGACTTAGGGTCTAGAGTCCCATTGTTGGCATACTAAAGCAATATGTCTTAGTGAAAGTTGATGAGAAGACATCAATAACATAAAAAAGACGTTTATACTTCTTCATAGCTAGATTTTACAAGCATTAACTATTAGAAGAAAATGAAAATTATGATGTGTTTTTTTTTTTGATAAGCGAAGAAATTTTATTAGGCAAACGTTCTACAAGACAGTAAAACGAAGCAAAAACAATCCGTAAAAGGACCTTTTTCCAAACCGAAACAAGCATAAAGCCAACAAAAAACAAAAACAAAACAAGGAGCAAACTAGACGGAGCATCGCCCTTCAGCCTACTTCTTATCCGGAGTCAAGCAAAGAAATCGATTAGAAACAGAAACAGGGGTCACTTCCGGAACAACCTCAATCTCGCTATCCTCAAAGTCCTCCTCAGCCTCAACCTGCTGTATAGAAACGAAACATGTGGGCTTGACAACAACCTTCTTCACAAATTGCTTGCTAAACTCCACGATCCTTCCTTACTTTGTTTAGAAATATCGATAGTGAAGCCTTCCACAGGACCCCTCTTATCAGCCGTCGTTTTGGCTCTGGTCTGATAAAAGACAGTTCGAGGAGCTGTCCTTTTTGGTTGTCCTTTTTTTGGACGACCACGTTTCTTTGGAACCTCTGCGGGAATACTGTTTTTACTCAGAAGAATGTCTTTCCACGGACTACCTTCCAACCCGCATTCCAAAAAAGTTTCTCCATCCCGAGGCTGAAAGACCTGCGTGTCCGAACCCGAGCCCACACCCACTGCCGGGCCCAAATCATTTCCAATGCGTTTAAAAATATCAAATAAGCTCGGATCTAGGCCTGGGCCATCACTCTATAACCCACCACCAACTAATGGATCAGTACAATGTGATGCACCTGGGCCATACCTCGGCCCGATCGCCACTCCAGGCCCAGAAAGAGGATTAGACGAAGCCGGCCCAACTCCCACTTGGACGCACTGTGCATCTTCCTCGCGACAGTCAGGGATTGAACGCGAATCACGGACCTTCTCGTGACAATCTGCGCGCAAAACAGGAGCGGAGATCGCAGAGATCACGAGATTGATTTCCATCTGATCCGGTGAATCGGATGCAATCAAAGCCTTCCGAGAAAAACTATGTGAGATCGTGCCGGCATCAGGAGCATGCTCACCGCTCTGAATGGTCGTGCCGGCGTCGTCAACTTGCTCACCAGAGACGATACACGCCGGGGGCGGGCTGTTGTCGTGTGTTTCACCGTACTCGACCCCCCTATTCACCGGCAATCCCTCCATGGGCTTGCTCTGTTTTTGAGCCTGTAAAACAGGGGAAGTCGCCGGAGAAGAAACATTGTTCCGGAGGCGAGCAAAGGCAATGAACATCTTATACCCGTTCAAGACGAAACCGTTAAAAGTCTCGATGACCTTCTGCGCCGATTCCTTGCTTCTGAACGAGATAAAACCAAAGTAGTAACCGTGTCGATTTGCTCTCTTCGGCAATGAAACTTTAGCGATTTCACCGAAGGAACCCAAAGCATTTCGAACCCAATCTTCAGACGTACCAAAAAGCAAGTTGTAAGGGAAAAGCTTACCCGCGTCAACACCGTCTGAACCGTTCTTCTCCTTCCCTGTAGCGAGTCCGACCTGCTCCTCCATCTCTGCAGAAACTCCCGGCACAGGTTGTAAAACAGGTGTGACCCCATTCTCCGACCCAGCCAAAGGAAAAGAGGTCGAAACAGGATCGGTCTCCGAGCCCTGCTTCTCCGACCTTGTTGCAACCGGACGAGAACGTCGCCGGCGTCCCACTGCTCCCGGGCAGACACCAGCCGCCTCCTTTTCCTGTGAACCAGCCACGGGAATAGAGATCGAAGAGGGATCAGCCTTCGAGCCCTACTTCTCCGACCTTGTTGCAACCGGACGAGACTCCTTGCTCCGACGACGCGCCTTCGTCTGCGCACCACCATTGGTCGGACCAGCCTTTGGCTGATTCTTCACCAGGCTAATGGACTGGTAAGTCTTGTACAGCGACAGCAAACAGGAACCGAAAGCAGCAAACTCATCTAGCTTACCGGGATTGAAACTCCAGCCAGCTTGAGAGCTTCGCCGACCCATTAATCCGAGTTCATTACGGTTAGCTTAGTTGGGTCGTTTCCTTTCAATTGACTGTAATGTTGGAAAAGTCAACCCGAGGTTATTTTTGGTCAACCGCGGTCCAATTAAGACTGAACATAATTAATTAAGTGAGCTGGATTTAAATTATGATGTGTTGTATCATATTTTTTAGGTAAAATTTTGTTTTAGCACCTTACCAAACATTTAATTTCAAAATGATACCTGATATAAATATTTTGTAGTTTCATACATAAATCAAACATTTACTAACACTTTCATACTCAGTTGTCAGATTCTGTGAACTTTTCATCTAAAATATGTAAAATGTCCATAATACTCCTAACAATCAGTCAAATTTTCAAATCATGCCATTGATTTTCAAAAATAATTTTCTTCTGTATATTTCAAAAATCATATTTTATATTATTTTATTATTTTAATTTCTTTTAATTACTTTTATATATTTAAAAAATCAGATTTTCTATTATTTAATTCTTTTATTTTATTTTAATCTTTTTAAATATTTCAAAAAGTCAGATTTTATTTAAAAAAATCAAATTTTCTATCATTTAATTCTTTTATTTTATTTTAATTTATTTTAGTTACTTTTAAATATTTCAAAAGGTCATATTTTATTTCAAAAAATCAAAATTTCTATTATTTAATTGTTTTATTTTATTTTCATTTTTAAATTCTTTTAGTTACTTTTAAATATTAAATCTTTACAATTCAGCAAAAGAACACATTCCAATCTTTTTCTGAACATTAGCTCTGGTGGTTTATCAGAGAAAAAACCCTTACGAACCAAAAGCCTCTAGCCAGCGCCTGAATCTTAACGAGTCCTTTCAGGGTTTGCAGAACCTTTCTCGTCTGTCCAAAACCCATATGCAAAACATGGTGGCCAATCCTACCCTGCTGCCATTTTTGCCTACCCAGATGATGAAAAAATAAGAAGAAGAAAAAAACATAATTATTAAATCAGCCAAAGACAAAGATTTGAGGATTTTTTTTTACATCCAAATAAAAAATCCCAACAAAGCCCCGAAACTAAACAACAATTGAACCTAGATCCAAGAACAATCAAAACCAAAAACCCAGATTTAACTTCAGGTAAGCTTCATGTATTGATGTTGAAATTAAAACCTAGATTTAACCAAAACCCACACATACCCACTTGTAGAAATCGAAATCAAAAGCGGAATCGACATCGTCCTGAGCCAATTTCACGTCGTGGGCCAAAGGCATGAGCTCGTCGCCGATCGGGGTTTCGTCGTGGGTCTCGCAAGGGTTGTAGACGGTGTCGAGTTGGCCAATCTAAGAGGTCGCCGGAGTGGAAGAGGCTCGCGTAGTAGATGGCGAGCTTGTGAAGGGCGGCCTTGTTGCCGGGAGGGGCTTAGAGAGACGAAGGAGTTGTGTGAAGGTTATGAGTGATGGTAGCTGAGACTTAAAAACAAATAGGATTAGGGTTAAAAAATGTTAGGGGTAGTTTTGTAATTTTATAAAAATGCAGACCATTTTCCAACCAAATAGACGGAAAGTTAACAGTTAAGCAGCAAAGTGTTAGTAAATGTTTGGTTTAAATATGAAACTGTAAAAAAAATTGTCAGGGTATCATTAACGGTTTTGTTACATAACTAACAAGAATGATACAACTATGCTCACTAGAAACAGTATTTGGCAGCACTTCTGACACGTCACACTCACACTTTATACACAAATTTTATCGCATACAACCAACACTTTTTCATAAAATATTCTGATAATAAACTCACCCTACACTAGGGGTAATTGGCCCGGAACCCAATCCACCCGGTCAACCCGGCTCACCCGGCCCCAGTGGGTTTGTCCCCATGGGTTACGGGGACGGGCCCGGGTTCAGAAATACCAAACCCGGAGTGAGCGGTCCGTGTTGCGGATTCGTCACATGCTTTCCTACATAACCCGGACCACCCGGATATGGTACAAGTTCAGTGCCTAAAGCTACATTCTTACAATTTTAATTACTTTTATGTATAAAGATGAAGATTGATTGTTTGAGATTTTGAAGATGATTACCAATTTTGTAATAGAACATGTCATAGTTTTGTGTTGAGTTGAACTCATTTTTTTCTAATCATAATCTGTTTTGAGTCAACTTGAACTTCCTGTTTGATGTTTTTAATCCTTGAACCATTTATAAAATTTTAATAGGGTAGAGAATTTTTTCATAATTAAGAAGTGACCAAATTGAGAGCTTATAAGCACTCTTTGATGACTTTTTAAGAGTTTTTGGATAATGAAAAAATATTTGAAAGTATACGTGCTACTACTTACGATTAATGTGATCAATTGTTAACAAATTCGGATGGGTTGGTCCAACCCGGTGAACTGGCCCATAATCCGGACGGGCGGGTTCAAGGGTGTCTTTTCGGGCCTGGGGCCGGGAGCGGGTTAAATTTTTTGAACCCGGTCACTACGGGTCGGTTCAAAAAATTAGCCACGGGGCGTGGATCCGGCCCATGGACACCCCCTACCCTACACATATCTATGCATGGGTAGAAAGGTTTTTTTTTTCTGGTTAAAGCATAATGAACAATTCAGTACAAGGCATTAGGTGCAACCTAAACGTTGAATCGTACATCTTGAGCATTAAAGTAACCTTTACACAGTTAATACCTAATTCCGAGACATGTATGAATAAAACACTTGGGTTATTATAAGAGATATGAAGAAAAAATTGTTTCAATTTAATCTTCCAATTGTTCAAATTACTAGAACTTATAGACAAGGCCAATCCAATGGACTTCGAGGCCTAAAGCGAAAATTTTGAACGAATCTTTTTGTTTCTTAGAAAAGAAATTGTACGCCAAAAAAATTGTTAATCATGTAAATAAAAATACACATAAATGAGAGGCATAATGAAGTTATATAGTTGAAGATGATCGAATCATCACTTACGAGAAACATGTATGCTCGATTAGTAAATGTCATCTTAAAGAATCTAAAACGTTATGCTATTGTTGTTTCGCCTGAAGAGTTTAATGAGACGTTTGTAATCACAATAATTTTTCTCACGTCCCTATATATGAGGGAGTTGTACTTGATGTATTATGTTAAATACAAAATCATTTTTTTTGTAAGAACTCAAATTATAGACAAGTAGTCGTATAAGCTCTTGACCTTCACGTCAAGACTCAAGAGAACAATTGTATAAAAAAAAAACTTAGGTGGACTCTGCATTCAGATCCTCCAAGTGCTTTTCTTAATTGAACAAAAGTTTAAGTTTAGGGCATATTGATCTCTAGATTTAATTTAAAATAAAGAGGCCCAATTTTAAGTACAAGTATTCATTATTTATCATGGAACGGAGCAACAACGATAGCATGTATTTCAAGTCTGGGGGCCTTAAGGCTTGGGCCGACCCTGCTTATAAATATGTATTGTTTATACGACATTAAAATGACTTGTACTAAGTAAAAAAATGTATAATTATTAAAAATTATTGACAATAAACACAAAGTATCGTTTAGAAAATCATTTTCCTTGTTTGTTACATTTCCCTCTTTGTTTTTCACACCCACATCTTCCTTTTTCTTGGTGAAACCAAACAAAAGAATATTCATTTTACAAATCAATCTATAGGAAGCATCTTGAAATGTATTAGTTGGTTTTAGAGCTTTGTTTTGACAATGACCACTACTTCGTTATTGGCTTGTCCTACATTAAATCTAGTTCAATTTAACTGTCTTTGTGTATAACGGTATTTTTTTTGTTAGTCGTACCTTGATTTCAAGAGAGATTCGATTCCATAAATTCTCTACCCAAAATTTTGCAAACAATATTAGTAAAATTTATATTCCTAAACCAAACATGCTAAGATGCAAGACATAATTGACTTTAAGATAAAATAATATAATCCAATCTCAAGAATATCATAAATGTCTTTGCAAACAAAATGGTTCTCTTCAAGAACAGCTGAGTTTCTACACACAATTGTGACTTTGTGTCAATAATATATGTATATGTTTTTTATGATACGAAAAATATCCATATTCTTATTCAAGATCAAATAATTCATTATAAGTTTATTCTCCCAAACCACACTTATTTTATAATAGCTCTTATATTTTGTATCTATGTGATTTTCGGATTTTCCAAGACAGCAACTTTGGCTGCACTTGAGTTGAGTTTTAAAAATCATATAAAATACATATTTTGACCAAATTTAGATTTATTTGATGTTCTGGAAAGATCCATGTGTCTAATTTTCAATGAAAAATATGGTTTTCCATTTTCATACCCTACTAATGACTAATAGGCAGAAAACTAATTAGACACCAAATCTGCCAAGATAAGTAAAGCAAATTTTCTAGGTCATCTTTATTGATTAAATTGGAATTATCTACTACGTATTAGTAGGCTAAACCTATGCTATTGGAAATATATATGAGTATACTTTATATCCCAATTGAGTTTGTGGGATTGGAGTCATTTTAGAAAACGTTATGACCATATTAACAACCAGAGGTCGGGTTGAAACATTATGGCAGCAAACATGCTTATCTTCTACTTGTATCAAATTATGATTAAAAAAAATCTACTTGTATCAAATCAAGTTGTGAAATGATTTTTTTTATTTTCAAGGATAATTTCAGACCTTCTCTGATATCTACTTTTGGGTAATTTATATCAATTTTTTCTAACTGTATGATGAATTTATATGTTAGGTAGTGATAAGAAAAAAAAAAGATATGTACGATAAAAAAAAATAGTAAGATGTTCATAATGTAGAGTGAAAACGACATACCTATATCTATGTATTCCAAACTAATAGTAAGATGTTCATATAAAAGGATAATTTTTTTTTATATATTCTCAATCAGTATCTTCTTGAAAAAACATTGTTCCTGTAAGCAAATATTATGAGATTTTAATTTCATTCATGTTAGCGTTTATAAATCAAGGACATAATTGAATATTTTGTAGTGATATAAAAGTTATAGGTTGATATAAGACGACACTAGATATGAGAAAAATAGAATGGAAAAATGGTATATGTTGATGTAAGACAGTATCGTGCACACAAGAAAATATAAGACGATTTTAATCTTCATTATATATGTATTCTATATATACAATATGTGCATCACTGAATAATTTCTTTACAAAAAGACAATATTTGTCTGGAAAACTAATAATTGGTCACATCTTCTAAAAAATATAAATGAGAAGATATTGACACGGTTAACAAGTTAATCTATGTGCAGTCCTTGTAGTTAGATCACAGTTACGAGTAAATTCTTAGTTAGTAACCTATTGCTATCAACTAAAGTTTTGTCATGACTCCAAGAGTATGGAGACGGTAAAGCCACTGTAGGCCATGTTAGGTTCCGTTGTTTCGTTTTTTCCTTAGAAGCAAGTCTCTTTTTATGTTGGCTCAAAACCCCTCGTACCGACTTTACATAATTGCTTGATTTGTGATCTCTAAGGATTGAACCACCCGAACCATAGGCCGCGGTATCACTAAGGGTGTTAAGAGGATGAGGATTGTCGAGAAACTCTTGGAGGGCGCCTATCGATGACCCCTCGTCCAAGGCGTGGATGGCGACACCCGGGGGAAGTAAAGGATGTTTAGGAGATATCTCCTCGTCCGGTTGTAAAATTAATATTTTACCCATCGGAGAATACAATAGGTTCTGCATTATCATAAAAAAGAAATGAGTAATCCGAAAGTGAAATCTAAGCAAGAACTTGGAAAATATTGTGTTTCAAGTAGAATCAAATATATTTATAAAATTATATTTCAAAAAATAAGTGAGAGTTTTTATGTGAAGATAGTTTATCATAATAATTTTACTTACTTTGAGTATTTGTTTTAAAAGGCACAAAAGAATTAACAAGATAACTTACTTTCTTTGCTAAACAAGGATGTGAGCCGAAAGATTGAATGCGCTTAAGGAATGTTGCAACATGGTCGGGGTAGGTGCAAGAGAAGGCTCTAGGGACGATATCTCTATGCATCATCACGCAGTGAACATGACTCTCATCCAACCCTAACTCACGAAGCATCATATGGCCTCCACAAAAGACGAATGGCGACCCAAAAGTAACAATCGGACGAAGAGTAGAAGGCTTAACCAGCTTCCTAGCCACTAGCATCAAATGGAGTAGAAGTGCGAGGCTTCCCCCAAGGGAATGACCGGTAAATTGAAACTTTGCACGATCACCATATAGATTTAGATGGTGTAAGATCTCTGGCAAAAATTGCTCGTACATTCCCTTGGCAGCTTCGTACATTCCTCTGTGAACAAGCACATCCATCCCCTGCACAACAATATACATATATGGTCAACTTTTCCAAACTAGTAGTACATAACAAATCATCCTTTCTTGATCGATTGATGGTTACCTCAAATTGGGTGGGTTCAAAGAAGAGATTTGCCTGCCATGCCGCCAATGAATCTGATCCCTACAAGTCAATTAGATGTTATAGATATTGAAACTTGACTCTTATGGCTACATGTAGAGTTTGAGGTAAGGAAATACCTGAATAACGAAGCACCGAGTGTAGGTACTCGAGTCATCGCAAATAAACCATTCGCAAGGCGAGGAATGAAGCGATTGAAGATCCCTTGCTGCTTTCTGCTTTTCCTCCTCTTTGGCCGCCACAACTGATGTCATTGTGGAAGCTGCCATACAAGCAGCTGCCTCAGATCCATTTGCTACATTAATGTTTGTCGATGCAGAGCCAAGGGACAACAAGTCTTTCGCTCGAGATGGGACATAAGATGCAGCTGAGGCAGCGATCTTGTAGGCTTTAGATGGATGAAGCCAACGTTTCTGGTTGGATTCGTTGTCTACTAATAGTGGCACGCGGACAGAGTCCTGGTCAAGTTTTGCTTTCAAAGCTACTGCCTCAGCTTTCTTCTCTAAAGACGATGTTACAAACTCAAGGCCGTAATTTGCTCTTAAATCGTAAGCCTGCAAGTTGGTAAGCAGCATATTAGCATTACTTGTTTGAATGAAAACTGATATTTGTTATGCTCATTTCAGAAGACTAGTCCATACCTTGATCTGTGGGATCTTGTAAGCAATGTTGCACAAAGAAACCAACTTCAAGTAGAGCCTTGTATCTGATAGAGGCACTTTAGTCAATAATTTTGAAAATGATTCGCGAGTGTAGGATCTCATCTCTTTCTCTCTCGCTCTTTTCTTTTCCGAACCGCCCGTTTCTTTATCTTCGTCACAACTACACTCCCTTCCATCCTCATGATCATCACTACTATCTCCTTCCATGTCTCCATCCTCGCTAAGCTGCTTATTCCTCCAAAGCCTCCTTATCTCCAATAACCTCTCCATCCAATTCTCCTTTTCTTCACAATCACTTGTGTCCGACGTGCCCATGTCGTTGCTCGTTTCTGAATCGAATAAAAACGATCTCACGGCTTTGGGAATAATAGAACTAGACAATTGGAAAGGGAAGATCCTGAAGGATTGGCTTGTTTTTGTTGAGGAGGCGCGCACACAAATGTGGTTGTTCGAATAAGACTTTCGCATCCTAGCCGTAAGTACAGGAAGGTCTTTCACAGAGTGTGAGCGTCGGATACCATTAGGCTCGCTAAGAAAGCTATACTTGATTTCTTTTGCAGCCAGAGATGTGGGAACGGGCACTGCAACAACTGTATTGACCATGATTCACTTTGTATCACGTCGGTATTTTTGATTATATGTGTGAATCTTGTTGTAATATATTTCAAACTCAGGTCATAAGAAATGAGAACATGACCGAGTTCATGAACCTAAGGTGGTGCTACAACCTTGCTTATAAAGAGGATGTATTGTAACCAACAATGTCTACCTTGTTCTTGTCATTGGACATCATTTCACTTGTATGTTAACTTTCCCATGACCTTGTTCTTGTCCATGGACATCATTTGACTTGTAGTCATAAATTACCATAAACTTGAAACTATGATCTTCCAAACAATATTGTGTTTGAGGTTCTTCTTGTCTTTTTGATGTAGTTAGATTCGCCTAGGAAAATAGTTCGTTAGTTAGTTAGCTAGTTATATTCGAGGTCATCTTGTGTTTTTCAAGAGTTAATTACTTGGCATTTAGTGACTACATAACCATAAACTTGGAAATAAGATCTTGGAATTGGTGTTGTATTGAGCTTGTCTCGTCATTTTGCATGGATTCATTTGGATAGGACAAGAGGTAGTTATATTCTAGACCTTGTTGTGGCTGTCAAGAGTTGTTCTCTAACGGTTTTGTTACATAACTAACAAGAATGACACAACTATGCTCACTAGAAACAGTATTTGGTAGCACTTCTGACACGTCACACTCACACTTTATACACAAATTTTATCGCATACAACCAACACTTCTGCGTAGAATGTTCCGATAATCAACTCACCCTACACACATCTATGCATGGGTAGAAAGGTTTTTTTTTTCTGGTTAGAGCATAATGAACAATGCGGTACAAGGCATTCGGTGCAGCCTAAACATTGAGTCGTACGTCTCGAGCATTAAAGTAACATTTACAAAGTTAATACCTAATTATGAGACATGTATGAATAAAAAACTTAGGGTTATTATAAGAGATATGAAGAAAAAAATTGTTTCAATTTAATCTACCAATTGTTCAAATTACTAGAACTTAAAGATATGTATTGTTTATTCGGAATTAAAATGACTTGTACTAAGTAAAAAAATTGTATAATTATTAAAAATTATTGACAATAAACACAAAGTATCGTTTAGAAAATCATTTTCCTTGTTTGTTACATTTCCCTCTTTGTTTTTCACACCCACATCTTCCTTTTTCTTGGTGAAACCAAACAAAAGAATATTCATTTTACAAATCAATCTATAGGAAGCATCTTGAAATGTATTAGTTGGTTTTAGAGCTTTGTTTTGACAATGACCACTACTTCGTTATTGGCTTGTCCTACATTAAATCTAGTTCAATTTAACTGTCTTTGTGTATAACGGTATTTTTTTTGTTAGTCGTACCTTGATTTCAAGAGAGATTCGATTCCATAAATTCTCTACCCAAAATTTTGCAAACAATATTAGTAAAATTTATATTCCTAAACCAAACATGCTAAGATGCAAGACATAATTGACTTTAAGATAAAATAATATAATCCAATCTCAAGAATATCATAAATGTCTTTGCAAACAAAATGGTTCTCTTCAAGAACAGCTGAGTTTCTACACACAATTGTGACTTTGTGTCAATAATATATGTATATGTTTTTTATGATACGAAAAATATCCATATTCTTATTCATGATCAAATAATTCATTATATGTTTATTCTCCCAAACCACACTTATTTTATAATAGCTCTTATATTTTGTATCTATGTGATTTTCGGATTTTCCAACACAGCAACTTTGGCTGCATTTGAGTTGAGTTTTAAAAATCATATAAAATACATATTTTGACCAAATTTAGATTTATTTGATGTCCTGGAAAGATCCATGTGTCTAATTTTCAATGAAAAATATGGTTTTCCATTTTCATACCCTACTAATGACTAATAGGCAGAAAACTAATTAGACGCCAAATTTGCCGAGATAAGTAACGCAAATTTTCTAGGTCATCTTTATTGATTAAATTGGTGTCACGCCCCAATTTCTTTAAACCGAACTCGGGACGCGAACATTTAAAATAATAAACACTTTGAAATTTTTTCCATTTAAACACTTTAAAATACCAGTTTAGTTCAACAAAATAATATTTACAACTCAAAATCAGTCCCAACAAGTGGACAAAAACATGGTATACGTCGCTAGACTCAAATAAACCCAGAATCCCGCTTCTAGCTCTTCAAGCTTCAGAAGCTCACCTAGTCCAGCCTGCGAACGGTACCTGTAGGAAAAGCAGCTAGGGGTGAGCGTTCGCTCACCACCACGGATAACAGACTGACTACGGCATAATTAGCAGACAATGCCGGTAACACCAACACAAACTCAACACCGGGGAACACCATCCCCAACCCAAGTATTCCGACTGAACACACACCCACTATTACCTTCCTTGACCAACTCAACACCCTGACACGTAAAGTAGACCCGACACAACGATCACGACCCATTCCAAGGACTCAAAAGACCATCACGCAACACTCAAGATCACAAAGGATCGCACACCAAACAAGATCACAAAGGATCGCATACCAGCTGCCATCTGCTCAGTGCCCAAGAACGCTCGCAACCTCCCGAGACTCTAACTCGGTCAGGCCAGCCAAAGAACGCTCGCAACCTCCCGAGACTCTAACTCGGTCAGGCCAGTCGAAGAACGCTCGCAACCTCCCGAGACTCTAACTCGGTCAGGCCAGCCGAAGTATGCTCGCAACTTACCGAGACTCTAACTCGTAAGCCAGCCAAAGAATGCTCACAAACCCAAAGCACACACGCGCGGCCAGGACCCCTTTATTGACGGGCGGGCCCCCTACCCCGTCTGAACATGCAGACGCGTGTGCTCGTGGACCCCCGTTTCATGAAGCGGGCCCCCAACCTCAAGTAACCACAATCACAATCACAATCACAAGCAAATTCAACAACCAGTAACAACGCAGGTTCAACACTCACAGGCACTCATGGCCACCCAAGACACCAACCGTAAAACACGGACTCAACAGCCCCACAGGCACTCACGGCCTCCCAAGATACACCAACAGTAAAACACGGACTCAGCAGCCCCAAAGGCACTCACGGCCTCCCAAGATACACCAACAGTAACTCACGGGCTCAACAACCCCAAGGGCACTCACGGCCACTCAAACCACCAACAGTAATTTACGGGCTCAACAACCCCTCAGGCACTCACGGCCTCTCAAAACTACCAACAGTCATTCACGGGCTCAACAACCCCACAGGCACTCACGGCCTCCCAAGACACACAAACAGTAACTCACGGGCTCAACAACCCTACAGGCACTCACGGCCTCCCAAGACACACCGCCAATAAAGACACGGGTTCAACAACCCCACGGGCACTCATGGCCACCCAAAACACCAAAGGTAAAGACACGGGTTCAACAACCCCACGGGCACTCATGGCCACCCAAAACTCAACAATAATACACGGGCCCTCAAGGCCACCAAAGACACAAAATACGCAATCAACCTCCGGCATAACCAATGCCTCCAACAGTCCTAATATCAACAGTTTCACAATCAACCTCTGGGCATGGTCATATGCCTCCAGTACTCCTAATCTCGATAAGTTCGCAATCAACCTCCGGGCATGGTCATATGCCTCTAGTAATTCTACTAACGCTAAGTTCTCTGCTCCTACGACACTACTAAGTGTCACATGCATTTCCAATATTCGCTACGTTCCTGTATCATGCCTTTCTAATATTCGATAAACCTAATTAACCCACGACACCCCGGTGTCACGTGCAATTCTACTGTTAACTTTCCCTAGTCAGGGCCGAGATCCGGCTACTTTTCCCTACCTCGTGCGTGTTCTCCAAAAGCCAACCAACGAGCTCCGGTGTGATCTCAGTCACTCACCCAGCTTTCCTTTCCCTCGGTCTGCAGCACGATTTAAAAGAACACAATTTTAAACGCTTTACACCTTGCAGGAAAAATGCTGAATTTTAATAAACCTGACGCCCAAAAGTAACCCCGACAATGTCGATCACTCCCAAACTCCCCAATTACTCGACATTGTCGATATTGGACCCGTAAAGGCCCGATTCGCCCGACATGGCGAATCTGCCCGGGTTTTGGAAATGCCCTCCCGGGGCTCTAAAAATTCCCGTTTTTGTTTCTACGGTCTTAGAATAATTCAAGGGTTCCTAGGCACTCGACGGAATCGAATTCCGACTTCCGAGTCATTTAATTTGCGTTTCAAGTTTCTAAAACCCGTTAATTACAACTTTTCCAACTTAATTTCAAATTTCAATTCGGTTGTGGATAAATGATCCGGGGAACGTTCTAAACCACCCGAACACAAAACCCGATCACCCGATCACGTGGGCCCCACCCGCCCAAGCTTGGAAAAATTCCCTTTTTGCCCCAAAACGTTCCTAACGAACCCCAAACCTCATTTCCACCATAACTACTCATTTCTAACCAAACCCTAACATTTCAAACTTAACAAAATGAAAATTTGTTAGGTGCTCACCGTAGAGAAAGTCGATGTGAGCTCGATTCTTTTACCGTTGAGACGATCCACCGGACGGATAATCGAGAAATGGCAAAACTCTAACAACACCTTCTCTTTTCTCTCCTTCTTCCCTTGCCTTTTCTCTCTCTAAAAACCTCTCATATTTTCACAAAATGGCCGAACACCATCCATGTCTCATCTTTGTATTTTTTCAAAACTAACACATAGCAAAAAGACCAAAATACCCCCCCCCCTTTACATTTTGCCTTTTCCTTAAAGTCAAGGGTAAAGTTGTCCTCCCTTTTTTCCTTCCACCACATTCATGACATGTGTCATGTGGGTCCCACACCTTTTTGGAAAATATCTCCTAGATATTTTCCAATCAGATTCGCGAAATTCGGACGTCTCGGGCCCCGAACGGGCACTTTTTCCAAGAAATTACGAAACTCGATGGGCTACAAGGAAACGGCTCAACTAAGACCGCTGCGACGACGGCTAAGCTTTTTGGATCCAAAACGGTCCTCGAATGGACCAAAACGTCGCTCGGTTGACTTTTCCAGCGAAAAGTCAACATTTCCCAAAAGGATCAGAAAGTTGCCCTGAGTCCCCCGGAACTCACTTTGGTCGATAACGGGGTCAACTTAAGTCCAGTATGACCATCGGGGTCCAATTCCGGTTCAATTCAGTGTCTGCTCAAAAATTTTAAATTTTTCCTGTTTTTCGCAGGTTTGACTAGCGTTGACCGGGAGTGGTTATTACAATTGGAATTATCTACTACGTATTAGTAGGCTAAACCTATGATATTGGAAATATATATGAGTATACTTTATATCCCAATTGATTTTGTGGGATTGGAGTCATTTTAGAAAACGTTATGACCATATTAACAACCAGAGGTCGGGTTGAAACATTATGGCAGCAAACATGCTTATCTTCTACTTGTATCAAATTATGATTAAAAAAATCTACTTGTATCAAATCAAGTTGTGAAATGATTTTTTTCATTTTCAAGGATAATTTCAGACCTTCTCTGATATCTACTTTTGGGTAATTTATATCAATTTTTTCTAACTGTATGATGAATTTATATGTTAGGTAGTGATAAGAAAAAAAAGATATATACGATATAAAAAATAGTAAGATGTTCATAATGTAGAGTGAAAACGACATACCTATATCTAGGGGTGGGCATCGGCCGGTACATGCCCAAAAACCCATACCCGTTACCCAAACCGTGACTCCCGGTTACTTAAAATTCGTACCCGTCCCCATCATCGGTCGCCAAATGGGAAGCTGATAACCGCCCAACCTTACTACCGGGCTGTGACGGTTATAACCGGCCAACCAGTCCCAATGGGCTTTATGTTGGGCCTTCAAAAATATGACCCAACATGCAATATTTTACAAACATATTTTACAAACTTCTAACTCATTTTCACAAACTTACAACTTAATCTTAGCTTGTTTTTGGACTAGAAATAATATTACATTTTTATTTTATCACATTGTACGTCTTAAAACTAGATATCAAGATCCGATTTATCAAATTAATATAAAAAAACTTTATCCAAACAACGTAGTTAGTGTCTTTGGGTTGATTTTCTTTAGAACATATGCTTATCTTCTTAAAACTAGACATCAAGTTTGTCATAGGTTCGGGAGCCTATAACTCTATCGATGAGTCGGAAATGAGCTATTCATTTTTTCCATTCAGCTAGGGATATTTGGAATCAAGCGGCTCTTCAGTCACCTTCGGGCGCTCTTTCGAGTGTCAAGGAGAATAGTGCTTAATTAGTTTCTCTTTACTTTGTTTTTGTTTTTGTGTTTTTGGGGGCTAATCTTTTATTGGTTTTAAAGGTCTGTGATTTTGAGCTCCATTGTTGGAAGCTCCTATGTAATCTTGTTTCTGGTCTTTCGACCTTTATACGCTTTCCTTCTCGGAAATTTTCTCCTTATAATAAAAATCTACACTGATCAAAAAAAGTTTCTGATAGGTTGTGTTCGTTTTTCAGAAAGTGTTGGCTTAAGCTCATACATTCGGTCGGTCGGTTTTTGACCGGTTTTCTGGTATAAAAACCATCCCCATCGAAAAGGTGACCGGTTTGGGATTTTAATACCCGTGTCCGTCACCGTGACCGCCGGTTACGGTGATTCCGGTGATGGGGACGGCCAGTGACGATCGGTTTTCGGTGATGGGCGGATATTTGCACAGCCCTACCTATATTTATGTATTCCAAACTAATAGTAAGATGTTCATATAAAAGGATAAATTTTTTTATATATTCTCAATCAGTATCTTCTTAAAAAACATTGTTCCTGTAAGCAAATATAAGGAGATTTTAATTTCATTAATGTTAGCGTTTATAAATCAAGGACATAATTGAATATTTTGTAGTGATATAAAAGTTATAGGTTGATATAAGACGACACTAGATATGAGAAAAATAGAATGGAAAAATGGTATATGTTGATGTAAGACAGTATCGTGCACACAAGAAAATATAAGACGATTTTAATCTTCATTATATATGTATTCTATATATACAATATGTGCATCACTGAATAATTTCTGTACAAAAAGAAAATATTTTTCTGGAAAACTAATAATTGCTCACATCTTCTAAAAAAATATAAATGAGAAGATATTGACACGGTTAACAAGTTAATCTATGTGCAGTCCTTGTAGTTAGATCACAGTTACGAGTAACTTCATAGTTAGTAACCTATTGCTATCAACTAAAGTTCTGTCATGACTCCAAGAGTATGGAGACGGTAAAGCCACTGTAGGCCATGTTAGGTTCCGTTGTTTCGTTTTTTCCTTAGAAGCAAGTCTCTTTTTATGTTGGCTCAAAACCCCTCGTACCGACTTTACATAATTGCTTGATTTGTGATCTCTAAGGATTGAACCACCCGAACCATAGGCCGCGGTATCACTAAGGGTGTTAAGAGGATGAGGATTGTCGAGGAAATCTTGGAGGGCGCCTATCGATGACCCCTCGTCCAAGGCGTGGATGGCGACACCCGGGGGAAGTAAAGGATGTTTAGGAGATATCTCCTCGTCCAGTTGTAAAATTAATATTTTACCCATCGGAGAATCCAATAGGTTCTGCATTATCATCAAAAAGAAATGAGTAATCCGAAAGTGAAATCTAAGCAAGAACTTGGAAAATATTGTGTTTCAAGTAGAATCAAATATATTTATAAAATTATATTTCAAAAAATAAGTGAGAGTTTTTATGTGAAGATAGTTTATCATAATAATTTTACTTACTTTGAGTATTTGTTTTAAAAGGAACAAAAGAATTAACAAGATAACTTACTTTCTTTGCTAAACAAGGATGTGAGCCGAAAGATTGAATGCGCTTAAGGAATGTTGCAACATGGTCGGGGTAGGTGCAAGAGAAGGCTCTAGGGACGATATCTCTATGCATCATCACGCAGTGAACATGGCTCTCATCCAACCCTAACTCACGAAGCATCATATGGCCTCCACAAAAGACGAATGACGACCCAAAAGTAACAACCGGACAAAGAGTAGAAGGCTTAACCAGCTTCCTAGCCACTAGCATCAAATGGAGTAGAAGTGTAAGAACCACTCCCGGTCAACGCCAGTCAAATCGGCGAAAAACAGGAAAATTCAAAAAATTTGGACAGACACCTAAATGAACCTAAATTTTACCTCGAGGGTCATACCGGACTTAAGTTGACCCTGATATCGACCAAAGTGAGTTCTGGGGGACTTAGGGCAACTTTCTGACCAATTTGGTAAAGGTTGACTTTTTGCTTGAAAAGTAAACCGAGCGCTGTTTTGGTCCGGTCGAGGCTCGTTTTAGCTCCAAAAGGCTTAGTCATCGTCACATCGGTCTTAGTTGAGCCGTTTCCTTGTAGCACGTGAAGTTTCGTAATTTTTTGGAAAATGGGCCCGTTCGGGGCCCGAGACGACCGAATTTCGCGAATCTGATTAAAAAATATCTACCAAGATATTTTTCTAACTCTTGGGACCCACAAGACACTTGTCATAAAAGTGGTGGTGGTTGGTTTTTAAAATGAAGAAAAGAGAAACTAAGGATGGTAGTTTTGTAATTGAGTGATAGTTAGTTTTTTGAACAAAACAAAAGGGAGACTAAGTATAGGTGTCGGCCACTTTAGAAAAAAAGGAGAGAAGTAGAGAGAGAAAGAAGACAGAAAATAGAAGAGAGAAAGTGTTGGAGTTTTGTGATTTCCCAACAATCCGACCGACGGATCGTCTCAACGGTTGAAGAATCGAGCTCCCATCGTCATTCCCTACGGTGAGAACCTATTCGATTCTCGTTTTGGTACGTTTGAATTTCAGGGTTTGAGTTTAAACGATTCAAATATGGTTGGGTTTTGGTTAGAATTGGTTTAAAGACGAATGTTGAGGTTTGGGGTTTGTTAGGAACGTTTTGGGGCGAAAAGGAAAATTTTCCATTATGGCCGTGTGGGGCCCACGTGTTCGGGTCTCGGGTTTTCGTGTTCGGGTGGTTTTGGACGAACCCCAAGTCGTTAATTCACACCCGGAACGAATTTTGGAATTAAATTGTGAAAGTTGGGAATTTCGGGTTTAGAAACTTTAAACGCGAATTAAATCGTTCGGAAGTCGGACTTTGATTCCGTCGATTGCATTGGAACCCTTGAATTATTATAAGATCGTAGAAACGAAAACGTGAATTTTCGGAGCCCCAGAAGGGCGTTTTCCAATCCCGGGCAGATTCGCCGGGCCGGGCGAATCGGACCTTTCCGAGCTTGTTGCTGACAATGTCGAGTAATTGGGAAGTTTGGGAGTGATCGACATTGTCGGGGTTGCATTTGGGCGTCAAGTGCATTAAATTCGGGTTTCGCCTGCTTATTTAAAAAGTGTGTTAATTGTAATAATTGTAGACTGTGTAGAAATGTGGAAAGAGGAGGCTAAGCGGGAAATATGGAGCTTTGCCGGAGCGAGAGCATCGGGTTTGACACGCTTCAAGAGGTAGGGAAAAGTAGCCGGATCTCGGCCCTGACTAGGGAAAGTTAACAGTAGAAATGCATGTGACACTTGGGTGTCGTGGGTTAAGTAAGTTTATCGAACAATAGAAAGGCAGGCGACACCGGGTGGTGTCGTATGATACGGGAACGTATCGAACAATAGAAATGCATGTGACACTTAGTAGTGTCATAGGAGCAGTGAACGTATTGATATTAGAAATACTGGAGGCATTTGGTTATGCCCAGAGGTTGATTGTATTATTTGTGGGTGGCCATGAGTGCTCGTGGGGTTGTTAAGCCCGTGTTTTACTGTTGGTGTCTTGGGTGGCCATGAGTGCCCGTGGGGTTGTTAAACCCGTATTTTACTATTGGTGTGTCTTGGGTGGCCATGAGTGCCCGTGGGGTTGTTGAGCCCGTGTTTTACTGTTGGTGTCTTGGGTGGCCATGAGTGCCCGTGGGGTTGTTGAACCTGTGTTGTTGCTGTTTGTTGAACTTTGGTTGTGGACTGTCCCTACCCAAGGTTGGGGCCCGCCTGACAAGAAAGGGGTCCCGTGGTCGCGCGCGTGTGCATTGTTCAGACGAGGTTGAGGGCCCACCTGACAAGAAAGGGGACATGTGGCCACGTGTCGTGGGGGTTGGCTCACCTTCCGGGTTAACCACCGGTAAAGTTGTGCATTCTTCGGCGATGGAGGGTTGCTCCCCTTCCGACTAGCTATCGGAAAAGTAGCTCTGTATATATCGCTAATAGGTCGACCGCCTAGCCCGACAGAGACCGGGGGAAGTTGTGTGGGGCAGGCTCAAGCCCAGCCGGTTAGCAACCGGCACTGAGCAGCTGGAGTGCGATCCTTTGTGATCTTGTTTGGATTGCGATCCTTTGTGCTCTTGGGTGTTGCGTGGTTATCTTTTGAGTCTTTGGTGGAGGTCGTAACCGCTGTGTCGGGTCTACATTACGTGTCCGAGTGTTGAGTAGGTTGGGGAAAGTAACAGTTTGTGTGTCAGTCGGGTTACTTGAGTTGGGGATAGTAGTCCCCGGTGTTTGGGTTGTTGTTGGTGTTTCCGACATTGTCTACTAGTATGCCGTAGTCAGTCTGGTATCCGTGGTGGTGAGCGAACGCTCACCCCTAGCTTCTTTTCCTACAGGTACTGGTCGCGAGACGGACTAGGGGAGCTCTCGAAGCTTGAAGAGCTGGGAGCGGGAGTCCGGGTTTCCTTTTGAGTTTAGCGACGTACGCCATGTCTTTTGTCCGCTTGTTTGGACGCGCTTTTGATTTGTAAATTAATATTTTGATTAACTAAATGGTGGTTTTAAGCGATTTATTTTAAAAAGGTTTGAAAATGGTTTTATTGTTTTCCCGCTCGCGTTCCGGGTTCGGTTCTACTGAATTCGGGGCGTGACAGCTTGGTATCAGAGCTCGAGGTTTCACACCTCGGAATGTACGTCAATTAGGTGGGGAGAGTCGAGTCAGTAAAGTCCCATCGTGCGTTGGTTGCGCAAGTCGGAAACCGTGTGTAGACCCGTAGGGACATGAGTCCTGTTTGTGATTGTGTGTATGTGCAGTATTATTATTACTGGCATACTGAATGTGTGTTGCTGTGTGAAACGTTTTTAAGCCGTCGCGACTCGACTCAGGAGCGCTCTTGTAGTCGTACGTGACGGTGTTGACATCAAGTAGGTACAATGTAGTTCGGGGACGCCTGGACCGGGTTGTAACTACGAGATGTCAAGAAATGAGGTTTTATAATGAAAAGGAGAAAGTTTTAAAATTGGTTGGCCCTGTGGGCGTGTTTTTGAATTTGTTGGCCCGGTGGGCGTTTTTTAAATTGGTTGGCCCTGTGGGCGTGTGTTTGAATTGGTTAGCCCGGTGGGCGTGTGTTTAAATTGGTTGGCCCGGTGGGCGTTTTTTAAATTTGTTGGCCCGGTGGGCGTGTTTTTTATTTTGGTTGGCCTTGTGGGCTTGTGATTGAGGTTGAGTGACTTGAATTTGTCTGTGAGTCGTTGTGCGTGTGTTTGTTAAATTGGTGGTCGAGCGTGTGTGTTGCTTAACGCTATTTAGGGTCCGTGATTCCTGTCTTGTTCCACCATCTTGACTGGGCAGTTTGTGTGTTATTTGTGTTGGTTGTAGAGGTCGTAAGTTCGGTGTTAAAGGGTGAGGTCTTGGGTTCGACACTCATCAATAACCTACAGTAGTGATACAGCGCCTCGGTGTGAGAGTCTCACCACGGAGAGGGGTTAGGGTTGATGTGTTGCGGCGCAATACGAACTAGGTTTCCCCTATGTGAACGGGTTATTCGAGGTTTCCCTCGCGTGAACGGGTGGTTTGAGGTTTCCTTCACGTGAGTGGGTTATTTGAGGTTTCCTACGTGATCGGGTAATTGGGGTATCGAGGTTGTGAGCAATAGTGGTTTGCTGAGTTGAGAACAGGATCCCCGTTTGAGGTTTCCCTACGTGATCGGGTAATTGCGGCATCGAGGTTGTGAGCAGTAGTGGTTTGCTGAATTGAGAACATGATCCCCGTTTGAGGTTTCCCTACGTAGTCGGGTAATTAGGGTATTGAGGTTGTGAGCAATAGTGGCTTGCGGAGTTGAGAATATGATCTCCATTCGAGGTTTCCCTTACGTGAGCGAGTATTTGAGGTATTGATAGCGTGACCAGCGTGACGTTTTGGTATCAGGTTTTGAGGTAGTGGTTTGCCCTGGTTAGATTGGTAAGTCGTTAGTGCTTTACTAGTATGCCATAATCGAACGGGTGTCCGTGGAGGTGAGCAGAACGCTCATCCCCTTTACTACTTTTCCTGTAGGGGACGAGTAGCGAATACTGGTTTGGTTACGGAAAGTTATAAGTAAATGCATAGAGGATCGTGTGAGGGTTTTGCTATACCTTATCGGTGTGACTAATGGAGTGGTTGTTCGGTCTCTGATTTGGGCGTCATTTTTATTGGATATCGGGGTGTCACACTCGTTTGCTTCGTCGAGTTGTGTTGAGATGTTGGGGCTGAGTTTAGAGCCGTTGAGTCCACCCCTGCGTCTGGACACGCCGGTTGGTGGTGGTGTGGTGTTGACTAGGGTCTGTCGTCCCTGCGAAGTTAGAGAAGCGAACTGATACAGGAGGTTCGAGAGAGGGCTCAAGAGCCCGATGCTGGATCGACTCCTCACCCCGAGGATTCGGGTATGTTCGGAGTTGGTGGGCACGACGGCGGTAGTGGAGCGAGGTCTTAGAGAGACTGCGAAGGTCCGTGAGTTTCGGCAGCGACTGAGTTTGTGCGTGTATCCGTGGAAAGGATACTTACGAAATAACAGTCTTTGACGTGATCCTGGGAATAGATTGGCGGGCGAAGTACATAGTCAGTATCGACTGTTACAGGCGACGAGTGACGGTGTCAACAGGCAACACAAAAGTTTCGTGTATTCTGGGCAGTAAGAGCGCAGTTCTCCTATCGGTATTGTCCGCAGTGGAGGAAGTATCGGCTATGCAGAACCGCGAGTTACCGCAAGTGGTGTGCGAGTTTCCCGAGGTCTCTCCTGAGGAGTTGAGCGGGTTGCCACTAGTTCGTGAGGTACAGTTCGGGATTGACCTGGTGCCGGGAACGGCAGCGATATCGATGGCGCCTTACAGGTTCGCGCCAGCAGAGTTGACCAAGCTAAAGCGTCAGCTCGAGGAGCTTCGGGAGAAGGGGTTTATCCATCCGAGCACATCGCCATGGGGAGCGCCAGCACTCTTCATGAAGAAGAAGAGTGGAGAGCTTCGGATGTGTATGGACTACCGGAAGCTGAACCGGGTTACGGTGAAGAACCGATACCCGATGCCGAGAATTGGCGACTTGTTCGACCAGTTGAGAGGGTCGACATGCCTCTCGAAGATCGACTTGCGATCCGGATATTACCAGTTGTGAGTCCGAGAGGGGGACGTCGCAAAGACTACATTCCGAACACACTATGGGCATTACGAGTTCTTGGTGATGCCATTTGGACTGACGAGCGCACCTGCAGCGTTCATGGATATGATGAACAGTATATTCCGGCCGTTCTTAGATCTATTGGTGGTGGTGTTTGTAGACGACATCTTGATCTACTCACAAAACGAGGTGGCGCATGAGGAGCATCTGAGGGGTGTTCTGACCCTGTTGCGCGCACCTCAGGTATACGCCAACCTGGAGAAGTGCGAGTTTTGGCTCGCTGAGGTGAGAGTCCTCAGTCACGTTGTGTCCCGTGACGGTATATTGGTCGATCCGGCGAAGATCGACGCGGTTTTGAAGTGGGCGCGGCCCACGATCGTCTTCGAGATCCGCAGCTCCTTGGGGCTGGCGGGATATTATCGGCGGTTCGTCCATGACCTTGCGCGTCTAGTCGCGCCTATGACTTTTTACACGCAAGGGGGTCGGGTTTGTGTGGACAGAGGATGGTGAACGTGCGTTCACGGAGCTGAAGGCTCGTCTAACTGCCGCCTTAGTGTTGATAGTGCCAAAGCGCGGGGTCGAGTATGAGGTCTATTGTGACGCGTCCGGGGAAGGACTGGGCTGCGTGCTGATGCGGGTGGGTAGAGTCGTTGCTTGTGGCTCCAGGCAGTTGAAGACGCATGAGCGCAACTATCCTACCCATGACCTGGAATTAGCAGCAGTAGTGTTCGCGCTGAAAGGCTGGCGGTATTATCTGTATGGCGAGAGATTTCAGGTGTTCTCGGATCACAAGAGCCTTAAGTACATCTTGTCCCAACGAGACCTGAACATGCGCTAGCGGCGATGGATGGAACTACTTGAGGAGTACGACTTTGAGCTACACTACCATCCGGGTAAGGCGAACGTGGTTTCCGACACCCTGAGTAGGAAGCCGATGCCGTGTCCTGCTAGCATCTCAGTCCGGGAGTGAGACATGATGGGAGAGCTGGGCACGTTCGAGGTTGGAGCTAGAAGAGGTTACCGGCGGTGTGGCCATGTGCTTCTTGATGGCTCAGCCCACCCCGCTTGGCCTGGGGATAGAGGCACAGTCGATGGATGTCGAGACGACAGAGATCCGGGAGAGAGTTGCCGGCGGTGATGACGCCGAGGGCTGGGATCGTCGTGCTAATTGGGACTTACGGTATCGCGGAGGTTTGTTCGTACCGCGTAACGGTGGAGGCGACGAGCTGCGAGAGTCGCAGCATTCGCGTCTGACAGTGCACGTGGGTAGCACTAAGAGGAGCACGACATCATGTGGCATATCTAGTATAGCGGGATGCGGAGAGCGGTCGCGGAATTAGTATCGCGGTGCCTCACTAGTCAGCAGGTGAGAGCCGAACAACAGCGTCCCGCTGGATTATTGCAACCACTGCGGGTTGCACAGTGGAAATGGGGGCACGTCACGATGGATTTCGTGAGCGATTAGCCGAGTTCGCCTACAACAACAGCTTTCAGGCCAGTATCAGGATGGCACCGTTCGAAGCGTTGTATGGTAGGCCGTGTCGATCGCCCGTGTGCTGGGCAGAGGTGAGGAATAAGAGTTTAATAGGGTCTAGAACTGGTCCGAGAGACAGCTAAGTCGGTCGTGCCAAAGCGTGAGCGGTTGAGGACCGCGCAGAGCCAGTAGGAGCTATGCTGACAGACGGCGCCGACCTCTCGAGTCAGCAGTCGGTGACCATGTATCCCTAGAGATGAGTCCGAAAGGTGGACTGGTGCGTTTCAACCGCGGCGGAGGTAGGTTAGCCCCGCGGTGTATCGGGCCTTTCCAGGTCTTGAGCAGAGTGGGAGCAGTTGCATACCGACTTGCACTGCCACCGCAGCTTGGGAATATCCACGTTTCCTAGTTGCGGAAGTATATGCGGATTCCTCGCACGTCATTGAGTGGGCGGATGTCTAGGAAAAGGATGATGTCTCGTATAAGGAGAAACCGGCTTGGGAAATGGATCCACGGGAGCAGGTCCTGCGCGGAAAGGTTATCTGCTTAGAACGTGTGCATCGGCGGCACCACGAGGCTGAGTCGACTTGGGAACGCGAGGAAGAGGTTCGCGCGAAGTACCCCGATCTGTTCGCCTCCTGAGGTAAGTCTGTTTTAAATTTCGCGGACGAAATTCCTTTAAGGGGGGTAGATTGTAAGAACCACTTCCGGTCAACGCTAGTCAAATCGGCGAAAAATAGGAAAATTTAAAAAATTTGGACAGAAACCTAAATGAACCTAAATTTGACCCCGAGGGTCATACCAGACTTAAGTTGACCCTGATATCGACCAAAGTGAGTACTGGGGGACTCAGGGCAACTTTATGACCAATTTGGTAAAGGTTGACTTTTTGCTGGAAAAGTCAACCGAGCGACGTTTTGGTCCGTTCGAGGCTCGTTTTGGATCCAAAAATCTTAGCCGTCGTCACAACGGTCTTAGTTGAGCCGTTTCCTTGTAGCACGTTAAGTTTCGTAATTTCTTGGAAAATGGGCCCGTTCGAGGCCCGAGACGGCTGAATTTCGCGAATCTGATTGAAAAATATCTACCAAGATATTTTTTGAACTCTTGGGACCCACAAGACACTTGTCATAAAAGTGGTGGTGGTTGGTTTTTAAAATGAAGAAAAGAGAAACTAAGGATGGTAGTTTTGTAATTAAGTGATAGTTAGTTTTTTGAACAAAACAAAACGGAGACTAAGGGTAGGTGTCGGCCATTTTAGAAAAAAAAGAGAGAATTAGAGAGAGAAAGAAGAGAGAGAAGAGAAGAGAGAAAAAGGAGAGAAAGTGTTGGAGTTTTGTGATTTCCCAAAAATCCGACCGACGGATCGTCTCAACGGTTGAAGAATCGAGCTCCCATCGTCATTCCCTACGGTGAGAACCTATTCGATTCTCGTTTTGGCACGTTTGAATTTTAGGGTTTGAGTTTAAACGATTCAAATATGGTTGGGTTTTGGTTAGAATTGGTTTAAAGATGAATAGTTGAGGTTTGGGGTTCGTTAGGAACGTTTTGGGGTGAAAAGGAAATTTTCCCATTATGGCTGTGTGGGGCCCACGTGTTCGAGTCTCGGGTTTTCGTGTTCGGGTGGTTTTGGACGAACCCCAAGTCGTTAATTCACACCCGGAACGAATTTTGGAATTAAATTGTGAAAGTTGGGAATGGCGAACATGGCTCTCATCCAACCCTAACTCACGAAGCATCATATGGCCTCCACAAAAGACGAATGGCGACCCAAAAGTAACAACCGGACGAAAAGTAGAAGATTTGACCAGCTTCCTAGCCACTAGCATCAAATGGAGTAGAAGTGCGAGGCTTCCCCCAAGGGAATGACCGGTAAATCGAAACTTTGCACGATCACCATATAGATTTAGATGATGTAAGATCTTTGGCAAAAATTGCTCGTACATTCCCTTGGCAGCTTCGTACATTCCTCTGTGAACAAGCACATCCATCCCCTGCGCAACAATATACATATATGGTCAACTTTTCCAAACTAGTAGTACATAACAAATCATCCTTTCTTGATCGATTAATGGTTACCTCAAATTGGGTGGGTTCAAAGAAGAGATTTTCCTATCATGCCGCCAATGAATCTGATCCCTACAAGTCAATTAGATGTTATAGATATTGAAACTTGACTCTTATGGCTACATGTAGAGTTTGAGGTAAGGAAATACCTGAATAACGAAGCACCGAGTGTAGGTACTCGAGTCATCGCAAATAAACCATTCGCAAGGCGAGGAATGAAGCGACTGAAGATCCCTTGCTTCTTTCTGCTTTTCCTCCTCTTTGGCCGCCACAACTGATGTCATTGTGGAAGCTGCCATACAAGCAGCTGCCTCAGATCCATTTGCTACATTAATGTTTGTCGATGCAGAGCCAAGGGACAACAAGTCTTTCGCTCGAGATGGGACATAAGATGCAGCTGAGGCAGCGATCTTGTAGGCTTTAGATGGATGAAGCCAACGTTTCTGGTTGGATTCGTTGTCTACTAATAGTGGCACGCGGAAAGAGTCCTGGTCAAGTTTTGCTTTCAAAGCTACTGCCTCAGCTTTCTTCTCTAAAGACGATGTTACAAACTCAAGGCCGTAATTTGCTCTTAAATCGTAAGCCTGCGAGTTGGTAAACAGCATATTAGCATTACTTCTTTGAATGAAAATTGATATTTGTTATGCTCATTTCATAAGACTAGTCCATACCTTGATATGTGGGATCTTGTAAGCAATGTTGCACAAAGAAACCAACTTCAAGTAGAGCCTTGTATCTGATAGAGGCACTTTAGTCAATAATTTTGAAAATGATTCGCGAGTGTAGGATCTCATCTCTTTCTCTCTCGCTCTTTTCTTTTCCGAACCGCCCGTTTCTTTATCTTCGTCACAACTACACTCCCTTCCATCCTCATGATCATCACTACTATCTCCTTCCATGTCTCCATCCTCGCCAAGCTGCTTATTCCTCCAAAGCCTCCTTATCTCAAATAACCTCTCCATCCAATTCTCCTTTTCTTCACAATCACTTGTGTCCGACGTGCCCATGTCGTTTCTCGTTTCTGAATCGAATAAAAACGATCACACGGCTTTGGGAATAATAGAACTAGACAATTGGAAAGGGAAGATCCTGAAGGATTGGCTTGTTTTTGTTGAGGAGGCGCGCACACAAATGTGGTTGTTCGAATAAGACTTTCGCATCCTATCCTTAAGTACAGGAAGGTCTTTCACAGAGTGTGAGCGCCGGATACCATTAGGCTCGCTAAGAAAGCTATACTTGATTTCTTTTGCAGCCAGAGATGTGGGAACGGGCAGTGCAACAACTGTATTGACCATGATTCACTTTGTATCACGTCGGTATTTTTGATTATATATGTGAATCTTGTTGTAATATTTTTCCAACTCAAGTCATAAGAAATGAGAACATGACCGAGTTCATGAACCTAAGGTGGTGCTACAACCTTGCTTATAAAGAGGATGTATTGTAACCAACAATGTCTACCTTGTTCTTGTCGGTGGACATCATTTCACTTGTATGTTAAAGTTCCCATGACCTTGTTCTTGTCCATGGACATCATTTGACTTGTAGTCATTAAATTACCATAAACTTGAAACTATGATCTTCCAAACAATATTGTGTTTGAGGTTCTTCTTGTCTTTTTGATGTAGTTAGATTCGCCTAGGAAAATAGTTCGTTAGTTAGTTAGCTAGTTATAGTCGAGGTCATCTTGTGTTTTTCAAGAGTTAATTATTTGGCATTTACTGACTACATAACCATAAACTTGGAAATAAGATCTTGGAATTGGTGTATTATTGAGCTTGTCTCGTCATTTTGCATGGATTCATTTGGATAGGACAAGAGGTAGTTATATTCTAGACTTTGTTGTGGCTGTCAAGATTTGTTCTTTAACGGTTTTGTTACATAACTAACAAGAATGACACAACTATGCTCACTAGAAACAGTATTTGGTAGCACTTCTGACACGTCACGCTCACACTTCATACACAAATTTTATCGCATACAACCAACACTTCTGCATAGAATGTTCTGATAATCAACTCACCCTACACACATCTATGCATGGGTAGAAAGGTTTTTTTTTCTAGGTTAGAGCATAATGAACAATGCGGTACAAGGCATTCGGTGCAGCCTAAACATTGAGTTGTACGTCTCGAGCATTAAAGTAACCTTTACAAAGTTAATACCTAATTATGAGACATGTATGAATAAAACACTTAGGGTTATTATAAGAGATATGAAGAAAAATTGTTTCAATTTAATCTTCCAACTGTTCAAATTTCTAGAACTTAAAGATGTGTATTGTCTATACAGCATTACAGTGACTTGTACTTAGTAGAAAAATTGTATAATTATTAAAAGTTATTGACAATAAACACAAAGTATCGTTTAGAAAATAAGTTTCCTTGTTTGCTACATTTTACCTCTTTGTTTTTCACACCCACATTATGGCCCCGAAGCCTCTCTCTAGGTTCGTACGTCCGATTCGGGTGAGGAAAAAGTGAGTTCTGAAAGGTCCTTATCAACCTCTCCGACCACGCCCCCACCATAATCAACATTGCTTCTCCCTCCGAGTCCTCCATTGATGGTCGATCATGCGCTGGTCATTTTCTCTCCAGTAGTCGCACCACCAGACACGACCCCACTGAAGGTGAAACGAGGCCGTCCTTTGAAGCCACTCGCCCAGTCTTTGTCACAAGTACCAACGGGTACCTCTCTAACCCCTAATGGTTCTATTTTGGGGATTTCTACAACCGTTAAGATTCTGGCTCCACCTATTTCGGTGGCCCTGGTAGAAGTAACCCACGCTAGGGTTCCGGCTCCACCTATTCCTTCGTCGCCAATGGGGGATCTCCATGCCACTTTGTCTGCATGTTGTCTCTCCTAGGAGGAAGTGATGGAGATCATGGTGCCCTACACTTTTGCGGACCCTCAATTACTTACTCGTCTCCAATATGGTATGGTGGGACGTTTGGTTTCCCACAACCCACCCAGAAGGAGTCCATGCTATCGATCATCACGTGTGCATGGGGTCGCTCGGCTATAGGTTTGGTGGTCAAAGACCTGGAACCAAGGACCTTTGTGTTCTACTTTGCATCCCAAGAAGCTAGGGCTTGGGTTTGGAGTAATGAGTCGTGGTGCTTCCACGGACCCATTGTTGGTCGGCGAAATAGTCGACCCGATAGCTCTTGTCTTCTTTGGTTAGACCGCATCCAATTGTGGGTGCATGATGGGGGAATACCACCCCATGTCCAGACCAGGTCTAATGGGGAAGTGATAGGGGCTATACTGGGAGACTACGTGGATGCCCCTTGTGATAAATATGGTCAGTGTTGGGGATAAAAAAAATGCGGGTTCATTTCTCGATGGACCTTCACCGCCCTCTTCGGCGTACCATGATCATGCGATTTTGGGAGTTCCCAGAACCAGTAAGGGTCACCTTGACCTATGAACGTCTTCAACCCTTTTGCTTCAATTGTTGTAGAATCGGACATATGGTTCGCGATTGCGACTAAGAAGTGCCAAGGAGACCCCGGTTTGATGATTCGATCCTAGAGTTCAAGTCCGCCAAGATAGAGAAGACGTATGCCACTAATTGGGGTATGGAAGTACCACCTCCACCACCAGGGTTTGCACCACTGACCTCGGACACGATACCTAAGCCTATGTCGTCTCGAGGGAATGCCCCCCTTGTAGCCTCGGACACGATACCTAACCCGTATCTTGGGACTCAGGGTTGGTCTGGGGTCAAGTCTTTCCCTCGAGGACCTGGATACTCTTCAGAGATAGGCCTCCTTGGGTCTACCCCATCTGGGAAGTTGCTATGCCCACCAGAAAGTCCCCTAGGCCTATTGAGACAAAAGAGAGATACTACGGGGGAGTCGCGTGAAGATTAGTCGAGGGTTGGGAAGCAGCCCCGCCATGAAGGATGATAGGTACCCATAGCTTCAGGGACCTACTTTGGGAGGAGTCCCTGGTCAAAGTCGTACCTCTCGATCAGACTATCAAATTCAAGTTTTGCTGCCCACATCACGATAATAAGAGTTTTTGGAAAGCAGGGATCAAGCAGCGTTTAGGCACTACTTTAAGTGGTTCTTGGTAGTTTGAGGCATTTTTTTTTAATTTTTGTGCTAGTTTTGGTTTCAATTCATGTTTTAGTTCTGAATCTTATTTATCACAACCGTCTCCTATAGAATCGGTTTTCTTGTCTCAAAATATTTGGATCAATGACCCTTTAAGAGTCGTGACCTCTGTAATAACTCTTTTATCATCTTATTACGACTATAACCTATTCTAAAAAACCAAAAATAATAATGGTTTACAGCTAATACAATTCTATCAATCTTACATTATCTTTATGTTTTGGAAATCAAAGTCTATTGTTTACCTTTATGCGCATATATTAATATTATATAGATATATATAAGGAAACACCTAAATTATTTTACACATGCCCCCATGCAATCTTATCCCTTCCACTTACCTTACACCAGAGTCACAAAAATCCATTAGTTAAACTAAAGCCACACAATTCAAAAACATCAATATCTTTCACTTTCTTCTCCAAACAAATAGAGCTGTTAAGAACGATCCAAAACTTGGCTAAGATAACAGCAAAGATTGACCCTTGTCGTAGGTCTGGCTCTCCCTTCACCGTCGCAGCTCTAATTCTTACTTCTCCGTCGCACTCTACATTATCCCTCCTCCCTTCTATCTTTCTCTCACTTTCTTCAGATTCTCATTAACTCATGCCAAATCCAAGTCGTAGACCCGCCACCTTACCCTCCTTGAGCTCGACTCGATCGACTAATCGGGTGCTAGTCGGAAGCCCAACTCTCAAAATTGTGGCGGAACAGGCATTTTGACAACGCCCGACTCTTAAAGTTGTGGCGGAATAGTCATTTGGATGTTCAACCCGGTTTTTACAACCTTGATTTCAAGTAGAATAAAATATATTTATATAATTATATTTCAAAAAATAAGTGACAGTTTTTATGGGAAGTTAATTGATCATTATAATTTAGTAACTTTGAGTTTTGTTTTAAAACAAACAAAAGAATTAACAAGATAACTTACTTGTTTGAATAAACAAGGATGTGAACCGAAAGATTGAATGTGCTTAAGGAATGTTCCAATATGGTCGGGGTAGGTGTAAGAGAAGACTCTAGGGACGATATCTCTATGCATCATCGCGCAATGAATATGTCTCACATCCAACCCTAAATCACGAATCATCTTATGGCCTCCACAAAACACGAATAGCTACCCAAAAGTAACAGCCGGGAAAAGAGTAAAAAGCTTAACCAACTTCCTAGCCACCAGCATCAAATGGAGTAGAAGTACAAGGGAATAATCGGTACATTGAAATTTTGTACAATCACTATATATATTTAGATGGTGTAAGATCTCTAACAAAAATTTCTCGTACATTCCCTTAACAGCTTCGTACATTCCTCTGTGAATAACCACATACATACCCTGCACAACAATATATATGTATGGTCAACTTTTTCAAACTAGTAGTACATAAGAAATTTTCCTTTCTTGATCGATTGATGGTTACCTAAAATTGGATAGGTTTAAAGAAGAGATTTTCTTGTCATTGCGCCAATGAATCTGATCCTTACAAGTCAATAAAATGTTATTCGTATTGAAACTTGACACTTATGGTTACATGTAGAGTTTGAGGTGTTGGGGTAAGGAAATACTTGGATAACGAAACACCGAGTGTAGGTGCTAAGGTCATCGCAAATAAACCATTCACAAGGCGAGGAATGGAGCGACTGAAGATCCCTTGCTTCTTTCTTCTTTTCCTCCTCTTTGGCCGCCACAACTGATGTCATTGTGGAAGCTTCCATTCAAGCAGCTTCCTTGGATCCATTTGCTACATTAATGTTTGTCGATGTAGAGCCAAGGGACAATAAGTCTATCTCTCAAAATGGGACAAAAGATATATTTGAGGAAACAATTATGTAGGTTATAGATGGATGAATCTAACGTTTCTGGTTGGATTCATTGTCTACAAATACTGGCACGCGGACGGTGTTACTTTCAAAGCTATTGCCTCGGTTTTATTCTTTAAAGATGATGTTACAAACTCAAGGCCGAAGTTTTCTCTTAAATCGTAAGCCTACAAGTTGATAAACATCTTGTAACTATGTAGATGCCAAATCTACCGTAACAAATAAATCAGATTTTTTATGTTAGCTTTATTGATTAAAATGGAATTTTTATCAACTAGGTGTTAGTATGCTAAACCTGTACTATTGAAAATATATTTGAGTCTACTTCATATCCCAACTGATTTTGTGGGATTTGGGTTATTTTGTGAAACATTATGACCATTTTAACAAGCAAAGGTCAAGCTGAAAAATTCTAGCAGTAAACATGTTCATCATCTATTTATATCCAATCAAGTGGTGCACGAATTTTATATTTTCAATGATAGTTTTAGAGTTTACCCTGAATAAGAATAGACAGCCGGGTTTAGTTGGAATGCGGCTCCATGCGTCGTTTTCTCTCCTGTTCTGATATGCGTTCAATCCATTAGGATCATTGTTCGTTGTTAGGCTCATTCCATTGATTTCTCGCTGCTCTGTTTTCCTTTTCTAGTTTTGTAGGTGAACTCGTTTCGTGTTCGTCGATTGTTTTTTGTATTTCTCTTCTAAGTTCAATTTTGGCACCTTCCTAAAGGCCTCAGACTATCGGTCCTCTTCCAAGCTTGCGCGGGTTGTGTTTTCTACCGGAGGACTTCGGTGGACTCTATGTTTTGGAGATCGCCAAAGTTAGGTCGTTTGAGACCTTCATATCAATAATAGAAGATCTCGGCTCATCGCCGCTCGCGGCTACTCGCTATTGGTCATTTGCGTTCCAATCAGAAGTAGATTCGCCTTAGCTCAGGTCGCTTGAGGTGTGGTCTGGTTTCTCTACGATTTGTTTTGGAGATAGCTGGAGTTGCGTTGTTGGAGACCTTCGTATCAGGAACTGAAGAATCCATCTTATCGTTGCTCGCATCATTTGCATGTGAGTCTTTGCTTTGGTTCTCCATCAAACCAAAAGTAGGTTCACCTGAGCTCGGGCCAATTGTGGTATGGGCTGGTTTGAGCTTGCATGTGGATTTTCAATGCTATTTGATAACATAGGGGTGTGTTTTGAGTGGTTCTTAATGAAATCTTTGTCCTCGTCGTCCGCTCCTCTTCCCAGGTTCGAAAGAGTCACCCCGAAGCTCTGTACCGATCGAATTAAGGAGAGTTTTGAGATCGTCAAGCTTTTTGTTTGTCATTTTCCTTATAAGTCAACGGAAAATTCGCTTTTCAACCTTTTCAATCAGGAAGGAAAGGTGTTTAAGGCAGATGTGATTGGAAGACCTAACCGTGGTGGTAACTATTTTGGTTTTGTGTGGGTGTGTGATGTCGATGTTGACGTCATGATCACTAAACTCAACGGAAGCTCGTTTCAAGGGTATGTGCTATTGGTTGATTAAGCGTGTGAGGGAAGCAAGTCAAGACCCTGTTTTGGTAAGGTTTGGAAGAATAAGTTGAGTCCTTCTGGTGTTGCAGATGTTTGTCCCTAGGTAAATCCTTTTCTTTGTAAAGGCTCGACCGTTCCTAAACGTTGTGTGATGGCTTTGTCAGGGTGTTAAGCTGCAGCCCGCTTTTCTCAATGCTTGGAAGTGATTCGGACAGAGATCAAGAGAGAAGGGGTTTTGGACTTAGAGTTTTGTTATTTTGGTAACAAAGTGTGTCTTATTACATGTTCAGACCTTGTTTGTGAAACGGCGATAAAGGAGACGAAATGGCGTTGGCTAGAGAGGTTGTTCGTGATAACTAACTGTTTAGGGGATTTGGAGCTCAAGAGTGATTTTTTCCAGTGGTTGGTTGTTGATGGTTTACCTTTTTGGTTGGAGCATCGATAATCTTTATTCCATCCAAAATTTGTTCGGCTCTGTCCTTTTGATTCAGGGAGAGGAACTTGGGGCTTCTTCTGGTCGCGCTTTTGTCTTGATCCATAGTGAGAAGGTTTAGAGGGGGGAAAGGAGGTGGAGATGGTCCTTGATGAAGCTATTTTTCGTGTCTTTGTTCAAGACATTGATGAGAGTAGAGTCCATATTTTTCTGAGATCGGGATATTTGGTTAGTGATCCTGTACATTCTGATGATGTGTTTGAGTCTAATCAAAATTCAGAAGTCGGTGCTTTAGGATCGGCCTCTTTTTCGGGTGTAAGGTCTAAGGACGATGATGATACTTCAAAATCATCACTTTCTACTCTGGAGTTCATTTATTTTGTCGAGCCAGACAAGTTCTTTGTTCCTCTGACACTCCATCATTGTGTGACAGCTCTGTTTTTTGCTTCTGTGGTTGAGGTGTATGATCCTCTTCCATCTCCCTCTATTGGAAACAGGCTTATTGAGGATGGTTTCACTATTGAGGGTCGGGGACGGAAGAAGGTGAGGTCTAGAGGTAAAGGGGAGAAGACAGAATCAGTAAAGGGTTTTTATGTGGTCAAGTCCAGGTCTTGTAGCAAGGATAGAGGCAGTGGGGTTTTGGTCTCTTCGGCTGGTAAAGTGGATCAACTTGCTCTAGACTCTTGTTTGTCCATGGGTCTTAATATCATGGTGAAGACCTTGATTTTTGGGGACTAGGTTCAAGAGGAGACCTTAGTTTCATCTTATTTTGGTGACGGTCCAGCTTTGGTCTGACTGGTTCAATTTTGTTGTTCCCCATGGTGGGATGGGTTGATTTCAAGGTTTGTATGTAGCTTGGGCCGTGCTTTAGTTTCTTATGGTGTTTGTGGTTGTTTCTTATTCTATTTTGTTTCTGTTCCTCCGTGTGGGAGGTTTCAGCTTGGCTGAGAGTTGTATGTTTAGCTCTTTTGAGTTTTGTTCTGGTCTTGAAGATGAGGCTCTTTTTCAGGTGCCTCTCTTTGCCTTATTTTTTCATCTTAGGAAGACAAAAGATTAATAAACTTTGGCTTATAAAAAGGATAATTTTAAATCTTTAATGATTATCTTTTTTATATAATTTAGATCAACTTTTTCTAACAATGTGATGAATTTATATGTCAGATGGTGACAAGTGAAAGAAAAGATACACACATTAAAAAATAGTAAGATGTTCATAATGAAGAGTAAAAACGATATTTATTCTGAATTAATATCTTCTTAAGAAACAGTGTTCTTGTAAACAAGTATAAGGGGGTTTTAATTTCGTTGATGTTATCATTAATAAAACAAGGACATAATCGATTATTCTGTAATAATATAAAAGTCATAGGTTCATATAAGACGACGCCGCATATGAGAAAAAGAGAACGGGAAAAAATGTATACATTGATGTAAGACAATATTGTACACACAGGAAAAGAAAGACAATTTTAATCTTTACTGTATATACATATATACAAATAATATGTGCATGTCATTAAATAATTTCTTTACAAAATGACAATATTTGTCTGGATAACTAATAATAGGTCATGGCTTCTAAAACAATATAAATGGGAAGATAATTAATTATATACAATCCTTGCAGCTAGATCAAAGTTACGAGTACCTTCTTAGTAATGTATTGCTATCAATTAAAGTTTTTTCATGACACCGTGAATTTGGAGATGGTGAAACTAGTGGAGGCCATTTTAGATTCTGTTTTTTGTCTTTTCTTTAATAACATGTCTCTTTTTATGTTTGATTAAATTCCCTTGTATAGACTTTTCACATTTGCGTGATCTATGATCTTTAAGGATTGAAGTCCTACCAATAAGATTTTCTTAAGTTTCATCTTTAAGAATATAAATATTTGTTATCTTCATCAAAACATATATATTATATTACTAACATAAAGCCACAACATTATCCTCTTTTAGATGATGAAAAACTATTCACTAAATCTAAATCTAAGTGCAATTCAAGATAATCAAATAATAAAATCTCAAATAAAAATTTAAGCTCCTCCTTAGTGAAAGAGGCCTAATTTTTATCCCTCCTTTGGCATCATAAAAACACATATTTGTTATGATAAAAAATTATTTCACCAATTTCTTCCTGAATTCATATGAAAGAGGTTTTGTAACAATATCTACTAATTGATTACTAGTAGGAACAAATTTCGTAATTTCAGTAAAACCGAACTCGGGACGCGAACGTTTAAAATAATAAAACAATTGAACCCTGTTTTGAATAAACACTTTAAAATCACCATTTGTTCATCAAAATAATATTTACAACTCAAAATAAGTCCCAACAAGTGGACAAAACAAGGTATCCGTCACTAGACTCAAAAGTAAAACCCAGAATCCCGCTCCTAGCTCTTCAAGCTTCAGAAGCTCACCTAGTCCAACCTGCGACCGGTACTTGTAGGAAAAGCAGCTAGGGGTGAGCGTTCGCTCACCACCACGGATAACAGACTGACTACGACATAATTAGCAGACAATGCCGGTAACACCAACAATAAACTCAACACCGGGGAACACTATCCCCAACCCAAGTACTCCGACTGACACACGCCCACTGTTACCTTCCTTGACCAACTCAACACTCTGACACGTAAAGTAGACCCGACACAACGATCACGACCTCTTCCAAGGACTCAAAAGACCACCACGCAACACCCAAGATCACAAAGGATCGCACACCAAACAAGATCACAAAGGATCGCATACCAGCTGCTCAGTAACCTCGCTCAATCACGCGCTTTGCCGAACCACTCAGGCCAGACGGTCGACCTGTCTCAGTAACCTCTCTCTCTCACGCGCTTCCCCGACACAAAGTCGGGCCAGGCGGTCGACCTGACACACTCACAACCCCGAACCACACACGCGCGGCCAGGACCCCTTTACTGACGGGCGGGCCCCCTACCCCGTCAGAACATGCAGACGCGTGTGATCGAGGACCCCCGTTTCATGAAGCGGGCCCACAACCTCAGGTAACCACAATCACAATCACAAACAAAGTTCAACAAACAGCAACAACACGAGTTCAGCACTCCACAGGCACTCATGGCCACCCAAGACACCAACCATAAAACACGGACTCAACAACCCCACATGCACTCACGGCCTCCCAAGATACATCAACAGTAACTCACGGGCTCAACAACCCCACGGGCACTCACGGCCACTCAAAACCACCAACAGTAACTCACGGGCTCAACAACCCCACGGGCACTCACGGCCTCTCAAAACCACCATCAGTAACTCACGGGCTCAACAACCCCACGGGCACTCACGGCCTCTCAAAACCACCAACAGTAACTCACGGGCTCAACAACCCCACAGGCACTCACGGCCTCCCAAGACACACCAATAGTAGAGACACGGGTTCAACAACCCCACGGGCACTCACGGCCTCCCAAGACACGCCAACAGTAGAGACACGGGTTCAACAACCCCACGGGCACTCACGGCCTCCCAAGACACACCGACAATAAAGACACGGGTTCAACAACCCCACGGGCACTCATGGCCACCCAAGACACACCAACAGTAAAGACACGGGTTCAATAACCCCACGGGCACTCATGGCCACCCAAGACACCAACAGTATAACACGGGCTCTCATGGCCACCCAAGACACAACAGTAAAACACGGGCTCTCATGGCCACCCAAGACACAAAATACACAATCAACCTCCGGCATAACCAATGCCTCCAACAGTCCTAATATCAACAGTTTCACAATCAACCTCCGGGCATGGTCATATGCCTCCAGTACTCCTAATATCGATAACTTCACAATCAACCTCCGGGCATGGTCATATGCCTCCAGTAATTCTAACATCGATAAGTTCTCTGCTCCTACGGCACTACTAAGTGTCACATGCATTTCCAATCTTCGATAACCTACTTAACCCACGACACCCCAAGTGTCACATGCATTTCTAATATTCGATAATCTACTTAACCCACGACACCCAAGTGTCACATGCAGTTCTACTGTTAACTTTCCCTAGTCAGGGCCGAGATCCGGCTACTTTTCCCTACCTCGTGCGTGTTCTCCAAAAGCCAACCAACAAGCTCCGGCGTGATCTCAGTCACTCGCCTAGCTTTCCTTTCCCTCTGTCTGCAGCACGATCTAAAAGAACACAATTTTAAGTACTCTTAAGTTCGCAGACATAAACTGGAATTTAACAAACTTAACGCCCAAAAGTAACCCCGACAATGTTGATCACTCCCAAACTCCCCAATTACTCGACATTGTCGATATTGGACCCGGAAAGGCCCGATTCGCCCGACGTGGCGAATTTGCCCGGGTTTTGGAAACGCCCTTCTGGGGCTCCGAAAATTCCCGTTTTCGTTCCTACGGTCTTAGAACAATTCAAATGTTCCTAGGCACTCGACGGAATCGAATTCCGACTTCCGAGTCATTTAATTAACGTTTAAAGTTTCTAAACCCGTCAATTACAACTTTCACAATTTAATTCCAAATTTCGATTCGGTTGTGGATAAATGGTCCGGGGAACGTTCTAAACCACCCGAACACAAAACCCGATCACCCGAGCACGTGGGCCCCACCCGGCCCAACTTGGCCGTGGGTCCTAGGGTTCAAGTGGGCCCGGCCCACCATGGTGGTGGCCGGCCCTAGCTCCGGCCAGCCACCTCACATGGTGGCCGACCACCCTACATGGTGGCCGGAGCTTCCCCCGAGCTCCCGGTCACCGGAAAACGTGCCTCTTTCGTCCAAAACGTCTCAAAAACGTCTCCAACAATCCCCACACCTCAACTCATCCAATTTCAACCCATTTCAAACCAAACCCTAACTTTTAAACTTAGCAAAACGAGAATCGATTAGGTGCTCACCGTAGAGAAAGTCGATGTGAGCACGATTCCTTTAGCTTTGAGACGATCCAACGGTTCGATACTCGTGAATAGTGGTAAGACCCCAACACCCCCTTCTCTTTTCTCTCCTTCTTCTATCTCCCTTTCTCTCTCTAAAAGCCAATTTTTCTCTTCTTTTTTTGAAATGGACGTGTAAGCCATCTCATTTCCCTTTTGTTTTATTTTTTTTAAAAACAAACTAATACTTAATTACAAACTAACACCTAAAGTAGTCTTCCTTGTCTTGTCCCACACCTAACACCACCACTTGCCTGACAAGTGGCAAGGTGGGTCCCACACCTTTTTGGGAAAAAATCAAATTCGCGAAATTCGGACGTTTCGGGCCCCGAACGGGCACTTTTTCCAAGAAATTCCGAAACTTCACGGGCTACAAGGAAATGGCTCAACTAAGACCGCTGCGACGACGACTAAGATTTTTTGATCCAAAACGGTCCTCGAATGGACCAAAACGTCGCTCGGTTGACTTTTCCAACGAAAAGTCAACATTTCCCAAATTGATCAGAAAGTTGCCTTGAGTCCCCCAGAACTCACTTTGGTCGATATCGGGGTCAACTTAAGTCCGATATGACCCTCGGGGTCAATTCTAGGTTCAATTAAATGTCTGTCTTAAAATTTTAAAATTTTCCTGTTTTTCGCAGGTTTGACTGGCATTGATCGGGAGTGGTTATTACACGTATCTATAAAATATTTTTGCACACAATCATGTAAGATGGTATGCCTAATTTTGATATGTTTTGTTCTACTGTGATACAAGAGATTTAAAGAGAGATTAATGGCGAACATATTATCACACATAATACAAATAGTTACAAACTCATCATTGTAGTCCTGTAAGGTTTGCTTCATCCAAAGAGCTTGAGTGCAACACATAGTTACTGAAATGTACTCTTCTTCGGTCGTTGATAATGCAACATTATTTTGCTTCTTTGAAAACCAAAAAACCAAACAATTTCTAAGAAATTGACACGTTTCAGATATATTTTTCATATTAGCCAAAGAACCCGCATAATCATAACTAGAAAAGACAACTAAAATAAAAATTAGAACTCTTAAGATAAATTAGAGATAGATTAAGGATCCCCCTTAAGTATCCTAATATTTGTTTCACGGCGGTGAGGTGTGATTTTTTTGGACTACTAACACCCTAAGAATTGACTCTCAGAAGGGGTACGACAAGCGTACCGGTTGTCAAGTAGCATTCGGGGTTTAATCCGAGTTATCGTACCCAAGGGAGAAATTAGACAAGCACTTTAATTAGTTAATTCATTACTCAAGCTACTTCTAAAACGATGATTGGTTTTCTTTTGAAATAATGATTCAATGAAATTATAAAACAATGTAAATGAACCGAGAATAAAAATACAATGTCACAAGTGGATTGTAATCACATATTAAAGACGATCTAGGACATAAACGGGGTTCGAATATGATGAATAATTTATCCGGATTCAATCTACACTTGCGACTAATTTTATTCTAAAGGCAACGAGAATTCCCTAACACTAGTCCTAACCATCTCTCGATCGCATTAGGACCCTTTCGTAATATGACCACCTAATTATCTCTAATCTAGGTGTAGAAAGGTACCAAGTATTAACATTTACGAATTCCTCTAACTTTTGGGTTTTAATCATATAGTTATTGCACTCGTGTTAGTCTAACTATATTCTAGTCTATACTTAAATCCGAGCTATCTAATTCATATTTCCTCCTATTAACCTCATTTCTCAATGGTTGGTTAAAACGATTAAATCATATATCACGTGATCAAGGTGACAGAGCATTGTCAACGGACTTAGATAAATAATATCCTAGATACTAGTTTGACAAGTATAAAACCGAAACACGTTAAGTTAGTTCATCATATCATTCCCCTAGTCCTAGATCAATGGACTTTTAGTTCATAACAATGAAATACTGACACAAAGCAGAGATTGAAACAATGATAATCATATTAATCGATAAAACTAACACAGATACCAAGTTATAATCAAAACTACGAAGAACCTTCAATATTGATCTCGTTCTCTCTTTTGATCCCCCAAAATCCTCTCTAAGCTCTCCACATGTGTATTTTCTCCTCTGAAATCATCATCCTCATTACAAGGAAAAATAAGTAAAACAGACAGAAAAATGATAGATCTACATGTCGTACAGGTTTTTGTACGCCGTACAAATTGGACTAGTACTAGTAGAATCCATATGGAATGCGGACAACGACTCATATTATGAAAGCATCGGAATCTAGTCACACCCTCACTAATAGAATTATTTTCACCCAACACTCTTATTCTATTCTATCTCTTGCATACTTCGTGCTCGGTGTGTACGGATTTTTTCAATAAAGTTCGCGAACTTTAATCACAATCATGTCTCATGAGACTCGACTAGTACTACAATTCATGTCAATCACAAAAGATCTCAAACAAAAACAAAGTGCTACAACACAATTTGCAATAATTGTTTGGTGACGTCTTATCATCCATTAACCTACATCCAACCCAAAGATAAGCTAAATGTAACCAAACTTCAATGTCTCAAGATGACCTTAAAGCTAATCAAATATGTAAGCATGCATATGACTACTGTAAAGCATTCTAGTCTTCTATTATTAATCTAGTCCATCACTTTGATAAAAACAAGTTGATTCATATAGTATACAAAGTCTTCCAAATCTCCTTTGTATAAACATAAATCTTAATTTTTCTAAATATAATACAGTGATCAAGTTTTTAATCCAACATATTGATGGCATTAATACTTTCCCAATCTCAAGCATATCACGAAAATAAAGAAAGTGAAAAAGACATGATTCAGTAAGTAAACATGATCTCAAGCATATCACAAAAATAAAGAAAGTGAAAAAGACATGATTCAGTAAGTAAACATGATCTTAATCTAAATGTAAGACTCTTTCTATATTGGTATCTAGGCCTTGTTTGACTTTCTTATAGTCAAAAAGACATTATTAGCTTCTACCCTCAATACTTAGCGTGAGCCAAGTGTGTACAGAATAATAAACAGATGATTTAAGATGATTGGATGCATGAAAGTAAACCTAGTCTCAATAACAATATGGAACCAAAGAATACTCAAAGGGAAACTTGTAAAAATGTGTCTCAGCATAAATTTGTAACCTATGCTAGTATAGTTTAAAATAAGAAAACTATGCTTTTCAATTCTTTTAAAACAAAAATACCCTCATTTTAGTTTAAGAAAAAAGCATAGTAGCATAAGATAAGAACACTTAAACGTGGTATGAGCCAGGCCCGAGAGATCACAAGGTCGATTCACCTCTCTCCATACTTTGTTAGATACCTTCTCCCTCACCTATGCTTGTGCTTTCCGAACTGGCCGAACAAGAGCAACAAATAATATGTATCCACGGACTTCAAAGTTGTTCAAAGTGTTGATTAATTTCTTAGTTGCGGACTCTGAATCCAAATATAAAAATCCGAAGAAAAAAACAATCAAGTCAATCAGCATCTCTAATATGAATCCTAGGGACCTGACCTTTCTCTTTCATACTACTAACTACACCTTATAATCGAGCCGCTAAGGTTCGCTGATCCAATAGATGAGCTGGTGTTCCATCGATTAGAACCTCCTTGAGCTTTCCTATAGTTGGCCCCTCACTCACTCTTTTCGAACCGATGGTGTTACCGACACCAACGTCAGAGGACTCTTCTTTCTCTAAAAATATTGTGGTTTTAGGTTTGTTTTCGATAATTGCTATTTCTTTCGAGCTTTTAAAAACTATGTTGTCGGTGTTCATTCTCCATCCAAGAAAAAGCTGAGAATTGGGGTAGCCCATGACTGGTTTCATTTTGGGGATGGGCTGGGGAGGGTTTGGGTTGGGATGGGTACTGTTGTGAGTTTAGTAAGGTCCCTTGGTTCACTGGTTCTTCCTTTGGTGTGTGGGGTTACTGTTTTAATGATTTGGCTTATCCTCCTCTGTGTGTGGGTAGACCCTTGGTAGGTTGAGTGGTTTGTTTATATCCTTGCAGGTTCTCTTCGGACGTCCTTTGGTCACAGACTTTCCTTGGTGACATTTTGATACTGGTGTGCTTATTTTGAAGATACACTACTTATACTCAATTGGATAAGTTTGGTAAACTGATGTTGTCAGTTGGCATTCATGGTGCACTACCTCTATTAAATCTCATGACTCTTACCTATTTTTGATGGATGAGGCTTGTTCTACAATTGCCTTGGCCTGGTTACATATTGACTGACATCCTTCCAGTTAACTAGTTGGACGGTACGGGACTCGGTCCGCATCGCGCAGCGCACTTCTTCGGTTCGTCTCGCTTTACTGGGATTTGACACCAACTGTCAAACTCAAGACTTGGATTCCTTTGTAGCTGTGTGACGTGAACCGCAAGCAACTTGGCTAATTTTAATTGTACTCCTTCCTTTAAATCCCTGAGTTGTTGTGATTTGTTTTTAAGTACTAAAGGCGTAGTTTTGCTTCAGTTGTTGGGGAGGGTGTTGTTGGTTTTGTGTATATTTTTGTTTCTCCTTGGGTTAGACAAATCTCAGCTTGGATTGGATGCCTTTTTGTTTCATCTTGTAATTCCTTTGGTCTTCCCTTGTAAGAAGTTATGCTTGCCGTCTTAATGGGTTTAGACTCCTTGTAACAACCTCCTCTTTCATCTCGTATTGAGGTCAGTTTTGTGATTGAAATCAATCACAAGATTGTATCTTAATCAGTGATTTATTTCCTTGTTTATCAGATATCTATTTCCTTATTTATCAGATACTGTAATTAGTAGGATATTTTATTTCCTTTCTCGTCGTACATCCTCTTGTATAAATATGTACAATTCTATGCAATACACAATAAGTTGGGATTCAGTTCAATATCCCAATATTTACATGGTATCAGAGCCCTTCGATGGGTGACAAAACAGAAAAGGATGATGTCTCATCCGGGTCTACTATACGGCCTACCAATGATCCTTCTTCCCCGTATTTTATATTCCCGGGAGATAACCCCGGAATGGTCTTCGTCACCCAACCACTAAGTGATTTGGGTGACAATTACAAAACATGGAGGCACAAAGTCTACGACGCATTCACCCCTTGATCAACGTCGTTTTGATGGGCTTAGATGATGATTTCGGTACTGTTCGTTCGCAGATATTGAGCATTCATCCCTTACCTGGAATCGACAAAATTTACTCTGTGGCTGCTCAAGACAAATCCCAGCGTCTGACTTTTGCTTTCCGTGCACCCTCCTTAGAACCGGTTGCTCTCTCGACTCGCCCTGCCGCTGGAAACCCAAGGGTCGCCGGAGACGCTCGGACCGGAAGTGACAGACGCCATAAACAGTGCTCTCACTGTGGAAAAATCGAACATACCTCAGCCGAGTGCTTCAAAATTGTGGGGTATCCGTCCGAGTGGGGGAAGAGCAACAGCCGAGGAGCCGGAGCACGGAACGCTGGCGGCAGACCTCCCTCCCAGCACACCCGCGCGCCTCCATCGCATGTACTCGCTGCTTCTGTCCATCGTGAATCGCAGATTGAAGAAGAAGCAAACCCTCGTGGGCTTGCCTTGATGGGCCGCGCAAATCAGAATGACATTCCTATCAGGCCCAGTCCGGGCGGGCCCAAGCAGGGCAATTCTGCTGCTCAAAGAGAGCAGTCCGGCCAGGAGTTGTTGCAGTCCTTCTTGGGCCAGCTGAATGAGGCCCAAAGAGCTCACTTATTGTACCTGTTTAGTGCTCCACACTCCGGAAATTCTTTTGCTGGTACATCGACACATCAAGACTCTGGTAATAATTTTTCTACATGGATTATAGATTCCGGAGCAACTAATCATATTACTTGCAATATTGATATTATATCGAATGTTTGGAGAGGTCCTCAAATTTTACCTATGGAGATGCCCAATGGAGAAAATGCACATGTGAGCGCCATAGGACAAACGACTCTTGTCCCTCAATTAAGGCTTGATCGAGTGCTTGTTGTGCCTCGTTTTCGTTTTAATTTGATATCCGTCAGTCAGATTACTCGTGATTTGAACTGCGCATTAATTTTTTACTCGAAATGTTGTGTGATACAGGACTTACGTTCGAGGAAGCTGATTGGAGCGGGTAGCGTGCGGAACGGGCTGTACCATTGGGAACCGACGGTGGAAGGAAAGGCATTGTTGACACATGGAAATAATTACACTCAGTTGTGGCATCGACATATGGGACACATGCCGGTTTCCCGATTACCTTTAATTTCAAATTTGTCTCTTGATTTTGAAAAGCATGGATTGGACGTGTGTGATGCTTGTTGTAGGGCTAAACAGACACGATTACCTTTTCCAATGCACACGAGTAAAAGCAGTCGTATATTTGATTTAATACATTGTGATATTTGGGGACCTTATGATACACCATCGCTCTCGGGGTGTCATTATTTTCTCTCTATTGTTGATGACTATAGCAGAGCTACGTGGGTGTTCTTGATGAAGCAGAAGTCCGAGGTAAAGACACACCTTTTTCAGTTCTTTAATTGGATAAAGGGACAATTTGACTTTCGGGTCAAGTGTCTCCGCACAGATGGAGGCAAGGAATTCCAACACCGCGAACTAGTGGCTCACTATCATAACACAGGAATAGAGTTTCAAACCAGCTATGTTGGAACTCCCCAACAAAATGGTGTCGTAGAACGGAAACACCGACACATTCTTGAGGTTGCTCGAGCCTTACGTTTCCAAGCCAGACTCCCATTGCAGTTTTGGGGAGAATGTGCACTCACAGCAGCATACTTGATTAATCGAATGCCGCTCGCAATCCTTAAGAACAAAACCCCGTTCGAAATGTTGTACGGGAAGAAACCTGGTTATGACCACCTCAGAAGCTTTGGTTGTCTATGCTATGTTCATCAACAGACACGTGACAAGTTTGGCCCGAGATCTCGCCCCGGTTTATTCATCGGATATCCAAGGGGATAGAAAGGTTATCGCGTCTACGATCTTGAATCACAAGCGGTTGTTGTGTCACTAGACGTGGAGTTTTGGGAAAACATCTTTTCCGGAGACAAGTTTGAAGACACCGACCCACACTCTGATACTTCACCCTTACCACTGATGGACACCCCATTATTCCCACAGATACATGCACCATCACACATGGCGCCTCCTTATCCCCAACACCAGTTGAGAGTGCAACTCACGAGATAGTGCAAGAATCATCTCTTCCTGTTAAGCGTGTGCGCAGGCCCTCTACACGCTTGAGTGGGTATGATTATACCCTACCTCCTTCTATCTTACCGCCCGGTTCTGCACCGCACCCGACCGCTCCTTCAGCGAACTCGACGGTACATCCTTTGTCTCATAACATTTCTTATGATAAATTATCACCAGCTCACTCTGCTTTTCTAGCGGCCATCTCCTCCATGGATGAGCCTCGCACCTTTCAACAGGCAGTTCAACATGAGCATTGGCGTGACGCCATGGCACGGGAAATTTCTGCTCTCGAGGGGAATCAAACCTGGACCCTGACGAAACTTCCCCTAGGAAAACGGGTCATTGACTCTAAATGGGTGTATAAGGTGAAATATCGTCCAGATGGAAGCATCGAGCGTTACAAAGCTCGTCTCGTTGCAAAAGGCTACACCCAGGTAGAAGGGGTTGACTACACCGATACCTTTTCCCCTGTGGTTAAAATGGTCATTGTACGATGTCTCCTCGCCATCACAGCTAGTCGTGGTTGGCCGTTGTACCAACTCGATGTCAAAAATGCATTCTTACATGGGGACTTGCATGAGGAGGTTTATATGAAAGTCCCTCAAGGATTTTTCAAACAGGGGGAGCAACGGGTTTGTCGACTACGTAAATCTCTTTATGGGCTCAAGCAGGCATCCTGTAACTGGTATCAAAAGTTCACTAATTCCATTGTTAGCATTGGCTACAAACCCTCAGCTGCAGATCACTCTCTATTCACCTTTGTTGCTCCTAATTCATTCGTTGCAGTTCTCATATATGTGGACGATGTAGTTGTTACAGGAACAGATGCAACCCGTATTCAACAGCTCAAGCAGCATTTGGACCAGCAGTTCAAGATCAAGGACCTAGGAACCTTGAAGTACTTCCTTGGCCTCGAGGTGGCTCGCTCTTCTTCAGGCATCATCCTCTCCCAGAGGAAATATACTCTTGACATCCTGGCCGATGGTGGGTACACTTGATGTAAGCCGGCCCCTTTTCCCCTCACTCAGCAACATCAACTTTCTGCAGACAATGGACCTCTTTGCGAAGATAGTGGCCAATATCGTCGTCTAGTAGGGCGCTTATTGTACCTAACCATCACCCGACCAGATATCAGCTATGTCATTCACATCTTGAGCCAGTTCCTATATGCCCCCCACCATGTACACTTGGATGCTGCCTTCCATGTTCTTCATTACCTTAAGAGCAGCCCAGGGCAAGGGTTATTTTTTCCGGCTAACAACACCCTCACCTTAAAAGCATATTGTGATGCCGACTGGGCAGGGTGTCCCGATACCAGAAAATCTACCACAGGCTACATAATGTTCCTTGGGTCATCTCACATCGCTTGGCATTCTAAGAAACATACTGTGGTATCTTGTTCCACGGCAGAGGCCGAATATAGGGCTATAGCAGCAGCCAATCGGGAGATAGTCTGGTTACGACAACTCCTCACAGATCTCCAAGCTCATCAGATTGCGACAGTTCCTCTCCTCTGTGACAACCATGTCGCTATACATATTGCCTCTAACCCGGTATTCCATGAACGAACTAAGCATATAGAGATCGATTGTCATTTCGTTCGTCAATAGTTACAGAGTGGAGTGCTTCGCCCACAACCAGTTCCTAGTCGACAACAACTTGCAGATATCTTCACCAAGGGATTAGGACGTGACCGCTTTCACGAGCTTTTGGGCAAGTTGGGCATTTCCAATATCCATGCTCCAACTTGAGGGGGAGTATTGAGGTCAGTTTTGTGATTGAAATCAATCACAAGATTGTATCTTAATCAGTGATTTATTTCCTTGTTTATCAGATATCTATTTCCTTATTTATCAGATACTGTAATTAGTAGGATATTTTATTTCCTTTCTCGTCGTACATCCTCTTGTATAAATATGTACAATTCTATGCAATACACAATAAGTTGGGATTCAGTTCAATATCTCAATATTTACATCTCAAAAGAGGTTTTTAATCTAAATTTGTTTTGCCGATAAAAAAAAATTGTTGGTGTAGCCGGATATAAAGATGTTGGATATCTTTTGATCCCATAAAACATGCTTTCAAACATGATATGTTTATACCTGTAATGAGACAACAATTTCATAGTGCTCATTAAACTAAAATTCAGTTGCAACATCTTTAAATCATTGAGAAATTCTTACACTATGTGAGACAAATCAAGAATGTGTGTTTTTACAATTAATGAGATGCATATGGAGTATCTTCAATGACTAGTTCTACTTCCATTATATGTAAAAACAACGCAGTGTGCATTATTTACCTTCAAGTAGGATACATCAAAAATAAACAAATCTCTAAGAATTATTTTATACTTGTGAATTCCAGATGAGTAACATGATTGACGTCAAGCATATTCGTTCCAGTGAAGATCTTGTAGATTTGTTCACTAACAGATTGCCAACATCCACATTTGAAAAGTTAAAGAGTATAAAATCGACATGCGAAAACTTATTTTTATCATAAAGAAATAAATACGTTAACGAAGTAAGAGTTATAAAAAAAGACCCAGTAACCCAAAAAAAATGTGGGGAAGAAAAACAACCAAACCTTTAAATTCACATACTAAGTTTTATCACTATCCTATCACAACCTAAAATCTATTCTCATCTCAATGAGCTACATAAGTGGGCATGCTGGATCAAAAATTGTCTGAAAACTCACATCGTGATCCTAGCCAACGGATCAAGATGTGAGTTTTCAGACAAAATCCTGGTACAATGAGCAACTGCAAAAACTCAACATAGATTGTGTGCTAAACGAAACCTACATAGATTGTAGCCATATAATAATGTGTATATATATATATATATATATATATAGTGAAACCTACATTGTTGAGCAAGGCCAGTTCCTAACTCAGTGGAGTTACAATGTGTCAAATTGAAATCTAATAGTTGACACTATCCTCCATTGCATTCCATAACTGAGCTTTCCAAAAGAAATCACTGAACAGAATTCCTCCCAGTACAAGTTGTGTGAAATATACAAGGCCTTACTAATGGAAGGGCTTCTCATTCTACTTGTGAGATTCAGAAATGCCAAGAGGTGGATCCTCATCTTACAACCCATACTTTAACAGAATGATCAAATCCCCCTGTTAAGATAATAACATCAACAGACATCAATAAGTGCACACATGAATGATAATACAAACCAGAGTCAGTGCAGTTCCACAATTTCAAATGAAAGGGTACAACATTTTGGTCTCTCCTAATTGTGTATCTTTTTGAAGTAGGCCCCTAGTATTGTTTCAAAAAATAAAATAAAAGGAATTGTTGATATTTATTAATACGGACATTTAGCTGCTCAAAGTTTCAAACCGTGCTTTAACCACGCAATTCATGTGGGCAGTTTTAAGGAATTAACCCTTTTTAATAACTGAAGTTATAGCTGGTAATTTTTTTTTAAAGACCAATTTAACTGTTGGTTCAGGGTTTTTCTGATTTTGGACCAAACTGGACCGAAATCGATTTTTTTTTAGAACCAAGGGATGATTGACCCAAGTTTTATGGTCACCCTACTAACGACTTAGCACCAATACTATCCAAAATTGTTCCGATTAAATTTTGAACTTTGCTTCAATTTAGTACTTGTACCATCCAAAATTGTTCTAATTCAGTCCTTGAGTTGTCCACATTGTGCTGATGTGGCAAGAATAATTTTTTGGAATAGTACAACTAAATCGGAACAAATTTGGATAGTAAAGAGGCTTAATGAGAACGTGGATCGTTTAGGAATCAATTGGAACCAAAGAAAGTAGATAGTACAATGACTACTTAGAGACGTTTTCATAAGAATATTCATCTAAAGCCACATTTCCCACAACGCCTATGTGCATGCATTTCCATGAAGACCATGTAAGAGAAATAATCAAACCAATACCTTTGTACGTGAGGCGAAGATAGCTGAGCCGGTGAAGACATTTGGGCAGAGCCACTGTGATGAAACCTTGGTTCCTCAAATACCCCACTTGATCGGGTACTCTCATTCGATTGTTGTGCTGCATTCAAACCTGCAAACCCCACCGGCCCTAGAGTTCCAAACTCAAGCTGTTCTGCGGAGGAACCATAACCGGTGTTATGATCATAAGGATACAACATGACAAGAGATGCTCCATTTGATGATACCCCGCCAGGATTGACAGCCGGTAATGGGTACATGCTATAGGCCATATTAGCAGAGCTACTCTGTGGGGAATTTGAGTTCTGAGACTGGTATGAAGAATATGAATCATGTCTGTATGAGCCCCATGGCCTGTCAGCCCGGATTCCATTTGCTGCCCTTGAACTCTGCTTCTCAGCATAGCTGCGATTGTGGCTGCGCCCACTACCTCGTGCCCTTGAATTTGAGTTCCAGTTCCCTTCTCTTTCACTATGCTGATCATTCCTATCATAGCTGTAATTTCCCCTTCTGCTACTTGATGAATGACGGTCCCGCCCAGAAACTTTCTGAAATAAATATTAAAAATTATAGAATAAGTCAATACAAGAACTTAAATATCCAGACTACTCGCACCTGTAGCGAATGGTAAGAGCATAAAGTATGATCAGAAGAAGAAGAAAAAACACAATGTTTCAATTCATAGTTAAAGGCCATTATACTTTTAAAAATAAAAACTAAAACTAAGAAACAATACATTCATATAATGTAGTTGTACCGGGTTTGGCAAGTAGGTCCCAGTCCCAGTTCTATATCTTGGTATTTCATCAATATAACGTTGGTAAACACTGACTGGTCTATTGGTAAGAGATTGGGGTGGTGCAACAGGCACAAATTGAGGTCCTTGATTCACAAGATGACTGAAGAGATTCATATTGGGTGCAAGAGGCCTTCCAGGACCATCCCAAGGAAAATGGTTTTGTAAATAGGCAGGTGGCACCACGAAAGGTGAAGGATAGAGCTTAGGCGCAGGGTTTCTTGAGTTTTGGCAAAGCCGCCCATATTGTAAATTTTGCCAATGACTTGCAAAATCACTATGAAGAATGTCAGGCTTGTGCTCTGATGACTCAACAGAAGTACTTAACACATCCAACCGATCAAGTATCTCAGGTGAATTAAAATTCTGACCAGAATCGCTATTTTCCCGCCGGTCTTGCACACTCAGATGGTTTATCGATGCATCAGGAGGTTCTGTTTCCTTTGGGAAATTGTAAAAAGGGAGCATTGTAACAAAGGGAACAGGAGGCCCCGTTGGATAGAATGTAAATGGGGCAACCCCAGTATTATCTGCAGTTCTTTGCCCTGAACCAGGACCTAGGAGCATTGGAGTGATAGGTATCATTGAATCTGATCCACTTGTTTGTGCTTGTTCAAATCCAGGTATCTGATGCCTTGCAACATCCAAGGAAGCAACAGAACCAAGTTCCATGCCTCCCTCAGACATTTCACTGCCCATGGTTGATAAATTCCAGTCTCTGTTGTCATTATCTGATTGAGTAGAGAAATTCTCTGACACACTCTTATCCTTGCTGTACACAGAAGACTGCAATGTAGAATGAGCTGTTTTTCTACCTCGTTTTTCTCTGCTTGACTTTGATACCTTAACTGATGATGCTGACGACCCTTCCCAAGAACTCTCAGAAGAGGTTTTGCTTCTTGCAGAACTAGCTTGTCCAGCAAGTATGGGTCTTGAACTAACAATCCTATCATCTAAGTAAGCTTCATTTCCACAGCTATCATGACAATGAGTTACTTCCAGATGATCTTCCTTTGTTGACACACAGTTATCTCCCGTAAATTTCTGCTGAAGTCTTGCATGACTTCCAGAGCTGCCAGGCCGAGATGAATGAACAGAATTGTAACCTGCTAAAGTTGACTGCTTATTGTCATCTATATGAAGAGCTTCATAAATCCCATTCTCAAGATCAAAATGTTCGCCCCTCTCCTGCTCATGCCAATAATCATTATTAACCTCCCCAGGGCTAATACGTTCAGTATTTGAACCTTCTGGACTTGTGTTCAGCCCAATGCTGGAGAAGTAATTATTTAACTGAGCAGGGATCAAACCTTGAGGGAATTGCACATGTGCACCCCAAGGACTCTCAAGCAAGGGAATATTTGTAGGAAAAATTCCACCCATATTTCTATGACTATATCCCAGTGAAGCCAAAATTGAAGGTGGCATTGGAAGATGTAGATGGTCTGAAGTTAAATTCAGGGGCACGTGTGCTTGCCCACTGAAATTACCTGTAGAAGAAGCCATCATGTTGACAAGATCTTGCTCTTCTTGTTGCATTCCCTGTGCCCCGAAGGCAGAATGGAATTCTTCACCCATGACACCCAACCCTGGATCATCATGGAAACTGTTCAGATCACCACCTATATCACTGCCTTGATGTGATGCAAGATGATGAAAGGATGAAGGATGCTCAGTTGCAGACCTGCCTGCAGAAACATCAGATTCTAGGTTCTTTCTCATGCTATTTGCAGAAACCATTTGGCTTTTAGCACTTTCGGGAGCTCCACCTCGCCTTCCTTGAGAAGAGGCTTCACTGTACGTATCAGTAAGCTCGGGGCTAGATCGTGTTCTTGCAAACAGAAACTTCCCCAGACTGTCATTCACTAAGCTATCAGGTTTAGAACTTTTCTGCCCTTTGTCATTATGTGTGCCATGCTTCAGTGAGTTGGTTGGGTTCCCATAACTTTTCTGGCTTTCAGTGCGAGAAACAGGAGACGCGTCCCTGGTTTCATCAGTATGATTTCCATGTTGGGATGAAACACTAGATGAACCACAGGTCAAGTCAGCATGGCTATAATGAACCGTCTCATTCTTTGTGCTGTTCCTGACATTTTCAGACCCACGTAGATGGTCTTGATTCGATAATCTCAGACGCCACAAATCATTCACTGGTGCATCAGGACGACGGCCACTACCATGTCTGTCCCATGTATTCAAAAAGAACTGGTTTACTTCAAGATAAAGGTCTTCCTTAGGGCAGTCAAGCAACCTTGCCAACCTTTTAGCTCCATAAGCAAAGGCACTACGAATCCTGAAGAAGTTGCCTGAAAAGAAAATATATAGATTAAACAGAGGTATCACATAATTAGAAGGGATAATTGTCCAAAACTACCCTAAAGTTTCGTCCACAAACGAGTTGATGCACAAAGTTTCGTCCACGCTGTGTGGCTACCCTGAAGTTTTGTCCACGACTTTTTTAGTTTCGACGTAATAGGGATGTTCAGAATGATGGTCTGGGGCCTCTGGGCAGTGCTTCTCGGATTGAATAGAAGCGTGGACAAAACTTCAGGGTAGCCACACAGCGTGGACAAAACTTTGTGCATCAACTCGTTTGTGGACGAAACTTTAGGGCAGTTTTGGACAATTATCCCTAATTAGAAGGTACCGCAAGCACAGAAAAACATGAAAAGGTATACACTGATGAAGACAAGATGTCCTCCCATAAAGATACACTGAGAAAGATCACATCAAAACAGTCTTATATAAACCTCGACTATTTTGTTAAAAGGCAAGAAAAGCAACTGTCACCACTGCAGAATGCATATTGGGCAACGCAGGCCTTGCCCACTGAAATTGCTTTATGGAATTGGCAAGAAATAGGGAACAGAAAAATGTTAGATTTGATGGAATCATTGTGACACTTGGAGTTGGGTTATGGATCTTTGGAGCATAAAATCCAAATCAACCCTCTTGGATGATTAAGATGATTTTCCCTTTCGCCCTATTAGGGACACGAGAATACTCTAGATCTCAATAACAAGTTCCTGCCAAAACGATTTGTCTTTCTCATTCCATGGCAAGCCATTAAAATACAAGTCATCTTATGTGATACCTGCACTAATGCAAGGGAAGTGACTGGTCATCTATATGTTCAAATCCTAAATAACATAAATGCAATAGCGCTAAATAAACGCAGCAAATGGTCCCCACAATTCTGGTGCACTACTTCTCAACTTCTTAAAATCCCAATTGTTGTGGAGCTGGTTGTTCCAAGCTCCTGAACATAGTTTCTCCTGTCTAAATTGGTTATTTACAAGCAAGAAGCCTCATCTCACAGTTATATAATACTCTTATCACCAATTCCTGATTTCACTAGTTATTGTTACACTTGGTATTTCAAGCATGATTCGAATATGTCATTATGTACATATACATAAGAAGTGCACACAAAAAGGAAGAAAATATGCTGACATTGTAATGCAGATGAAAGGTAACTCATACATTACAGTGTTATGAAAAATACATTTACCATTATACATATTTATTACTCACAAAAGCATATAGACTATTTAGATAATACGTGATAAATTAGTTCTAGTGGCATCTCATCAATTGGTATGGGTACCCTGTTACAGTTCGGTCGGATTTGAAAGGAATAAAATAAAATCTGTTCGGCCTAAAAACAGAAACAACGTAAAGGATAACCGACTGTGCCCATTGTTAGATATGTATTTGTTTATAAGTACCACTTTGTCTTCAACTTCAATTAGCTAATACCTAGTATATGAAATATTAATCCAGATTGTTAGCGGTCTCTTTTGTCTATTTATTTCCACCCTTCTTCTATCCCTATCTCTTGTTTTTCCAATTCATTATATTTCTATTATATTTGCTACGGTTTGTACATCATGTCCATAACCAACAATTCAACATGAGGTACTCAGTCTGTTTGTTGGTGATAAAAAAAAAACAAGAGGCATGCAGTCACCATATAAATTACAAGAAAACCAAAAAAGGCTTAAGAAGTCCTTATGATAAAGAGAAAAAAGAAAATAAATGCCCAATTATTCAAAAATGCCTTTGAAGTATATGTCAAAATACCTTTACTAACACTTCGTCCAAGATTGTTGTTTGTACGCAAAGGATCAATTACATTGAAGTGTTTAGAGACAAAGGGTTGCCCCTGATTTTCTTGACCAACAGGGAAAACAGCATAAATTGAGCTACAAGCATCAAGATATAACTTGGTAAGCAGCAACTCCCCACCATCTTTTCGAGGAGGTTCCGCTGTAAAATATTTCCAACACAAAATCAAGAACTAACAAATTGGAAAACAGTAATTAAAAAAAATGTCATTCCAGAGTGAAAAAATTGTAACTTCATTAATGTAACTACCTGTTACATCTGGAAGTGAACTTATAGGTACAGGACCCCATAGGCTAACACAAAAGTTTTCCCAGTCAAACTTACTGAAAAACTCTAAAAACCGGTAAAGGACCTGCACATGCATGAAAAATCTTTCAGTGAGATAGCAAAAAATACTAAAAGAAAAAGGAAAGAAAGCATAGCTACCTCAAGTGGTCCAGCAAATGAGTTGTTGAAAACATGAAATATGTAGAGAACCAAGGTTTCCAAGGCATAGGTTGAAATAAGTCCATGGTGGGCACCCAGTATGCGACTCTCATAATAACACCATGCCTTAATCAATATAATACTACGCTTGAACAGATGGTTTTGATTTATCAGATTATCAATCTGCAGAGAAGCAAAACTAGTCATTTAGAGACAGAGAAACATCAATATGAACAGTATCCTGAAGCAGAAGAATACAGAACAGGTTTTATGGATGGAACAACCACCTCCAAAAGGAAACAAAGGGTGCATAAACCGCCAAGCTGGTCAAACGATATGTCTACCACAATATTTTCTACGAGACACTTTATTATCTTAACCTGTAATAAGAAGAGAACATTATTGAATGATTATTCCACTATCAGAAAAGCACCTGGCATAAAGTTTGCAAACAGATGCTATCTAAAGCTAAATTAAGAGGAAACACAAATATATAGCACCTTCATCAAGGAAGAACACCAAGTAAGTGCATTCCTAGTTTAAAAGCCTTTATTCTTCTTTTTTAAAATGGTATACAATAGAAACAAGACAGTTCATCTATGAGAGAGAGAGAATTATAAGAAAATGAAACTGTAACGCAAAATACATACCAATCCAACATAGACACATAGATCAGTTAATATCCTTATATCAGACTGTATAGCTGGATCTACTTTTGCCTCATGACAACAAGTTTAAAATTTCATTTCATACTATCAAACTTAAGGAATAGGATATAGTGCCAAAGCTAGGATTTCATGTATCAATATTTTTATCATTATGATAAAGATAATTTAGGCAGCTACAATACTAAAAGCAAATAATTCTAATTTGTCCCACTATCTGATGAGAGCAATAATAATACCTATAAATATATAAGTAGTTCTGATACATTTAATGTTAATCTAATCTATGTTCATATCCAACTTGACCAGCTTGGAAGCGAGAACCATATTTTGAAATTAATGACTGCCCGCAATAAATAGAACTTGTTCTGAGAATAGAATATAACATATCATCTTTACACAATTTTTTCTTCAGAGTTTAGCTAAATTTTGTTGGAGGATCAAATCCATAGGAAATATGCACCACAAATATTTTCTAGTTGTATGAGATTCACCCTCCATCCAAAAGTAAGCGTCTAATTTGACTATTTGCAATATTAAGGATTCAAAGTTTAGTGCTTAACTTTCCACCCTTAACCCCCCATGTATCATCTCATATGTCCATTACTCAATTTGTTATAACTAACTCACCAAACATACAATACTCTGTTTATTACCAAATCAATGCCAGCCCAAAAATGAAATTGATGACAGGGAATCTATGATGGTAATAAGTATTGATGATAGTTATGAGGACCTACTTCTGCCTGAATGTACTGCACCTCTTTGACATGAAACTCGGCATTCACATTTTTTTCCTCTTTCTTCAACATATCACGAACCTGATGGGCCCATGTTTCCTTAAGATTTTCATTCTCACTGAACACCGTCAAGTCAATGTCTCCATCTGGCAAATATGTCTTGAGGGGCACAGATCCAAAAGTAACCACCTTAACATAACCAGTCGTTAGATTTAGATGTGAACAGAAAATAGCAAATGAGGCGTTTGGATGCATAAGATAATGAAATGATAAACAAGAAGGAAAACAATATCATGTTGCACTTCACTGTGTCATTCTAGATGGCCCTATGGCTTTAGGGTTCAGGCCCGGTTTCCCAACCCATGTACCTTCAGTAGTATATATATGTGGTCTTGTACATACATTACTAAGTGAAAATACAAAGTAAATTCCTGAGATTGGCATGCTATCAGAGCCTCAATGCTCTCTCCCGTTTAGTTCCTGTGCCGGTTCCTGTTGTTTTCATCTCTGAGTTACAGGTTTGAATTCTCAAAGATCTTAGATTGGCACACTGAGCATGGATGATATGCTCAAATAAGCTATAAGCACGGACCCATTATTTGTAACTATACAAATAAAACAGCCCCATGGTATCCACTGAAGGACTTCATCCTCGGATCCATTCGGCTACAGCTAAATATCGCTTTGTTGTCCATTAATCCCTACAGTGTTCCACTGGTCCTTTCACAAACTTCAACTTGTAAGCAAATAGTCCTTGCAACTCAATAATCCCCATTATACAATTCAGCCACCCTTCAGCTGTCATTTGACCATCTTAACATGGTTAATCAATTCAGCTAAATGGAACATAACTCATTCTGAAGCATGTTTTACTGACTATCATAGACATAAAAACCCACTTTACTCATCACCTGTCTACCTAGCCCATTCGATCCTATCGCTGGAAGTTTTCTGTCAACCTATTTTCATAATGGACTTGGACCAGTTTCTGTTACCAGACTTGGGAAACTCCAGGAAGATGGGTAGCAGCAAAGGACAAACATTCAGCATGAAGTATGCCACTTGAGGAACTATTGCAATAGAAAACAACATACCCTAATAACTTGGAATATAACCTAATTGCTACCATAAATAGAAGACGAACCTTAACCTGGCAAGGGAAGCACTTCATTATAAGCCGCTGAACATAATCTGCAACAGCATTCCGGAGCTCCTCCGAAGGTGCGGAAGGCTGAATGCATCCGATTAAGTCAGCAGTTCTCTCCTCAGCTTTGGACCATCTTTCCAAGTCCAGAACCCGCATCACAGAGGCTGCTTCATTGGGCAGTAGGCCATTTGGGGGCTCTGCCCACCCCTCATGCTCGCCCATGACCGCCTCTGCTAAGCCAACCCTTGAGACGAAGTTGGGAACTTCCTCCACAAGTTCCTCCAAAACTGGAGCTTTCAATCACTTGAGCTCCTAAAGATCAAACCTTTCGCTATGCAAACACAGCACTTGGACAAATTGTCTTCAATATTTTCAATACCAAAACAACCCAGTTGCTGTAAAAATGCAAATCTGCCGATAAAAGGAAGAAGAAGATGAAAAGAAAAGGCGAATTGCAGAAAACCCTAAAAGGCAAGAACGTGTGCGGTAATCCAGAGGGTGAAATTATCCAAACTGTGAAGTTGGAAGTGCAGGCGAATCGGAATTGATGAGGAAAAAGAAGAAAAGCAGGGATTGTGGGCAATGAGCGGAATGATGACAAAAGGGGCAGAATCAGAATACATACATACAAACAGTTGTTGTGAAGGAAATGGGTATTGATGATTTTGGGTATTGGGAAATCAAACTGTTGAAGGCTGATAGAGGAATGTAAGTAATCACGTTTATAGGGGATTTTGAAATGGAAATTTTTGCTGGAAAAGATGAGAAAGGATGATATATGTTCCGGGAAAGAGAGGAATAAAGAACACAAAATAACTGGAAATAATAGTTGAGAAAAACAATTTAGTAGTATGGTTTTGGGGAGAACCAATAAGCCCCATTTTGGACTTTTGGGCCCATTTCCATTTTGGACTTCTTGTTTTCTATACTCACATTCAAAGCAGGTAGCATTTTAGTTCGGAGAAATTATCTTTTATCACGTAGAAAATCTCATTTCACTACAGTTAATCTAACAAAAAATCCAATTTTATCATGCAGAAATTCAAACTTACTTGATTAATTTATTTATTTTTTTAAACGAGTAACCAGAGACTTTCATTAATACCAATAGGTAATCAAACAGGATGAGGCTCCGGGCCGACCGTAGCAAGTCCGGCGCTCATGGACCCATAATAATAGCCCACTTGAAATTGTGGGCACAAACTCAAGATAACTCCCTACCATCGTTCCAACATAACGAGGCAAAACATAACAAGTTCTAAAATCCGCAGAAAATAAAGTATCCCAAAAGAAACACAAACAATAACAGAATAGATAAAAGGTAGTTGCTGATAATGCAGGCTGCCCGGGACCTCCCAGCAGTGGCAGTCCCGGGTTTGTAGGTATAGTTTGGGGCCGACTCCACCCACCCCTGCTGGGACGGATCATTCCTCCATCGGAGGCAGTTGTGCCTCCGCTTCTTCTGCTCTCCCCTCCTCCTGAAAGGGAGGCCACAGGGTCTACTGTTGGGATGTCGGAGCCCCAATCTGCTTCTTCGTCTCCGGCAGACGTGCATACAACGAACCACTTCTAGTCTTCAGGGTGTTCGCCTTGCCTTTGCCTCGATTGGGCCCGCCTTTCCCTAAGCCCTCCTGGGGGTCTCTCTGTTGTCCCAGGGGATCTTTCTCCTTCCCGTCCCCCGTCACTACGGTATATCTAGGGTCAGCTCGGACCACAGTGTTAGCAGCAGGGTGAACGTTAGCCAGATTGTCAGGCTTCGTGGACTCCGGTGGCGGTGTAGGGACTCCATGCCATCCTCCTACAGTGTATTGGTTAACCCTCCTCGGTTAACCTTAGCCAGATAGTCAGTCTTCGGGATGCCTGCGTCGGATGATTTTGCGCCCATGGTGATTTCCTTTGACCGAATCAGTGGGTTCAGTGATAGATCACTCAGGAGATAAGTGATAGTCGGGTGTGACGCCGGAGGGAGTGTATTCCAGACCGTTCGTAGCAACCGGTCCACATCCAGTAGTCTCGGGGCCAGGATAGAGTGATCATACCAAATCTCTTCCCGACAGTAGGGTCGGGCAACCCGAAATCCTGTGGGTCAGCATTCCGCACCTGCGACAAAAGTCTACTACTCTCTCATATTGTAGATCAATCACAGCAGGAGTATCAGTACCTAGGAACCTGAGTCGGATTATGCGTCGTAAAGGTCGATTCAGCTCCATCCGAACCCTTAGCCATAGAAACATATCATCCCGTCGAGCCGTCGGGATTGGGGCCGACATGACTTGAGTGCCCATGCTGCCTGCAATGAGACCGCGGATGTAGTGATTCTTGGCTCCTCCCAGGATATTTAGTGCCCGGACCCCAAGCTCCACATGGTTAAAATTAATCTCGTCTGCCCCGTCAAATTGCCTAAGCGGTTCGAGGAGGAGGGGAAATCCCATGAAGCTCCAAGGACCCCTGTGACGGATATCTTTCATTGCCTTGGCGGACGGGAAGTGATACCCCGTGACCTCCGGGGACATAAACTCCACGTTAATCCCCGTCACTTTCCATTTACGCAGTATCATCGCGCAGACGATGTTCTGGTTGTAGGTCTGATCCCCTACGACCTTTACTGCAAGAGAGAATTGATAAGACCCTGTGGTGAACAGTGGAACTCCCTCTTCCGAAACCACTACCTCGTCATCCTCGTCCTCCCAGTCCGGGATCGGGGATATTCGGTTTGATTGGATATCAGATGGAGACCCCGTCGAGCTTCCGTCGTTCGGACAGTCAACTCTTGGGACCGGTATACGCTCTGACGGTGGAAGGTATCGAGACACCACCGTAGAAGGAGGTGGCCAAGGAAGGGATTTCAGGTCCCGGTGGATCTCCCTCGCCGTTGATATGTGCTCGGCGTGGAGCGGAATAGTCGCTGGTAACGCTGGAGACACGGCTACGGCCAAGGACGCGCCCGGTTTATCTTTCAGTTCCAGAGGGCGCGGCGACAGTCGAGGAGGTTGCACTGGGGGAACGGGGTCTGGACCGAGCAGCGGCGGAGGGGCGTCGTCGTGGTAGGCGTCTCGTTGGACGGAGACCTCGAGGCGGTGGACAACCTCTGCATGGGGTTGGATCTGATCGGAAGGCATCATTTCCGGCTTGTGGGGACGAGGGATGGGGAGATCCGGCGTTGGTTGGGTAGAAATGACCGTGGTTGATGGAGGGAGGGCGGCGGTGACTCTGCACACACGGGCGACTGTGGCGGAGATCTCGGGAAAAGAGAGGCAGCAACTAGCACAAGCGGCTGCGTGGATGGCGACGAAGGCGTTGTGGAGAGAGGACGGTTTGCGTAAGTGATGGTGATGATGAGGGGGATAGAAGACGATCGGAGAGGAGGGTAACGGCGGCGGCGGCGAACCCTAAGTAGGGTAGAGAGAAACCTCACTCGGAGGTGTGTAACTTAGTTGATTAATTACAGTTATCAGGAAGGACAAATTATTATAAAACCACAATAAATAAATCGTTCAAGGACTACCACTCTCTATCCTCATGTCAAGAGAAATCTTAAACCTAATCCTAAGCATGTGCTCCCGAATCTCTGCCTACTACGAGCAACATGCCGACTCAACCCGCACGGAGGATTCTCCTGTCAGGACTGTGTCGCCGCCGGTGTTAGTCCCTACAACAGACCTACCCCATTCACTTGTCACGCCAGCCGCCTGCGTCACCAAAATGATGTCAGGTGTCCCGCGCCCATGCCCTTCGCATGCCCTTTTGAGGCCTGTAAAAGAGAGGCTGAAGAGGAAGCCACAGCCCATCACAGGCTATGTCAAAGGCTTCGCCGCCATCAGTGGTGCACACACCATCTATGGCGATGGTGGCGTATGACCCTGGTGCACTGTCTCCGACCCAACTGTTGTCGAATTCTCGACGAGGCCGCCCTCCCAAATGGGTGACCGAGGCTTCCCCCCAATCGCTCTATCCCCGGATAGGGTTTCGGTGGGGAACCAGATACTGGCCGGAGGGGAAACTTGGTCCTCTCTGGTTGGGACTGCCACCCTTCCGACTATGGATCGTCTCCCGGTCATCCCTACCATCCCAGTGCCCTAGTTTCTGCTTCACTGGAAGGAGTTCCTAACCCCGACGCCTACAACGCCTGACGGGACCATGGTTTCTCCTCTGCCAATTCAACCACCACCTCGCTTGCTTGAGTCGGTTGACCAGGGCTCTCCGATCTGGGAACTCTAGGAAAGTCTCTTGGGCTGCTCCTTGGGTTATGAGTAACCCTTGAGATCATCATCACTGATGCAGTCGTTGATCCGGCCGCTTTGTCCCGTCAGCAGTTCAGGATGATTGGTCGTCTCCTCACTGAGCGTCAACCCCGCAAGGATACTCTATTCTGGATCATCACAGAGACATGGGGCGCCTCGACAGTAGGTCTGGTGATCAAATACATCACACTTGGAGTATATGGCTTCTATTTTGCGCGGAGCGGGGATAGGGCTTGGGTTCTCCTGCATGAACCGTGGTGCTTTGATGGGAATCCGTTGATGCTGGCAGAGACCGACCCTTTCATGCAAGACCAACCGGCGTTGGATCGCATTCAACTCTGGGTTCATGCGCATAGGCTCTCACCTTGCGTTAGTACCAAGAAAAATGGGGGAGATGATTGGGGCGGCCTTGGGAACCACAGTGGAAGACACTGGATGTGTACGGGCAATGCTGGGGCGGGACGGTCCGAGTGCAGTACTGGCATTCTCTAGATCGTCCCCTCTGTCGCAATCTGCGCCTCTGTTTCTTGTATTTCAAGGATCCGATCACCTGCACCCTAACCTATACAAAACTTCCGACCTTCTATTGGAATTATGGACGTATAGGTCATACCTCGTCTGCATGCGATCGTGAGATGTCGGGCATTCATGTCTTTGACAAGTCCCTGCTGCATTACTAGAAGGAAATGAGAGACAAGGGATACGCCACGGACTGGAAGAAATCAGAGCGTGTCCCACCGGGTTTCGCTCCACTGCTTCATGACACTGCATCTAAGCCCACTTCACATCGTGGAATGGATCCCACCATGTCCCATAATACTACACCTAATGAGTGTGTTTATGGATCATTATCAGGGGGATCACCCCGGACTCGACCGTCCTGGACTAGTCAGGTCAAGGAATTCATACAGGTACCAGGAATGAAGATGGGCTCGGCAGGTGAGTCTCGTGAAGATCAGGCGAGGGCTAGTAAACAACTTCGCCAGGCCCAATAAGTACATCTGCAGGCTTCAGGGATGCTAGGAAGGGATCCCTGAGTAAAGCCTGGCCTTCCCTCACCACTGACGACCACAGGTTCGGTTTTACAACAGAAGAAAAGCGTCCCCATCGAGGGATCCAGCGTTTCACAGGCCCTACCTTGAGTAGTGTTTGTCAATCTTTCTTAGTTTTTATTTGGTTTATAGTTTATGTCTTATTTAGCCTTCGTGGCACCTTGTCAGAACGTCCTAGACGTTTATTTTGTCTAAGAGTTAGTTGTTTGACCCGTCAGGGCCTTCAAGCATGTATTAGCTCTCTTTGAAATGAATGAAAGAATTTGTTTACTCAAAAAAATTATAGTTATCAGATAAGTGTAAATTACGAAAAACAGTGCAACCCAAATCGTCACCAGTCGGTCCTAGTTCCTCATGGCGAAAGCGCCGTTTTTTTTACGGACTCCGTCCCAATCATTTACCACAACTTTGTCATCACCACATCCTTCATCTACCTCGGCATCTCTATTCTGGATCCTTTTTCGGCATGGCCAGGGGAAGAGATTAAAGCCGGTCCGTTCTCCCACCACTATTTGCGATCAAGCACGACCACATTTGGCACATTAAAACCATGAATCAACTACCAAAGATTAGAATCACAAGAAAAAAATCAACACTTTCATACCAAAACAAGAACACCGGGTAAATAATGATTTGTCTTGAGTCTCCAAGATGCCTACGTATCCACTTGGGAATCAAAGCCACGTAGTTCGTCTTATGAGGACTCAAGAACACCAAAAATGGAGATGGGAGCTTGCCTTGGTCGAAATTCTAGAGGGGGGAGGGAGAAGTTGTCTTGCTATTTTGTGTCTTATGTTCATTATGTTTGAAAAAGATGACTTAGATCAATTAAATCCCATCAACATAATAAACAATAGTACAGGACAAGCATGGTGTAAATAGGACAAGTATGGTGCTAAGTATGGCTAGACAAGATAGGGTTAGGTGGTGAATCATCAACACTTTAATCCTTGTCTTGCTTACTTAATACTAATTAATCAAGACTTGATTAATTAGTTCCATGGGCCTTGGTTGCATGGGCCTCTCATGGGCCTCTTAGAACATGGACAGTGGTCATTCCCAACGAGGTCCCGTGACGTGCTCATCGCCTCCAAGCCTTCCATACCGGATATGTCCAACATTATTCGACGTGATAAATCCCAAGACTTGTCTCGATCCATAAAGTCATATTCACTTACGGGCACATGACCCAAAATCCTGTTTTGGTCATGTGCCGAGACAACTCCCTTTTGGCCATTCTCCGTAATTGTGTCAATGAGTTTCATCCTCCGGTGTGACCCTTAGGTTTATGCATGTTAATAGATCAACGTAAAATCTCATTTTACTTGATCTTATATAAGTGGAAACTAACGAGACTTTAGTATTGTCTGACACTGCATAATGAATCGACCCTATCGATTTTAACCTTTCTGTCGTCTATGTCACTATCCTTTTTTATCACCGATATCCTGATTGAGATAAGTCATAGAGTCGTCATCCTTATTATTCTCAATCACTGTTCCTTGATATGTGAGATGACTGAATATATGATACCCAGTATCATGTGCATGGCCATGTTATTGTTTCAGTCACTCTCGATCAAGCGGTCGAGAACCGATATCTTTCACATACCTCAGCATGAGGGATAAATACCTTATCCGTCTTTCGTGTCACTCATGCAGTCTGTCCCCAAGCCAATCTCGGCCGTTATGGAAGCCTTGTTATGGACAACGTTGGGCTCAGGTTAAACTCAGTTGTTGAGTGCATATCGATCACAAAGAGTCCTTGGTCTAAGGTTACATGACAAGCTACGACACTGAATGTGTTCATGACTTAATCTATGGCACATATTCAGGGTGGGTCGTCCAATATCATGTCCCACATGATATCTATGATCAGATTTCGGAATCTCATTACAATGGCTAACAGAACGTAGGCCATAAAGAGCCATCTTTCATACTAGTCGCTTTTAGTGAAGCTTTGTTTGACTAGGGGCTCATCGAGTGTGATCTATCTCGATCTATGGTTTAATTCACATTATGGGCATAGATAAAAGCACACATCGATATATTACTCCAACACAAAAGTAATATAAAGTCGCTTTAATTTTATTGATGACGATGATATATATATTTGGACATTTAGGATTGAACTACATGCACTAAGACTAACAATCTCCCCTTGCCCTAGTTCCAATCTAAACTGCAATTTATTCTCATTGACTTTACATGTCTAACATGATCTTTCAACGAGAGTGACTTAGTCAACGGATTGGCTATGTTATCATCAATTTCAATATAGGTGATCTTCACTACACCTCGGTTCTGTATTTTTTTTATGAGGTGGATACGCCGCAATACATGTTTTGATTTGTTATGCGATCTGAGCTTTTAGCTTGCGCAATGACCCTTATGTTGCTGTAAAATAGATTCACCGGGCTAGATGGGTTTTTAATTACACCCAACCCTGCCGTGAATTTCCAAATCCACATAGCCTCCTTAGTTGCCTCTACAGCAACCATGTACTCGGCTTCTGTCGTAGACCTGGCGACGGTATCTTGATTTACGCTCTCCCAGCTAAAAGCTGCGTCATTATGTGTAAACACATATCCTGGTGGACTTCTAAAGTCATCTGGATTTTTCTGGAAAACTAGCGTCTACTTATCCTTCGACGACTAGTTCAACATCATCTTTCCCCAAGGGTTTGACTTATATCAACTGGTACAACACAAGGCATACGCGACGCCAGGTCTCATATATATCATGGCATATATGATCGATCCTACCCCCTAGGGGCATGGGATTCACATCATCCTTTTTAGCTCAATAGGTGTTTTAGGACACTGAGTCTTGCTGAGATGAACATCATGACGAGCAGGTAACAATCCTTTCTTTGAATCAAGCATTGAGAACCCACTCAATGTCTTATTCACATAGGTGCTCTGACTTAAACCCAAGACCCTCTTGGTGCGATCGATATATATCTTAATCCCTAAGATATAAGGAGCATCGCATAAGTCCTATATTGTGAAACACTTCCTCAACCAAGCTTTTAGTCTCATGCTAGGTTGGGATGTTGTTTCCTATGAGCACCACAAAGGCAATCTTTCTCCCACTAGCCTTCTTATAAAAGCAAGGGTCATACTCGTTCTTGATGAAGCTAAATATAATTACCGCTTCATCAAAACGAAGGTTCCAACTTTGAGAAACTTGTTTCAGTCCACAAATGGATTTCAACAACTTATAAATCTATCCGGTTATTCTTTGGATCGTCAAAACCTACGGGCTGAGACATACAAACGTCCTCAGTCAAATTCCCGTTTAAAAGCGGTTTTTACATCCACTTGTCATATCTCGTAATCAAGATACGAGACTATGTCAAGAAGAATTTGGATAGATTTGACCATGGCTATTGGTGAGAAGGTTTCCTCATAGTCAATCCCTCCGATCTGCCTATAACATTTCGCAACCAGTCAGGCTTCGTAGGTCTGAGGCTTGCCGTCCATGTTCATCTTCACCTTGAAGATCCATTTGCATCCGATGGTCCTCAAACCATCGATGGGATCAACCAGTTCCCAAACTTGGTTGTCCGACATGGACTGCATTTCCTCCCTCATGGCTCCTAGCCATAACTCAGAGTCGGGCCCATCCACGGCTTCCTGAAAGGTGACTGGATCCTCATGATCCACCATTAGCTCACCGTCCCCTCCAGACACAAAATAACCATATCTCGGAGGTGGGTGACAGATCCTTCCGGATCGCCTTGGACCTTAAGGAACTGGTTCCTGCTCTACGACTACTTCAGGCTCCTCTACTGGGTTGTCAATTGGTTCAGAGGCATCTGTACCACTGGCGCCTTTGGAAACAAATTACCTTTTCATAAAGACCCCTCCCCTAGCGACGAACACCAAGTTCTCACTAGGTTTGTAGAAGTAGTATCCCCTGGTTCCTTTGGGATACCCCACAAAGGTTCATTTCTCATATCTTGGTTCGAGCTTAGTCAAAACCAAACGTTTCACATAAGCCTCGCAACCCTAGACCCTTTAGGAAGGACAAAACGGGCTTCTTCCCGTACCATTTCTAAAATGGTGTCCCTTCCACAACCTTCGTCGGAGCCCGATTCACTATGAATGCGACCGTCTCCAGAGCATAACCCTAGAAAGAGACTGGTAGATCAGTCCAACTAATCATGGAACGGATCATTGTCTAACAATGTTCGATTTCTCCGTTCGGCTACACCTTTCAACTATAGTGTCCCGGGAGGAGTCCATTCCAAAAGGATCCAATTCTCTTTTAGATGATCTAAAAACTCTATGGTCAAGTATTTTCTACATCAGTCCAATCGAAGTGCTTTAATACTTTTCCCGAGCTGGTTTTCTACTTCAGTCTTACACTTTTTGAATTTATCAAAAGTTTCAGACTTATGTCTCATCGAATAGACATAACCATACTTACTGTAATCATCAATGAAACGTGATAAAGTAACTAAAACCCCACCTGACAAGAGAACTTATTGTCTATACACATCCGAGTGTATCAGCCCCAATAATTCACCCGCCCTTCCACCGCGATCGATCAAAGGCGCTTTAGTCATTTTTTCCATCAAACAAGCCTTGCACCTATTATTCGAATGGACTTAAAAATTTTCACTTATGAAGTGATGATATGTGTTTCTTGTTTATGTGGCCTAAATGACAGTGCCTTAACAGAGTCTAGTCTAAATTATCGGATTTATACCTTTTTGCATTAACATTATAAATATAGCTTGAGGCATTGTTACCCATATGTACAATCCTTGGACCAAAGTTTGTACAAACATAAAACATATCATTGCATAGAATATTGAAAATCCAATTTCCAATATCAACATTATATCCTTCGGTGTATAACACGGATACAAATATAATGATCCTATTAAAATTAGGTATGCAATATACATTGTTTAGTTGTTGTCCACTCTGATGTCCAATCCGTTCTTCTCCAAGCCTCTCCTACCTTCTAGTCACTACACGTCAGTGCATATGTGAGATTCAGCTCCGGTATCCAATACCCATGAATCTTTGGAAGTAGAGAGAGGTAGATCTATAAAGTTAATACCTGATGAAGGCGCAGTCTCACTACCCTTCTTCAGATCATCCTGGTTTTTTTCGCAATTCCTTTTCCGTTGACTAGGCTTCTGGCAGTAGAAGCAAACAGTCTTATCCTCCTTAGCCTTCCTTAAGGACCCCCGATCCTAGGAGGGTTAGGAGCGATCAAGTGTCTAATCTTTCACGCTAAGTGTGCAAGGGCCTTGTCCTTGCCACCACCAGTCTCCTTATTGAAATTGGATCCCTTTCTAACCATCAGAATATCCTTTGATCCCAGATCCCTGATATTCTTCCTAGCAGTTACAAACATGCCATGTAACTCTGATATGGTCATGTCCATATCGTGCATGTGATAGTTCATGGTGAACTCAACATACGCACGAAGAAGGGAGCATAGAACCCTATCTGCTGCCATATATGATTCTATCTTAAGACCCAGTCTATTAAGATGTTCGAGATGCCCCTTCATTTTCTACACATAAGGGATAGCCTTGTCAAGGTCATTTTCTTTGCGTTTATATTTAAGGACCATCCTCAAATTTCTATAACAGTCTAGATAGTTTGTCCCATTAAGCTTGACCCCGTCAATCATGGTTTTTAATGACAAACTACTGTTTACTTTTGCCATTTGATCTATACGACAGATAAAATTTAATTGGTAAACTGAATAATTTTTTTGAAGATCAAGCTTAAACATCAACAAATTGATTCCAACCCTTTAGAATCTAAAAGCAAGATATCTGATTCACTCGATCAAGCTGAACGAAGGCTCACCACTCAATCAAGCTATGTAGGTAGGACCCCGTCCAATCACATCCAATATGACTCTTGGCTAGGGTATGTTCTTAAGTACACGGATTACCCTATCTGATACCCTAGCTCAACCCTGGCTGAGAATCGTAGTCGGGTCCACCAATTTTCAACTATGACCCGTCACTATGTAGGTGCTCCGCTAAGGCGCACGACACCCACATATGTCGTCCATACTTATTACCACGCCTTCTCATGGATGCTCTGCTAAGGCGCACAACACACGTAGGACGAGGAGGTAGTAAGTTGTTGAGAATTTGGGAGCTATCTGACATGACCCGTTTTTACTTGTCCGGTTGTGTTTAAATTTTGACACATCCTAGATGCGATAAGCACATCAACTACATTCCAAATGTAACGATGCCTCCAATTACATCCAATGTAATTCATCCTTCGAACCCGTCAACTACACCCAATGTAATGACGATTCTAATGGCTCACAAACAATGATCAAAATACAATTTTATCTTTGCATGTGAGGTGATATGCTCGGTAATTAAAGTTAAGCATGCAATTCTAAAAACACATAGAATTAATCATGCAAAATTTAAACTAAGCATAAAGCGATACATGTGCACATAATAGCCCCCTAAACTAACTCCCACTAGCTTCTTGAGCTCCATCGACTCCACGCCGATGTCAACACCCGAAAAGCCACCAATTGACCTATTTACCCTTTCTTTGTCTCGAGTAAAAGATTACAATTTAATACACGACGCGCAGGTCGGGAATTAATAAATATTACACATAAGTGGTACGACGACCACACCTCAAAAAAATAATTACACGCTAAATCTAACAGCTCGCAGGCCGTGAAAAGCGATTAATAATTAAATCGAGCTCGGGGCTATTATGTACACTATGCCAACATCACATCACACATCGTGTTTTTAAACAAGCATGTTATCAAACATCATGTGATTTTCCGGTTTTAATTAATAGCCAAGTTCTGAAAAAATTTGAAGCTCGGTTTATCAAAACCAATCAAAATTGAAACTTTTGAACATTTGATTTTTGAGTTCGTCAAGACGGTTCCAAACTCATCATGACTAAAAAAAGGTTTGGCCCGGCATATCGATCATCCAATGGTCATGCTTGGCCTAGCTCCGTCCAACGGAGCCCCGTTCGGTCCCGGTTTCGACGAGAGTCCCGCTCCCGAGACCCGAAAAATCAAACTTTGTTAAAAACTCCGGATTTAATATAATTTTCTAAAAAAATCATTTTTCATGCATTGAATCCATAAACAAGAATCTAAACATGTAAAGGAGTCGGCCCTAGTTCTCTCTGAACTACCGGCGATAGAGGAAGGCCGAGCGCGTACGGGCGAGTGATCTCGACGACGGCTTTCGCTCGTGAGGAGGAGGAAGGTACGTCTCTGTTCCTTCAAGTTTGTTCCGTTTTAAACTCGCTTCTGTGGAGTTTTGGACGGCGTGTTTTGCTGCTTCTTCGTCTTGGAGTCCGGGGGATTCTGGGGAGGACCGGACGTACAGTCCGGCCGGAGAAGGTGCAGGTTGCCCCACGCTCGTGAGGTTGAGCCTCGGGTAGTGGTTGGTGGAGAGGGGGGCGAGTCAGAATTTGGAGTAGCGACTGTTTCTGGTGATCGGGGTGTGGTCGGTGCGGCTTGTCTGACATACGAAATTCCGGCGGCGGTCCGCGGCCAGGTGTCGGGGGACAGGTCGAGTGACGGGAGGGTCTGGAAACCTTGTCACGGGGGAGACGGTCGGGGCCGGTCAAGGGGCTTGATTTTCTTGCGCGGAGGAAGAATGCGTTTCCTATCTTGGAACTGTAGGGGTCTAGGGAAGTTGGCTGCGGTAGAGTACCTGAAGGGGGTGATTCGTCGTAGGAAACCGCAGATAATCTTTCTAAGTGAGACTTTCGCGAAGAAAGGGGAAGTCGATATATTGAGATTGAAAACGGGTTTTGCAGGAGGGTGCGAGGTCTCGGCAGATGGCCATAAAGGTGGGATCATTCTTTTATGGGCGATGGGAGTGGCGGTCACGAAAATTGATTGTCAAGAACGCTACATTGATGTGGAAGTTACGGAAGCGAACGGGGAGTCTTTTAGCTTCACGGGGATCTATGGGGAGGCGAATCGGGATCTCCGTTGGCAGACATGGGAGATGATTCGGTCTTTGGGCAAACGGGTGGGGATATCGGAGAGGTGGCTTCTTATGGGGAATTTTAATGGCATCCTCAAGCAAAGAGAGAAGCGTGGGGGAAACCAGTATCCGGAAGGCCTCATTCACGGGTTCAGGGGAGCGATGCGTGAGACACAAATCACTGATGTACCTCTTCAAGGGTATGGATTTACGTGGCACCGTGGAAGAGACGCGAATGGCAGTCCAGATTGACAGGGCGCTTATGTCGCGGGAAATGAAGGACCTGTGGCCGGACGCCCATCTGGTCAATTTAGGCATCTCCACATCAGATCATCTACCCATCCTACTGGACTCCGAACGGAGAGTGGACCCGGTGGGATCTAGGCAATTCAGGTTTGAGAATATGTGGGTGGAAGATCCGGAATGTGGCCATTTGATCCAAGCTTGGTGGGGCTCCCCTAGAGACCGCACGATCGGGATTAAGACAAAAGAGACAGGTGAGGCATTGGAGGTCTAGGGGAAGGAGGTCTACAATGCCTTAGCCAGGAAAATCTCCCGGTATGAAAAAGACATCTTGTGGTTGAATGGGCGACTTGATAGAACAAGTATTCGCCGTAGGCGAGCGCTACAGAAGCTCTATGTCTCTGCGTTGGAGAAAAAAGGGGAGTTCTGGAGGCAGAGGGCTAAACAGCACTGGCTCACGAAGAGTGATCAGAATACCAAGTTTTTTCAGGCATCGGCCGCGCAGCGAAAGAATATAAACAAGGTGACGGAGCTGAAGGATGCAGAGGGGGATATCCTTTCTTGGGACACGGGACTAGGGGAACATATCCGGGAGTTTTATACAACCTTGTCTAGGAAGACTCAGGGGGATGGAATAAACTGTCCCCGTTTCCAGCAACAAGTAACAGCAGCACAGAACCGAGTTCTCATGAGTGAGGTGTCTTCTGAGGAAGTGAGGGAGGGTACATTCTATATGGGACCAAACAAGTCTCCGGGTCCGGATGGCCTAAACCCGTACTTATACCAAAAGTATTGGGGCACGGTCGGTGCGGACGTCACTCAATGGGCGAGGAGAGTCTTTGAGGGGGAGGAGATCCCGAAAGACCTGAACAAAACGACGTTAGTCCTGATTCCGAAAGTGGAGTGCCCGATGTCATTGAAGGATCTGCGACCCATCGCGCTGTGTAATGTGATATTCAAGATTGTATCAAAGGTGGCGGCGAATCGCCTAAAAGGCCTACTGAATGAGCTGATCTCGGAAACACAAGGTGCGTTTGTTCCTGGACGTTCGATCCAGGATAATATTATATTGTCATATGAAACTCTCCATTATTTGAAAAATAAGAAGCAAGGAAAGGAGGGGTGGGTGGCATTGAAGTTGGACATGAGTAAGGCCTATGATCGAGTAGAATGGGGTTTCATGTGGGACATGATGTGGGGTTTCGGCCTGAGGGAAGATTGGATTAATCTTGTCCGCCGCTGCACGTACGCTATCACATACAACATTGTGGCGGGAGGGCAGCAAGCAGGTTTTGTCCAACCGGAGATGAGGATTAGACAAGGTGACCCGTTATCCCCGTATTTGTTCTTGTTCTGTATGGAAGGATTCTCGAGACTGCTTCAAGGGGCGGAGGGGACGAGGGAGCTACACGGAGTTCGTATCACCCCTCGTGCGCCGACACTGACTCACCTATTCTTTACGGATGACTGCTATGTGTACTGCAAGGCGACTTCGTTGGAAATAGGGCGAGTCAAGGGGTATCTACGTATGTTTGAAGAGGCGTCAGGTCAGATTGTGAACCACCAAAAGTCCTCGCTCTTCTTTAGTGCCAACACATCTCTCTCGTGTCGGGCGGACAGGGTTCAGATTCTGGGGAACCCGGAACTGGCGCATTCATCCCCCTATCTGGGAATCCCAAATATGATGGGGCGGAGTAGGAAGCAGGGACTACAATATATCCTGACAAGAGTACTCAGGCGGATTCAAAAATGGGATGGGAAACTACTGAGTGGGGCAGGAAAGGAGGTATTGGTCAAGTCGGTTCTACAAGCGATCCCTACGTACACCATGAGCGTGATGCGTCTGCCCAAAGGTCTATTGGAGAGGATGAATGTGGCGTTGGCCCGGTTTTGGTGGAAGTCGTCCGGGGGGACGGGAAAGGGGACATCTGGCAGTCATGGACGACTATGCCCCGCCCTAAGGAGGAAGGGGGACTGGGTTTCAAGAACATGTATGACTTTAACTCAGCTTTACTGGGAAAGAAGCTCTGGAGACTCCTACTGGATGAGTCCACTTTGGTTGCGAGAGTATTAAAAGCTCGGTACTATCCGGAGTCCTCGGTCTTGGACGCGGTCCGGAAACCCAACCAGAGCTTCGTCTGGCAAAGCTTGTTATCGGTTCAAGAGTTGGTTGGGGGGGGGGGGGGGCTAGAAGGTCGATTGGACCAGGGACGTCCACGATGGTCGGCAATCAGCCGTGGTTGGTTGGAGTCGAGCCGAGAGTCAGGTCGCTGAGAGCAGATCTGGCTACAACACCGGTATCGGATATCATGCTACCACACGAACGGCGGTGGGACGTAGACAAAATACGACAGATGTTCGATGAGGACGACTAAAGGGCTATCTTGGCAGTCCCTGTGAGTAATTCAGCAGTATCGGATTCTTGGTATTGGACGGGGGACTGTCTAGGGCAGTATACGGTGAAGGCGGCATATGGGATATGTCAACAGGACCAAGCCGTGTTCCAGCCTTAGACAGACATTTGGACACGAATATGGAACCTGGAAGTCCTGCCTAAAGTGCGGACGTTTCTCTGGAGAACATGCTCAGGATGTCTTCAGGTCGCAGTCAACCTCAGGCGCAGACATGTGGCGATGGAAGCAGTGTGTCCGGTCTGCTCAGGGGCGGAGGAATCAGAGCTTCATCTGCTAGTACAGTGCCCATTAGCGGCGGAGTGTTGGACTAAGTCGGGGTTGAATACCCCTCATGATGCTCAATCGATTTCCGAATGGTTACAAAGGACGTTGAGCAGTAATCCTCCGGCGAGTGGGGGTCTAATCTGCTGCATACTATGGGAAGTGTGGAAGGCCAAGAATAAAGTGGTCTGGGAACAATCGACCCAGCAGGCGCCTGCTATCTTCCAAACAGCTTTCCATTTACAGGCTGGATGGCTCGAAGCTATGAAGCGAAAGCGACAACATCAGGTAAAAACAGGAAATGACCAACCCAGAGCGGCGGAGGTGTGGGATTCTCCGCCTCAAGGGACGTGGGCAGTAAACACATATGGCGCGCTCTTCGCGGCGACGAACTTGGTGGGGACATGTTGGATAGGTAGGGACGACCGGGGAGGTGTCATAGCGGCCCGGTCGACATCCTTCCATGGTCCCCAGAACTCGGGTTTGGTGGAGGCGTATGCTATCAGAGATGCGTTGACTTGGCTTAGGCAACACCCACAGCAGAGGGCGACCGTGAGGAGCGACTATAAGGTCATAGTGGATATGGTCAAGAAAGGAGGAAGACTTCTATCTCCTTTATGGACAATTATCACATATTGTATTTCCTTGTTAGCTTAACTCGAGTACGTGCAACTCGTCTTTGTAAAGCGGACAGCGAACAAAGCAGCTCACTGGCTTGCCAGGGCGACTTGTTCTTCCCCTGTCTGGAATTGGTCCGGGGGTCATATCCCTGAGCCTCTTCAAAATATCCTTCTTGCCGATATTTAAATAAACACTACATTATCTCTAAAAAAAAGAATATAAAACATGTTATCAACCAATTTAGCTAAACAATATGCTAAAATCAAACTTTCAAGCAAAATCGAAACTTTCTCAACACCGTCTTGTGAATGCCGAAGGTAGCACAACTCTGATATCACTGTTGGGTCTCGTTGGAGGGTATGAACACATACTCGCAGCGGAATGACAAATAAAACCAAGAGACCATTAAAACCATGAATCAACTACTAAAGATTAGAATCACAAGAAAAAAATCAGCACTGGCTTGAGTCTCTAATTTGCCTATGTATCCACTTGGGAATTAAAGTCACGTAGTTCTTTCTTATGAGGACTCAAGAACACCAAAAATGAAGATGGGAGCTTGCCTTGGTCAAAATTCTACGAGGAGGGAGAAGTTGTCTTGCTATTTCGTGTCTTGTGTTTGCTATGTTGAAAAAAGATGACTTAAATCAAGGATGCAATTAAAAACAATTATGACCTACCTACTTGTGTTTACCTCAACAAGTAGGTTTGGTAAGCCATTTGGAAATCCACAGAAAATCCTATGGTCGACATTCTTCCTGAAAAAAATTGATACATAAGCAGTGCAACAAAATGCAAACATTATCGGCATGACAACCCTGTAAGTAAATACCTATCAACAGAATAACGGAGACGCTAGAACTTCCCTCACTAGTAACTAGCAATCCTTCTTTAAAAAACAAGACGGCTCTTGTCTAACCCATAAAGATGGCTGTGTCAAGCAATTTATAATCCTTGTGTCGGACGACAATATCTGAACACAGCAATTCACTATAAACTATTTCTCTTCGATGACTACTAAGGTTTGTTACCCTGGCACAATGAATTTACTAAGGAGCAAATAAATCAATCAATCAATCAGTGTAGTGCTTCTGATCTAATTTATTTACAGGATCCGTAGACCAGGGACATTTTTCAGGCCCATCTTGCCAATGATGACTTTTTTCATTGCCGGAGGAACATCGCACCCCATGCTCCGGCTGAATTCATTTGCCAGCTGCACAAGCCTAACTTTGTCATTCCCAATCTTTTTATATGAATTGTAATAGCCAAGCCAGGTTTGATATGCTCTTTCTTTGACATCCATCTCCATGTTGGACAGCGCTCGTTCCACCTATGCATTTCATTGAAACATGAGAAAACATCTCAACTATGATTGAAAAATGGGCCAAAATGTTTGAGATTTCAATCATTCAGGGCAAGTAAAGCCAAGATAAAAGCATGATGACAAAACCTTAAGAATCCAAGTACTAAAAGATATGAAGATATATGTTTGGAAGCTCACCATCTTCTTTGTGTCTGGATCAACCAAAGGTTCTGGGGCCTTTGATATAGGCAAATCCTTGATGGAAGATAAAAAGAATTCCTCCCATGGTGCCAACAGCAATATGCCTTGCCCTTCTTTCCCCTTACGCCCGGTTCTACCAAGTCGATGTATGTACTGTTCTCTATCAGATGGCACACCCACCTGTAATAGCAAACAAACATGTTAGTTTAAAATTGACCTTTCTGCACACAAAATGGTGCAAATAAAATAAAATAGAGTACCTGTATGACTAGAGTAACGTCCGGATAGTCAACTCCACGTGCAGATACATCGGAAGTAACAAGAATAAGACCCGTTGACTTTCTAAATTCATCAGAAACCTTGGTTCTGTAAGATTGAGATTTCCTTGAATGGATTTCCCTAACATTCAGTTTCAATTGACCAAGAAAGTCAGCCACCATTCTCGTTACCATGGCAGTGGTGCAGAAGACAAGTACCTGTAATAATTAGAAACATCTCAGTCAGGAGAGCCAGCATTAAATACTTGGGGCAGCTTCCACCAATACCAAACCACATATTTTTCCTTCTTGCCTGCTTGTTCATATTTCATGTTTTAAATTTCACAGATACTAGATAAAGAGCAACAATAAAATCTTGACACATTACATATTAAAGTTAACCGAGAAACTAAAGGCTTTAAGTGATGATACATACCTTGTAATCAACATCATCTGCAATATGATCCTTCAAAAGAGCGTACATTATAGAAAAATGTTTGTCTAATGGAGCAACCAAATGCATCTGTCTGACCTGAAATGGTATACCAATAAGAATTTAGATAATACTTTATATATATAACATTTCAGAAAAAGACTACTAAGAATAGCCTACCTGTGAGTGTGTCTCCCCACTGCCTTCTTGAACAGTATTGATAAATTCATGATCTCTTTTTAAAGCAATGTGACAGATTTGACGGACCTTCATAGTTCATACAAAAAAACACTTCACGTTCTATTTGAATTTACAAGTTTCAGAAGATGAGGGGAAAATGAAAGACCTCGTCCGGAATTGTGGCAGAAAACAAGAGTGTTTGACGTTGCTTTGGAACAGCAGCTATTATCCTCTCAATATCCCTACGGAACCCCATGTCTAGTAAATGATCAGCTTCATCGAGTACTAGGACTTTGACACCTGCCAGCTTAGTTGCAAATCCTGGAGTATTTTCAATATGATCTTTAAGCCTTCCAGGTGTAGCAACAAGAATCTGTAAGTTATAGACATGTGGAAAATGTTACTATTTTCAGAAAATGATAAATGTGTTCCTAAGTCAGCATTTATACATATTCGTAGTGACAAGCAAATATGTAAATGTACGGTTGTTAGGGATCCTTCCCAGTGCAATAATTGATTATAGACTGATCAAAAAGCAAAGATGTCACCTTCATATTCTGCTCTGGGCTCAGTAAGATATTACCCAGTTCAATAGTATAACAAGCAGTTATGATCATTAGATTGGTCTAATCTAGGCCTGAGATGAATATATGGTCCGGCAAATTAAATGGTATTTGTTTGATGCATGATTGGTGTCCTTTGCAATGGTAAGAAACTCACCTGGCAAGGGTTAGCTTGCATGCGTCTCTGTTCGACGGCAACTCTAGTACCACCTATCACAACTTGAACACCAATAGAAGGATGATACTTCAACAACTTGCCAGCTTCTACAGCAGCTTGAGTTGCAAGCTCTCGAGTTGGACAAATTACAAGAACAAGAACTGGTGGATTCCTTTGGTTGCGATCAGGAGGAGGTGATTTAACAATCATTTCAATAGATGGAAGCTGAAAGAAGAAAATTCAGTAAGTAAAAAGCCACAATACGCTCCTTATTTAGACGATATAATATAAATCAACTCCTACTGTTCCAGTGATTTATTCACTTTAATGATTTTTATTTTAAAAACTCGGTTCATCAAATAAAAAAATGAAAAGTTTTAAGCAAAGTAATAGTATTCACCTAATTTCATTATTGGGATAATTGTCAAAAACTACCCTAAAGTTTCGTCCACAAACGAGTTGATGCACAAAGTTTCGTCCACGCTGTGTGGCTACCCTGAAGTTTTGTCCACGACTTTTTTAGTTTTGACGTAATAGGGATGTTCAGAATGATGGTCTGGGCAGTGCTTCCCAGATTGAATAGAAGCGTGGACAAAACTTCAATGCACCCACAAAGCGTGGACAAAATTTAAATGCACCCACAAAAGCATGGGCAAAACTTCAATGCACCCACAAAAGCGTGGACAAAACTTTGTGCATCAACTTGTTTGTGGACGAAACTTTAGGGTAGTTTTTGACAATTATTCCTTCATTATTTAATTATTGTATTTGTATACACAGCATCTATGGAATCTGTTTGTGATAAGATATATCACCAATTACAAATTATTCTCATATACCAGTCAAGTCCATATTAAATTATGGACATTTTGGTTTAATGAACATAAGGTATTAGAGTATTTGTAATAACAACCCTCCTTAGATGTCTCTTAACTTTTGAATACACAAAAGCATTACTCCAAATAACCAGATACCTCGGTGAAACTTAACCACCGAGTTTTGAATGTTTTCCACCGATAAGAGAACATTGGTCAAATCAAAACTCGGACAAATTTGGTGAACTCAATCAACTAGTTTTCATATACAACTCTAAAGTGTATATGGAAATTTGTACTTGAAGGTATGTGCATAGTATGAACGCAAAAGGAGATTCTCGATAGCAATTTCAATTCACTTTTCAGAAGATCGGCGCACAGCACAAACACAAAAAAGGGATTCTTGATAGCAAGTTCAATTCACTTTTTAAATACAATTCAATTTCACAGACCATGAATTAATGTGTTTGGAACTAACTATCTTATTTTACTAAACTATGGCTAATTTTAGTCTTTAATATATGTATCATATATAAAATACAAAATGCATTTTGCCGGTATCTCCCGGATAAGTTAAAAAAAAATCCTTAATCCACATCTCGCCGAGTCTTGGCCGTCAACGAGTTTTAAAATCTAACAAAAAAATTAATGTAGGACATGTCCTATACTCCCAGGTTTAGGCCTAAAGATATTATATGAATTTCTTCTAGTGTTATAAACTTATAAAGGGGTTACCACAAAAAAAAAACATTAAGTATTTAAACTTCAGCAGACTGTTTTCCATTGTCAACAGGCCAACATAAATAATGAACACAAAAATGAAGTATCTTACCAAAAATGCTACAGTTTTTCCAGTGCCTGTTTTAGCCTTCGCCATAACATCCTTACCTAAAGCAGATAATAGTTTCAGAAAATAGCCAAAATGTGAAAATGAGGAAGTGCAATAACATGCTCCACCATTAAATGATTCACTTTTATAGTTCTAAGGTACACATGTCCTTATGTAGAAAACTGTTAGCAAGTCAATTGTAAACTGCAGGCAAAGTTAATCTGACAATTGGATAGAGAATCTACTAAAACCTGTGCAATAATGTCATCATCCTGCGAACAATACATATGTAAGAATCCCTTTAGGGGTGACAAAAAACAGTGGTTCAAATGTTACAAGAAAATTAACAGTTAATACATAGTTCTAATCTGCAGCTCAAAATAGTAAAAATAGTGGAATAAAATGTTCACACACACTAAAAAAAACAAGAAAGAAAGAATAACAGAGATTTTAGACGAACCCCTTCCAAAATTAACGAACCTTTGAGTATTACTGGCAGAGATGCCTCCTGCACCATAGTCATTTTCTCGTATCCAGCATCTCTTATTGATCTTAATGACATGGGGGAGAGTGAACATTGATCAAATCTGAAAGCAATTGCAGAAGTCAGATTTATGAATGACAACTTAAACAGATAGAGTAACCTACTCTAAAAATATAGGCAGTATAGAAATGCAAAACCAGATACAATCACAGATCATTTTTAGCTGGCTGCAGTATAGGTAAAACATAAATTGTAGACAAAAACTTAGAACGAGTTATTCTCTCCCATGATCTGTCTTCAGGAGAGTAGGTATCTGATATACAAATTTAGAAGTCTGCTTTTTTCTTCTGGTGAGGTTTACCCAAAATGTTTACAGCAACCACAAGAGATTAGAAAAAATCCCAAAAGAATTATCAAGTATGGATAGGATCAAATTCCACTACTATAATCGCTGTAACACAAATAACAAATACAAGAGAGGTAAGTTCCTTTCCTCGCCATTCAATACAACCTGTTCAACCAGAAAACACTTCAGACAAATATGCTATTTCTTATCAACCCTTTATATCTCTTTTTTGGAAGTCCTTGTTAACCTTAGTAACATGCAGCCCTCAGGTTTTGAACTTATTTTGTTCCTTTGTCATGGATTAGAAAGAAGCTTGGCACAACGGCAAAGTTGTTGCCCTGTGATCTAGAGGTCACAGAGTTGAGATTCACGCTTTTGGTATAAACAAGGGTAAGGTTGCATACAAATATTGCTTTGTCCACTAGTCTCCCTTTTATTAAGGGGCCCGAAACCTAAATTATGGTTTTTGTCTACAACTTCCACAGAAAAAAAAAACCAGCAACTTAAAATAAGCTATATATCCCTTAGAAAAACTATAGGGCAGTATATACTTGAAACAATACCCAATTACCTGGTAGAATGCCAATAACATCACACAATAACTATAAAATACAACATCAAAAGCACGTGAAATTAAAGAATAAAATGTACATAAATATAGAATAAAGAAGACATGATATGCTTACCTGGTTTCACTCAAGTAGGAACCATCATTTTCTGTAGAGCTTTGTTTATCTTTTTTTAACCCAAACAACGATCCTGTACTCATGTTAACAATATCATCGCCATCAACATCACTGTCTTCCTCATAGAGCAAATTTCCAATCCCACCTCTTACAGCCTCCATATTCTCATTGTCTACATCATCGTCATCTTCCAAAATTTGAACTTTTTGTCTATCATATCCACTTCTCCTAAAATCCTCACCAGAATCTCTGTCGCGCCTAAACCCAGAATCCAAACCGCTCCCACCTCTCCTCCCCATTGAAGAACTCGCATTCCTAGTCCCTCGATCCTGCCTAAACCCAGAACCGGAATCTCTCCCACCTCTCCTTCCCAGCGACGGATTCGCAGTCCGACCTCTCGACCTGCTGGGCCCGCCAAAATCGTCGGAATCATTCTCTCTTGCCCTATTAACCGCAAACGCTCCTCTACCTCCGTCTCCATTTCTACCCCTACCTCTACCCCCACCACCACGCCCGTGAACACTGCCTCCACCGGGGCCCTCCCCGGACCTTATGTCACTTACCCAGTCGCTCAGTTGGGCCTCGTCGTCAATTAGGCTCTTGGCACCCTCTCCGGCGGCTCTGGGTCGGTACTGACGGGTGGAGAGCCTGCGGACGCCGATGTGGTCGGGACGGCGAGACATGAGAGCGAAGCGCTTGAGCCTGAAAGGCAATACTTGGGAGAGAGCGAGCACGGGTCGTGAACATTGAAATGGGGGTACAGATGGAAGGAAGAGGGAGGCTGGAGGGCAAGAATTGAAGAGCCGAAGCTGTGTAGGAAGCTTCATGATTAGGGTTTAAGCCTTTAAAGGGTTTTGAGCGAGAGTGTTGGGTGCGGAATCGTAGTGATGGATAGGGTTAAAGAGACGAACGAAGAAAAGTAGAAGATAAAGCAGTTACTCCCTTTGCAATTGCATCTGTATCAGTTATCATGCATGTCCTTTCCTCACAGCCACAAGTACATTTAACAAAAATGAAATCCAAATATCTTGTCATCCATCATCTATCCCTCAAAAATATCAACCAATAACCTTCTACTATTCATTAGAGCATGTATAATAGAAAGAACCTTGATCAGGGAGTGGGAATGCAGAACTTGTGCTGACGGTACAAAAGTGAGAGAGTGAGAGTGCAGAAAAGTGGGTGTTTTGTAACAGAAAGGACCTCTGAGGTCCTGGGAGTGCAGAACAGTGCTGACTGGATTATTATTTGATATTTTCCTGTTTTATTTAATTCGTTTTCAGAAACCGTTTAAAATATTTATAATTTAAAAAAAATTGGAAATAAATAATTAATGACAATAAATAATTCATAAATAAATTTAACACGAATAAAAATTAACTTTTTAATAATGACAAAGAAATCAATAAAATATGTATATGGAATAATATGGTCAACTATGTAATATTCATAGTAATTGCTATAACGAAAAATCTTTGAATCGGACCGGATATAAATACACACAAAAATGATAATATGGTCAAATATATTACATAAATATGTTATTTTATTTGAAATATCATCCAACACTAAATTATATAATATATAATCTATTAAAAAGAATATTTGATTTTAAATTTTAATATGCATTTCACTCCAAAATTAAAAGCATATCATATAAATTATAATAAAACATAAAAACAAAAACTCATCTAGCTCAATGGTAGAACCACATGGCTTTTAACCTTGAGGTAGGGGGTTCAAATCCCACAATTGACAAAAAAATTTGTTTTAAAAAAAAAGTTGCGCGCATATGCCAGGTGTCGGCCCGAGATTGGGCCGGCGTGGGCCAAGGAGCGAGGAGCGCGTCTGCGAGCCCGGCCCGCGATTGGGGAGCGAGGAGCGAGGCCCGAGCCCAGGACAGCGTCACGGACCGCGCGAAAACCAGCCCACAACGGAACGGGCCGCGATCCGCGGACCGTGCGCGCGCGGGCTGAGGGCGCGGCCCGGCCCGTTGTACATGCTCTTAGGGCTGTCCATGGGCCGGGTCCTGGCCCCGTTGTCATGCTTTTAATCCAATTCGAAATGACCGCATTCTTCAAATTAGAACTCATTCCTGGTCCAAGCCATTAGGCCATCTAGAATCTATCCGTTTAAATTATAGTGCGGGACACCGGTTTACACCAGTCCGATACACAATTGCAAAATAAAAGTTCTACTCAACCCAAAATGAACACATTTCAATAACACTACCACTTTTTACAAAAGAGTTTAAACTTGAAATGATCTTCAAATTTGAAACCATCTTCATGGCTTCATGCTTGCATGCTTGAAATGACACTGGACAAATAGCACAAGCAGAAATTAACAAAAACAAAGTAAATTAAAAGTTAAAAAAGATATTATAAACTCATAAGACTTTAGGTTAATACAATATAAACTCTAAGAAGAAATCAAATAGAAACCATCTCTTAACGTAAAAATCGTGTGAACCAATCCAAACCATCCAATTTAAGAATGGGTGGATGAGATGCAATTGAGTTGTTGACTGAAAAAACAACATTTTTTTGGGAAGTTGTAGGGGTTTTTGGTAAAACTATCATATTATTTTGTTTTACCAATTCACAAATTTAATTTTTTCCGCTTCGTTTGAAATCCGATTGGCTTCAAACTTGCGCCAACATTTTTGTTTTTTCAATGGCTTTCTATCAAGATCAGTCATGAATATATTTTGAAGCACGAATTTTTTTTATTTTGGGGCTGATTTAATTTTATTTTTATCTGGGTAATTTTTATCAACAATTTACACTGCTTTTATCAACACTTTACACTAGGTTTATCACCTCATCTTTTAAAAAACTAAACTTGATTTAATTTTTCCCACTTCGTTTGAACTCCGATTGGCTTCAAACTTGCGTCAATATCTTTGTTTTTTTCAAGGGCTTTCTATCAAGATCAGTGGTGCATATGTTTTAAAGCAAGAAAAAAAAACAAATTATTTTGGGGATGATTTAAAAAGAAATTATATCTTGGTAATTTTTATCAACACTTTACACTGGTTTTATCAACACTTTACTTTGTTTTTATCAACACTGAACACTAGTTTTATCACCTCATTTTTCAAAACCGAACATGATTTTTATCACCTCATCACATGTTTTTTTATGAACACTCGGCACTAGTTTTATCAACACTAAACACTATGTTTATCACTAAATTACATGTGTTTTATCACTCTAACTTATGTTTTTATATCAACACTAAACTCTAGTTTATCACACTTATTATCCAATTTGTACACGTTTTTTTTATCACCTCAGTACATGTTTTTTTTATCAATATTTAGCACTAGTTAATTACCCGGATATAAAAAAATTTACTAGTGAAAATTTATCAATATTGAACATTATTTTTATCACCCCGATATAACTTTTTATTTTCGTGCTTCAAAATATATTCATGACTGATCTTGATTTAAATCTCTTGAAAAAATAAAAATATTAGTGCAAGTTTGAAGCTAATCGGAGTGCAAACGAAGCGGGAAAAATTAAATTAGTGAATTGTTGAAGAAAAAAATGGACATTTGTCCACATGGCACCATGATATTACAATTATGCCCTTGCTTGTGTGATAAAGGAAGAAAGTGGCGTGAGTTTTGGTTGGGATTGGGATGATGATGTGGCATTAGGGTGAATATTGGATTTTAAGGGTGTATGGCTAGAATTGGTTCACACCGTTTTTAGGATAAGAGGGGTTTCTATTAGATATCTCCTCTATAAACTCTTAAGTTATAAAATTAATAATACTCTTAAAACAAAGTATGCCCTCTAAGTTATTAAAGAAACCATAAAGTATAAATTGTAAGTTATGAAACAAAATAACACAAAACAAATATGAAGTTACCTTTCAACACTATTTCATGATTTACATCACATGTCTTGTGAACCCCTTCAGAATTGGCAGATTTCATTAGTTCTGCAAACACAAGTGACTATTAAACTCCGAAGACTAAATTGAAAGTTAGAAACCAATTAATTGAACTAAGATTGAGAAAACAATATCTTCTTCAAGTGAATGAATAAACTCCAAATCAACTTCTTCTATTGTAACCAAATTCAGTAAAGATCTTACCACATTCCAATCCAATAAAGTCAACTTACCAAGTTTTTCTTCACTTTTTTTTTCTCCTCCTCTTATTCATTTCTATTTTCAGCCCACAATCTTTGGTCTCATATTTCTCAAATCACTTCTGCAACTCACATGTTGTCTGGAGCATCAAATAAGTTGAATTCTATCTTGTTGGCACATCAAGACAGAGACCTTTCTTGCTTTCAATGCCAACTTCCTCAACACCAGACTCAAACTGTTTTAGTCTTGATGGAGATACTTTGATGTATATTACAACAAATCTAACCCGTTCAACAGAAACTCCCATATATTTGATCCCTTTGAATACCAACTCACAGTAAATCTAAAATATGAATAAAATATACACTTCGAATATAAAACATACATAATCAAATAACAGTTCAAATTTGTCATATTAGAGCATCTATTTTGCAACAATGAGTAACATTAAATTAACGCAATACCATCCATCCCATGAAATGAATACAACAAGAAAACATAACCATTAAGAGATGAACAGGAAAAATGTTGATAATCATATTTAAAAGTATTGAAACACATAAGGAGTTTTAAATCAAATTAATCAAATTGTTTGGTTCAACTACACTTTTAATACTTAAATGGTTTAAATTATAATTTAAAGCTTCTTCTAAGCCACATATATGATCATTATTTCATTGTAGGTACTAAGTTATCAACTCAGCTTCCCCATCACAGATTCACAAGTACAAGTATAATTTATCTTACGGTTCCTAATTCTCCATTAACATCTCAATCTCTTCACAAATCTATAATGGATTGACAGAAAAATAAACTGTTTATTTGAATAGATTGTAATTAGGTACTGAACCAGATACACGGCTTATATGCAGACAAGCTAATTGATCTATGAAATAAAATCACCTAAATATGACAAACATATTGATGAAGAGGAGAAAGCTACTACAAATATATTGATTCAAATAAAGTGTTCATGTAATAACCACTCCCGGTCAACGCCAGTCAAATCAGCCACTAGCTCTCTCACCGTTTCAGAAAAAAAAAAAAGGTGTCTTTGTCATCTTGTCCATTAAATAAGATTTGCACATTTCAAATGATTCATAAAAGAATCCAAAAGTCCATGGAATTGGAGTTTTGATACGCGTTTCTTATTTACATGAATCAAGCGACAGTGCTAGAGGAATATAGGGTTTGTCTCATCAGACTTAAACCCTCTTGTATCAATGTTATAGAAGGACTTCTCATTAGAGTCTTCTATGTTCAAAACATAAAGACCTTTAACTCGAGAAGCATTTGCATGATGAACGTTATCATGAGAAAGACTAAACTTACTATTCTCAATAGCAAACTTATAGCCTTCTTTGTCCAAACACGAAATGGAGACGATACTCCTACAAAAGCATAGGTACATGATAACATCGTTCAAAAAGCAAAACAAGCCCACTAGGCAAGGCCAACTCGTATGTCCCCACAGCTAAGGCAATGACGCCTTGGTCATCCCCAACTCGTAGGTCCATCACGCCTTCTTTCAATGCCCTCCTACTTTTGAGTCCCTGCACATTTATACAAATGTGGGATTCGGATCCAATATCCATGAATCAAAAGTAGATGCATTTATTTCTATAACATGAATACCTGAAGAGCTGGGTACACTACCCTTGTTCTTCTTCAGATCATCTTTAAATTTCTGGCAGTTCCTCTTCCAGTGACCAACTTCATTGCAATAATGGCAAACCGAGTCTTTTGGGGCTGGAAATTGAGTGTACTCGGGCCTTGGCTTTGACATGGGACTTAAACCCATAGGAGCCACAAGACCCTTTCCTTTCCCTACCCATTTCCTTTTGTACTCGGTTCCTCTCTTAACCATCAGAACATCCTTGGTATTACCTTGGATGTTCTTCTCAGCAGTTTGAAGCATCCCATGAAACTCTAAGATGGTCTTGACCATGTTATGCATATATAAGTTCATAATGAAACCATGAAATTCATCAGGAAGTGACTGGAGGAGAATATCTGTCACGCCCCAATTTCAGCGAACCGAACTCGGGACGCGAACATTTAAAAAGATACGATACTTGAAACCTGTTTTCATTAAATCACTTTAAAAACACCAATTGTTCAATAAAATAATAATTACAATTTAAAACACGTTCCAACAAGTGGACAAAAGTAGGTATCCGTCACTAGACTCAAAAACAACCCGGACTCTGCTCCTAGCTCCACAAGCTTCGAGAGCTCACCTAGTCCGTCTGTGATCAGTACCTGTAGGAAAAGCAGCTAGGGGTGAGCGTTCGCTCACCACCACGGATAACAGACTGACTACGGCATAATTAGCAGACAAAGAAGTAACACAAAAACCAAAACCAAACCCAACACCGGGACCACAATCCCCAACTCAAGTACTCAACTGACACACAACCCGTTAACTTCCTCAACAGACTCAACACTCGGACTCGTAATGTAAACCCGACACAACCATCTACGACCTTCTCCAAGGACACGACAGAAAGCTACACAACACCAAACAAGATCACAAAGAAACGCACACCAAACAAGATCACAAAGGATCGCAAACTAGCTGCTCAGTAACCTCCCTCACTCACACGAACACGGATCTGGCTAGCCAAAGAATGCTTACAACCTGTGATACTCAAACTCGGACCAGGCCAGCCAAAGAATGCTTGCAACCTGTTGATACTCAAACTGTGTCAGGCCAGCCAAAGAATGCTTGCAACCTGTTGATACTCAAACTGTGTCAGGCCAGCCAAAGAATGCTTGCAACCTGTTGATACTCAAACTTGGTCAGGCCAGCCAAAGAATGCTTGCAACCTACCGGGATCTGCAACCACAATCAAAAGCACAATCACAATCACAATCACAAGCAAGTTCAACAGACAGTGACGGCACCGGTGACAACTCCACAGGCACTCAAGGCCAACAAGACACCAACAACCAAACACAGGTTCAACAACCCTACGGGCCCTCATGGCCACCCAAGACACCAACGGTAAAGTACGGGTTCACAACCCCACGGGCACTCACGGCCACCAAAACTCCGAAACGACAACACGGGCTCTCATGGCCACCCAAGACTCAGCAATAAATAACACGGGCTCTCAAGGCCACCCAAACTCGACAATAAATAACACGGGCTCTCAAGGCCACCCAACTCAACAATAAATAACACGGGCTCTCATGGCCACCCAAACTCAACAACAATTAACACACAACAACCTCCAGCATAATCGATGCCTCCAACAGTCCTAAGATCACTAGTTTCACAATAAACCTCCGGGCATGGTCATATGCCTCCAGTACTCCTAATGTCGATAAGTTCGCAATCAACCTCCGGGCATGGTCATATGCCTCCAGTAATTCTACTAATGCTAAGTTCTCTGCTCCTACGACACTATTAAGTGTCACATGCATTTCCAATAATCACTACGTTCCCGTATCATGCATTTCTAATATTCGATAACCTACTCAACCCACGACACCCCGGTGTCACATGCAATTCTACTGTTAACTTTCCCTAGTCAGGGCCGAGATCCGGCTACTTTTCCCTACCTCAACCGAAGAACACCCGCTACGTTCCCTAGCTGCTGACGTTCTGGCTCGCTACCTCCGGGCTTCATTTCGATCGAAGCCGGACGCTAAAGATAACACGAAAGCCATAATTAAAGGCGGTTCCCAGGTTAATTTAAAGGTCACGATTAATCCAGTTTAAAACCGACAGTTGTCCTTTAAACTCGAGCGGGATAAAAGTGGGGTCACGGCGAATCGGGTTTGAGTACCCGAGCACCGAAACCGGTGCATGTTTTCGAGGCACGGTCCCAATGCACGAATCCCGAGGTCCGATTCAGCGGTCCGCTTTTGTTCCTTTCTAAACCCAATTAGCAGTCCATTTTAACCAGGGTTCCAGATTCGTTCAAATGCTCAAATTCCGTTTTAAAATCAAACTGATTTGACTTCCATTTTATTTTCAAATCTGATTTCAAACTCCTTCCAATTTAAAAACCTTTTTATTTTCCACTTAAATCCCTTTCCTTTCCTTTTTCTTTTAACACTGAATTTTCATTTTAATACCTCTTTCTTTTCAAAACAATCCGCTTTTGTTTTCAAACTGACATTCGTTTTTAAAGCCATTTTCCTCTAAACTCTGGTACACTAATTCCTTTTATTCAAAAGTGCTTTGGTTTCGTTCCACACAACCAGAATCAGATCCCAAAACCAAAAGAACAACCTTCAAAACAAAACTCGTTTTATTACATCCTTTTCTGGAGTTACAACACTTCTCGTCGTTTTCAAAAACCTACTCTAATCCACTGCTCGGGACAAACACAGAAGCAAATAAAAAGGACGAACGATACAGAAACTAAACCGGCCGCCGGCGAAGACGTCGCCGGCGACTAAACCCCCAGGCACGAACCTCACCGTGGAGGAAAAGAGCGACGGGCAGCGGTGATTGCCGCCGTGGGGGGCTAGTCCCCGTCTCGGATCTGGAGCAGCACAGGGACGGCGGGGATTTGTGGCCGGAGTCGAGCACGGGGCGAGGTCGAGCACGGCGAGTACGGGAGCGAACCCAGATCTACGAGGCGATCTCGAATCCTTGACGCTGCGTCGACGCCGATCTGAGGTGGAGGCCGTCCCTCGCCGTCGGGCAAGGGTGGAGGTCCTGGCGAGGCGGCTACGAGAGGTGGAGGGCTCGGCGGCGGCTACGGCACCGTGAGGGAGGCGGAAGCGCCGGCGCCGACTCGCACGGCGTACTCGCCGGCCTTGGGGACACGGGCGAACCTCTCCAGCAAGGTAATCGAGGGCGGTGGCGAGGTAGACGGGAGAATGGGCTCGGGGCGAGGTCTCGGCGACGGACGGTGAGGAGAGAGGTGAAGGGCGAGTGAGGGCGGCCGGCGATGGCGTCTGGAACTGAGAGAACCAGAGAGAGAGAGACCGGATCGGGAGTTGGGGAAGAGAGGAGAGAGGGTTCGACATATCGAACACGAAGGAGGAGAGAAAATTAGGGTTTCAGACCCCATTGCTTCGGTCTTATACTGAAGCCTTAAGTGGGCTTGGCAACACCTGGGCCTCAGGCGGGCCTGAGCATCCACGGCCCAAAAGAGAATAAGGTCGGGTCAGGCCTGGCCTGGCCGGATCTGCAGCTTGGGCCGGATCCGGTCCGACCCAATAGTTTTTTTTTTCAAACGGTCTTCACAATATCTGTAGCCAACTCTGGTTATAACTTGAAACCGAGTCTCTCAAGATGCTCAATAAAACCCTTCATCTTAAGCACATGAGGGCTAACACCTTTCCCAGCAGGCATCTTGCATGACATGAGGTCCTTGACAGTATTGAACCTTTCAATCCTAGCCTTCTCTTGGAACATTTTCTTGAGTTGAACCATCATGTCATACGCATCCTCCTCCATCATCTGCTTCTAGAGATTAGCCTCCATGGAACCAAGCATTATACAAGTGACATCAACAGAGTCATTAAAATGTTTGGTCCAACCATCTCTAATGGATTTTGAAGCATTTGAGGCTGGTTCTTCAGGAACTGGCTCATCCAGGATATACTCTTTTCTTTCCTGCCTGAGAACAATTCTCAGGTTTCTGGCCCAATCTAGAAAATTTGTCCCATTGAGCTTATCCTTTTCAAGGATCGATCGTATCGATAAACTATATGAATTGTTCGAAGACATGATCTACAACAGATAGATATGCAAAGTCATTAATACGGATATAAAACAATCAACCCTTTGTTGTATCTTCAGGATACATTAAAAGCCAAGATCCATATTGAATTCCACTTGGAGTAAGCGTGGGCTTAATCGCCCCAAGCGAAACTAATTAGGTAGGTAACTCTTTACCAATTGCATCACTATGCAACTCTTGGATAGAATAAACACATCATATGTGTTGGCACAAATTCTATCTGATGCCCTAAGTCCAGAACCGTTTTGATAACCTAGAAAAGTACAACCATATCCGGATATGCAACCTAGATTACTATGTGCACCACATCGTAGGCGTAACCTACACATAGCAACCTAAAGTTCACTCCTTGCCATCAAACTTAAACGACTATGTGCACCACGCGTAGGCATAACCTACACATAGCAATTTATAGTTTGATCCATCCAATCTTAGACAATTGTGTGCACCATGCGTAGACATAACCTACAGAAAACGTTCTAAGGTTGGATAAGTGCTTAATCCATCCTATCTAACTTAGAGAACTATGTGCACCACGCGTAGGCATAACCTACACATAGATCTAAGCTTCGATAGGTGGACAAATATGGAAGGCATCTCACCGACTTAATATTTAGTTTAGGGTTGATTTTTCCTTATTGTATCATATACAAAAGGCCCGTTTTATGACATACAAACAGTCTAAGCACTTTAACAATAAATAAGTCATGCAATACCATGCATAAGCATAAAAGTAAAGGTGTCATAGCATAGCCCATTACTAAGTTGGTCTTCATAAGCCCATATGAAGACCAAAGGTCAATCTTAGGGGTGAAACAAAAACAAGTCTTCAAGAGAACTCTTCATCTTGAACCTTCGTCCTTGAGTTACACCTCCCACTTTCTTTCTTGACCTTCCTTCAAAAATTGCTTCTCTTGAAAAACACCGTCTTGGTCTTCTCTTGTTACAAAGAAAGGTAACAATGACTAATCTACTTATTACAACAAAAATAACGACGCGCAGGCCGTATTTAAATTACAAACCCAAATAAAATTATAGTAAGCAAATTGGTCAGGATGGGCTATGTTATGCACCATGCATCAAGAAACACACCTTCAAGTAAACAATTTATTCAATGATAATTGTAGCGCCTCTAACGGGGTGAAGGGGTTCGGAGAATTTTTCACTAAGGCATTTGAATTGCCAAAGAAAAACCTCATTGGAATTAATCCAACCATTGGATTTTATGATATTCGAACTTGTTTTAAAACAACTCGAATAACCACAATTCCATTAACAAATCACAATCATATTGTGAATTAAACCACATGTTCATAACATAGTATTACAAAGTATTAGTGTCCCTAAAAGGATGCTATCATCACTTGAACTAGGATGATACTAGCACTTATGCATGCATGCTACTAGCACTTGAAAAATATGCTAGTATTACTCATGCATGCGTGCTACTAGCACCTTAAACATTTCATAATCACATTATGAAATCAATTATCCATTCTCAATAGATTATTTTCACGGTTCATAACCGTGCACCCCATTAGAAAAACTAATTTGCATAATCATAGTTCACAACTATAACACATGTTGTATAATCCTATTATCCAACATGCCCAAATCATGCAAATTCAGCCTACAATCAAACATGCATCAACATGCAACAACAAAAACCTCTTAAACACGAAAGCTCAAACAACAACCAAGCATGCATGGTCGGTTTAAACGAATTACAAGAGGCTCTGATACCACTGTTGGAATTCTAGGGAGAAAAACGCAGCAGAAAATAAAAACTTTCCCTAGAATTGCCTCAGGATCCATGTAATTCCGAGTAAACCGACAAACAAAAATTAAAGGAGAGATTACCTCTTCCAATTTTCAGCTTGGTTCGAGACAGGGACCAACTTGCAGATCGTATAACTCAGCAACGAACCGTTGGAATCCAAATCCCTTCGGTCAGATTGAAGACCAATATGTGTAGAACGTTCACTCAAAAATCAGCAAGATCGGACTTCGGATGAACCTCCGATCGGACTCTTTTCAGTGGCTGGTCGGACAGATTCTGGGCAGAAAAATCCGGGCAGATTTTTCTCTTCTTCTTGCAAACAAACAACACCCAAAACAAATGGATTTGGTGGATTAAGTGTGAGTTGAGACGTTTCCAAAAGGATCCGTCCTCTACCGGTATCCACACCAACAAGATATCCCAAATCGCTTGTGTGCTAGCACAAAGCAAGAACACTTCTTCCTCTCTTTCTCTCTAACTCGTTTCTCTCTCTACCCTTTGAGAACCATTCTCGACACAATGTAAAATCTGATTTTTCTTCTCTCTCTTGCATGCATATATCTCCCAACAAGACCACATTATTTTATTTGGCAAAGCCCAACACTTGGACTTCCAAATTTGACAAGTGGCCTTCTAAGGGTTTGCATGACTCCACTATGTCATTTCTAGCAAGTCCAACTCTTGGACTTTCTTTTATGACAAGTGTCTTATTTTAGGAGTAGTGTTCATGCAAAAATATCCTCTTTGAATTTCGAAAATTCAAGAGCCAATTTTGCATTATAATTGCCTAACATAATCTTTATTATATTGGTAATTCGAAAAACGAGTTAAATGAATAAATAAATATTATATCGAATATAATATATTATTTTATTCACTTGAGGGACTTCATAAGTCCAATTCGATTTTGGGCTCGTTGTTGTGTGCGACCCTGTAGGTTCATAACACGTGTTGGCAGTGGGCCCGAAATCCTCGTTTCATCCACATGTCATAGTTGGCCTCTAGCAAGGCATTATGACTACCCAAACGTTTATGATGATCGTTAATCCGACTTAACCTTTACCCACTAATATGCTAACCCTTCTGTCAACGATATCTCGATCGAATAAGGCATAGGGTCGTCATCCTTATTTTACTCGATCGCTGTTTCTTGATCTTAAGTAGACTGCCAGTGATAACTCTTTATCAATTCGCATGGCCATGCTTTTTCCTGCAGTCCCACTTATCAAGGGGCCCAAACGATATCTCTCATATTTATATGAGTGACAGATCCCTTATCAGTCAACCATATCTCTCACATAGACACTTATGCACCCAATCACAGCCTTTATAATTGCCCGGTTAAAGACAACGTTTAACTGTGTCAAAGCACAACACCACCTATGTAGAAATCATGATGACTATAAGGTCAGAGGACTTAAGTCATATTACGATACTGAGAAATACTCATGACAGTTCCTATGTAGTATTCTCATAGTGGGTCATCCAATGCCATTTCCCTAAATGACATCTATGATTTGACTTCATATCCAATATGTATGATCAGTAAAACGTAATCATCAGCCAACATCATACTAGTCTTAGTATATCAGTAAGACCAGGGATCAAGTGAATAATACTCTATTACTTCTAAGAGTTTTACTATCAGGTCCTCAACCTGATGATCTTAAGAAAGAGTATTATTCACACTATTAACATTTCACAAATGATAATAGTAGTGCCGATGTATTAATGAAATGATAATGCCGTCCATAATCACGATTGGCATATGGCACAAAAACCAACAGGTGAGGGTGACAGGTCGACAGCCTGATCCGACGTTGTGTCGGGAAAAGTGCGACAGGTCGACCGCCTGATCCAACTGTCGCGTTGGGAAAAGTGCAATAGGTCGACAACCTATCCGATTGGGGTCGGGAAAAGTGCGACAGGTCGACAGCCTGATCCAACCGTCGCGTTGGGAAAAGTGCGACAGGTCGGTCGTGTGATCCAACCGTCGTGTTGGGAAAAAGGCAGGGGGTTACTGAGCAGCTGGAGTGCGATCCTTTGCGATCTTGTTTGGTGTGCTATCCTTTGTGATCTTGGGTGTTGCGTGGTTATCTTTCGTGTCCTTGGAGGAAGTCGTAATAGTTGTGTCAGGTCTACATTACATGTCCGAGTGTTAAGTCGGTTGAGGAAAGTAATAGTCATGTGTCAATCGGGTTACTTGAGTTTGGGGATAGTAGTCCCCGGTGTTTGGGGTTGTTGTTGTTGTTTCCGGCATGTTCTGCTAAGTATGCCGTAGTCAGTCTGGTATCCGTGGTGGTGAGCGAACGCTCACCCCTAGCTGCTTTTCCTACAGGTACCGGTCGCGGGACGGACTAGGTGAGCTCTCGAAGCTTGAAGGGCTGGGAGCGGGAGTCCAGGTTTCCTTTTGTGTCTAGCGACGTACGCCTTGTATTTTGTCCGCTGGTTGGGACATACTTTTGAGTTGTAAATTATTATTTTGATTAACTAAATGGTGGTTTTAAAGCGATTTATTTAAAAGGTTTGAAAATGTTTTATTGTCTTAAATGTTCGCGTTCCGGGTTCGTTTCTACTTAATTTGGGGCGTGACAGCTAAACTCTAATTAACAGTGTGTATAGAAAAGAGTTACCTGTTATCCAAATGCAAAAGAACTTAGGTTTCTTGTTGCCTGTCGATGAAGATGAAGAACTAGATATGGAGAGAGGAAGATCCATCTGATTCTATATAGAGAGAGAAGAAAAAGAGACGATATTTTTGGAAACTCGAAATCAGCGGAGAAGTAGAAGAATCGCAAGCTTAGAGCGATGAGGGGAGAAGGGTCGACGTCGGCACTGGTGGCTGTTGCTGGAACTCGGACGCGCGCACTAGTTGGTCCAGGTGTGGAGAACGATCGAAGAAGTTCTGCTGGTGTCGACAGAAGTAGTGCTGTTGATGGATCAGATGAGCCGGATCGCTTTGCAGGTTCAGTAGAGCCGGATCATTTGATTAAGGTTTTTATCTGTAATCTCCCCCTTCGGTACCACTCAGACTTGGTTTGATTCCTATTTCGGTAGTGTGGTTCCCTTGGTTAAATCATTAGTTGTTAAACGGCCTAATCGGTATGGATAATGCTTCAGATTTGCTTATGTTCGTTCTCGGAAAGACACAGCAAAATTGATCGATAGTCAGAATGGGAAGAAGGTTAGGGGATTTATATTGTTTGTGGCCTTGGATTGGATAGAGACTGGGGGGAAATTTGGTGCTCGGAGACGTACGGTTTGGCGGCCTAAACAAGCAGATCCCATGGTGGCTCGATCACCAACTTCAGGGGGCCATGGAAACGTGCTTCTGCGTGTGGATGAAGTTGCTCGCATCAAACAAGGGGCTATTGTATCTCTTCGTGCTGGTTATGAACTGAAGCAGGTTCAAGAGGAGATGGAATTATGTGGAGCTAAAGGTATGGAGGTTCGTCGTATTTCCAATATTTTTTACGTGTTGCTCTACTCGGATGTGTTGTTTTCTTTAATGCTCCGTGAAACCGAGTGGCGGTGGTTCTCGACTTGGTTTAATGTGTTGAGTTTAGATGGCGATCTTGCATTAAGGGGGGAGACTTGGAGGTGGGTTGAAGTGGGAGGAGTGCCTTTTTATTGTGCAGAAAATGCTGTGATGGAACATGTTTTTCAACAATTTGGTTCGGTAGTCTCAGTGATTCCAATTCCAAATACTGTGGATTTGTTAGTTAAGCACTATGTCCTGTTGAGATACACGACTGATGTTGATCTCCCACAAAGCTTTCAGCTCAACCTTGGAGCTGGAATATTCAACTTATCGATCGCTGAGGTTGCAGAAGCGCTGGACTTCCCCATGTGTGAGATGGACTTCGATTCGCCAGACAGTCGAGATCGCGATCTCAATACGGATTTTCAGGACGCAGATTCGTTTTTGAAACAATTATCGGTTGTAAGCCCACAAAGCCCATCGACTTCTCCTGTGATAGAGTTTGTTTCGGAATAGAACTCTGAAACGTTAATTGAACCAGATAAGGTTAGTTCAGAAGGAATAGTCGCGATTTCTGAAGGAGCAGCGCAAGGGAACGCTGTCGTTTGTGTCGCAGATTCTGCTGTGTTGACAGATACGAATCAATTCCCCCCTTTGTCTGCAGCGCGCGAACGAACACCAAAGAAAAGCCATGTGACTTGTAGATCACGACAACCTGCATCTCCTGTTACCCCGGCCGGTTCTGCAGGCAACTCCACATACACAATAGAAACAAGGTCACGAACTCGTTCTTTAGATCGAGAATGTGCTAAAGGGGTTAGTAATTCGTATTTCCATGTACTTAATCCTGCTGTGAAACGTGATGCTTGGACTGCTATTCGTAATTTACAATTACAGAAATTACAGAAATTAAAAAAGGCTGGTAAAGTTGTTGATTCTGGTGTTGGGATTGAAACTGGTGTTATATACTGTAATGTTTCAGGTGATGAGTTGATTTGTGTAGATACCGAGCCCTCTGATTCTCTTGAGGGCGTCACACCCAACTTGTGAATTGTGATTAGGGCCCTTTCATGGAATGTGAGGGGGCTCAATTCCTCTCAGAAACGTAGATGTCTGAGAGATGTGATAATGAAGCATAGGTCTGTGTTTATTATGCTTCAGGAAGTGAAGGTGGCGGTGGTTGATTATGCGTTCTTAAGAAGTTTGGGTTTACATGAAGGGTGGAGTTTTTATCATGTTCCTCCTGTAGGATCTGCAGGTGGGGTGCTTAGTTTGTGGTAGGATAGCAGTTTTATTGTGGAATCAGTTACTCCTGTGCAGAATGCTTCTATATGGACTGTGTTTTGTGTTTTTGCTAATGTGAGACTCTCTTTGATAAATGTTTATGCACCTAATGGTTCACGTGCTAGAAGAGAGTTTTGGGAGGAACTGCGCTCGAACTGTGGAACAATTGCTGAGATTAAGATTTGTGCAGGGGATTTTAATGCTGTTCTGTCTGCAGAAGAACGACGTAATTGTTTTTCTTCTCAGGCGGATATTAGTGCTTTTCGGGATTTTGTTTCGGGAATGGATCTCCTTGACCTTCCCTTATCAGGATCTCAATTTACTTGGTTTCATTCCGCTGATAAAGTTTCTCGTATTGACAGATTTTTTGTCTCCGCAGAATTTTTAGTAGTGTTTAGCCCTCTGTCTCAGGTTGCAATTCCAAGGTCTTTATCTGATCATAGACCATTACTCTTGAAGGTAGATGAGGCAGTGTGGGGCGCCAGACCGATAAAGTTTATGAATGCTTGGGTAGACCATCCCAATTTTCTTGATGCGGTTCGATCCTTTTGGTCTGCCTACGATGATCATGTTTCGGCGAGTTATAGTCTCTTTTTCAAGTTGCGATCCTTGAGGTTAGATTTGCAGGCTTGGAACAAAGATGTTTTTGGCAATGTGGAGGAGAAAGTGAAACTTTTGGTTGCCGAGATTGATGCTTTGGACAAGATTCAGGAAGAGAGAAGTTTATCAGGTCCTGAGGTGAGCCATCGATCTTGGCTTCGGGCAGTGTTGATCTTAGAACAAAAGATTTTGGACAGAATTTGGCGCCAGAAAGCTCGGATGTCTTGGTTTCGGTGTGGTGATAGATGTACGCGGTTCTTTCATAGAATTGCTAATTTTCGAGCTCACAGGAATCGGTTGTCAAAAATTAGGATTGGTGATCGGGTGCTTTCAGAGCCGGCCGAGATTTTGGATGGGGCCGCAGGTCACTTCGAGCAGCGGTTTTGTAACCCATTGCCTGATCGGGGTACTTTGCCTCCTTTACCTTTTCAGGTGTTATCGTATGATCAAAGAACTACTATTGAACAACCTTTCTCGATGGGGGAAATTGAAAAGGCTATTAGTGATTGTGGTAGTGAGAAGTCTCCGGGTCCTGATGGGTTCACCTTAAAGTTCTTTAAGGTAGCTTGGGAAATTATCAAAGAAGATGTGAAACGTTTTTTCGACGAGTTCTATCATTCTGGTTCTTTGGGTAAGGGATTGAACTCTACTTTTATTAATTTGATTCCCAAGCATGCACAAGCTGAAACTTTTGGAGAGTACCGACCTATTAGTCTTATTTCGAGTTCGTACAAGATTTTGGCTAAGGTGTTGGCAAACAGACTTAAGGTCGTTATTGGTGATCTGATCAGCGATAACCATAGTGGTTTTGTAGCAGGGAGGCAATTGATTGATGGAGTTCTTATTGCGTCAGAAATTATTCAGTATGTGAAGAGATCAAGATTGGAGACAGTGATTCTGAAATTGGATTTCGAGAAGGCATATGATTTAGTGTAGTGGGGTTATCTTGAGGAAGTTTTTGTGCAGATGAATTTTGGTAGGAGATGGAGAAAATGGATTGCCTCATGTCTGCGAGCCCATCTCTCGGTGTTGGTTAATGGTGTTCTTTCTCGGGATTTTCAAATGGTTAATGGAATTCGTCAAGGTTGCCCGTTATCCCCCTTTTTGTTCTTGATTGCTGCAGAAGGGCTCCATCAGTATTTAGAGGTTGGCAAACAAGTTGGATACTTTCGTGGAGTGAATATTGGTGGTTTTTATTTCTTTATTTCCCATCTCCAGTTTGCTGACGATACTCTGCTTTTCTTTCGGGGATCTCTAGGTGAGTTGATAATGTTGAAATCTGTTCTTGAAGGTTTCCAATTGGTTTCACGCTTGAGGGTGAATTTTGCAAAATCGAAAGCAATTGTTATGAATGCTTCGGTTTTGTCAGCAGAGGAAGTAAGTAGGGTTCTTTGTTGTGATTCTGGGTCTTTACCTATGACTTATTTGGGCTTTCCTCTTGGAGCCTCCCCTAAGAGGTTAGCGACATGGGAGCATGTGATCAGTAAGTACCACTCCACTTTGGATTTATGGCATGCTAAATACTTATCTATGGCTGGTCGAATCACTTTAATCCAGTCAACACTTTCTGGGCTGCCTCTGTTTTTTATGTCTTTATTCAAAGCGCCTAAAGGGGTAATCAAGGCTCTTGAAGCAATTCAGAGAAAATTTTTATGGCGTAATGGTGGTGACGAAAGAGTTTTGAACAAGGTGAAATGAAGTTTGGTGTGCCGACCTAAACTCTTGGGAGGACTCGGCCTACGTAGGTTGGAGTTTATGAATTTGGCATTGTTAGCCAAATGGTGGTGGCGGTTTGCGACTACTAAGGTTTCATTATGGAAGGTTCTAATTTGTTTACGGATGGGTTGGGAAGTGACTGATTGGGATTTGACTCGTTTAGATAATTCCATAAATTGTTATTTGTTTAGTCACATTATGGACCTTGCTACTGATCCTCTTTTCTCTAGCTTGTTTGGCAATCAGGGGCTTTCATGGAATCTGGGAAGAGGAGTGGACGTTTCGTTTTGGGATGACGTTTGGATCGGAGATGTTACATTGAGGGCTCGATTCCCGTTAGCTTACATGAGGGCAACCAATAAGGAGGGAGTTGTTGCTGATTATTAGAGTGGGCAGGGGTGGTCGGTCTACTTTCGTCACACCCGTGGGCATAGGGAAAGGGATGAGGTGTCAGCCTTATTTGAGTGCATAGAGGATTGTATTATTTCGCCTGATCTTGATGATGTTTTATTATGGAGAAAATCCTCGTCGGGATTTACAGTTTCTGAAGCTTATTCCTTGTTGATGGGGGAGGAGTTGGTGGAGCCGAAACCTTGGGCTAAGGTCTTATGGGTGGCAGGTATACCAACTAAACATAATGTACTTGTTTGGTTAGCGGTTCAGAATGCGTTACCTACGGCCGTGTTCTTGGAAGAGAGGGGTATGTTCTTTACTCTTAATCAGATGTTTTGTCCATTGTGCAAGTCTTTTATGGAGATTTCTGATCATATCCTTATGCATTGTCCTGTTGCGTGGTGGATTTTGGGTAGAGTTTTTAATTGGTGGGGGGTGGTGTGGGTTATGCCACGGACTATGGCGGAGGCGGTGGTAATGTGGAGAGGTGTGGGTTCACATAATTTCTGGAAGGTGTGGATCCGGGTCTGTTATGTAACTATTTGGCATCTTTGGTTATTGAGGAATGCAGCTGTTTTTAATCAGGTGATAGAGTCGGGTGATATCCTCTTTGGAAAGATCCATAATCATTCATATGTTATTATGTGGCAATCTCGGTCGATGAGATCTGGTTTTTCTTTTGTGGATTGGTGTAGGAGACCGAGTTGGTGCATTCGGCCAATGAGGGTTGGGTCAGTTCGTTAATGGCTGTATTTGTACTCATTGTTGATTTTTGTTTTGGTTTTTGTTTTTTCAGGGGGTTTTGGAGTTCCCAATTCTATTCAGGTTTCGCCGGTTTCCCACTGAGGTTCGATGTGTGCTCATCCGGGGGGACGTTAAGGGCCGATCTACTTTTGAGTGGAGGGACACGGATTACTTAGTCTCTTTGAGACCAGAGGATTCACCTGTCTACCCTGAGGCATTGTTCATTGGTCTCGGTGGGACGCCTGTTTGGTTATTGGGGCTCTATTATCTTCTGTTTTATGTTTTTTCCAGGCATTAGCCCTTAGCTCATTGTATGAGTTCCCTGGTTATCGTTGTTCTCATATTCCCTCTTCCTTCTTGGAATGGGTTTTTTACTTAATAAAATTTCTGAGCTTATCAAAAAAAAAAAAAATCGCACGCTTCTTGATTGAAGAGGAAGAGGAGAAGTCGTGTGGCGGCTATGTGATTGCGATAGGTCTCGGTAGTCGGTAGGGTTTGCTTGTGTGGAGTGAACGAGTGAGGATAAGGAGGATAGTAGAGGTGGGCCTGTACATAAGGATAACCGGTTGGGGGTGGGCCCTGGTGGGTTATGTTTTCTCATTCCGGGCCCGGACTCAATTGTCAATGGGGATTCAAATTTCAATCCATTACCACCCTCATAACCCATTAGTGGCAACCCAATGGGGCCGAGGTGGGTCGATTTGACCGATTGGGCTGGGTTTCGGGTCCATTTTGGACAACCCTATTATTCGTGTCTGGAGAACCACCTTTATTTAATAAGAATACCTCCAATACGAGAAAGAAGAAATTAAATAGAAATTTTTTATTAATAAAAAAAATTGTGTGAACTCATCTAAATCATTCATTTTATAAATAGATGAATAAAATGCAATTGATTTATTGACTATAAAAAAAATAGAACTTTTTGATAAGTTGTAGGAGCTTTTTAATAAAACTATCACAATACTTTTTTTACCAATACATAAATTTAATCTTTCCCGCTTCGTTTGAAGTCCAATTATTTTCAAACTTGCGCCAACATTGTTATTTTTTCAAGGGCTTTTGATCAAGATCAGTCATGAATATATTTCGAAGAAAAAAATATATTTCGTGGCTGATTTGATAAAAATTATAGTTGGGTGATTTTTATCAACACTATACACTGGTTTGGTCAACTCTAAACATTAGGTTTATCAACACGAAACACTAGTTTTATCAACTCATTTTCCAAAATTGAACTTGATTTTTATCATCGCATCACATGTTTTTTTTTATGAATATTGAACACTAGCTTTATCAACACTAAACAGTCAGTTCATCACTAAATTATATGTGTTTTATCATCTTATCATGTGTTTTTTAATGACACTAAACTCTAGTTTATCACTCTTATTATCAAAATTAAACATGATTTTTATCACCTCATCATGTGTTTTTTTATCACCTCAATACATATTTTTTTATCAACATTTAGCACTAATTTGATCACCTCAATATAAAATATTCATTAATGAAGATTTATTAACACTCAGTATTATTTTTATCACCCTGATATAAATTTTTATTTTCTTGGTTCAAAATATATTCAATATACTACTTGATAGATAGCCCTTGGAAAAAGAAAATTATTGGCGCAAGTTTGAAGCTAATCGGAGTTCAAACGAATTAGGAATGATTAAATTAGTGAATTGGTCAAGAAAAAAATGGACACTTGTCCACATGGCACCATGCTATTACATTTATGCCCTTACTTGTGTGAGAAAGGATTAAAATGCCGTGTATTTTGGGTGGAATTGGGGTGATGATGTGACATCATGATGAATGTTGGATCTTAGGTGTGTGTGACTAATATTGGTTCTTACCGTTTTTAGGATAAGAGGAGTTTCTATTAGATTTTTCCTCAATTACTATATTATTAGTGATGACTATTGGTACTAGTTATTCGAATAAAAAATATTAAAATTTTCTATCAGTCAACACTATTAACCAGCAACCTATAGTGGTAGTCTGTTCATAGTTCATACTGGTTGTTCGTGTCATTTTCTTCACAATTTTCCAATCGTTGGCGGTTTGCGCCGATGATGAGTTACCGCCAACGAATGTTTTACCGACTATAAGACATTATTTAATTATTATTTTTAATTCTCTCTCTTACTTGATTTCTCTCTCTTCCGTTTGTTCTAATAACCAACACAAACATACTAGCATTGGAGATGCTCTAACCTCCTACAGTCCTACGTAGACGTTATTTATTATGGGAATTTTTGAGCAAAACATGTTGTTTATTGATTTAAATGGAAACATGGACATAAAAAATCAGTTTAAGAGTATAAATATCCTTCAAAAAAATTCAATATGGTGATTCTGGAACAATAACCGATACAAGTTCGGTATTGGTAATTGGGACTAAACGTCAATAAACAGAACTCTAAAAACCAAAGAATCATTCTTGGCTCAATTCGATACAAGTGAGAGTGTCCGACTATCACTCTGTTCTCTGAAGAGGATCGTGTATTTGTTGTAGAATGTGCGCTACTTGACTAAGGATTACATTAATTAGTTGAGGAAACCAGTTAGTCGATGCTAAACGGGTAGGGGTCGAGACGTTTTTCCCTCCCTAGTGACATGTATTCTTGAGAGCAGTTCATTTACCCTAGCGAGAGTGATTTTTAGATCTTGCATGATTCTCATGACTCCTCTGTAGATACCATGTTGGGGAGGCCTAATGCCCTCCCATTGGCCGAGGTTTTCTTCACCTCAATTATTGGTGTCAGAGTAAAAGGTACTTTGATAATAGTTTTCTCGTCTGGATCGATGGAGTATGTAGAAAATGTGTCCTGAAAACCATCAGTAGACGTTGGGGACGCGACCTTGATCAGTGGCAACGACGTCAGAGACAGCGACGCCATGAGGGGTAGTGAAGATGAAACAGACGGAGAAGGAACCGAAATATGTTGTTTTATAGGCATTCTTACCCGACCATACCGGTTGACCATAGAGGTCGTAGATGGCATCATCACTGGACCCATGGGTTCGACCTGGAACGCATGTAGGGCGAGGAAGGCATCATCGGTGTGAGCTCGACGACGGGTTGCCGAGAGGAGGATGAGGCCTTTTTCTTTTATAGCCATAAGAGAACGCTTAGGGCGTATAACCCAGTGGGAGGCCGCTCCAACATAGTCATGGCCACCTCGAGAAGACCTACAAGGAGCAGGGCAGTCGATGGTAGTAGAGTTGCGACAAAAGTATGCATATGGGTGGTGGAGGGTTGCAGCGCCATAGAGACACAAGAAGGATAGGGTTTTTCCAATACTTCGAATTTAATACGCTATGAATACCTTGAGAATGAATAATTACGAAAAACATGATGGTAGACACGATTTACGACTATACATTTATTTGAAAATTATATAAAGAAATTGACATCATTTAAAAACATACGGATTTTGAGTCAATTATGTTCAAAAAATTGCTAGTGTTGTGTTGAAATGACAAAAATGCTCTATCACTATAACCTTAATATCATCCAGAATTATAATAATACCTTTTACTCTAAATGTAAAAATCTACTTTTTCTTATAATTATATTTTGGTTTTAAAAAATATAGGGTTATTTTCACCTCAATACCCTAACTATTAATTTTTTTCACCTCAATACCCTAACTATTTTTAGTCCCACCTCAATACCCTAGAATGCATTTTTTTCCACTTTCATACCCTAACTTTTTGTGGCACCTCACTCCCCTAAAATGCATTTTTTTTTTCAATTTCATACCCTATAATGCATTTTTTTTGTGGCACCTCACTACCCTAGAATGCATTTTAGTGACATTAAAAACTGATTTTTAAAGAAATTTTGAAAATCAATGGCATGCTTTTGGAAAATTTGATTGTTAGTGAGGGTATTATTAACTTTTTAAGAGTTTTCATCCAAAAATGGATGGCGGGTATGAAAGTGAAAAAAATGCATTCTAGGGTATTGATGTGCCATTAAAAATAGTTAGGGTATTGAGGTGAAAAAAATTAATAGTTAGGGTATCGAGGTGAAAATTACCCAAAAATATATAATCATCTAAAAATGTAAAAATCATATATATAGGGGGCTATCGGCTGCGACTCCATTATATAATGCGACCATGCGACCCTTAATTTGGGCTCGAAGTAGGACAATTTAGACATATTATATTGGTAGAACGCGCCACATGTCACCTTCTGAAAAACACATCTTTTTTAATCAAGTTTAGTAATTTAAGCATCCCGGGTTCGTTTCAACTCCAATTTTCTTCGTTCTTGCACCAATGTTTTTTTCAAGATCTATCTATCAAGATGCATATTGAATATGTTTTGAAATACAAAAAAGAAAAAGAAGATAGGTCCAATATGGCTATGAAAATTGGGTGGTCAAATTGTGGATATAGTGAATGTATGTTCTATATATAGTGAATGGGGATTCCGGATATATCACATTTAGATTTTGGATGTGTAAATTCTGGATAAAAAATGTATACTATGGATGTAAAAATGTAGATTCTGGATATAGAAAACGTATATTTTCGATGTACAAAATATAGATTCTGGACAAAAAGATGTAGATTAACAAACTTTGAGAGGATAGCAACTCCGGCGACGTCTCGGCGAGTTCCGACCACCGACTCGAAAGTTTCACTTCCCTCTAGCTAGAGCACCCATTAGACAAGATTGTTTGAGCTTTAAAAGGAAAGATTAAAGGATTAGAAGAGGGCTCATTAACCATTTCGGGTTGAAACAACATTATTTTTCAGGTAGCAAATTTTGGGAGGGTAGATCTCTTAACTCCAGCAACGTCTCGACGAGTTCCGACCACCTGCGTGAAGGTCTCACTTTCCTCTAGTTGGAATGCCCATTGGACAAGATCGTTTGAGCTTTAAAGGCAAGATTAAAGGCTTAAAAGAGGGATCATTATCCATTTTGGGTTGAAACAGAAACAATATTTTTCAGGTAGCAAACTTTGAGAGGGTAGATCTCCCAATTCCGACGACGTCTCAGTGAGTTCTGACCACCGATGTGAAGGTCTTTATTTTCTGGAATAATGGAATCTATTTTTTGGAATTTAAAAGACCCTTAAGAGGTTGGGAAATTGGAAAATTCAGGTCTCTTTGTAATATACTCAACAATTTTCATCTGGCCTCTTCTAGAGATGACTTTCCTCAATTGAAAATTGCTCAGGCAGGATTTACATTTAGAGCCATGTACACTCATCTTGATCAAAACAATTATCAGGCAACTCCTTGGGCTCAGTGGTTGTGGTCTCCTAGTCTTCCTCCTAAAAATACAGCCTTTGTTTGACTAGTTTGTCATCAAGCCATCCCCACTAAAATGTTCTTGGACAACAGAGGGATACATCTTACCCTCTAAGAGTCTCTTTGTCCATCCTGTCTACTAGAACTTGAAGACTTGAATCACTTGCTTCTGAACTACACAATGTCTTGGAATATTTGAAGCATGGTTTTAAACTGGTGGGGGATTAGTTGTGTATCTCCTAATATTTTAATGGATCTACTACTCAATTGGTCATCCTGGGTTCCTCATTTAGCATCTAAACAATGGAGCAATGTTTTCTTCCTTTCTATTTGGCACATTTGGTTGTCTAGGAATCGGGCTATCTTTAAACATTCTACAGATTCCAACTCTCAGATTCTCCTAAAAATTCAAAGTGCTACTTTTAATCTTGAATGGGCTCAATTTGGGAAATTTTATGCTTTCAGCTTTGATTCTTGGAGAGTCAATCCTTGGTTATGTAGAAGAAGGAAAAGGATCAAACCTATAGCAATTTTGGGTTGACCTCCCTCATTTGCTTGTTGCATCATTTGCTTCTTGGGTTTCTTGGGCAGCAAGTAATGTTTTATCACCACTTTTGAACTTGAGTTTTTGTGGTTTGCTTGATTCTACTGTTGGATTATTATTGTGTCTCTTCTGCAACTACTTGGGGCTTCATTTTATTTGGTTTATGGGTAGTATTGTTGTTGATCTCCCTTTCTCTTTGTAATCTAAGTAGGTTACTATTATGGGATACTTGACTTTGTATTCTCTATTGAGGGTTCTTCCCTTATTCCTGCTATTTTCTCAAAGACTTGAATCAGTGAAATCATTTACTGATAAAGAAAACATCCCAAATAAGCGAAACAGTACTAAAACTTTATTAAAACACGAACTATTGAAACATTTTTTTATCAAACATTAGACAAATGTAGTAAATGAATGGAACAAACTTTAATATATTCTCAAATCATATTTAATCTTTGAAGTACCTTCCTCATGAATTCTTTCTTGTTAGTTGTATTGTCACGCCTACTTCTCCTCTTTGATGTTTGCATTTGATGAGAGCAAATGTATCCCACTTAATTTGATCATGTTCCTTATATTTTTATCTTGTTTGTACTCGTTTATATATATTCAACATTATTTAAAAATTGCACAAAATCTCGTTCATTGTCGATATTTTTCAAGTGTTATAAATATGCTAATCACTGGTCTCATTTTGTAGCTCTTGAAAAAAGAAAAATATCGGTGCAAGAACGAGGTCAATCGGAGCACACGTGAAACGAGATTGAGCGTTTGAAACGTAAAATAAAAAGTGAAAAAATATGCTCCCAAATCCAAATCTGGTGTGACACAGTCCCTTGTTTTCCTGTGCACCCGCGCCTCTCGCAGCCTTTTGATTGGAAAACTAGCGAGCAGAACTGATATGGCCATCCATCTCGCGTACCTGGATTCTTTTTCCCGTTGTTGGATCACTTGACCGCGGATCCAACGCTCTGCAGCCCGGTTGCACGTTATGGTTCGTACTCATGTTCGTACCCGGTCTCTCGCCAAATCCAGCACTCCCTCCCTTGCGTTCCAACTCGCGTGAAATTGAGATTTCAGCCAGAATTTTTTTCCTTCATATATTTTGGCGAGTAGAGCTTTTGGAAAACAGATTTTTACCCATAAGAATTATTTTTCAGCTATTTTAATTCTAGTTCTTCTTCTTCTCTCTATTTTCTTTACTTGTTCTTCATCTTTAAGAGCAAATCTACCATCAAGGGCCATAGTTTTAGCGATCCAAGGAGGTTTCAAGCATTCATGAGCCTCCCACCATCTCCAACTTCTCCATTTTCATGGGTTGAAGCTTTGGAGATTTGGAGATGGTGGGTTTTCAAGATAAAAGAGTTATTGATTGGGGTTTCCAACCCAATTTCGGTTCTAATCTCTACTCTTTTTCTAGTTTTTTTTTTGTAAAGCTAGGATTTTTAGACTGTTTGACTAGGATTTGGACTCCATGACCTTGGATTTGAATCCTTGGTCATGGGTATTGTGTAAATGTTGATTCCTTTTAAGTTGATGCATGGTTTTGTGGTTAATTTGATGTTGGCGACATTATTGGCATGATTTTGGGGGGTTTTGAGCTTAAATAGCATCCACTTGTTTCTATGGGTATTTATCTATATTTAAGCTACTTGATGTTCAAGCATTCTTACTTTGTGTTCGAACTTTCATGATTTTAAACCTGAATGCATGTGCTAGCTATCTCATCTTTTGGGTGTATATCAAGTTCTAGATTAGAATTGGTAAAATGCAAACTTTAGCCATTTAGTGAACTTATCTAGAATTTTCCACATTCACATGTCTTGATATCCTATTGATGAGATAAAAATATGCTAGGATGTGTTTTCTCGATTCTCTTGTGTGTTTCAAGCCGACCGAACGATTTACAAATTTTCCATAATTTTTGTGTACGTTATGTGGATTGATGTTTAGAGCGATCCATGATTCGATTTAGTGTGAGATGAGATTCACTTTTATAGAATTTACTTACGCTTGTGTATTACCAGAATATCGTGATTCGATGTTCTATGTAGTTCGCCTTAAAAATCAGTAACCATATTTATCGTTGGCATTCGTTAAGGATGATTGAACTAGGCGTAGCTAAGTAGATTCATTGAGTGTTTTAAAGTTTACTTACGCTTGCGTATTACCAGAGTTTCGTGATTTGTTACCCTATGTAGTTATACTTTATTTCTGAAATCATCTTGATCGGTGGTGCTCGGTATTCAAGAAGTGAACTTGGCGTAGCTAAGTAGAATCGTCCGTGATTTAGAGTATTACTTATGCTTGTGTATCACTAGAGCTTCGTGATTCGTTGCACTATTTCGGTGTTCATCATTATTGGTGGCATGCAAGAATTAGGAAGTGAATTAGGCGTAGCTAAGTAGATTCACCGAGTGGTGTACACTACATCAGTTTTTTACTTTTGCGACTGGGCACTTTCTATGCCGTCACAGAAGTTGGGTTCCCTACGACTACATATATATAGTCGTAGATGAAGTATTTTGGTCAATTAGTACGCCAAGGATAATGTCATCATAGAGGAAAATGATCTAACTTTTGTGATGCCATAGTGAGCTTGTGCGACGCCATGTTGTAGTCGCAGAAGTAGTAAACCCTTGTAGTGGTAGCTATCTCTACTTGTGGTAGTTAGTAGTGAGAGAGACATGCATGTGTTGCTGTTATTTCTCGTTCGATGATCGATCGAGCTTCGCTCAAGATCATATATCTACACCATATTATGATGGTTTTTCCCGATGATTGGTGGTTCGCATATCGGTCCAGACAATGGTCTTGTGCCCTCTCCCCGTGACTAGTATGAGGTTTATTTCATGGTACCGCATACACAGGAAATTAAGTGTTCTAAGACCATAAGGAAAGAATTTATTTGATTTCACCATTGTTAACCATTGTCATGCATTCATTGTAATTCATGTTTGTTTATACCTGTGAACGACTCTTTGTGTGAATCAAATGTTATGTGTCTTAGGTGGTAGCTTGTATATAGATTTAATTGCCTTCTAGGCTTAAAACAAACCTTTTACTTTTTTTTCGTTTATTTTCCCTTTCGTGGATGTGGAAGTGACAACCCACGTGCCCAGGTTTTAGCTAAATACTAGTGATACCTCTACTCCCTATGGGTTCGACTGGTACTTAACCTTTATAGATTGCTTGATGATCACGTCCTAATGCACGTTAAAAGATGGTTTTGACACATAGTCATCCCCACTCATCAGCATTGTTGCGGTCATTTTAGAGGTAATAATGGTCTTAACCTTTGTCATTCACTAAATTAATTAATTAATTAATAACATTACAAATCACACATATAGACACTAATCATATTTTAAAGCATGCGAAATCATTGTTCTAGAAATAGAAAACATGAATTCGAACTTTAGAACAAAAACGGTGATCGATTATGAACACGTTGAAGTTCAATTAAACTTCAAAACCCAAATTCAAGGCTACAAAACCATACCTTTAATATGATCGTCCGAAAGGCACTTCATTTCGATTTTTAAACCATATTATATGTGCCTTTCGATTCATTACTGTTGGATTAAAATCCATTGGGTGGGCAAATATATGTTTCATGTACGTATTATCACTAAGGCTATAAATACATTTTAAAGTGATCAATTAAACTGTGTATCTAATAGGTATCATTAAGTGGTTATGGAAGTTAAATGTGTAGATACCAAGTTGTAATTTCCTTTGGTTGAGGGGTCTAATTGAAATTACAAATAGTTGGCCATGTAAGAACCACTCCCGGGCAACGCCAGTCAATTATGCGAAAAACAGGAAAATTTAAAATTTTTAAGACAAACACTTAATTGAACCTAAATTTGACCCCGAGGGTCATACCGGACTTAAGTTGACCCCAATATCGACCAAAGTGAGTTCTGGGGGACTCAGGGCAACTTTCTGACCGATTTGGGAAATGTTGACTTTTCGCTGGAAAAGTAAACCGAGCGACGTTTTGGTCCGTTCGAGGCCCGTTTTGGATCCAAAAAGCTTATCCGTCGTCACAGCGGTCTTAGTTGAGCCGTTTCCTTGTAGCCCGTGAAGTTTCGTAATTGCTTGGAAAAAGTGCCCGTTCGAGGCCCGAAACGTCCGAATTTCGCAAATCTGATTGGAAAATATCTCTAGAAGATATTTTCCAAAAAGGTGTGGGACCCACTTGCCACATGTCACCAATGTGGTGGTGTTAGGTTTATTGGACCAAACAAGAAGACTACAAGGACAAGGGGGTTCGGCCAAGGGTTAGAAAAAGAGAAAAAATAGGTTTTAGAGAGAAAAGAAGAGAGAAGAAAGGGAGAGAAAATAGAAGAGTTGTGACGTTTCTCGATCATCAAACCGTTGGATCGTCTCAAAGATAAAAGAATCAAGCTCACACCGTCATTCTCTACGGTGAGCATCTAACCGAATTTCGTTTTATTAAGTTTGGAAGTTAGGGTTTGGTTTGAAACTAGTAGCTTATGGTGGTGTTGAGGTGTGTGGCTCGTTGGAGACGTTTTGGAGCGAGATTGGGACGTTTTCCAGTGACCGGAGGCTCGGGGGAGCTCCGGCCACCGTGCACGGTGGCTGGCCGGAGCTAGGACCGGCCACCACCATGGTGGACCGGCCCAAACCGGCCCTAGCCACCCACGGCCAAAGAGGGTCGTGTGGGGCCCACGTGCTCGGGTGTTCGGGTTTCGTGTTTGGGTGGTTTAGGACGTTCCCCGAGTCATTAATCTACACCCGGATCGAAATTTGGAATTAAATTGTGAAAGTTGTAATTGACGGGTTTAGGAACTTTAAACGCAAATTAAATTACTCGGAAGTCGGAAATCGATTCCATCGAGTGCATAGGAACCCTTGAATTATTCTAAGACCGTAGAAACGAAAACAGGAATTTTCGGAGCCCCGGAAGGACGTTTTCAAAACCCGGGCAGATTCGCCATGTCGGGCGAATCGGGCTTTTCCGGGTCCATTATCGAAAATGTCGAGTAATTGGGAAGTTTGGGAGTGATCGACATTGTCGGGGTTACTTTTGGGCGTCAAGTTTATTAAAATTCAGTTTATGCCTGCAATCTTAAAAGCGTTTAAAATTGTGTTCTTATTAGATCGTGCCACCGACAGACGAAAGGGAAAGCTAGGCGAGTGATCGAGATCACGCCGGAGCTTGTTTGTGAGCTTTTGGAGAAAGCATACGAGGTAGGGAAAAGTAGCCGGATCTCGGCCCTAACTAGGGAAAGTTAACAGTAGAAATGCATGTGACACTTGGGTGTCGTGGGTTAAGTAAGTTTATCGAACAATAGAAAGGCAGGCGACACCGGGTGGTGTCGTATGATACGGAAACGTATCGAACAATAGAAATGCATGTGACACTTAGTAGTGTCGTAGGAGTAGTGAACTTTCGATATTAGAATTACTGAAGGCATTGGGTTATGCCCGGAAGTTGATTGTTTAGTTTGTGTCTTGGGTGGCCATGAGAACCCGTGTTTTATTGTTGGTGTCTTGGGTGGCCATGAGTGACTGTTGGGTTGTTGAACCCGTGTTATTTTATTGTTGGTGTCTTGGGTGGCCATGAGTGCCCGTGAGGTTGTTGAACCCGTGATATTTTATTGTTGGTGTCTTGGGTGGCCATGAGTGCTCATGGGGTTGTTGAACCCGTGTTATTTTATTGTTGGTGTCTTGGGTGGCCATGAGTGTCCGTGGGGTTGTTGAACCCGTGTTTGGTTGTTGGAGTCTTGGGTGGCCATGAGTGCCCGTGGGGTTGTTGAACATGTGTGTTGTTGTTGTTGACTTTGGTTGTGGACAGTCTCTGCCCGAGGTTGGGGGCCCACCTGACAAGAAAGGGGTCCCGTGGTTCGCACGCGTGTGCATTGTTTAGACGAGGTTGGGGGCCCACCTGACAAGAAAGGGGTCCTGGGGCCACGTGTCGTGGGGCTTGGCCCGCCTTTCGGGTTAACCACCGGAAAAGGGGTGCATTCATCGGCGATGGAGGGTTTATCCCCTTCCGACTAGCTATCGGAAAAGTAGCTTTGTATATATCGCTAACAGGTCGACCGCCTGGCCCGACAGAGACTGGGGGAAGTTGCTTGGGGCAGGCTCAAGCCCAGCCGGTTGGCAACCGGTACTGAGCAGCTGGAGTGAGATCCTTTGTGATCTTGTTTGGTGTGCGATCCTTTGTGATCTTGGGTGTTGCGTGGTTGTCTTGATGTCCTTGGTGGAGGTCGTAACCGCTGTGTCGGGTCTACATTACGTGTCCGAGTGTTGAGTCGGTTGAGGAAGGTAATAGTTTGTGTGTCAGTCGGGTTATTTGAGTTTGGGGATAGTAGTCCCCGGTGTTGGGTTTGTTGTTGGTGTTACCAGCATTGTCTGCTAAGTATGCCGTAGTCAGTTTGTTATTCGTGGTGGTGAGCGAACGCTCACCCCTAGCTGCTTTTCCTACAGGTACTGGTCGCGGGACGGACTAGGTGAGCTGCCGAAGCTTCAAGAGCTAGGAGCGGGAGTCCGGGTTTACTTTTGAGTCTAGCGACGTACGCCTTGTATTTGTCCGCTTGTTGGGACGTACTTTTGAGTTGTAAATAATTATTTTGGTTAAGTAAATGGTGGTTTTAAAGTGATTTATTTAAAAGGTTTGAAAATGTTTTATTGTTTTAAACGTTCACGTTCCGGGTTCGGTTCTACTGAATTTGGGGCGTGACAGGCCAACTAAGCATTGGTCATCTATAAATATATGATTATGGTCCCAAATGGAGTACTTGAATTCTCCTCTTTTTTCTCACCCCCATTGGAAGATCCATAATCTTGTTCTTCTTCTTCAAGTGATCTCGGATGGCTTCAAGTAAGTAACCTTTAATTATTTCCGCTGCTTTACTTTCATGTTCCTATTAGTTCAACAAAGACTCTAAAGTATGGTTCGAGTATATGGATTAACAATTTGATTGTTGCTTTGGTTGAGCCATAAATCCCCTAAGTAGAACCAACAACTGGTATCAGAGCAAACTTTGTTGAATTAATGGTGAACTTTGTGTTCTTGAAACTTAATTAAGGTTGCATGTCATTAATTCCTTCTTGCATGTCATTGTATTTGAAGGATCTAAAGTTTTTAAGGTTAAGAGTTTTGATCAATGTTCATTTTGATCACTTTTTGGGTACATGCAAGCATTCGTGTTTGTGTACCATCGATTTCTTTCATGCATACCATCGATTTGCTTCATGCATGTCAATGGATTCGAAGGATCTAAAGGTTTTAATGTTAAAGCTTTGATCGATGTTAATTTCGATCACTTTTGGAGTACATGCAAGCATTCATGGTTAACGTCTTTGATATACAAAGATTAAGGCTTTTCAAATGCATTCATAGTAGTTAACTTGGTTGCATGATGTATTGGTTAAGTTTTGAAACCAACTCTATACAGAATAAATTTTCAAGAAAATTTGGTGTATCTTAGAGTTGATGAGTTGATTTTAATTCAAATAAAAGTTTAGAAGCGCTCTTGTACATAATTCTTTCACGAATTATTTTTGGTGGCTTCTTAAAAATTAAAGGATTGGTTACAAGTAAAGTTTAGAAGCCATTTCTGTATACAAAATTTATTTTCAAGAAAACTCGGTGATTTCTTAAAGTTGATGACATGAGTTTTACTTACTTGATTTAAGTTCTTGAATTTGGTTTTGCATAATTTTATTATGCATGTGAGTAAGAATGGTATAGTTGTATTTATTCTTTGCTCCTTGTTAAGTTTCAGTTTATGGCATGATTTTATTTTTAAATTGTGCAAATTTAGTTTCGGAAACAGTAAAATTCAGATTTAGGTGATGTCTGGTATTTCGTGAATTAATTGAAGCACAATATCGCCAAAGTGACCTCTTGTGTTTAGATTGGTTTATTGAAATATTAAGATGTTTTTGTCTTTGTTATCCATGTGTGTACCTAACGGATCCAAAGGCGAGTTGATATTTGGCCGGATTTTTTTTTGATAAGCGAAAAATTTATCAAGCAATTGTTCTATAAGACTATAGAACAAAGCAAGAAACGATCCAAAAAGACCTTTCCCTCATACCAATACAGCTACAAAGAGCGGAAACAGAACCCGAACAAACAAGACGTAAACAAAACATCTTGCCTAATTCCTCTCTGGGTTCAAACAGGTAAAACGATTAGAAACCGGAACAGGGGATAAAGCTTGATCTGAAGTCGGTTTCAGGCGATCCCTATCCTTCATGCCATCAAGATTATTCTTGTACTGGTCGAGCGCCAAAGCACAGAGATTAATAGCCTTTTTACCAACTTTCGAACTGTAACTCCAAATACCCGAGCTATCTCTTTTGGCAACGTCAACAATGAAACGTCCCGTTTTATCTTCAGCAAAAGTCCTGGCTCCTGTCTTATACACAACGATTGGCTGGGCAATCACCTTCGACTGACACTTCTTTGGGCGTCCACGTCTATTTGGCCCAACCCCAGAGATCGGTAATTTTGCCAAGGCTTCCTTCCACGGACTACCTTGAAACCCGACTTTCAGAGCTGGTTCAACGCCCCGAATGTCCTGTGCTTCTATACCCTAGCCCACAGTTAATGGGCCCAAATCGGTCCCAATTCGATTAAAGACGGTAGCCAAACGTGGATCCTCAACGGCCAGCAACTGAGCCTTTTCAGATGGGCTTATTTCACTCGAAAGCCCGACTGAAACAGGCCCAGAACGCAGGCCCAAATCGACCAGATCAGTTGCCTCACCATCCTGGTCACGGTCAGTCCCAGGGCCCAAATTTGCATTCAAACCCCCAGGCCCAGTATCAAGCCCAGGATCAGCGAGATCAAAATTCAGAGTTGCAGCCGGAGACGATATCTCTTCCGTGATCTGCGCCGAAACTGTATCGATCGCAATCCCTGGAATCAATTTCGAAATCTCTTGGTTTCAAAATTGAAACCCCTTGAATTATGGGATCAACCCCTGAAACGGGGGAGAGTGACAGTGATCGAGGATTATCGCCGGAAACTAGAGCAGACGGCAACGAGAAAATCGCCGGAGAGGATCTATCCACTTCGCAAGTCCCTCTAGAACACGCCAACCCTGTTTCTACCGTCCGAGAAACTTCCCCGGAGCACAGATTCTGGGCAGTACACTAAACAGAGTCGGTGCTCTGTTTTTCACACCAGACTGGTTCAGTCGCCGGAGAACACAAACGACACTGAGAAAAGGCCACGAACAAGACGTGCCCTTTAGCCTTATACCCATTTAGGGTCTCGATTGCCTGGGAAGCAGCCGTCTTCGACGTAAAACGAACGAAACCAAAATAAAAGCCTTGCCTGTTTGCTTTCTTCAAAACTGAAAGTGATACAATGTCACCAAATGATGAATGCAAAGCCCGAAACCACTCTTCCGATGAACCATACGACAGATTTCGAATGTATAGTTCTATACTGTATCACTCTCAATGTACTGTGCCGGTGTTCGTCGTTGGCGACTCGCTACTCTGTCCGTACACACGCCACCAACGGCCGATTGTTCCCCTTCCTTTAATCCAGGGACCTTCGAAGGAGCAAAGGAAGATAAACTCTTAACCTCACCTGGGATCCCAGCACCCGTCCCTGGATCAAGGGTGTTGCTTAGTTCAACGCCTCCGTGGGCCAGAATTTTGGCCGGGCGATCTTTGACACGAGCACGCTTCTTGACCGGGACCGGCTGCTCGCCACCTCCATGGACCACTTGCGTGGGAACTGGTTCCTGAGTGCTGGCCGGACAAGCCTTGGGTTCCTTGGCCGGACGAACCATCTTTGCAGGTGTAAAGATGGCTCTGTACTCTTTGTAAGGAGACAACAGAGTTGACCAAAAAGAAGAGAAGCCATCAAGCTCAAACTTACCGGGGAAGCTCTTTCGGCCAACGCGTTGAGAGTGTTTCAACTTCATAGTCGTTCTTATTTGGCCATATTTCAACTGACAATTGTGGTGGTAAACGTGTGACAATATTAAGGTGCTTTGAGTGAGCAATTCTATGTAAGCATACACTGATATTCCCAAAGGATATGTGTGTGTTTGACATATATTTCTAATGTTTGATCACTACAACAAGAGTACCGCTTGCTGTTAATGCTAATATTTCCAAAGGATGGGCATTAATGTGGCGCTTGGTATCTTGGGTGGGAGTCACCATTAATTTGATTATTTTTCTACTCAGGATTTTGATGTGAGCTTATTTTTTGTATTGCTTTGTTAAATTTCAGCTAGTTCTTCTGTTGTATCTATATCTGCTAGCATGTATTCGATGTCAATGCTTAATGGTGCGAATTTTAAAGACTGGAAAGGACATTTAGAAATAGTGCTTGGTTTCATGGACGTTGACCTTGCGTTAAGGGAAGAACAACCCGCACCTCTCACTACAGAATGCAAACCTGATGATAAAAGGTATTTTGAGATGTGGGAGCGTTCAAACCGCATGTGTCTCATGATGATGAAACACACTATTCTAGAAGCCTTTAGAGGGTCAGAATCCGAAGGGATTACTAAGGCTAAGGTTTTCCTTGACAAAGTCAAAAAGCGTTTTGCTAAAAACGATAAGGTTGAAATGACTTCAATTCTGACATCTTTGCTGAAGATGAAGTATAAGGATCAAAGAAATGTAAGAGAGCACATTATGGAAATGTACCACATTGTTTCCAGACTTAAGGCATTAAAGATCGAGCTCTCTGAGGAATTGCTCATTCTTATGGTTCTTGTATCTCTTCCTAGGCAGTTTAACCAATTTAAAATTAGTTATAACTGTCAAAAGGAGAAATGGACTCTAAACGAGCTCATTTCTTATTGTGTTCAAGAGGAAGAGAGACTAAAACAAGATAAGTATGAAAGTGCTCATTTGACAAGTACCTCTAAAGATAAGGGCAAGAAAAGTAAAGTTGAGTCTCAAACTCGCAAGGCTCCAATTTAGGCTGCTAAAGGTCAAGTGCAAAAGAAACAGATACAGGCTGAAAATGTCTGTTACTTTTGCGAGAAACCTGGACATATCAAGAAAGATTGTCCCAAATATCTTGTTTGGCGTGCAAAGAAGGATATGAATCTTCCTTTGTTCTGTTCTAAGGTTAATTTAGCTTCAGTACCTAGAAGCACTTGGAGGATGGATTCAGCTGCCAGCACTCATATAAGTGTTTCTATGCCGGGTTGCTTTAGCTACCAAAAGCCAAGTGATGGTGAAAGAAACATCTTTTAGGGCGATGGAAAATCGGTAGAAGTTGAAGCAATTGGACATTTTAGGTTGTTGTTGTTAAGTACTGGTTGTTATTTGGACTTAAAGGACACTTTCTTGTATCGTCTTTTAGACGAAATTTGGTTTCCGTTCCGGTAATGGACAAATCAGGATATTGTTGTTGTCACGCCCCAAATTCAGTAAAACCGAACCCGGAACGCGAACGGTAAAACAATAAAATCATTTTCAAACCTATTAAATAAATCGCTTAAAATCACCATTTAGTTACTTAATATAATAGTTTACAACTCAAAAGTACGTCCAAACAAGCGGACAAAAGACATGGCGTACGTCGCTAAACTTAAAAGGAAACCCGGACTCCCGCTCCCAGCTCTCCAAGCTTCGAGAGCTCACCTAGTCCGTCTCGCGACCAGTACTTGTAGGAAAAGCAGCTAGGGGTGAGCGTTCGCTCAACACCACGGATACCAGACTGACTACGACATACTAGCAGACAATGCCGGAAACACCAACAACAAACCCAACACCGGGGACTACTATCCCCAACTCAAGTAACCCGACTGACACACAATCATTTACCATCCCCAACCGACTCAACACTCGGACACGTGATGTAGACCCGACACAACGGTTACGACCTCAACCCAAAGACACAGAAGATAACCACGCAACACCCAAGATCACAAAGGATCGCACACTAAACAAGATCACAAAGGATCGCACTCCAGCTGCTCAGTACCCACGCAACTTTTCCCGACACGCAGTCGGATCAGGCGGTCGACCTGTCGCACTTTTCCCGACACGCAGTCAGATCAGGCGGTCGACCTGTCACACCCCATCCTCAGGCAACCACAATCACAATCACAAGCAAAGTTCAACAAACAGCAACAACACCGGTTTAACACTCCACAGGCACTCATGGCCACCCAAGACACACCAACAGTAAAATACGGGTTTAACAACCCCACGGGCACTCATGGCCACCCAAGACAAACCAACAGTAAAATACGGGTTTAACGACCCCACGGGCACTCATGGCCACCCAAGACACACCAACAGTAAAATACGGGTTTAACAACCCCACGGGCACTCATGGCCACCCAAGACAAACCAACAGTAAAATACGGGTTTAACGACCCCACGGGCACTCATGGCCACCCAAGACACACCAACAGTAAAATACGGGTTTAACAACCCCACGGGCACTCATGGCCACCCAAGACACAAACTAAACAATCAACCTCCGGGCATAATCAAATGCCTCCAGTAATTCTAATATCGATCAGTTCACTGCTCCTACGACACTACTAAGTATCACATGTATTTCCATTGTTCGATACGTTCCCGTATCATACGACACCACCCGGTGTCGCCTGCCTTTCTATTGTTTGATAAACTTACTTAACCCACGACACCTAAGTGTCACATGCATTTCTACTGTTAACTTTCCCTAGTCAGGGCCGAGATCCGGCTACTTTTCCCTACCTCGTATGCTTTCCCAAAAGCTCACAACCAAGCTCCGGCGTGATCACGATCACTCGCCTAGCTTTCCCTTTCCTCTGTCGGTGGCACGATCTAATAAGAACACAATTTAAAACACCTTTAAGTTCGCAAGCATAAACTAAATTTGAATACACTTGAATGCAACCCCGACAATGTCGATCACTCCCAAACTTCCCAATTACTCGACATTGTCGATAATGGGCTCGGAAAAGCCCGATTCGCCCGACATGGCGAATCTGCCCAGGTTTTGAAAACGCCCTTCCGGGGCTTCGAAAATTCCTGTTTTTGTTTCTACTATCTTAGAATAATTCAAGGGTTCCAACGCAATTGACGGAATCAATTTCCGACTTCCTAGCAATTTAATTCGTGTTTAAAGTTTCGAAACCCGTCAATTCCAACTTTTACAATTTAATTCCAAAATTCGTTCCGGGTGTGGATTAACGACTTGGGGAACGTCCTAAACCACCCGAACACGAAAACCCGATACCCGAGCATGTGGGCCCTACCCGGTCCTTAAGACCCGAGGGTGGTTGGGCCGGTTCACCATGGTGGTGGCCGGTCCTAGCTCCGGCCAGCCACCACCCCAACTCCGGCAGCCACCATACACTGTGGCCGGAGCTCCCCTGAGCCTCCGGTCACCGGAAAACGTTCATCTTTCGCTCCAAAACGTCTCCAACGAACCACACACCTCAACTCACCCATAGTTTACTCGTTTTAACCCAAACCCTAAACTTTAAACGTACTAAAACGAAAATCGAACGGGTACTCACCGTAGGGAATGATGACGGGAACTCGATTCTTCAATCGTTGAGACGATCCGTTGGTTGGATCGTCGGGAAATCCCTAAACTCCAACCCTTTCCTTCTCTTTTCTCCCTTTTCTCCTTCTCTTTTCTCTCTCCATTTTCTCTCTCTAAATTTCCTCTTTTTTTTGTAAGTGGCCGACACCTCATCTGCTATCTTCTAGATAATTTTTCAGTCATATTCGCGAAATTCGGTCGTCTCGGGCCCCGAACGGGCACTTTTTCCAAGAAATTACGAAACTTCATGGGCTACAAGGAAACGGCTCAACTAAGACCGTTGTGACGACGGCTAAGCTTTTTGGATCCAAAACGGACCTCGAACGGACCGAAACGTCGCTCGGTTGACTTTCCCAGCAAAAAGTCAACCTTTCCCAAATTGGTCAAAAAGTTGTCCTGAGTCCCCCGGAACTCACTTTGGTCGATGTTGGGGTCAACTTAAGTCCAATATGACCCTCGGGGTCAAATTTATGTTCATTTAAGTGTCTGTCCAAATTTTTTAAATTTTCCTGTTTTTCGCCGATTTGACTGGCGTTGACCGAGAGCGATTCTTACAATCTACCCCCCCCCATAAAGGGATTTCGTCCGCGAAATTAAAAACCGACGTACCTCAGGAGTCGAACAGACCTGGGTACTTCGCGCGAGCCTCGTCCTCGCGCTCCTAAGTCGACTCGGCCTCGTGGTGTCGCCACTACACCCGTACTAGGCGGATAACCTTGCCACGCAGGACCTGCTCCCGTGTGTCCATGATTCAAACCGGCTGCTCCTCATAGGAGACATCGTCAGCCACCTCGATATCTGCCCACTCAATGACGTGGGAGGGGTCCGCATTGTACGGCCACAACTGGGACACGTGGAAGATGTTATGAACTCTCCTAAGTTGCGGTGGTAACGCCAGACGATAGGCCACTGCTCCCACTCTGCTCAAGATCTCGAAAGGGCCAATATACCGTAGGGCTAACTTGACCCCGCTGCGTCTGAACCGTACCAGTCCACCTTTCGGACTCACCTCTAGGGATACATGGTCACCGACTGCAGACTCGAGAGGTCGGCGCCGTTAGTCAGCATAGCTCTTGCTGACTCTACGCGGTCTTTAACCGCTCACGCTTCGGCACGACCAACTCAGCTGTCTCTCGGACCAGTTCTAGACCCAGTAAATTCTTATTCCTCACTTCTGCCCAACACACGGGCGATCAACACGGCCTACCATACAACGCTTCGAACGGTACCATCCTGATACTGGCCTGTAAGCTGTTGTTGTAGGCGCACTCGGCTAACCGCTCACGAAATCCATCGTGACGTACCCCCATTTCCACTGTGCAACCCGTAGTGGTTGCAATAATCCAACGGGACGCTGTGGTACGGCTCTCATCTGCTGACGAGTGAGGCACCGCGATACTAAATCCGCAACCGCCCTCCGCATCCCGCTCCACTAGATATGTCGCCTGATGTCGCGCTCCTCTTAGTGCTACCCACGTGCACTGTCCGACGCGAATGATGCCACTCTCGCATCTCGTCGCCTCCACCGTTACTCGGTACAAACAAACCTCCGTGATACCGTAACTCCCAATTAGCACGACGATCCCAGCCCTCGGCGTCAACACCGCCGGCAACTCTCTCTCGGATCTCTGTCGTCTCGACATCCACCGACTGTGCCCCTATCCCCCGACCAAGCAGTGAGGGCTGGGCCACCAATGAGCACATGGCTACGCCACCAGTAACCTCCTCTAGCTCAAGCCCAACGTGTCCAGTTCCCCCATCATGTCCCATTCTCGGACTGATATGCTAGCAAGGCTCAGAACCGACTTTCTACTCAGGGTGTCGGCGACCACATTCGCCTCACCCGGATGGTAAAGTAGCTCAAAGTCGTACTCCTCAAGTAGCTCCATCTATCGGCGCTGGCCCATGTTCAGGTCTCGTTGGGAAAGGATGCACTTAAGGCTCTTGTGACCCGAGAACACCTGAAATCTCCCGCCATACCGATAATACCGCCAGCCTTTCAGCGCGAACACTAATGCTGCTAATTCCAGGTCATGGGTAGGATAGTTGCGCTCGTGCGTCTTCAACTGGCTGAAGCCATAAGCAACAACTCTACCCAAATTCATCAGTACGCAGCAATGTCCTTCCCCGGACGCGTCACAATAGACCTCATACCCGAACCCGCGCTCTGGCACTATCAACACTTTGGAGCGGTAGCCAGACGAGCCTTCAGCTCCATGAACGCACGTTCACAATCCTCTATCCACACAAACCCGACTCCCTTGCGCGTCAAAAGAGTCATAGGAGCAGCTAGTCGCGCAAAGTCCTAGACAAACCGCCGATTAATATCCTGCCAGCCCCAAGAAGCTGCGGATCTCGAAAACGCTCGTGGGCCGCGCCCATTTCAAAAGCGCGTCGATCTTCGCCGGATCGACCAATACACCATCACGGGACACAATGTGACCGAGGAATCTCACCTCAGCGAGCCAAAACTCGCACTTCTCCAGGTTGGCGTATAGCTGATGTGTGCGCAACAGGGTCAGAACCCCCCTCAGATGCTCCTTAGGCGCGACCTCGTTCTACGAGTAGGTCAAGATGTCGTCTACAAACACCACCATAAATTGATCTAAGAACGGCCGGAATATACTGTTCATCAGATCCATGAACGCTGCAGGTGCGTTCGTCAGTCCAAACGGCATCACCAAGAACTCGTAATGCTCAAAGCGTGTCCGGAGTGCAGTCTTTGCGACGTCCCCCTCTCGGACTCGCAACTGGTAATATCCGGATCGTAGGTCGATCTTCGAGAAGCATGTCGACCCTCTCAACTGGTCGAACAAGTCGTCAATTCTCGGCATCGGGTATCTGTTCTTCACCGTAACCTGGTTCAGCTTCCGGTAGTCGACGCACATCCGAAGCTCTCCACTCTTCTTATTCACGAAGAGTGCTGGGGCTACCCACGACGATGTGCTCGGACGGATAAACCCCTTCTCCCGAAGCTCCTCGAGCTGACGCCTCAACTCGATCAACTCGACTGGCGCGAACCTGTAAGGCGCCATCGATATCGCTGCCGTTCCCGACACCAGGTCAATCCCGAACTCCACCTCACGAACTGGTGGCAACCCACTCAACTCCTCCGGAAGGACCTCGGGGAACTCGCACACCACTCGTGGTAACTCTCGGCTCTGCACGGCCGATACTTCCTCCACTGCGGACAAAGTCGACAGGAGAACTCCGCTCTTACTGCCCAGAATACACGAACCTTTCGTGGTGCCTGTTGACACCGTCACTCGTCGTCAGTAACATTCGATATTGGCTCGGCACATCGCCGGCCAATCCATTCTCAGGATCACGTCAAAGGCTGTCATTTCGTAAGTATCCTTCCCACGGATACACGCACAAGCTCAGCCGCTGCCGAACCTCACGGAACCTTGCGGTCTCTCTAAGACCTCGCTCCTCTACCGTCGTCGTGCCTACCAACTCCGAACATACCCGAATCCTCGGGTTAAGGACTCGATCCAGCATCTGGGCTCTTGAGCCCTCTCTCGAACCTCCCATATCAGTTCACTTCTCTAACTCCGCAGGCACGACAGACCCTAGTGAACACCACATCACCCCCAACTGGCGTATCCAGACGCATTGGTGGACTCAACGGCTCTAAACTCTGCCCCAACATCTTAGCACCACTCGACGAAGCAGACGAGTGTGACACCCCGGTATCCAACAAAACTGACGCCCAAATCAGAGACCGAACAACCCCTCCATTAGTCACTCCGGTAAAGTCTAGCACAACCCTCACACGGTTCTCTATGCATTTAGTTATAACATTCCGCAACCCAACCAGTACTCGCCACTCGTCCCCAATCTAACCAGGGCAAACCACTACCTCAAAACCTGATACCAAAATGTCACGCTGCTCAAGCCATTAATACCTCAAATACTCTCTCACGTAAGGGATACCTCGAAACGGGGATTATGTTCTCAATTCAGCAAATCACTATTGCTCACAACCTCAATACCCCAATTGCCCGATCACGTAGGGAAACCTCAACGGGGATCCTATTCTCAATTCCGCAAGCCACTATTGCTCACAACCTCGATACCCTAGTTACTCGATCATGTAGGGAACCTCAAATAACCCATTCACATGAAGGAAACCTCAAACCACCCGTTCACGCGAGGGAAACCTCGAATAACCCATTCACGTGAAGGAAACCTCGAACCACCTGTTCACGTAAGGGAAACCTCGAACACCCGTTCACATAGGGGAAACCTAGTTCGTATGGCGCCGCAGCGCACCAACCCTAACCCCTCTCCGTGGTGAGACTCTCACACCGAGACGCTGTATCACTACCGTAGGTTATTGATGAGTCTCGAACCTAAGACCTCACCCTTTAATACCGAACTTACAACCTCTACAACCAACACAACCGTGAACACAGCCACGCAAAACCAACACTCAAATTGCACAAACAAGATGGTGGAACAAGACAGGAATCACGGATCCGTGACAGACCCCGTCACGGTTGGGGTCACGGAGCCGTGACGAAGGCCCAAAACTCGCCAAAACACGCTGCTCCGTCACAGATCCGTGACAGGGTCTGTGACGCTCGCGCATGCCTATTTCCAAAATTGTTTCAGACTCGATTCTTACCCCTTTTTAACCCCAAAAACAGTTTTAAGCGTCACACACGCTCGATCACCAAATTACCGACCACACGCACAACGACTCACATACAATTTCAAGTCACCCAACCTCAAACACAAGCCGACAAGGCCAACCAAAATCAAAACACACCCACCGGGCCAACAAATTTCAAAACACGCCCACCGGGCCAACCAATTTAAACACACGCCCACCGGACCAACCAATTCAAACACACGCCCACATGGCCAACCAATTTTAAAACCAATTTTAAAACTTTCTCCTTTTCATTATAAAACCTCATTTCTTGACATCACGTAGTTACAACCCGGTCCAGGCGTCCCCGAACTACATTGTACTCACTCGATGTCAACACCGTCACGTTCGACTACAGGAGCGCTCCTGAGTCGAGTCGCGACAGCTTAAAAACGTTTCACGCAGCAACACACAATCAATATGCCAGTAATAATAATACTGCGCATACACACAATCATAAACAAGACTCAAGTCCCTACGGGTCTACACTCGGTTTCCGACTTGCGTACCCAACGCACGACGGGACTTTTACTGACTCGACTCTCGCACCTAATTGACGTACAGTCCGATGTGTGAAACCTCGAGCTCTGATACCAAGCTGTCAAGCCCCAAATTCAGTAGAACCGAACCCGGAACGCGAACGGTAAAACAATAAAATCATTTTCAAACCTTTTAAATAAATCGCTTAAAATCACCATTTAGTTACTCAAAATAATAGTTTACAACTCAAAAGTACGTCCAAACAAGCGGACAAAAGACATGGCGTACGTCGCTAAACTCAAAAGGAAACCCGGACTCCCGCTCCCAGCTCTTCAAGCTTCGAGAGCTCACCTAGTCCGTCTCGCGACCAGTACCTGTAGGAAAAGCAGCTAGGGGTGAGCGTTCGCTCACCACCACGGATACCAGACTGACTACGACATACTAGCAGACAATGCCGGAAACACCAACAACAAACCCAACACCGGGGACTACTATCCCCAACTCAAGTAACCCGACTGACACATAATCATTTACCATCCCCAACCGACTCAACACTCGGAAACGTGATGTAGACCCGACACAACGGTTACGACCTCAACCCAAAGACACAGAAGATAACCACGCAACGCCCAAGATCACAAAGGATCGCACACCAAACAAGATCACAAAGGATTGCACTCCAGCTGCTCAGTACCCACGACACTTTTCCCGACACGCAGTCGGATCAGGCGGTCGACCTGTCGCACTTTTCCCGACACGACGGTCGGATCAGGCGGTCGACCTGTCGCACTTTTCCCGACACGACGGCCGGATCAGGCGGTCGACCTGTCGCACTTTTCCCGACACGCAGTCAGATCAGGCGGTCGACCTGTCACACCCCATCTTCAGGCAACCACAATCACAATCACAAGGAAAGTTCAACAAACAGCAACAACACCGGATTAACACTCCACAGGCACTCATGGCCACCCAAGACACCAACAGTAAAACACGGGTTCAACAACCCCACGGGCACTCATGGCCACCCAAGACACCAATAGTAAAACACGGGCTCAACAACCCCACGGGCACTCATGGCCACCCAAGACACACCAACAGTAAAATAAGGGTTTAACAACCCCACGGGCACTCATGGCCACCCAAGACAAACCAACAGTAAAATACGGGTTTAACGACCCCACGGGCACTCATGGCCACCCAAGACACACCAAAAGTAAAATACGGGTTTAACGACCCCACGGGCACTCATGGCCACCAGAGACACACCAACAGTAAAATACGGGTTTAACAACCCCACGGGCATTCATGGCCACCCAAGACACAAACTAAACAATCAACCTCCGGGCATAATCAAATGCCTCCAGTAATTCTAATATCGATCAGTTCACTGCTCCTACAACACTACTAAGTGTCACATGCATTTCCATTGTTCAATACGTTCCCGTATCATACGACACCACCCCGTGTCGCCTGCCTTTTTCTATTGTTTGATAAACTTACTTAACCCACGACACCCAAGTGTCACATGCATTTCTACTGTTAACTTTCCCTAGTCAGGGCCGAGATCCAGCTACTTTTCCCGACCTCGTATGCTTTCCCAAAAGCTCACAACCAAGCTCCGGCGTGATCACGATCACTCGCCTAGCTTTCCCTTTCCTCTGTCGGTGGCACGATCTAATAAGAACACAATTTAAAACACCTTTAAGTTCGCAAGCATAAACTGAATTTGAATACACTTGACGCCCAAATGCAACCCCGACAATGTCGATCACTCCCAAACTTCCCAATTACTCGACATTGTCGATAATGGGCTCGGAAAAGCCCGATTCGCCCGACATGGCGAATCCGCCCGGGTTTTGAAAACGCCCTTACGGGGCTCCGAAAATTCCCGTTTTTTTCTACTATCTTAGAATAATTCAAGGGTTCCAACGCAATTGACGGAATCAATTTCCGACTTCCGAGCAATTTAATTCACGTTTAAATTTTCGAAACCCGTCAATTCCAACTTTTACAATTTAATTCCAAAATTCGTTCCGGGTGTGGATTAACGACTTGGGGAACGTCCTAAACCACCCGAACACGAAAACCCGATACCCGAGCATGTGGGCCCCACCCGGCCCTTAAGACCCGAGGGTGGTTGGGCCGGTTCACCATGGTGGTGGCCGGTCCTAGCTCCGGCCAGCCACCACCCCGACTCTTGCAGCCACCATACACGGTGGCTGGAGCTCCCCCGAGCCTTCGGTCACCGGAAAACGTTCATCTTTCGCTCCAAAACGTCTCCAACGAACCCCACGCCTCAACTCACCCATAGTTTACTCGTTTTAACCCAAACCCTAAACTTTAAATGTACCAAAACGAAAATCGAACGGGTACTCACCGTAGGGAATGATGACGGGAACTCGATTCTTCGATCGTTTAGACGATCCGTTGGTTGGATCATCGGGAAATCCCTAAACTCCAACCCTTTCCTTCTCTTTTCTCCCTTTTCTCCTTCTCTTTCCTCTCTCCACTTTCTCTCTCTGAATTTCCTCTCTTTTTTGTAAGTGGCCGACACCTCATCTGCCAATTCCATTTTGTTTTGTTCAAAACTAAGACACTTTTACCATATTTACAAAACTAACATCACCTTTCCATTTCTTTGTTTTGTTCAATGTTACCTAACACCACCACATTGGTGACATGTGGCAAGTGGGTCACACCCCTTTTTGGAAAATATCTTCTAGATATTTTTCAGTCAGATTCGCGAAATCCGGCCGTCTCGGGCCCCGAACAGGCACTTTTTCCAAGAAATTATGAAACTTCATGCGCTACAAGGAAACGGCTCAACTAAGACCGCTGTGATGACGGATAAGCTTTTTGGATCCAAAACAAACCTCGAACGGACCAAAACGTCGCTCGGTTGACTTTTCCAGCAAAAAGTCAACCTTTCCCAAATTGGTCAGAAAGTTGCCCTGAGTCCCCCGGAACTCACTTTGGTTGATGTCGGGGTCAACTTAAGTCCGGTATGACCCTCGGGGTCAAATTTATGTTCATTTAAGTGTCTGTCAAAAAAATTTAAATTTTCCTGTTTTTCGCCGATTTGACTGGCGTTGACCGGGAGCGGTTCTTACAGTTGTTCCTTTGGAAACAATAAGTTAAGTGTGCCTTTTAATTTAAATGTTATTGGAACCGGTTACTTAAGTGCTTATGACAACCTTTATTTTTTGTAAACAATTGCATCGTATAATGAAACCTTGCATGTGGAATCACGTGGTACTAAGCGCAAATTAAATAAGGAAACTTTAGCAACATTATGGCACAAGCGTTTAGGCCAAATCTCAAAAGATAGAATGGAACGCCTTTTTTCGGATGGTATTATGGAACCCCTTGACTTCATGGACTTTGAAGTATGCATCGATTGCATCAAGGGAAAACAAACCAAAAGAAGGAGATGAGGTGCCAACAGATCTTCGGACGTCTTAGAATTGATTCATACGGATATTAGTGGACCATTCCCTACGCCTTCTTGGAATGGTGAACAATATTTCATATCATTCATAGACGATTACTCACGTTATGGGTACCTATATCTCATTCATGAGAAGTCTCAGTCACTGGACGTGTTCAAAGCTTATAAGGTTGAAGTTGAGAATCAACTCGGCAAAAGAATTAAGAAGGTAAGGTCTGATCGTGGTGGTGAATGCTACGGTAGAAATGATGGATCAAGAGAGCTACGTCCAGGACCATTTGCTGAATTCGTAGAGGAATGTGGTATTGTTCCACAGTACACCATGCTTGGGTTGCCTAGCATGAATGGTGTAGCTGAAAGAAGAAACATGACTCTTAAGGAAATGGTGAGGAGTATGATCGCTCATTCCACCTTACCTGAGTCTCTCTGGGTAGAAGCAATAAAGGCTGCAGTCTATATTTTAAACAGAGTACAACCTAAAGCAGATGCAAAACACCTCTATGAGCTTTGGACAGGACAAAAGCCTAGTCTAAAGCATTTTCACGTTTGGGGATGTCCAGCTGAGGTAGTGACTTATAGGCCACAAGAAAGAAAATTGGACTCCAAGACTGTGAGCAGTTACTTTATTGGTTACTCAGAGCACTCAAGGGGGTATAAGTTTTATGATCCCACAGAAAATAAAAATTTTGAGGCGAGAACTACAACATTTTTTGAGGAAGTTGAATTTGAGGGGAGTAATAAGGTTAGAAACATTGTCTTTGATGAGGAATTGAGATCAAGCTCGATTCCTACTATCACTTTTGATAATGTTCAGGTTCATACGCCTTTCATTGATCAAGAAGTGAATCTGGAACCTCAACAAGACAATGTTGAACGACTCCCCGTTCAAGATGAAATAATTGTTCCGGAAGAACAAATTCAACAACCTCAACAACATGTGTCACTAAGGAGATCTACAAGAGAGAGGAGAAATGCCATTCCAGATGACTATGTCATATTTCTCCAGGAACATAAAAATGGAATGAGGGAAGATGATCCAATCGATTTTCCTCAGGCCATGAAGGGTCCCAACTCTCTAAAGTTGATTGATGCCATGAAGGAAGAGTATAAGTCTATGCAAGAAAATAAAGTTTGGGAACTTGTCCCATTACCTGAAGGAGCAAAACCGATTAGTTTCAAATGGATTTTTAAAACCAAAAGGGATGCAATAGGTAATGTGGAGAGGTATAAGGCACGTCTTGTGGCTAAAGGCTATACTCAAAAGGAAGGCATTGATTTTACAGAGACTTTCTCTCTGGTTTCAACGAACGACTCTTTTAGGGTAATCATGACACTTGTCGCTCATTTTGATCTTGAGTTGCATCAAATGGATGTTAAAACATCGTTTCTTAATGGTGATATTGAAGAAACAATGTATATGGTACAACTAGAGAACTTTGAGTCCGGAGACCCAAAGAAATTGATTTGTAAATTAAAGAAATCCATCTATGGCCTCAGGCAAGATTCCTGTCAATGGTACCACAAATTTCATAAGGTGATTGTCTCATTCGGTTTTGAGGAAAATAAGGTTGATGATTGTGTGTATCACAAGTTTAGTGGGTGTAAGGTAATGTTCATGGTTTTGTATGTCGATGACATACTATTTTCCACCAACGATGTAGAATTATTGAGGAAAACCAAGAGATTTCTATCTACTCATTTTGAGATGAAAAATCTTGGGGAGGCCTCTTTTGTTTTAAGGATCCAGATACACCGAGACCGACCTCGAGGTGTTCTTGATTTGTCACAAGAGAGCTACATCGATAAAGTACTCAGAAGGTTTGGCATGGAAGGTTGTAAACCAGGTGACACCCCAGTGGCTAAAGGAGACAAGAGTGGCTAAAGGAGACAAGTTAAGTCTTGCTCAATGTCCTAAAGGAAATCTTGAGATGCAAGAAATGCAAAAGATTCCCTATGCATCGGCAGTTGGGAGTCTAATGCATGCTCAAGTATGTACGCGTCCGGATATAGCATATGATGTTTGGATGCTAGGCAGATATCTAAGTAATGGATCATTGGATAGCAGCAAAAAAAGGTTATGAGATATTTAAAGAAGAAAAAGCATTACATGCTCACTTACAGGAAATCAGATCGTTTGGAGGTCATTGGGTATTCAAATTCTGATTTTGCTAGGTGCCAGGATAGCAGAAAGTCTACATCAGGCTATATTTTCTTATTAGCGGGAAGTTCTATATCGTGGAAAAGTGTTAAGCAAACACTTGTAGCTTCCTCCACTATGGAAGTAGAATTCGTAGCATGCTATGAGGCATCGAACCAGGGAATATGGCTGCAAAACTTTGTCACTAGGCTGCGCATATTGAAAAATATTGAAAGACCACTAAAGTTATATTGTGACAATAACTCAGCAGTTGCATATTCCAACAACAATAGGAGCTCGTCAAAGTCTAAACACATAGACATAAAGTTCCTACTTGTAAAAGAAAGAGTGCAAAATGGACAATTATCCATAGAGCATATTGGACAAACTCAATGATAGCGGATCCGTTCACTAAGGGTTACCGCCCAAGGTTTTTCATGAGCATGCTTCTCGTATGGGCATTACAGCATTTGAGGATATTTCGGTTTACTGAGAGTTTGTACTTTGCTCGCTTCAGGCTTGTGGTTATGCATAAGGTTAAGATTTAAAGTCTAAGGTTTAAGGTTAAGGTTATGGTTAAGGTTAAGGTTAAGGTATAAGGTTAAGATTCAAAGTCTAAGGTTTAAATTTTAAGGTTAAGGTTAAATTTTGTGCTTAATTCTGATCAAAAATAAAATGTCCAGTCCTTGCATTCTGTTTCGGTTATTGACCTCACTTAAGTTTAAGGTGGACCAGTTGGAAATAGGCATGTCGGATCACATTGCATGTAATTTCCATGTTACACATCCATGATTGATCTGTGTCGTTCGGCTATGCTTGTATACGTGATCATTGCTGGTTTAGTCTAAAGTTAATTGACGAATGATTCTTTGGTTCTATACGAGTATAGTCGGATGGACGAGATTGTAAGGGATACCTATTATGTGATAATATTTTTTGAGCTCATAAGGTTGTACATTTCTCAGGTAAAACATATGTTGCCCAAGTGGGAGATTGTTGGATTAAAATCCATTGGGTGGAAAAATATGTTTTTAATGTACGTGTTATCACTAAGGTTATAGATAAATTTTAAAGTGCTCGATTAAAGTGTGTATCTAATAGGTATCATTAAGTGGTCATGGAAGTTAAATGTGTAGATACCAAGTTGTAATTTCCTTTGGTTGATGGGCCTAATTGAAATTACAAATAGTTGGCCAACTAAGCATTCCATCTATAAATATACGGTTATGGTCCCCAAAGGAGTACTTGAATTCTCCTCTTTCTTCTCATCCCCATCTGAGAGTTAGAACTTCATGGAGCAAGTATAATCCATTGGAAGATCCATGATTTTGTTCTTCTTCTTCAAGTGATCTCTCATGGCTTCAAGTAAGTAACCTTTAATTAATTCAGCTGCTATATTTTCGTGTTCCTATTAGTTCAATAAAGACTCTAAAGTATGTTTCAGGTTTATGGATTAACACTTTGGTTGTTGCTTTGGTTGAGCCATAAATCTCTTAGGTAGAACCAACAATTATGACACGTTAAACTTGTAGATCGACTTCAACAAACCCTAGCTACACATAATTATAGAACTCGTTTGAACAAAAACGCCCTTTGGATGAGTAAATGACAATGATAAATAAAAGGATTAATTACGCCTAGCTACCTAATTATACATGTTTTTACCTAGTTATATCTAACTATAAAACTAGTCTAGACAATACTCTAACTTTTCAAAAAATTCACATTACTCACTTCCGTCCATTTTTTGACGGAAAATAGTTATGTAGTGTGCACATGGCCCTGTTTTTCAATCAAATGACCAAATTACCCTTTGGTCTTTTAAAACCATAGTTTTTTTTTTCTTTTCCCTTTCAAACCCTAGGCCCTTCTTCATCCTTCTTCTTTGCTTATGTCTTAGAGATACGCATTGTTATCTCTTTTTCATCTAGACTGTGGATCTGGTTGGTGATTTATATTCATATATCAGGTTAGGACCCAATGATTTGTGTACCCTATTTGTGTATCGTATACTCAGTCTCTACTCTCCGTCCACATCTGATCTGGACTTTCTCCGTTCTATGTCCAAGGTATAATTATTTGTTACATCAATGTTTATTTTCGGTTTCTATTACTTGTCCATACTTCACTTATCTATGCATGTAATTACACTATATTTTGAAGCTATAAGGGCTCTTGTCGCTTTTTTCTACCTCTTTAATATTGTGGGTTTGATTTGATTCGCGAGTTGATCACTTCTCTTATTCAGTCCTTTTTTTGTGGTGACTTTGATCCTTCTCGTTTCAATTTTACTCTTAATCTTTTTTTAAAGTCAGATAGATAATTTCTCATAATTTGTCATATACGATTATTAGATGTTGGGTTTTCCAATTATGTGTTACTAATAAATTATTTTGTTTATATGAAATCGAGGGTATATTAATTAGTAAAGAAGTTACTGTGTTGGGTTCAAGAAGTTAATTTAATTTCCATCTTTAATCGGGAGGAATTGATTTTGGGTTGTGACATAAATCGGGGAGTATTTTTTGCTCTACAAAGTTAGATTCATATCTAGGGGAAGTTTATTTTTTTAGCGTAATATAGAAATTTTATTGATACGAAAATCATATTACACGTAGGCAAATACTAATAAGAATGACACAGCTGACGGAATATCAAAAGGGTGAGCCAGTGTCCTAACCCGTAGGTGTGGGGCGCTCAACCATGTAACAGAGTACCCGGCTATACAAGGGAAAATAAAAAGGAGACAAACTCCTGCTCCTGGGGTGATACTAAGCGGTTTCACCTCATTTCCTGACTCGACCTAACGCCCGTGGATATAGATAACATGTAAGTTCAAAAGGTAATCAGGGAGAACTCCAAGAAATTGAGGGGGGTCAGGGGCTCTGGTTTGTACTGAACATAGCAAGGCGGAATGTGCATCCCCACACATATCTCATTGCACAGAAAGTCAATCATTTTCCTTGACGGGGATGTTGCGCAACCTTCGCCTCTTCCTATTCCAGGACTGTTTGTATCTCAGTCATCATATTGGGGATCCATTCCCGTAGTAGTACATTCTGATCTCCCATCATCGTGTCAGGACTAGTTGCGCACCCTCCATGTAGGGCCTTAGCTTCGACCCATTTCGACCACAACCTCACGGTCCTCCACTTCATCCGTTCAACCAGATCCTATTTGGACGGTGATCCTAAGGCCACGATCACGATCGGTGACCTGCCTTTGGTCGTGCCAGTCTCTGTGGGTGTGCCAGTCCCTATGGGTATGGGGCATATCTTGGAAATAAAGGGCATAGGAAGATCCTGGTTGGACAGTGTTCCTAGGGCCTCAGTCACGACCGACGACCGACCTTTGGTCGGGCCATTCCCGGTGGAGACGAGGTGAACAAGCGCAGGTTTAGAGTTACTTTTTTTATAAGCTTGAAAATTTATTAATAAGACCGATTTAAGGAAAGAAATCGGAATGTACTGATAAAAGAACCCGGGTGGTTACAACGATTACAAAGGGCTCCAGCAAAAGGAACCAAAAGTTCAAGCCTTTTCTTAAAAAGAAAATAAGGAACAGAAACAGAAAAAGAGACCCCGACGAACCTCGCCCCGAAGTCAACGGCGAGACGTCGCAACCTTCTTCTTGGCGGCCAACTCACGAATTGTAGTCCATGCGTCGGGACCATGAGATGAAGCTACGACTTGAGTATCTCAAGTTCTAATTTTCTCAACCTGTTTCCCAATGTCAACGGGACGGTCAAAACGCTCTCGATCCGAGATTTTTGATTTAACCGCGACCGTATAAAAATCCGACAAATATTTAGGTGAGCGAATCACCCGCTTCTTGACGAGGGCGTCCTTCCACGGAGATTCCACCTTCTATGTCCCACTGGAACTTGCTCCAACACCATCAACAAGAACTGGTTCTAACTTCTGCGATTGGGCTGGAACAGGCCCTATTACAAGCCCAATTGGACTCCTATTACAATCCCACAGGTTTAGAGTTACTTGGATCAATGTGTTTCCGTCTTCTCGGTGAAAGTAATGGAACGAGACCCCTATGGGGATGTATGGTACATGAGGAGGAAGTCTGGCCGTTGGTGACAGTGATTGGAGGGTGAGGAAGTTCACCGAGGACCTACTAGTGGCGATGGGCTTCCTGACAGCTTACAAGGCTCGTTAGATTTGGCTATTCTAGATCATGGCGCAAGTTGGTAGGGGGACAAGAGCTTGCAAGAAACAGATGGCAGTCAAAGGCGGAGTTCGGTGACGGTAATGATGGTTACAACGCGTAGAGACGATAAGATCGGGAGAGAAGCCACTATGGCAACAATTTTTATGTTTGTACGTAGGGGAAATTTATTAATTTATGGTTTAAAAATAAAATTTAAAGAAACACATAAAAGCATAAAATAAAATTAAAAAGAGTAATTTGAAGAAAAAAAATTAAAGAAAGGAAATGAAAAGTAAAATAATGTAATTGAGAAGCATTACAAAAAAAAAGAATTTAAACATAATAAATGAAATTAGTACTTTTTTTCATATAGAATTTTATTACAACTGATAATTAGTTACATAAGCAAGCATATCATAATATTGCAAAAAAATTAAACGACATGAAGAAAAGAAACAAAAGGATGAGGCATGAGTCTTGACCCGTAGGTGCCAGACGCGAATCCAATACCATAATATCTGGATAATTTCTACAGATGAAGGTGTAATGACCACCCCCATTTTAAAGAATTCAAATATTAATTTTATCAATTTAAAGCGTCGTGGTTAAAAAACGGGGTGGAAATTTAGATCGAGTGCAAAATAAAAAGAAAATAAAAAAATGAAAAATGGGCAGTTGGGCCGGATTGGGCCGGTCAGAGGACTGGGCCCAACTCGCTGACGTGTGCCGAGCCCAAGCCACTCAAGCCCAGCCCAATCCCCCCAAAACCATATTCCTCCTTCTTCTACCTCGGTAGCGCACGGTTCCCAAGACAACACCGCCGCTCTCTTCCTCTCTCTCGATCTCGCTCTTCCTCTCTTCTCTCTCGCACCAGAACGAATCGCCTCGCCGAGTTCTTCGTTCCCGAGTGTGAATCGAGCCACACCGCACGCGGATTCGAGACGAACTCGCCGGAGAACCTCTCTGGTTCGAGTTCCCGAGCTCGAACCACGCCGGCGACGAGGAAATCGCACGGTCTGTGCTCCCTCGCCCCGCTTTCCTTCTTCCCCGACCTCGCCTCGCTTGGAAACGCGTCTTCCCAAGCTCGATTTGGGACGAATCAGCTGAAACGACGTCGGCGACCCACGCCTCCGTCAGATCTGAGACGGAGAGGCTTTGGGTCGCGCAACCGGCACCACCGTCCCTGTCACCCCCACGCCGCGACCCTGACGCCCTTCTCCGCCTCCATTTCTCCTTCCTCCATGCCACCTGACGCCGTCCACCGCCCTTCGAAGCCGGAACCCCCGCCGGGGCTGCCTCGAGGACGTCGGACTCGAGCAAGGACGTTTTGGGTCAGAATGGCTTTAGTCCAGCTTGAGTGGGCCACGAGTTGGGCCTTGGGGCCAGGGCGGGCTTTGGGCCGGATTACCTTGGGCCAGGACACGGGCCCTGGATCAGGACAGGCCTTGGGCCATGCCCAGATCTAAGGTCCGGGTTTGGACTCGGGTCTGGACAGGGTTCTGGAATCGGGTCTGGACCGGGTTCTGACTCGGGTCTGAACCGGATCTGGGTCGGGTCTGGGTTGGTTCTGGGTCCGGTCGGGTCTGGTTTCTGGACCGGGTCGGATTCGGGTCTGGTTCTTAGATTCCGGTCGGATTCGGGTCAGGAGTTTAAATTAATTAATTAATTTAATTTAAATGATTTAAAAATGGTTAATTAAATGACTAATTGGACAAATCAGAGGACATTTGGACTACCGGAACTGATTGGACATTTTACCTGTTAAACCCAGACTTAGACTTCGGCCGAGAAGACTGGAGATAAGCCCGGACGTCAGCAGCTAGGAGACGTAGTTGTTGTGATCATCTTAAGGTAGGGAAAGTAGAGAATACCGCTTTAATTACGGAAAGTTACTAGCATGCATGCTTAGGAATTAATAATAAACGGAAAGGTCCTAGTTGGCATATAGGATGTGATTCACTAGAATAACCGCTTTCGATTATTAAATAACCGGACGAGTCTCAGTAACATGTAGGATGTGATTCACTAGATTACCTGCTTTCAATATTTGGGAAATTGCCGTGCTGGTAGATAGGCCATGTCGAGCCTTAGGATTGCGTGATGCGTGTTATAACCGCTATGTGGGAGTCTAAATAAGATTATACTCGGTGTTGCATGATTGTGACTGTGTGTGGGCAAGTGTGCCATGTTTGATGTACGTGAACCCTCGGTTGTGATATGACCGGGTGAGTGATAGACCGGTTTGTGTGTTACGTTGAGTTGGTCCGGTTGGTATGCCGAGACCCGCTAAGATTTTGTGATGCGTGTTATACCCTTATTGTGTGTTCCATGAGAAGGCGTAATCGGAGTGGTACTTACACCGAGGGATAGTTCCGGTGTAGTGTATTAAGGCCAAGGATGGCGTGATCAGTTACCGATGACTCGTAGTCCGGGACGATGTTCGACTGAGGTGTGTACCAGTCCAATACGTATGTTGAGTAAGGCCCGCGTCAGTGTGCTCGGAAGACATCGAACTGAGGGATTTCCGGTCGAGGATGTTACCTCCAGTCTTAGTGAGGGGAAGATATCGGGACTGATGCTGTGTGGTCCAGTACGATATAAGTGGCTTTGTGCATTCAATGATGTTGGAAATGTTTGTACTAAGTTATGTGTGGTTCTGTTGTGTGTGTTGATTGGCTTTGTGTGTTGTTTTAGGTGTGATTTTAGTCTTGTGAGAGTGTTTGGTGACTCGAGGTGCTGTCATACCTGATTTCTATGTTGTCGTGCGAGCTCGCACGTGTGAGCGGTTGCGAGATAACCGTGGGTTTTAGCTAGTGTCTAGAGACGTACATTTTTATTTACTGTTTGACTCTTTTATTACATAATTTACCGAGCTATTGACTCGTGCGGATTTTCGGAACTTTGAATTGCTATTTGAGATCCTTTTATTTATTTAAAATTACTTTATCTTTTATTGTTTTAAGTTCGCGTCTCGAGTCCGGTCAAAACCGAATTTGGGGCATGAATTTTTGGTATCAGAGCCTGGTTTCATTTTGAAATTGTTTTTCAAAACCTCGGACCGTACGTCAACTAAGTGGGTAGAGTTGGGTCGTTAGGGTGATGTGTGTCGGTTACGCAAGTCGGAGATGTCCTATGCGTAGAAACGAGACGAATGAGTCTCGGGTTGGTGAAACGTCCGGCCTGAGTACCGTAGACTTTTGGTGAACCTGTGTGGTTATGGTCATGTTTTGACCTAACTGTTGTGTCAAGAATGGACTTGGTCGGGCGGTAGGAGTGAAATTACCGAGACCCGAGGTGTAAAAGTTGAGATAAATTGTTGTGTGTTATGATTGTGATTGAGTGTTGTGTGCAGCTGGTAACTGGTTGTCCCGCATAAGCGGATGGTTGCCTTAATTTACGAACGGGTTATGCCCGATTTTCTGCAGAAACTGAAGTGTATGTACCATCACGATTCAGCTATAGGGGCCACTGTAGTTGGACGTGAATGGGGGGATGCCAAGTGGTTACAACGCAATTCGGGGACGCCTGAACCGGGTTGTAACGACGCGGTGTCAACATAAATGTTATGTTAGAAACAAGACGTATTAAGAAATTGAAATTGAGACTATGTTGTGCTTTGTGGAATTTCTTGTAGTATGAAGTGTAGTCTGTGTGACTTAAGTGTGAAATTGTGTGTAACCCCGCTGTGTGTATATATGATTTGTGTGACGCACTAGTGTGCTGACTTCTCTGTTGTGTGCTATTGAGTGACTATTACTATATTAAGTATAATAATACTATGAATGGTATTCGTGTGGACTGTGTGTGGCGTTAGTTATTCTAAGCGCGTTGTTCCTTTCGAGTTAAAAACCTGAGCGTGTGCGTTATCCGTGCAGAGGATTTACGTTATGGGACCGAGCTTTATTCCGCGAGGTACGAGGAGACAGCCAGCTAGGGGATGGGGACAGCCATCGACTGCTGAGTCAGCAGGGGCAACTAGTGCCCAGGGTGCACCCGTTGAGGGGCACGATAGGGCCGAGACAGCCCAGGCGGCAGCTCTGGAGGAGCTGACCCGCACCGTTCAGGGATTGGCAGCAGCCTTTGCCCAGAGGGAGGCTGCAGCTCCGACACCGGAGGCTGCACCTGCTGCCCCCGCAGCGACCGCTGAGGGACCTACTCAGGTTGACACTTACACCGTGCAGGCGCTGCGAGACTTCTGCAGGTTGGGTATACCTGTGTTTTCCGGGGAGCCAGACCCCGAGGCAGCCGAGAGGTTGCTGGAGCGGATCACCCGCAACCTGGACAAATCAGGGATCCTGAGTGGTAGCATGAGAATGTCTTTCTCAGCCTTCCATCTGGAGGGAGAGGCATACCACTGGTGGCGGAGTGGGGAGGCGCGATTGGGAGACGACTTTACGCTGTTCAGACATCGATTTCTCGAGCAGTATTTCCCACAGGCAGTACTGGACGACAAGCGTCAGCAGTTCCTGGAGCTGCGGCAAGAGGGTCTGTCCGTGAACGAGGCAAGGTTCACCTCCTTGTCCCGTTTTGCTCAGGAGATGGTCCAGACTGAGGCCCTCAGGTGCCGAAGTTTCGAGGGAAGGCTTCGCCCTGCGATCGCGGACCGGGTTGCTGTTTTGAGGACCCAGGTGTTTTCTAATCTGGTGGAGTAGGCCTTGACCGTGGAGCGACGATTCTGCGAGACAGCGAGGACTCGGGAGGTCATGCCTAGATCGAGCAGCTCACTAAGGCCGTCCGATTTTTGAGATCCGAAGAGGCAGAGGACCTCGGGATCGTTTCAATCGCAGGTTCAGTTGAGAGGACCGCGACAGGTCGGGTTGGTGTCTTCTGTTGGACCTTCCATGAGAGGCGCACGTGCTACCGTTGTGGACAGTCGGGTCATATGGCTCGAGACTATCCGGGGATCAACAGACCAGTAGACCGTTCGGCGGACAGACCTGATGAGAGGTCGAGTGTCGGGCCACCACTTTGTCACAGGTGTGGTCGGCCAGGACACTTCGCTCCCAGATGACCCGATCAGTTTTTGGTGGCGACGGCTCCGCGACCACAGCAGTCGCAGACTGGGCAGTCGCCACAGTTCCAACAGCGTCAGGCACAGACGTATAGAGCTCCGAGGCAGGCGACGAGCGCGCCAGCGCCGAGGCAGAGAGCCGTGCAGCAGGTGACACTTCCACCACCTCCGAGAGGCGGACCCCCGGCATAGCAGGGCCGTGTGTATGTTGTTGCCGATTCCCGAGTGGAGAGACAAGATTCCGAGCATTAGATCGCTCATGGTACGTGCTTACCATTTAAATTTTTTAGTGTTGTTTTGTTATTGGGGTACCCCACTTGTTTAGTTCTTCTTGGTTGCTGGAATGTTGGGATGGAATTTAGAACTGTTGAGTCCACCATGTACCTTGGCACGCTAGTTGAGGGTACGGTGATGTCGACTAGTGTCGGTCGTGAGTGAGAAAGTAGAGTAGCAGACCGTTATTTGTCTCAATGACCTTCCCGTATTGGACTGTCCTTCTTCAAAGCGTGTTGAGGAAGTTAAGTGAACCGAATTGTGAGGCATCAAACGTTCTTCGATTGTTCGTCAGCGACTAGTGCCCGAGCGGCGGAGGACCGCAGAAATACCAGTACGCCGCCAGAACGGCCAGGGGAGTTAGCCAAGTGGCGATGAGATCAGAGTGGCGCAGCGGAAGCGTGATGGGATCATAACCCACATGCATCGCATTCTTCCGTTTTTCTTTACACTTGATGAGACGTGAGGGCCTAAGAATAGAACCTTGATGCGGTCCTGGTGTCTTGACACCCCGGCTAAGTACGTTATGGGTTGACAAGGGTGTGCCGTACGTGTAAGATTAGAGTAATGGACCGCCATTTTCTTAGTAACCTTTTTGTGTTGAACTTGACGACTTTTGATGTCATCCTGGGGATGGACTGATTCTCAAGACGCAGGGCGTCAATCGATTGTGACCAACGACCGATGGCGGTGCGATCGGGCAATGCGACCGTCACGTATGAACGGGCAGTAGGTGCGAAGTTTGAATCGATGCACATCAGTTGTCAACAAGTAAAGGCCAAAGGCCAAACGCCAGTGTTCCGCGAAAACTAGTACGACCCCTACGAGAGCACAGTAGAAGTAAGAGCACCGTTTGATGGAGTACGTAAATAGTTAGCCAAGTGCGACTACCATAACGCTTTTAGGCCAGTAACATTATGGCACCGTAAGAAGCATTGTATGGTAGGTCGGGTCAGTTGCCCAAGCGGGGCACAATGGATGGTTAAGAGTCGACCCTTGTTGGTCCTGAGCTGTTAGAGAAGCGATCGAGAGGTGGCGTGGATGGTGAACGATTGAGAACCGCGCAGAGTCAACGTGGAAGCACGAGGATAAGGTACGCGTGAGGTATCCAAACCCGCTCAGAACCTGAGGAAGTGGTAATTGTAGTGTCTTCAGTTTTGTGGTACTATGGATGGAACGATTGGTAATTTGGGTCGATTGGTAGTAGGTGAGCGAAGGTCGACGGTAAGCGCGATATCACTGGTTGGGTCACCTTCGATGATCGATCATGACTGTATGTCACCTCTTGTAGAATGTCGTCATAGTGAGGTCTGACGAGTTGGGTGTTTCGAGGTGCGCACGCCCTCCAACAAGGTGTTGATAAGATGTATTGTCGCTCCGAACCGTGCAGTAAGTGTGAGATCCAATGCCAGGATGGTTGAGACTGGGTGTTACTTCCTTGTTTCATCGTGTGTGGGCGGTCGTGGCGTAACCATGTTTGGAGTCCGGCATGGAGTGCCCGAATAACGGTCGTGGTCCCACGTATGCGCGGTTCCCCGTGTGTTTTTGAGGTATGATGCCCACTTCGAGGGAGTATGCCAGTGTAGGACATCTAGGCAGACGGTTTGTGGTTGGCACTAGGTGCCGTGTTTGTACCCCGACAGCTTTCCGGGAAGATATCTAGGCTGATGCTATGTGTTCCGGTGTGATATGATGGAGTCGGGCGGTGGACAGCCGACGGAGTCGGGGACTGCGGCACGGGACGTGGGCTTACCTTATTGTATGTTGTTGCGCGAGACTTAAATCAGTGAAGTGAGTAGTTGAGGAGAAGTGTCTGTGTGTTGGATCCGCTTTAAGTGCGATGTGAGAATTGTTCTGGTATGATACCCATACCAACGGACAGTTCCGGTATGGGATATCTCGACCAAAGTGCGTGTGTCGGTGCGACGTCTCTACCGATGGAGGATTCCGGTATCGACTAACTGGTTTATGTGTTTCCGTGCGATTGGGTGACAATGGACTGGGAGTTTTAATCGGACGTTCCCTGAGATAGGGTCAAGTGGAGTACGTTCATTTTAAATTCCGAGGATGAAATTCTTTTAAGGGGGGTAGACTGTAATGACCACCCCGTTTTAAAGAATTCAAATATTAATTTTATCAATTTAAAGCGTCGTGGTTGGAAAACGGGGTGGAAATTTGGATCGAATGCAAAATAAAAAGGAAATAAAAAAAGGAAAAAGGGGCAGTTGGGCCGGATTGGGCCGGTCAGAGGACCAGGCCCAACTCGCTGACGCGTGCCAAGCCCAAGCCACTCAAGCCAAGCCCAATCCCCCCAAAACCCTATTCCTCCTTCTTCTACCTCGGTAGCGCACGGTTCCCAAGACAACACCGCTGCTCTCTTCCTCTCTCTCGATCTCGCTCTTCCTCTCTTCTCTCTCGCACCAGAACGAATCGCCTCGCCGAGTTCTTCGTTCCCGAGTGTGAATCGAGCCACACCGCACGCAGATTCGAGACGAACTCGTCGGAGAACCTCTCTGGTTCGAGTTCCCGAGCTCGACCCACGCCAGCGACGGGGAAATCGCACGGTCTGTGCTCCCTCGCCCCACTTTCCTTCTTCCCCGACCTTGCCTCGCCTGGAAACGCATCTTCCCAAGCTCGATTTGGGACGAGTCAGCCGGAACGACGCCGGCGACCCACGCCTCCGTCAGATCTGAGACGGAGAAGCTTTGGGTCGCGCTACCGGCACCACCGTCCCTGCCACCGCCACGCCGTGACCCTGACGCCCTTCTCCGCCTCCATTTCTCCTTCCTCCATGCCACCTGACGCCGTCCACCGCCCTTCGAAGCCGGAACCCCCGCCGGGGCTGCCTCGAGGACGTCGGACTCCAGCAAGGACGTTTTGGGTCAGAATGGCTTTAGTCCAGCTTGAGTGGGCCACGAGTTGGGCCTTGGGGCCAGGGCGGGCTTTGGGCCGGATTACCTTGGGCCAGGACACGGGCCCTGGATCAGGACAGGCCTTGGGCCAGGCCCAAATCTAAGGTCCGGGTTTGGACTCGGGTCTGGATCGGGTTCTGTCTCGAGTCTGGACCGGATCTGGGTCGGGTCTGGAGACGGGTCCAGGTTGGTTCTGGGTCCGGTCGGGTCTGGTTTCTGGATCGGGTCGGATTCGGGTCTGGTTCTCGGATTCGGGTCGGATTCGGGTCGAGAGTTTAAATTAATTAATTAACTTAATTTAAATGATTTAAAAAATGGTTAATTAAAGGACTAATTGGAAAAATCAAAGGACTTTTGGACTACCGAGACTGATTGGACATTTTACCTGTTAAACCCAGACTTAGACTTCGGCCGAGAAGACCGGAGATAGGCCCGGACGTCAGAAGCTAGGAGACGTAGCTGTTGTGATCATCTTGAGGTAGGAAAAGTAGTGAATACCGTTTTAATTACGGAAAGTTACTAGCATGCATGATTAGGAACTAATAATAAACGGAAAGGTCCTATTTGGCATATAGGATGTGATTCACTAGAATAGCCGCTTTCGATTATTAAATAACCGGACGAGTCTCAGTAACATGTAGGATGTGATTCACTAGATTACCTGCTTTCAATATTTGGGAAATTGTCGTGCTGGTAGATAGGCCATGTCGAGCCTTAGGATTGTGTGATGTGTGTTATAACCGCTGTGTGGGAGTCTAAATAAGATTATACTCAGTGTTGCATGATTGTGACTGTGTGTGGGCAAGTGTGTCATGTTTGATGTACGTGAACCCTCGGTTGTGATATGACCGGGTGAGTGATAGACCGATTTGTGTGTTACGTTGAGTTGGTCCGGTTGGTATGCCGAGACCCGCTAAGACTTTGTGCTGCGTGTTATACCCTTATTGTGTGTTCCATGAGAAGGCGTAACCAGAGTGGTACTTACATCGAGGGATAGTTCCGGTGTAGTGTATCGAGGCCAAGGATGGCGTGATCAGTACCCGATGACTCGTAGTCCGGGACGATGTTCGACCGAGGTGTGTGCCGGTCCAATACGTATGTTGAGTAAGGCCCGGGTCTGTGTGCTCGGAAGACATCGGACTAAGTGATTTCCGGTCGAGGATGTTACCCTCAGTCTTAGTGAGGGGAAGATATCGGGACTGATGTTGTGTGGTCCAGTACGATATAAGTGGCTTTGTGCATTCAATGATGTTGGAAATGTTTGTACTAAGTTATGTGTGGTTCTGTTGTGTGTGTTGTGCGTGTTGATTGGCTTTGTGCGTTGTTTTAGGTGTGATTTTGGTCTTGTGAGAGTGTTTGGTGACTCGAGGTGCTGTCATACCTGATTTCTGTGTTGTCGTGCGAGTTCGCACGTGTGAGCGGTTGCGAGATAACCCTGGGCGTTGTCCATTGAGAATTGTTAGGTGATGAGTGTCAAGAGCAAAGTTGAAAAGAGTGTGTGTGTTCGGTTCATTGTGAGTTTGATTTACGGGTTGTGCCTGAGTGAAGGTCAAACATTGTCTTGGAGTAATTGTTTAATTTGACTTTTAATTGTTATGCTTACTAGTATGCCCTAACTGGACGGTTACTCGTGGTAGTGAACTGATGTTCATAACCTTAACTACTTTTCCTACTAAGCGAAAGCTCACCCCCTTACGTTGTTGCGTTTCAGGTGTTGAGCGGGACCAGTTTTAGCAGGATTCTCGGTGCTTGGGAGCTGGCGAGGGTTTTAGCTAGTGTCTAGAGACGTACATTTTTTTTACTGTTTGACTCTTTTATTACATACTTTACCGAGTTATTGACTCGTGCGGATTTTCTGAACTTTGAATTGCTATTTGAGATCCTTTTATTTATTTAAAATTACTTTATCTTTTATTGTTTTAAGTTCGCGTCTCGAGTCCGGTCAAAACCGAATTTGGGGCGTGACAGAAGGTGCGTTGGGTAAAGTCCACCAGGATGGTTATTTAGTAGGAACGCAGGAGATTCATTTCTTGACTCGACTTGAAGATATCATACAAGGATGGGTATCAAGGGAGAACACCAGGACGTGAGGGAACCCTAATGTCGGGTGTACACTGATCTTGACAAGGCGTCGTATGCGGTTCTAGACATACCACGTTTTATAGTAGGCGACTCATTTGGCTTGGCGAGACTGCACAGAAGTTCTCACCTGGTCATGGTTGGTTTTGTGGTTGTTTGTGGCCGATACCGTATATGGCGTCATCGCTCTTGAGTACCCCTGTGGCCACGTAATACCAGAGGGGGCCTTGTCAAACTTCATTAGGTTTTAGTCACGAGGGTTGGAATGATAAATGGGTCCAAAATTCCCCAGGCCTTGGTAGGTGGAAGCCATGGTGATGTGTGCGTTGGAAATAAGGACGGGAAGGGTGATCCCATTCTCCTCTTATGGTGGATGCAATCGCAGGATAGACCACTTGTTCCATTCCATTAGGTAATCCTCCAATTGCCAGCTTGTAGAGATATGGTTGTCTCCCTCTATAGCATTGACGTCCTGACCGGCCTCATATTGCGGTACGAATTGGGGGTGGTTGTGCCTCACGTGTGGTGTCCGGGATGGGATGTTGTATCCGTCCAGAACGGGCTTGTCTGAAGGGCTGGCCACTTCTCCCACTCACAGAGATAAAACTCAATCACTTGATGGTTTTCCCCCCGGTATCTTCATGCACCAGATTCTAGGGGATATTTGTGCCCTTTATCTTACCATCCTGTCGGTGACGGTACTAGATTGGACATCGAGAGAGAAGATGTGGGCCAGGAAGGGGAACTAATAACGGCGGTACTAGTAGGAGTGGAGGGGGGAGTAATACATGTAAATGACCTCGGATCAAGATTGGCAGCGACGGGTAGAGTAGCGCCATGGTGTCATGAGCCGCCACATGCCTCCATATTCTAGCTTTGAGGTTCACCTACAATAAATTCTTAAGAAAAAGGGCTAATTGCGAAAAACTACCTTAAAGTATTATCCACGTGAAAAAAATATCTTATCTTTTGTCTCAGTTTTTAAGGTACACAAAGTATTGTCCAGGTCGTTTTATGGGAAACAACGAATTATAGCTTTGGCTTATCATTTTTTATAACACTCATAATTTTACAGTATATTTGTAGGCAAGTAATATTGCATTAAATAGTTTTGTGGACATTTCTTAATGCATTCAATAGTTTGGGGCCAATTACATTTTTCTAACAAACGATGGTGGACTTTGTGCACCTACAGTGCTATAGTATGAGGTAGGATTTTCGACCATTGAATTCGCGATCAGTGTCGGATTTTTAACCGAACAATCATCTTGAGGAGAAGACAAAGATTTGTTTACCCATGGTCAAGGCGGTGCTACCCTAGCATCTATATCACTACTTCTCCGACGGATCGGTCACGAGGCCACCACACTAGAGGCGGTTTCTCTTCCCTTAACTACTTCATCTCCACTGATGACAAAGAACGTAATGTGAACGAGGCCGTCTCTACCCACAATGCTCCGGTTGTAGATCCGAATATGGGTTTCGACTGTAGAGGTAAGTTAGTAAGGGAGGGAGTGGCTTTAGGGTTTAAATGAATTATTGACTTAGGTGTGTGAGCTTTAGTGCTAGTTTAGCGGACTTATTGTAAAACAAAACCAAATCCTAACTTTGCACGAAAGTTTGAAACCCTAATATTTTCATATAGTAGCACTTTATCTTCGTTAGCAGCCAAGGAAGTTGTAGACACGTGCATGGCAGTAGGTAGGAGCAGAGAGGGTCGGAGTAGCCATGATATCGGTCGTGTTCGTCAACCAGCAGTTTTCGATGCCCCAAACCAAAAGTTGATAGAGGCGACTCCGGTTCTTGCTTTTCTTCCTGATGTCGATGGTTGTCTTAAGTTGTTGATGATATCGGTGCCGATTGGATCGGTTGCAGACTATACAACTGAAATCACTGTTTATTACCCATCCTTAGTTAAGAGAAGGTACGAAAGATTTCGGGTTTAAGTTACAAATCAATTTTAAAGGTGACTTTTGCATCTAAAACGCTGGGAATTGAAACATAAATGTCAATAACAAATCTACGCATACACATATCCTATAAAATGTACTTAAAATTGTTAGAGGCTAGTACATTTTTCCAAAGAACTATCTATAAATAAGATTTTTTTCGAAGAAGCATGTTTTTATAAGTATACAAATTACATTAAATATTATAATAACATTTATTATTATTATTATTATTATTATTATTATTATTATTATTATTATGGGTTAAATATCTTTTTTGGTACTCATATTTAAAAATATTCAATGTACAACTCAAACATTTGGTCACAAATATATGTTAAAAAAACGATTAGAATATTCTATTTTGTTAGTCATATGGTCCGATGTGATTTTTAATGAATAAATAAGTTACAATTTCCCCTTGCCATTTATTTGGTCTTTTTGAAATCCCCAATTTACCTTTTACCATTTTAATTTCATTTCATCTCGTTCCTTTTCAATTCAACCTTTTCAATTTCTTTCAACAATTCATCTCTTTCACCCTTTGCCCTAAAGACTCTAAACGCGACCGTGTTCGTTGAAGAGGGTCAGTCGTGGAAGAGGGTCAGCCTTCCTCACTATGTTCGTGCTCCAACTGAATTTGCATCACTCTGGCACCCTCGCATTGTGCTCCTCTTGAACGACGACGAGACAATGGGCGACAGCTCTCCATATAGATCTACCAAAATCAGTCTCTTCATATCTTCCATGTTTATCTCTCCATCTTCAAAGAACCAACTCGGTCTCTTCATGTTGAAATCTATTGAACCACATTTGCGTCGACAACAAAATTCATCTCATTTCTTTCAGCTTCATTCGCGTCTTCGCAAGTCATCGGCGGAGACGACAAAATTCGATCTTTCTCACGACGGATCTGCATGTGGATCTCGAGCTAAGGGGAATCTCCTCTTTGGAACCGTCACCGACCACCCTTCCTCATTTTTCCGAGCACATCTTAACCCACAGCCCCAACTCGCAGCGACGTTTCACCATAGATCCATAACAAATTGTAGGGCTTGCCCGACCTCCTACCCTCTAGTTCACTCCCGTCATCAGCTGCCCCTCGACCCACATAGTCCGAGTTCGTCACTAATGACTACCCCCTTCGCTGAAATCAGATCCTCTTCAACTTTAGGGTCATTATGAAAGAATTATTTTTTTAAGGAATCATTAGAAAGTTGAAAAATAAATTATCTTAAAGAATTGATAATAAGCATTTATAAAACAAAATGTGAAAATAAATAAAATTTAAAGAAAAATAATTTTTTGAAATTAATAAAATATTAAGGATTTAATTATGGAAACTACTAGAGGTTTAGAAAGAATTAATAATATTTTGAAAAAAAAATCATTTTAAATACGTATTCAATTAATGAAAATTAAAAAAGAAATATAAAATAATTAATAAAATTGAGGAATAATTTAAGAATTGATAAAACAAAAACATTAATGAATTATTAAAGAATTAATGATGATAGCGGTAAAATAGTGTTTCAACTCATAAGGATCACTTAATTTTAAATACGAAAGGGTATACCAGTCTTTTCACGTCTTTTTATTAGTTTTTTTTTCTAATCGATGATAGTAACTGAAAATTTGAGTAACGATTTAAAAAAAAAATATAAGGTATCAAAAAGCACGTGACCAAAAAAATATTTAATCTTATTATTATTAAACAAGCAATCAGGCAAATGATGTCTGCCTGTCCGTTTTTTCTCTACGCTCTTCATGGGGGCCAAATCTCAGTGATTCAGACCGATTAATTCGTTTGTTTGTTTTTCCAGTTCTTCAAGTTGTTGTTCTATCTTGTAGTCCTTTCAGGTTGGTGGCTGCTGTCTTGGCCGGTTGCAACTGGGTGTTTGGTTTGGTTGTTCTTCTGGTTATTGGGTTGTTTTCTTGGTTGGGTTCTTGGGGTTTTTTTTCTTAGTTGTGATCGTGGTTGTAATCTTGTGGTAATCTTGGTTGTAGTTGTAAGCTTGTTGTAATCTTGGTTGTGTTCTTGTTGTATTCGCTTATAAGTCGATATTGATCGACTTGGGGTTTCTTTTTTTAAAGTATGTAGCTGGATCTTGTAATCTTTTCTCACTTCAGAAGATAATATATTTCTGTCACATAATGTATTATTGTGAATCTCTTACATGAATAAGTGATATTATCACCTATATATACATGATACATAAGTGGTTATGGATGGTTACAGGAACTTACATAATACAAATATAACATAATTTCAATTTGCGTTGTCGATAAAAAAAAGAACAGACAATGGTGATCTTCGTTCACCCGAACCCATACCATACTAAGGACATTGAATTATATTGAATAAAAATCATTTCATCACACTCAACGAAGTAAGCGTAGGAGCAGTGGTTGTAAAAAGACGAGGGGGGTGCAATTATTCTTTTTGTTTTTGTAATTGACTTGTTAAATCCAAGATTGGAGCCCTAGTTCTAGGAAGTCAAGGTCAGTCCCAAATGGAGGCCTCATCAACCCATAATGTTCTCATACCAGTTTGTGAAGTGGTCCTTGGTGGCCACGTGATTCAATATAATACCAAGATCGGAATGATTGAGCAATTAGTTGGGACCACAATGGCAATGGACTTTCATAAAATTAAACCTTTTCATATATATGCACAGTATCATCTAATTATTAAAGAGCTTCTACAGTAAAACAACACTCAACAACTTGGATTGCATTACAGCAGATCTTGTCATTTTCTCTCCATCTCTCTTTCGAATCTCGATGTATTTGATTATGCGAAGATGTCGGTGGATTTATATTTTGGTCTCATCACTGTTTTGTTCGGGAAATTGGCTTACTGGATCTTATAAACAATACTTGTTAATCAGTCACTGGTTTGTTTGATAGGACGGTTAGAGCATATCAGTTTTCTAGTTTAGCTTTTCAATGTCAAGCCTCTTTTATCACTTAATTTTGTTAGGACATAAAATGAATGAGGATGAGCCTAAAACTATCTACGATGAAAGGGTATTAAGATGCTGAGGCGTTGGAGGAGATAAGGATCCGTCTGGTACGCGAGCGCCCAGATTTGTTGGTCTGGTCTTGGGATCCACGAGGCTTCTCTATAGCTAGAGCTTTTTAGGTTGTCGTTGATTGGGTAGATCATGGGACCGCTCCTTGGGCTTCTGGGATCTGGTCTGCCCCAGTTCCTCCCAAGATCCATTTGCTTGCCTGGTTGTTCGCTCATGAGGAGTTCCCACTATTTCCTTCTTGGTGGATAGAGGTGTGCCGATTCCGTTAGTCCGGTGGAGGTGTGTGATGTGTAGTTCAGGGGGGAGGACTCTAGGCACTTGTTTGTCGCTTTCTCGTGGAGTTGGAGAGTCTGGTCTCTGGTCTTGAGATGATGGGGAGTCGTAGGTGTTCTTCAGTTGTTGCCAACTCTTTTTCTTGAGTATTGGACCTTTCTGGTGGGACTGCGGAGGCTGAGGTCTGAATGGACTGGTATTGGGTTGTTGTGTCTTTGTCATATTTGGCTAGAGCGCAATCGTCGTGTCTTCTCAGGGTCAGCTGCTATTGAGCCCATCATTTTTCTAGCTAGAGTTCAGCAGGGGTCCTTCTCCAGCATGAGAGCGGCGGGTCGACATTTTACCTTCCTCGAGTGGATCGAGTCTCCAACTACTGCGCTGACTAGGAGCGTCTAAGGATGGGTGCCTTGTTTGTGGAGTTCAACACTTTGTCTCCCGGTCCTCTTCGGTGGTTTCTCTTGCCAGGGCTGATGAGTGCTTGTTGAGGAGTCGTCTTGGTTGCTTTACCTTGGTGGGGTCCGGTGAGTACTTGTTCCAGAGTCGCTTATTGGGGCCGATCTGCCTGTTTTCGGGTGGAGGAGCATGGATTACTTAGACTCTTGAGGTCAGAGGATCCACCCGTGTGGTCTCCTGTGGTACTGTTCACTAGTCTGATCAAGGTTGCCCGAGCGGTCTCTTGAGGTACTGTTCACTAGTCTGGTGGGCTTGTGGTTGTTGTGGTGGACTGGGGTGGTTATTTTCTCTTGTCTTCCTTGTTGTTTTTGGCTTTTGGGCCGGTTTTTGTTGGACTTTGTTTCTGGTGTGTGGTTTCTATCCCAGGACTCACACTTATCTTTTTAATGCATTTATTTCTCTCTGATAAAAAAATGGAAGGGTTTTAAGATCAATAAGTTTTGTTTGTTAATTCTGTCCCTTATTTGAATCTGTATTAGTTAGTTCAATATAACTAACTTATATATTATGAAGTTAAAAAAAAACTTACACATTATTATTATTATTATTATTATTATTATTATTATTATTATTATTATTATTATTATTATTATTATTATTATTATTATTATTATTATTATTATTATTATTATTATTATTATTATTATTATTATTATTATGCAATTAAGGGCTTCCTTCGGAGTCGTGGAGATGGACGTCAACTCTTCGGGTTTCGGCGATTCGTTCGAGCATCGGGCGTGGGATGCGCTTCCTCACAAAGGATCGATGTGGTGCTCGTTTGAAGACGTCGCTGGTGGGTCGGCTTTCTCTCTCAGTGGCTCTGCCTTCTTCTTTGGCTTCCGAGGTCGACTTCTGGTATGGTCTTTTCCTCTCTTCCTCTTCGTTGAACGGTTTTTTACTCCCGTGATAGCATGGGGCCTTGTTGCCCTAGGTGATTTATTGTTTAAGTAGTTTAGCAGATGATGTCTCTGCCGTTTGTGGTGTTGGCCACTAGCAATCGCAATTACCCCTATTCCATATCTGGATTTGGGGTTTTTTGTAGACAGGGGAGTAGTTGTAAATCCCTCTCTGAAGTTGGAAGAGATGCCTCGGGTAGTAGGTTTCTGCTCTTCTTAAAATTGTGCTTCATGTTTGTTAAATGCTGGTTTTAGACCATTTTTGTTGGAGCTTAAAGGTGGAAAATCTGGATTTTTGAGACCTCAAAATTGTTCTTCAATGTTGTTTCTTTCGGTTTTAGGCCTTAGTTTTCTTGTGTTCTTCTCTTTGTTTATATGTTCTGGTTATAAGTTGGGTTTGTTGGTTGGTTTCTTGAGGTTCCATGTGGAATGCTCCCTGTTTATAAGTGGTTGCTCCATCTTTGTGTTCTTTATTTCAAAGACACGGGTTTTATAAATTTGTTTTGCTAATAAAAAAATGAAAATAGAAATGATCAAGAGCAGGAAAATAGAAATGATCAAGAGCAGGACTAATATCGAATGACATCATGCCGTTTTACACGTGGAATAGGGACACAACAAGCGTATCGGTCGTCAAGTATTAATTGGATGGTAAGTCTGGATTTGTACCCAAATGGATAAATTAGCATACATTCTTTATCATGTTCGTTATTCAGTTGTTTCAGTTTGAGGTATTTAAGATTGATAGTTGTGGAGTTCAAAAAGAGTGAAACTAAGAATAAGAAAATGAAAACAAAGAGTTTATAACTCTAATGAGAAACCAACCCAGGATCATACCTCCGTAACAGTATTTATTCATTTTGTTGAACAACCGTGAGCGCATCACTCTACAAGACCCACACGCAGTGACCATTGGAATGTCGTTAAGGTCCACATCAATACGACGTAGGTACTGACCCTCAAGATCCGGCGTTGCCTTAAGTCGAAATTACTACTTGTTGAGCTTGCATGAATTTTTCCCATGCGACACACATAATATTCATTCACATGATACTAATCAACACCAATTACTAACTATGATCCTAGATTCAGGACTTTTAGTTACACATGAACATCTTAGTAGCATATTGTAGAACTTTGAATAAGACTTTGAATAACGTGGTGAGAAACTTGATTTTGTATTCTGTTTATGGAGTATATATATACACAAGGTAGTACACTAATCAAGATACAGAATAAATGTAATGAACAAAAATCAAGGAGCAAGATATTGCTATTGATTGTACAGAATCAATTTGCTTGCTAATTGATTGTACATAATCAATTTGCCTGCTAATTGATTGTACAGAATCAATTTGATTTAATGGTAATTAAGGTAATAATTGATGTGGCTAATACCCCCCTGCAAGTTCATGGTCGAGAACAGACATGCAACTTGTCACGAAGAGTAAGGAAATGGTGGTTTCCAACAACTTTAGTGAAAATGTCTGCAGTTTGGTCTAGTGATCGTACATGGCGAACTATCAGATCACCGGAAGCAACTTGTTCTCGTACAAAGTGGTAATCAATCTTGATGTGCATTGATCGTTGATGAAAGACTGGATTGGCAGAGAGAAAAGTGGCACTGAGGATATCACATAGTAAGATTGGTGGTTGATGAACTGTTACACTCATTTCATGTAGGACTTGTCGAAGCCATATCAACTCAGCAACAACAAATGCAATAGCCCTGTATTCGGCCTCAATGCTTGAGCGAGCAATAACTTTTTGTTTTCGTGAGGACCAGCTAACAAAGTTACCACCAAAATAAATAGCAAAACCATGTTGTGACCTGCAATCATCTGTATCAGATGCCCATCCAGCGTTAGAGTAAGCAACAAGACGATCATCACGAGCTTTTTGCAGAAGTAGGCCCAAAGAGATAATACCCTTGAGATAACGCAAAGTTCGCTTAACCGCACACCAATGAGACTCTGTGGGGTTGTGCATGAATTGGCAAACCCTGTTCACCACATAAGAAATTTCAGGCCTAGTGATTGTAACATACTGTAAAGCACCTACTACACTCCTGTATAGTGTTGGATCTGGAAAAAAAAGGGTTCCAGATGCAGTTAAGCGAGAGCCAGGATCGGCCGGAGAGGAGATCGGTCGAGCTCCAAACATGTTACTGCGGTCAAGGATGTCACATATGTACTTTTGTTGAGATAATTGGATGGATGATTCGGTGCGAGAGACCTCTATGCCCAAAAAGTAATGTAGGTCGCCGAGATCTTTGAGGGAGAAATCTCGGTGCAGAAGTCGAACAAAATCATTAATAAATGGGACATGAGGACCAGTGATAATAAGATCATCAACATACACGAGGACATAAGCAACCAAGGTTTGAACCCATGATGAGTGAGAGAGCATCTCAACTTGTGAAACCAAGCTCGAGGAGCTTGTTTGAGACCGTACAAGGCCTTTCGGAGTTTGCATACATGCTTTGGTTTGTCGGGAGCTACAAAGCCTTGGGGTTGATCCATATAGACCGTCTCTACAAGATCGCCATTCAAGAAGGCATTGTTAATATCAACCTATCGAAGACACCAACCATTAGTGATAGCCAAACTTAAAACAGTGTGAACAGTAGTAGGCTTCACAACAGGGCTAAAGGTATCAAAATAATCGACGCCAGTCTCTTGATGAAAGCCTTTTTCCACCAGACGTGCCTTATACTGATCAATGGATCCATCAAATTTATGTTTGACCCTTTAAAACCCACTTACAAACAATCATGTTAGCATCAAATGGACGAGGGACTAAGTCCCAAGCCCCATTTTTCATTAAAGCATCAAATTCTACCTGCATAGCATTTGCCAGTTCAGATTTTTAACAGCTTGATGGAATAGTTTGGGTTCAACATGGGCTGTAAGGGCAATAGGTAATGGATATTTAGTGGCGGTAAGGACTTTTGGCTTAAGGGAATGAGTGGATGAGCGAGTGGTCATGGTATGTGTGGATTTTTCTGGTGGACGAAACCATGAAGGGGCATGTGGGTATGGAGGAGGTGGGGTGGGGGCACGGGATGAGCAGGAGGTGATGGTCCCAAGGGTGCAAGGGGTAAAAGGTCCATGGGTGCAGGTGATGAAGCAGGAACATATCCAGAGGAAGATGTTGATGAAGGGCCTGTACTCGTATCCAACTGATGAGATGATGGCATTGATGACGAAGAAGTCTAAACCAGAGGAATGGATGCTTGTTGGAGCAAAGACAAAGGGGCATAGTCTGAAGAGTGAGATTCAGTCAAGACCGATGGTGAAGAGTGGGACGGATAAGGAAAGACTGACTCATCGAATATGACATGTCGAGCAACATATGTACGAGATCAATTAGCAAGCAAATTGGTTGTATATATGCAATTTGATTGAATTGTAATTAAGGTAATAATTGATGTGGCTAATACATATAAATTACAAGATCAATCAATTGAAGAAAATAAGAAACGAAAGGGCATATAAGCTTACAACAATCGGTCAAGAAGTGAAAGGCTTAGGTTCAAAGTTGGGTGACTAAGGATAAACATATCAACATGGTAGAAATTTTGGCTCAAGTGGTCTAAAGATGACCTTAAATCATTTTCCTAATCACCTTTTCTCTTACTCTATTTTTCCTTTAGGGTATACACAAAATAGTTTTAGACTTCATTTCACTGATATGTTTAGACCCTTCTAGGGAATGGATACTAAGGCAACATGTTCGGAGCAAAATGATCATCCCCCACCAATCCTATAGTAGGAATTGCCTGGTTCGTAGTGTCCTCGAGGTTCCAAACACCCAAGGATAGGGTTATCTAAGTAACCACGACCCTGTAAAAATTGGGGAGATCCATCCATCCTTTTTATCACACAGGTTCTTCACTAGAACCACCTCAATAGAAGGTCGAACACCTCGCTCAAAATCATAAATCACCCTTAGCTCCCGCCTGAGAACTTTATCATCAGTCCATCGCCTCTCAAAGAATGTATAAGATAACATGCAGTGGAAGTATTGTAGGGTGAATGATTTTAAGGACTTAGCTAACAGATGTATGTCCTGTTGAACATCTTCCCTTACCATAGTTGTCCACATAACCACATCATCATGATCTTCTAAGGGAGGTGTAGAAGAGGTGAATCCCAGTTGTCGCCCGAACTCCGCAATATTCATAGTTGTATCCTCCCTATGGAGTTGAGAGTGATAATTAATCGATTGTCGCCATTGGCCTCCCACTTCCATCAGTAAGTAATGGTTGTCAGGAACTTTAAAGTTAGGTTTTTGAACAGGTAACAATACAAGGGAATAGCGAATAAGCATCTAAAAAGCGTTCATTCAAAAAACTACATCCCTTGAAATTATGCATGCACATTAATACACATGCATCCTTCTCTTCTTTCCTTATGAAAGTCAAGCCTACATGTGGTGCATTTGGTTGAGCATCTTCAATCTCAAATTCAGATCAGGTATTGTTTTACCCACTCTAGTCGCTACTTGAATGCTCTATTTCTGTTGTCTGCCTCTTCCGTGCTACTTAAGTAATCCTTGACATTGTGAAAAATATTTGGAACTATGGTACCCAAGTAGAATAATCTACCTAACACACCCTAAATGACTCGACAAAGTACTGGATTCCTGAAGAGAAACGGGTGATCGAATTGGGGAAAAGAAAGGCTTGAGGTTTTTCGATAGAGATGATATTAAAGAGGAAAGACTTTCCAAGTAGTGGCTTAGAATTCGGAAAAGAGGAACAAAATGGGTATTTCCATCTAGTCGGTTTTCCCTATCCGACCTTCGTACTCAACGAATAGAGCTTCGAGTTATACTTGATCGCTTATCCTATTGATAGCCTGGTCGGACACCGTAGTACGCGATGGCTCATCCGACTGGGTACCATAAGAGATTTCCCTTTTTCTCGCTTCCTCTATCTCCGTACCTTCTTGTTCGTTAGTTCCAAAACAAATTAATTGGTATATATATATATATATATATATATATATATATATATATATGAAAAAATATTTACATGCATGAGGTGCATTCTAAGAAACACACTTTTTTTATCGTTGTTGGCTCGACGAACCATGCTTAACCAAGCATGTCTGAAAAGTCTGATAACTAGCCCTCTGCCCATACTTTGTTGGCTATTAGTTCACAGTAATCGCTTTCCTCTTTTCTTAGATACACGGTAGGTCATACAGTGCAATGCATGTAATATTTCTTGAAATAGTCAATAAATTAAAGTTCTAATGTATGTTGGTTCTATAGGATTGTGTATCACCGTACACTTGACACATATGCCTGGCCCAATTGGATTAGAATAATGCTAAAGGTCAAAGAATATCCTCGAGTCATCCTCTGTAGGAACTCAAATTTTTCACTCTGATGGAACTAGTCCACGTAAATGAGTGAGTGTTTTACTCAATTCTTATTTCTTCTTCCTGAGTATTTCCAACACTTCTCTTTCCCTATTCTTAGACAACTTATAAGTAACTAGCACAACATGTGAATTATTTATATCCATCCAACCATATTTAACATCATTGGATAGATAATGTAGCTCTAGATCATCTCTAAACTTATCCCGAGGTTCCAATTTATATGGGTGAATAGTGTTAGTCATATTAAGATCATCGGGTGGCCAACTTCTTCTTGTACCAATCATGTTACAAGAGAGATGGTTTGGTCCTAATCGGGTACTATCACTTTTGTAGCCTGCTTTCAAGAAGTCACCACACCTTATTGGTATTCCCCCTTTTTTGGTATCTATTATGGCTCTAGTGATTGCTAGAAACTGTCTTCTTATAATGAGAAGAATCTTTCGATTCTTCCCCACTTCTAAGACCACAAAGTCGGTAGGGTATATGAAACCTCCTACTTTAACAAACACATTCTTTATAATACCCCTCACTCATCTATTAGAATGATCTTCTAACTAGAGTACTATTGAGGATGAAGTTGGTTCTTTACTAATCCCTAATTCCCGAAACATAAATAACGACATGGCATTTATACTAGCTCCAAAGGCCTATAGAGTATCCTCAATAAAATGCTAACCAATGAAACATGGTAAACTGAAACTAACTGGATATTTTAGTTTAGGTGCTACTTTTTGTTCAATGATTGTTAACCTCAAGTATGCTAAACCGATACAACAACTTTGTGGCTAGTGGGTCAGTGTCAAATACCTTAGTTACTACTGGATAGGATGGATTAAAATCGATTGCGTTTGACTCCATCAAGATACCTAATGTAGTAATGTGTATGCAATTTACATTTTTTAGTGTTTTATCTCATATTTAGCACTCTTTTCGCCCCATTATAATAAGGTTTACTCCATTTTTGCCTCGTTTCGTTATTTTGCGCCTTGCTAAGAATTTGTATGAAATTGGAGCGAAAAGAGCCAAACAAGAATAAAAACGGAGCAAGAATTACTCAGTACCTGACAACACATCTAACTGGATAAGGGCATCAAATACAATGGTACATGTTAATCCATCCATCGGATACAATCACCAGATACTATAGTACCCGATTGTCCATGTAATAACCACTTCGGGTCAACGCCAGTCAAACCTGCGAAAAACAGGAAAATTTAAAAATTTTGAGACAGACATTTAACTTAACCTAAATTGACCCCAAGGGTCATACCGAACTTAAGTTGACCCCGCTATCGACGAAAATGAGTTCCGGGGAACTCAGGGCAACTTTCTGATCAATTTGGGAAATGTTGACTTTTCATTGGAAAAGTCAACCGAGCGACGTTTTGGTCCATTCGAGGACCGTTTTGGATCCAAAAAGCTTAGCCGTCGTCGCAGCGGTCTTAGTTGAGCCGTTTCCTTGTAGCCCGCCAAGTTTCGTAATTTCTTTGAAAAAGTGCCTGTTCGGGGCCCGAAACGTCCGATTTTCGCGAATCTGATTAGAAAATATCAAGTAGATATTTTCCAAAAGGTGTGGGGCCCACCTTGACACTTGTCCTAATTGTGGTGGTGTTAGTTTTGGGGGGAAACTAGAAGGGACAAGGGGTGTGGCCGGCCACACATGTGTTAAAGAAAAAAAAAGGAAAAATGTGTTAGTTGTTTGAAATAGAAAGAGAAGAAGAGAGTTAGAGAGAGAAGGAGAAGAAGAAGAAGAGATAAGGATAAGAAGCTAGGGTTTGGGGGATTATCGAGCCTTTGGATCGTCTCAAGGCAAGGAGCAACATCGTTCCCCTCGTCTTCCTCTTGAGTAAGCACCGAACCGATTCCCGTTTTGTTAATTTTCACATGTTAGGGTTTGGTTAAAATGATGGGTTAGGGTTGTAGTGAGGTTGGGGGAATTGTTGGAGACGTTTTGGAGGTGTTGGGAGGGGAAGAATGACGTTTTCCGGTGGCCGGAGGCTCGGGAGGAGCTCCGGCCACCGTGGGTGGTGGCCGGCCGGCCATGGGGTGGCTGGCCGGAGCTGGGACCAGCCACCACCATGGTGGCCGAGCCCCCCCTTGAATCCTAGGACTCTCGGCCAAGTGGGTTGGGTGGGGCCCACGTGCTCGGGTGCTCGGGTTTTAACGTTCGGGTGGTTTAAAACGTTCCCCGGACCATTTATCCTCAACCGAATCGAAAATTGGAATTAAATTGGAAAAGTTGTAATTAACGGGTTTTAGAAACTTTAAACGTTAATTAATTGACTCAGAAGTCGGAATTCGATTCCGTCAAGTACTTTGGGTTCCTTGAACTATTCTCAGACCGTAGAAACGAAAACGGGGGCTTTTGGAGCCTCGGAAGGCAATTTACAAAACCCGGGCAGATTCGCCATGTCGGGCGAATCGGGCCTTTACGGGTCCTTTATCGACAATGTCGAGTAATTGGGAAGTTTGGGAGTGATCGACATTGTCGGGGTTACATTTGGGCGTTAAGTTTATTGAATTTCGGTTTATTCGTACTAGTTTAAAAGTGCCTTAAATTTGTATTCTTTTAGATCGTGCTGCGGACCGAGGCAAAGGGAAGCTCGGCGAGTGACTGGGATCACATCGAGGTTTAGTGGAGCGCTTTTGGAGTTGTATACGAGGTAGGGAAAAGTAGCCGGATCTCGGCCCTGACTAGGGAAAGTTAACTGTAGAATTGCATGTGACACCGGAGTGCCGTGGGTTATTTAGGTTATCGAATATTAGAAAAGCATGTTACGGGAACTTAGCAATTATTGGAAAGGCATGTGACACTTAGTAGTGTCATAGGAGCAGAGAACTTAGCGATATTAGAATTACTGGAGGCATATGACCATGCCCGGAGGTTGTTTGTGAAAGTGATCTTAGGACTGTTGGAGGCATCGAGTATGCCGGAGGTTGTTGTGTGTTATTATTGTTGAGTTTTGGGTGGCCTTGAGAGCCCGTGTTATTATTGTTGAGTTTTGGGTGGCCTTGAGAGCCCGTGTTATTATTGTTGAGTTTTGGGTGGCCTTGAGAGCCCGTGTTATTATTGTTGAGTTTTGGGTGGCCTTGAGAGCCCGTGTTATTACTGTTGAGTCTTGGGTGGCCATGAGGGACCGTGTTGTTATTCTTGGAGTTGGGTGGCCGTGAGTGCCCGTGGGGTTGTGAACCCGTACTTTACCGTTGGTGTCTTGGGTGGCCATGAGGGCCCGTAGGGTTGTTGAACCTGTGTTTGTTTGTTGGTGTCTTGTTGGCCTTGAGTGCCTGTGGAGTTTGGGACTGGTGTCGTTACTGTCTGTTGAACCTTGTTTGTGATTGTGTTTGGTTACTGGATACTGGTGGAGGTTGTGTGGTGTAGCTAGCCTCCCGACTGGGATCGGGAGAAGCGGAGAGGTTGTGGGCTAGCTCCCCGATTGGGATCGGAGGAAGGACGCGCGAGTGTGGCTAACCACCCGACTGGGATCGGGTGAAGCGGAGAGGTTGTGGGTTAGCCTCCCGACTGGGATCGGGAGAAGTTGCGCGACAGGTCGACCGCCTGGCCCGACTGGGATCGGAAAGGGCGAGATACATAGATGGTTACTGAGCAGCTGGTATGCGATCCTTTGTGATCTTGTTTGGTGTGCGATCCTTTGTGATCTTGGGTGTTGCGTGGTTGTCTGTCGTGTCCTTGGAGGAGGTCGTCGATTGTTGTGTCGGGTCTACTTTACGTGTCAGAGTGTTGAGTTGGTCAAGGAAGGTAACAGTGGGGGTGTGTTCAGTCGGAGTACTTGGGTTGGGGATAGTGTTCCCCGGTGTTGAGTTTGATGTTGGTGTTACTGGCTTTGTCTGCTAATTATGTCGTAGTCAGTCTGTTATCCGTGGTGGTGAGCGAACGCTCACCCCTAGCTGCTTTTCCTACAGGTACCGTTCACAGGCTGGACTAGATGAGCTTCTGAAGCTTGAAGAGCTTGAAGCGGGTTTCTGGGTGTTTTTGAGTCTAGTGACGTGTACCTCGTTTTTGTCCAATTGTTGGGACTTATTTTGAGATGTAAATATTATTTTGTTGAACTAAACTGTCTTTTTAAAGTGATTTAATGAAAACAGGCTTCAAGTATTGTATCTTTTTAAATGTTCGCGTCCCGAGTTCGGTTCACTGAAATTGGGGCGTGACAGTCCATCTATTAGATGCGTTGGTCGGATAACGATGCTAACTGCCCAGAAACGTGCTCCAGCTTTTCAGAATGGTGGGAGCATAGTGCATATAAATGGGAAGTTACTTCTCAACAGATTTAGAATGAAATTTTGGGTATAACTACTCCTTGAGAGCTTAAAAATAAGGCTGTCAATTTGTATAAAAATATAGAGTGATAAGTTGAAAGCTGTAATTAGGTGGAAAAAGTGTAAGACGATCATTTTTGTAATACAAGAAGATGTTTTCATATTTCGAGTTTTTTAGTTTCAATTTATTTCATTCTTTGTGTATTTGATTCTCCTGACAACCATTTTATCTACATATAAGATATTCATGTGTAACTAAAGGTCCTGAATATGGGGTCGTAGTTAGTAATTGGTGTTTATGAATAACATATGAATGAATATTATGTGTGTCTCATGAAAAAATGTGTGCAAGTTTAGCGAGTAGTGATTTCGACTTTAGGTGAAACCGGATCATGAGGGCCGGTACCTTGTTTGTGCCTATATGTACCTTAAGAGACATTCTTATAGACACTACCGTGTGGGTCTTGTAAAGTGGCCCACTCACGGTTGTTCAATGCTATGAATAAATGTTGTTACGAAACTATGATCCTACGTTGGTTTCTCATTAGAATAATAAACTCTCTACTTTCATTTTCTCCTTCTTCGTTCAACTGTTGAACGAACCAACTATCCATCTAATATACCTCGAACTGAGACAATTGAATAACAAACATAATAAAGAGTGTATGCATATTTGTTCGTTTAGGTATGATATCCGGACTTACTATCCGATTACTACTTGACGATCGATGCACTTATTGTGCGCCTATTTCGTGCGTAAAACAGTGGGCGTCAATATCCTTGTCTGAGATATACTCTTCATTAGAGATGTACTCCTTATATGAGTTATAATTCTCATATGGGATGTATTCTTTGGGCTCTTTCATCATGACAAAAGGTACAATCCTATAAGACTGATGTGAGTCCTTTTCTGCCTAAGAATCTAAGGTCAACCTGATGTATTCCTCTTCATCATAATTCTAAAATACATCCTTGATACTTTCTTTATAATTCTTGTCGAATTCACTAGGTGATATCCCTAGACATCTTGAACTTGGGGTTATGGCTAGCTGCTCTACTATTGTTTCTACAACTTCAATTGTGATTCTAGTCTATGTATATCCCTTGATCAGTCATAGGATGAGTCAGTCTTTTCTTTTAGCTTCTGCAACAACCTCATAAAGGCATCCAAGGACGGATTCCTTTGTTGCTATTGCTTCAACTGTTGTTCAGGAGCCTCTGATAATTATGTTTCTACGACCTTTGAGCAATCGCAAGAGTGGAGTTATATGAACTTCGATCCCCCCCCCCCCTCGAAACTTGAATCATTTATCCATCCACCATAGTCGATCCAGTTTGCAATTTTCATATCATCTCCTTCTACAAGGTCAAAAGGTCTGGTGGAAGGTTCTGGGGTTTTAGAGTGGGAAGAATCTTGAGTTTTTATGTTAGAATCTTCAACTGCTCCATGACTTGTTTCATATCCATGGCATATTCCACTGAATGTATGTGTATTATAGTACCTTTGTCTGCATACCAATCATTATTGGACATGATTGTCTCCATTTTGTCATATCATTCTTCCAACGTGTTCTTCATGAATGAACCTCCAAATGAAGTATTCAACTCTGCATGATTGGTACGTTGAAAATCCATATAGAATGTCTGTATCTACTGTCATAAACCAAGACCTTGATGAGAAAACTTGCAAAGAATTCCTTGAAATCTTGCTCATGGTGATGGATCAGCCTCCACGGGTAGGGTTCCCTTGACTGGGACCATCGCTCATGCACGGGGTTTGGGGTTGGGTTGGGATTCCTCACGAGACCAGTCAGATCGTGTGGATTCCTAGCGGCGCCTGGAGCAGAATCTGGTACCAGATTCCTTTCGGTAAAGATGGGATTGTGCCGAGGCCAACGGTCGTACTCGAATGGGTCCCCGAGCCCTATAACTCCCGACAACAACATTCAGAATCCATTGGAGGACGGGGCTGTCCTCTTCCTCTACAAATCCTCCCTTGATCAGTGTCAACATCCAAGGAGTTTTCATGGGGTGCAGGTCCTCGGGCTAAGAGTAAGCCATTTCATGTGAGAGCAAGATGCGGTATATGGTGAGGGCAGTAGTGTCTTCCCGTGGTACAATCCACGATCCACATCGCGCCGGTCGAGCCGTGAAAGGTCGACGAACAAGTAAGCGAGATGCGGTAGGGGTCAGCGGGCACGATGATTGGAAAGCCATGGTGATCAGGAGGAAGCGAGGTTGGAAATGGTGGTGATCGGTATAAGGTGGAGCTGAAAATAGTTTAGGTAGAAGAGAATATTTGAAACGAAACGCTAGAAGCTGAAAAAAATTATAATTTGAATGAAACTTAATTATTGAAGTTCAACTTTTTTTTTACTTTAAGAATAATTGTTATTTTAATTTTCAATTTATCATATTGTAGTTTATTTATTTATATTTGAAAAACATAAACCTTAATTTTTTTTGTCTGAAATAACGATGGATTTTGGTGGGATTTTTCTAGACGTTCGATTTTTATTCGAAAATTCAGACCAAAAATCGAACTTTAGTTTTTAAATTATAAAATCCGATAAAAATGACGGTTTCTCATCCCTTCCTATGGGGTTTTCGTATTTAATCATCACCCAATTGCAAATGTTAGTTTTCCGATTTAGTTGGAAAAGGTTTTCCCAAAATGCCTAAAGAAAAAGGGGTAATTCTTTAAAATTGTCCACATAAATTGTCTACAAACCCTCACATGTTCAAAGTTTCAAAAACGTGTTTTAAACTGTCTATACGAATTGTTCAGGGTCCGTGGATAATTCATACGTACAATTTCGAAAAATCACCTAAAAAATATTTACTAATTATATATATATAAAATAATATTTCATAGTTTTTCTTATATTCACCTTAATAATTTAAAAAATAGTTTCGGGCATGTTATTTTTATTTGAAAATTTTCTCCAAAAGACACACATAAATGTCTGTACTAATTATTTATGTAGTTTTTTTTTAAGAAATAGTCTGTCTGACGGCCTTCATGTAAAAACTTGAGCCGCGACATGATAAGAAGCTAAATATTGGTTGGGTTGATTGTAATTAATTAATTGATTATCAAAATCATGTTTGAACACGTGTGTTCATTTGTAAGGAAAGATTAAAGAAATCGAAGAAGATATACATGTGTTCGTCAAGTCGATGGGAGAGGTAAAAGAAGTACCTATTTTTTTTAACTTATGAATAATTATTACTGAAATTATATATAATCTTCTTGTAAGTCATTATTCGGAAAATCTAAAGTATAAAAGCAAAACTACACAACCTTCATTTGGTGAGATTTTTTTGCCCTTTCTGTTCTCTTCTACTTCTGTCTCTTTGCAATGTCTTGAGCTTTGCATTTCAGCTTACTCAACTCAAGTCTCAACCCGATGCTTGTTCCAGTTCTCTTCGACTTTCTAGATTCGTAATCGACTTCTGCTTATCGTACTCTGTATCCCAGTTGGGTTTTTAAGTATCAGCATCAGGACTGTATTTGAGCTGCTGAGGAAATTTCATTAACAATTACTGGTGTTCTTTATCTCTGAGCTCCAAAGGGTTTTCGTTTTCTTGGAGAGATTCTTCTTCACCCAGAAGAAGATATTCAGAAAGCTAGGGCTTTTTTTTAATTCGTCGAAATAAAGTTTGTCCTTTTATGTGCCTTTGTGGAGATTAGTAGCTCGTTTTAAGGTAATTTGTGCTCATTTCTTTGTGCAAATGCTTACATCTTCTCATGCTGTGTTTGTGTAGCACGTGTATTAATCTGGGTCTGAGGGAAATATGGGAAATAAAGTGGTGGGATATGTTTTGAGTCATGTTCTTGCTTTTTAGATACTTTGTAGGCACCAAATGGTGGTTCAATATATTTACTGTTAATGTGTGTGAGGGAGATTTGATGTTTGTTCAATAAGCTCAATAGATCTACAGGACTGGAGTTGGAAACTTAATGTATCTCACTGGACAATATTAGTATCTGTTTATAATTTTGTAATCTAATGCATAGCATATATACTTGATGAGTTTCTTGTAATCTTCTGTTTAGGACTAGAGGATTTATTTTAATAACTTGATGGGTTTCTTGTTTTTCTGTAACAAGCTTACTTAGGCAACAACATGAGTCTCAGTTATTCCTCTCTTTCCTCGTAAAAGTTACTCAAATTTAGTGTGGGAACTTAAATGCGAAACTTTGATCTTTGTTGGTTACAGTGTTGTCTTAGCAAGTTACAGAGGTAGTGCTGCAGTTGGAACTTTTGTGTTCTAAACAAAGATATGTGGTCAGCTTTCATTCATATGGAATGAAGACTTTACAGGTGTTTTTCTTGCGTATTTATTTGCTAGTCGCTTCTATAATTATTTCGCCCAACATATTTTGTTGCATTGCTGCTTGCACAAGTTTTTATGCTCTTGGGTTGATAATTTTTATGTGATTCATAGGGTGCACAGGAAGTACAGTCCCCAACCCAAGCTTCACATGAGTCCCAAAGTGATCAACAGAACAATCATACGGCTGAGGGTACCTTAGCAGACTCAGGTTCAATATCAACTTCAAGCAATGATACTAAAAAAGTTTCACGCCAAGATATTGAACTTGTAAGGGGCATGTTTTACTTATTTTGAGTGCATCTCCTGTTACTTTACTTTGTTGTATTTTATCTGTAATATGGATCTTTTGGTTAGGTATGTACAATTTCTTTCCAGGTTCAATGTTGCCTAATTCTCTTAAATGACTGTTGTAGGTCCAAAACTTAATAGAACGGTGTCTACAGTTATACATGAATAGAGATGAGGTGGTTAAAACCCTCTTGACTCGAGCAAGGATAGATCCAGGATTTACAACTTTGGGTAGGATCTTGATACCTTTTCATAATGTGTTCTGGGGTTATTTTCTGTTTTCGTTTGTGCCCTTCCATAATTCTAAATTTTATGGCTTATCGCTCATGTCTTCTTAAAGATGTTTCATTTGTATGGTACCTAAACAAGTCACCTTGCTTTTGTTGATAAAAAAAACCTTCAATTTTATGTGGAACAAAGCCCTGTTTCCTTTTTTTCTTACCTCTTTCTTTTTATTCAGTTTGGCAGAAGTTGGAAGAAGAAAATGCTGATTTTTTCAGGGCCTATTACATAAGACTAAAACTGAAGAAACAAATCCTCCTATTCAATCATTTGCTTGAGCATCAGTATCATCTTATGAAGTATCCTGTCCCTCCAAAGGTTCCTTACGCCCCAATTCAGAATGGGATTCATCCTATGCCTGGTGAATTCTCTCTTTGCAATTCTATGTTGTTCAAAAGCTTAAACTGGACTTTTCATTAAAGAGTTAGATGTATAATCATGTTCATGATACACAATGGAAGAAGTCTTACGAGTTCATGATATCTCCAACTAATGTTATTAGTTGATTTAATGATCCAATAATCATGTTAGATATAGCGTTATATAATCTTGTCATGCTATTTCATTATGCTACTATTATTCAATGCCACTTGTTTGCAGTGCAGTTAACAACTTGCCGATGGGATATCCAGTCCTACAGCAACCTCCCATTCCAGCAACCGGTCAACCCCATCTTGACTCCATGGGCCATGGAATTTCTAGCTGCCATGTAGTTAATGGGGTTCCTGCACCTGGCAATTTTCAGCCCATGCGAATGAATTCCGGAAATGGGTAAGACCCTGTCCGGGCCGCCTCATTCTTTTTGGTTTTTCCATTTTCCAGTGACCATATATTAGATGGATGTAAGCATTTTGATAGTGAGAACATATCTTAATTGTCGCTTCTTTTGTCTTACTGAAGTATGGTGATGGACGGCAGTGCAGCTGAAGCAGCTCCAGTTATTCCACCAAGTGGTGCCATCTCTGCTAAGTCAGAAATGGCTATGAGTCCTACATCAGTAGCATCCAGCGGTCATTTTCCCTTCACTGTTTCAGAAATATCAGGAATGGGAGTGGACACATCAGCACTTGATACAGCATTTACATCTGATGTGGCCAACTCAGTAGGGTTGCAGCTTGCACCTGATGGCGGGCTTGGGAATAGACCATTGGATCAGATTCACTGGAACTTCAGTCTTTCAGATCTTACTGCAGATTTGTCTAATTTGGGAGGTAATTTGCTGTCTGTTATTATTAGAACTATAGTAAGTGTGTGTTATTAACATTATTAATTGGAATGTTGGAATTGCAACTTATTTATTTTACTCGTTTTTGGTCGAGCTGATTTTCTCCTACAGCCCTACTAGGCTGATATTTAAATACAGCTGATACTTGAGTAGATTCGTATCTGTTACTATATTTGGTTGCACAAGCATTTAGAGGATTCACATTTTAAAATAATAAACACTGGGATGACACAAAAACCAACCCAGTGATATCAATGAGTACACAGTAACCTTGGTAATTGAGAAAGGAGAAATAGAAGGGGTGAGAAGAGATAAGCCTTAACAGGAAGAGAATGTAGGAAAAAGGATATACAGGAAGTTGTGAATAGAAGGTACAAGTATAGGTCTCATATCAATTCTACAGGAAGTTGTGAATAGAAGATACAAGTATAGGTCTCATATCAATTCTACAGGAAGTTGTGAATAGAAGATACAAGTATAGGTGTCATATCAATTCTGCATGTTTTAGCCCAAAGTAATATGCCCATCCATGTTGAACCGTTTAACCCCAAACCCTGGAATGATAAGACTTCTTGGCAACAAATAAATTTGTGAATAAAATATAGTTTGATTACTGAATAGAATCAGACCCTTGTTCATACCAACTATGACTTGATATAAGCTTTTGTCTTGTCATCTTACTTACTAGAACATTCTTAATCTGTTTCAAGACAGATATCATACATGAAAAGTAAATTCTATAGCTTATAGTCTTACAACCTTGGTATATATAATATTAGGATTTTGCTATTGTGTCTAGATAGCCTTTATTAATATCTAAAGAAATTATGATGGATTTAACCACTACATGGTCTGGATGTTATTACACAGATGCGAAAATGGATGGTATTTTTGTTGATATGTACTCTTTATGACCCAAGCTTCATTGTACTTATTATTTTATTGTGTCCCTGAAATTATTTTCAGATTTAGGAGCCCTCGGAAACTATCCTGGTTCGCCCTTTCTGCCATCTGACTCAGAAATTTTGCTGGATTCTCCGGAACAAGAAGATATTGGTAATTCAATCTCTTGCTTTTACTTGTTATTTGTTGGAGTGGACGAAAATCTATGGCTAGCTAGCAAGTGGCAAGTCGTCCATGATTAGATGGGTAGAGATTTTAATATGAAATTATCTTAGAAGTAAAAATAATTGAAATCTATCATCTAATGACCTGCTACAGTAATGTCCCTGTACAAATTCGCATATTGTTTTGGCTATAGCTAGGGTGAGCAAAAAATCTGTTATCTCAATATTCAATCTCAAATTATATGATATATCCATACGGATGCTCGATAATTGTTTGAAATGAGATATCAAAAAAGCTAAATTTGTTATAAAAGTACTGGATTATCTGAACCAAAATCAGATCCGAAATTTAACTAACAAAATATAAAGATTAAACTTTCTGTTTCATCTATCTCATGTTCTCTAGTGCATTGGTTTTGTTTATTTCTCATCTCTTATGTGTTTTGTCTATTCATTTATTTCTGATGTGATTACTTGATCTTTTGAGGCTTGTTTTATCAGTACCTGATATTGATGCTTGCTGCTTTTTAACAATGTTTGTATCATGAAATTATAAAGAAGTGTTTAGGAAGAGATTTGTCCTTCAAGTAGCTTATTGGTTGTCGATTAATATTTTCTTCTCCCACTGTTAAACGATAATGTCTGAATGGCGACCACTTCTGCTATGTTCATCTAGAAACTGAAGTATCAAATTTTTAAACTGTATTAGAAGTCCTTCTGGATCTTTAAAAGTCACAAATGCATTGAGCACGATTGTACCATGCAAGTGTTGTAACCAAAATAAAGAATGCCTCTTGGGAAAGTAAAACCAAAGCCCCTATTTATTTATGTGAGAAATAGTTTTGGAATCCTAAATATATTGGATAATGTTTAGCATGAAATTTAAACTATTTGCATCCAGAAAAAAATATGATAAAATTGTGGTTTGTGATTACTATAAATGTGAAGCCTTAAACACCTCAATCAGTTATATGTATATAGCCAGTACACTGACTGTTTCAGTTTGTTACAGTGGAGTACTTTGCTGATGCTGTTCCTGGGCCACCTGGGTCTCAGTCAGATGAAGAGAAGTTGTAGGGGATGGAGTCATATCATTTCCTTTTAAGTTGGTAGGATCGACGCAAGTAGGGTGACTAAATAAGCATTTGTGTCAAGAAAATTGGATTTTTGTTACTTGCTGAAGTGGTTAATTTAGGATGGTAGCTTTAATTTAATGCACAAATGTGAAAGCAGTCAGGCTGATTAGCTGTATTACCTTTTAAGTTGTTGATATTGATTTTGTACTACATTATTCCGAGCTCATTAATCTTGAGTTGTTTTAAAGTTCCCTTTGCATGTTGTGCTGTTTTCATTCCAGAACTGTTTGTAGTCGTGCGTCTCTGATCATGTTTGATTGCAATTGCAGCAAAAGAAATGTTATCGACATGGTAGGAACATGACATGTGAAGTCGTTTCTTTATCCAGCTTTGGATAAATTTATGTCGATTGAATAATTGTGCAAATGAAAGAATGAGAATGGATATGGAACAGAACAAAATTGTCATTGCAGGCAATGTAAACCGTGCCCAGAGGTTGTGCAGTTTACACAGAGATGACAAAAAGACAAAAATGAAATCTTCTGAACAAATATTAGCCTACACTACACCAGACACTTGTAGTGAGTTCTACAACATAATAGGTGAAGGCTTCACTCTTTCTCCTCCTAAGGGTGAACAAAATCTTATTTCCTGTAAATTTTAGGATCAATCAATTATCTCAGTTGATGTTATTCACATTTTCTTGCGTCCTTTGACATGTCTTTCTAAGCTTCTAAGCCTCTGACGGATTAGTGATGACGAAGAGATATTCCCCTCAGTTTCCTTCAATATATTCTCCTCAGTTTCCTTCAATATATTCTCTTCAGTTTCCTTCAATCCGTTCTCCTCATTTTCTTTCAGTATGTTCTCCTCATTTTCCTTCAGCGACAGCGACATTGCCATATTAGCTCCAGGAACAGGAAGATCCAGTAACCTCTTAACCTCTGGGTTTTTTATCACTGTACAAACAGCAACTTCACATGAGTTGGTAAACAAATAATACATACATACGCCACACCTAACAATAAGCACGGCATGTTACTCGAGTCATTTCTTTAAGAATGACTTTGTTCCTAATGAACATCGAGTTGAGCCATTAAAAATCCTTCCTTGTATTTCTGGATAGAAAAGTTTCTCTCACTGAAATTTTCAATATAACACTATTGGGTAGATCACATAATGCCTTGACTCTGTCCTGGGCAAAACACTTTACTATGGGACTAAAATTGGCATACCAAACAAGATTTCTTTATCCGTTTTTTTTAAGATAAAAGTTCCCAAATAAGGAAGAAGACTCACCTGATCCATAAGCTAATGTAAACATGTTGGATGTAAGCCAATAACAGAACAATGCCTGCATATAAAAAGAGTCAGGCGTGGACTTCCACCTAAAATTCACCAATTGTAAGGAAATAAATACATTTACGAAGGGATCAAATTACTTTTCTAAAGGACTTGTTTATAAACAATCTGATTTCCTATTATTCTCAGTTGGGTATGTTATGATCAATTAGAAATGAACAAATTACTTTTACATATCCTGCCACAACTTTAGTGTCCAAAACAGCAGGAGTGAATGAATACATATATATATACACATACATATTACACCAACTTCATCTTCCTGGAGCCTGTGGGTGATAGAAGTTTGCATACCTTAGGGAAAGCAGCCATAATTGGAACTGAGAGAGCAGCAAATACCCTACAAAACTTTTTCATGGTCCCAGCTATTGGATTATTTTCCATACCCTCTTGCATATTGCACTGACAATTCGTTGATTCATGGTGTCAGCAGCAGTGTTAACAATAGTAATGCAATAATCAATGACAAACAAATAAATGCATACTGAATGCCAAGCATGAGAAACTTTTACCTCGACAGCGATCCAGAAAGTCAATGCAGTCAGAAGTGGAAGAACATATAGGTTATCTGGAGTTGTGAGATCAACAAACCAGAGGGCTCCACCGTTTTCAAAAGATGGAACTTTTTCGGCCATGTTTCTAATCTACAAAAATAAGTATCAATGCCAAAAGAATCATTTAACTTATTATATTTTGATACAAGTGTACAGAATGTGCATATTAAAAAAAAAATGAAATAGAAAGTGATAGAATGGTATCTTACAGCAAGGAAGAAGCAGAGAAAGATAGGACCTTGAATAAATATTCCTTTCAATGGAGTTAGCGGATTGACTCCATATCTGCAGTAAAAATAAAAGAGGTGAGTAATAATGGATTAATGTTTGAAAATCATGATACATCAGAGGAATAACATGATACAAAACGATTGCACACTCATTAATGCTTCTAGGAAAGAGTGAAGTACTAAATAATAGGGCTAATTTTAAAAAAAAAACTATAAAAAGTTTTGTCCACTTGCTAAAAAGTACGGAGTTTAAAAGTGGACAAAAACATACGATAAGTATTGTCCAAATTAATAAACAGAATATTTTGTTCCATTAACCCCTACAGGATATGTGAACAATACATATATCATTGAAAAGTATTGTGGCCAAAACATATAGCATTGAAAAATACTATGGTCAAAACATATGGGCCTTGAAAAGTCCTGGAGACAAAACATATGGGCCAATACTTAATAGAAGAGAATTTTCTGTTCATTATTTTAACAGAAGACTGTGGACAATACTTATTGTATGTTTTTGTCCACTTTTAAATCAATGTAGTTTTTAGCAAGTGGACAAAACTTTTTGTATGTTTTAGCAATTAACCCTAAAAATAAATAGTTGACACCCCAAAGCTACACACACACACACATGTTCTTGGAATGAGTTGACCCAAAGCTCTACCCCAATTCCACCCAGCATCTTATCATGAGAGTTGGAAGTCCTACTCTAGTTATTAAAATAGGGGATAATTCCACCTCAGTACCCTAAATCTTTCATATTTCATTTAGAGTACCCTAAATCTTTTGAGTCACATCAGTACCCTAAACTTTCATTAATTCATTTAGAGTACCCTAAATCTTTTTTGTGTCACCTCGGTACCCTAAACTTTCATTAATTCCATTTTAGTACTCACCGTTAACTTTACATATGATTTTCCATCCAAAACAGGTAAAATGATCATACTACCCCTCACCAACAACCAAAATTATGGTAGAGTTAACGGTGGGTACTAAAATGAAATTAATGAAAGTTTAGGGTACTAAAATGAAATTCATAAAAGTTTAGGGTACTAAGGTGACACAAAAAAGATTTAGGGTACTCTAAATGAAATATGAAAGATTTAGGGTACTGAGATGACACAAAAAAGATTTAGGGTACTCTAAATGAAATATGAAAGATTTAGAGTACTCTAAATGAAATATGAAAGATTTAGGGTACCGAAATGGAATTATCCCTTAAAATAGTGATACTATACCAACAGCATCAAATGGGAATGTTGGCTAAAATGTTCTCTCATATACTAAATATCTTAGTCTTCACATTATAAGGGGTACTACGGGTCATGGGTTTTGTTAGAATACTATTAGCCTAAGTGAGCCCAAAAGTCTATTGAATTGATTATGGTGACCCCAAGAGTCTATTGAGTTAATTATGGAGTCTCTGGAGTCTTCAGATCTTTCCTATATAAAGGGAGATCTATTACGTACTAATCAAGTTATAATAATATTTCTCTATTTTCACTTTTACAGGTTTCATGAGTCCCACAATGTATGCAAGTTCAATGGAAAATGTAAGAAGCATACCTTCTATCAGTGACAAAGAATAAATACATTTTATGCGATATGTTTCAGAGTTAAAACAAAGGTCAATACTACCAGTTGGGTGTGACCCTAACTTGTATATATACCATTTTCCTTACATATTTATTTGATATGGGTTTAATAAACTTCAACATATCAAAAAACCCTTCGACTAGATTAGCAAGCAAGGTTACAAAACTGGTAGATCAATGACCACTGAAAATGGTTGCTTACTAGACGTGGGTTTAATATACTGCAACATATAACATATATATATAATCTAGATTAGCAAGCAAGCTTATAGCATTAGCAGCTTAGTAATCACTGTAAATGGTTGCTTACTCTTTAAATAATGCCTTGACTCTTTCTTGCTGTTCAGACAAAGCATTAGCATCCATCACCTGGAAAATACCATGCAATTTAAATGAAGTTATTATACCTAATGAGAAACACCAGTAGACTAAAAATACGTGGAAAGGCAGTAATCAATAAAATACGATGCTAAGTTTTTGTTTCTTATTGGGCTACATGTAAGAGTTTGGGCTAGCTTACTAAAAAGTCATCCTTATCGGCTGAGTTCAGCTTTTTCCTTATACGTAGTTTTATGTTTCTCTCTTTGGGAATATGGGACTTAGTCATTTAACACAGGGATAATTGTCAAAACATGCACTAATGTTTCGTCCACAAACGAAATAGTGCACAATGTTTTGTCCACGTTGTCTGGCTACCCTTATGAATCGTCCACGCACTTCTGTTAGAAAAATTAATGGAATATTCCATTTCTGTTATACATGTGCAGTTAAAGTATAACTGAAATGACCATTTTACCCTTATCATGAATCGTTTGACTTTTGCATGAGACATTACCATTCTACCCTTTCTAATAAAAAACACATAAATAGACAAATAAAATATTTTTTTTGTATAAATTCAGTTTTTATTTATAAAAATTATTTTTATTTTCAAAAATTCAGATTTTAATTTAGAAAATACATAAAAATCAATTTAAAAAAATACATAAAAATCAGTTTTTTTATTTAATTATATTTGGGTAGAAAAAAGAAAAAATATATAATTAAATTTAAAAAAAAAACTGATTTTTTGTATTTTTTAAAAAACTCTGATTTTTATTTATTTTTTAAAAGGATAATTGTCAAAAAATGCACTTATGTTTCGTCCACAAACGAAATAGTGCACAATGTTTTGTCCACGTTGTCTGGCTACCCTTATGAATCGTCCACACACTTCTGTTAGAAAAGTGTAACAGCAGAACCTGAATTGACAATTTTGACCTTTTGGTTTAAAATTCAAAAATAAGAATTTTGTCCAAAAAAATGAGTGGCTGAGGATTGTTAGGGCAATTTCGTCCAAAAAAAATTTCAGACACAAGCACATGATAGCACGTGAGGCTACAGATTCGAATATTCTGTTAATTTTACTGACAGAAGTGCGTGGACGATTCATAAGGGTAGCCAGAGGACGTGGACGAAACATTGTGCACTATTTCGTTTGTGGACGAAACATAAGTGCATGTTTTGACAATTACCCCTTTTTAAAATTAAAATATGAATTTTTGAATTTCAAACCAAAAGGGCAAAATTGAGGGTATATCGGTCTTTTAACTCATTCTTATTTTTGAATTTCAAACCAAAAGGGCAAAATTGTCAATTCAGGTTCTGCTGTTACACTTTTCTAACAGAAGTGCGTGGACGATTCATAAGGGTAGCCAGACGACGTGGACAAAACATTGTGCACTATTTCGTTTGTGGACGGAACATTAGTGCATGTTTTGACAATTATCCCTTTAACACATTTACATCATGTTACGCATTATACCTAGAAGTAATGTTGATGGTGCTCCAGTGCAAGAGCACCATTTTGGAATACGGAAGGGTTGTTTGTACATAATCTTGCACGTGAACACAAAGACAACATGGGGCGACCTAATAGTAGCACCATATAGATTCAAGACGATAATAATCAGAACTCATTTGCAAGTCATATAATCAAATGGCTGTCACAATGCATGACTAACAGAGACTTGGATACCAATGTCAAATCATACCTCAATAAGAGCAAACAGGGAACCAATAAATGTTAACATTAAGTATGAGGTCAAAACTGATATGCGGTAGATACCCCTCTCTCACCAGAAGTAGCTAATATACACATTATAGCTCAAAACAAAAGGAAAATAGCAAAATATGTACCTTATCTTTCATCTCTTGTTGCAGTTCCTCCAAACGTGGCCTCATCAACTGCATATCATTGATTTGAATCACTATGAAGTTGGGTATAAATAAAAGGAACAATTGCAAAAAATCACCCTGAGGCATTGAGTTTTTGCAAGTTATAGCCCTCTTCTTTGGCAATTGCAAAAAAGTGCCCTGACTTACCTTTTTGGCATTTTGAACAAATTTGTTTTAAAATGACAACTTTCCCCTCTAAAAAATAGTAAGTAAAAATAAAAATCTAGAATTTTCATCTCCCTTAATTTTCGTCCTCTTTGTACATCCAAATAAGAAAACTAGAGGTGAAATTTTTAGATTTTTTGTTTTTTTACATACCATTTTTTAAATTAAAATTTTCAAGGATAAAATCATCCTTTTGAAACAAAATAACACAAAGTGCAACAAAAAGGTAAGTTCGGGACAGGTCATTGCAATATTAAATGAGGGCTACAACTTGCAAAAAGTGAATACCTCAGGGTCTATTTTTTGCAATTATCACAACATAAAAAGAGGATCCTTCTCGACTATATTATCAAAATTTGGCACAAAGAATATGACAATGAAACCAAGCTAAAAAGACTAATCATACAAATTAGAGCAGAAAAGTGTGTAAGCGCAAAACAGTACTGTCCATCTTGCATAAAAAAATGACTTGTTTTCATGAAAAATAGGTGATACTATAGAATTCGTCATATATCAGAGAATTTGATACATTGAAACTTAGATTCTACGCTGTCAATCAGCTGGAGAACTATGATACAAACTCACAAATTAGCATATATATAAATGAAGATATAACCATCAAGAAAGAGAAGATTTGAGTGTGGCAATTTCAGAAGAATTAGGGCTTTATCTTAGAGTGAAATTTAGGTAAATTAACTCCACCACACCTATATATGCAACAGATAACACACCACAGACTGCAAATAGATAAAATATAGCAGAGCAATAATGAATGAACAGTGTAATTTTTTCTCACATGAATTTAGTAGTGCATCTGGGGATATATGAAGCCATACTTTGTGAAATTTAATACATTTACATTATTCCATTAATAAATTAAATTTACCATAGAAATTAACTAACAAAAAGATGTCTTTGGCAATAAATATAAAGCAGTAGTATGAAAACTTATTATCGAGGTTTGAATCAAATACAGTATATTGGTCAAGAAATGTTGAAGAAATGCAACCACGGAGCACAAGGCTCCGGACATTGTTCAAGTAATATTGCAAATGAAAAAAAAAACATGGATCCATGTTGAAATATGCTGCCTGATTTCACAACCTGCGGCTACCTTTACCCATTCTGAATTATAGTTACATTACATCACAAGGGAGGCAGGGTAACCAGCAGCAAACAATTAAGTTCACTCCTTTAATCCACCAGTAAAATTGCATCAAGATACCGAACCATACAAGTAAACATAATTGAGCACAAAGGACGGTAATACTAACACTAAGTTTTGATGTATCCTTGAGTTGACGTATAAGAAGTGGAATTGTGGCCCCTCGAATGAATAAAGTTGTTAAAGCTATACATGCCCACCTGGAGAGAGCAGAGAAAAATGTTTATTTCCTACAATAAGAAATGAGAGTCATGCAGAACAATTAAGTATTAGACCCATCCTTGGTTCACACATCCACACACATAGCGAACCTTTATACATACATTCATGCGACTATCTAGCATGCATACACATTTTATTCTACTTCTCCTAAAATTAGGATCATCACCTCAGAATCAAAACAATGTTTCTCTGGCATCCTTTCTTCTGCTACATAAAATAAAGATGTTCTAACATTTAAGACATTATCCCTCCACAATAGAGGCAAATCTTGCCTACTTCTATGTTTCCTCTCTTTTTGCTTACATTAGAACCGCCACAATTATATTAATGATGGTGATTATTGCTCATAATATAACTTAATACATGCTCAACCCTCTTTGGATTTTATGTAAAGCTAATCCAAAATTAAAATAGTTATTTGTACACTGTTTACTCATCTCCTAGGAAGCAGTCTTCAATCCATATCATATGCAAGTTCAAGCTTTTTGATAATCCATCATCACTCTACTGCAGCTCCAAGGTTCAATACTTGAGGTTTAAGGTATTCTCCAAGAAACAACTATCAAGATTGAATAGAAAGCCATGAGAGCTCGTCCTGAGAGCCTTTAACTTGAAGTGATATTGTTGAAACAGCTCATTCACTAAGAGCATACAAGGTTGCATTTATCATCCCTCATAAGCTTAGCCACAATGAAAATCTTAGGATGATTCATAAGGAAATGTAGCCTTTCTAAGCGTCTTTCAGAATGTAATCTATCCAACTGATAGACAGCAAAAGCTAGAGTAGAGCCACATCAGATGCTTTGGATGAGGATGTATAATACTATATCATGCTGTCAAAGCAGCTTACTAAGCATGTAATTACCAACAGGAAGCATGAAGCCTACATGTAATGAAACAAACATCATACCAAAAAGCAAGGAATCAGAAATTGGGTAAAAGTGGTACCAATTCAAGCCGGTGTAACAATGAACCCCATCTATGAAGTACTGCAGTGCAGCAATAGGATATGAAGAATCTGCAGCAGCAGCAGCTACTTCACTCATTACAGGGACTTGGGAAGCTACAGCTTCAACAGTCTTATCAGTGATCACATCTGCCATATACCCAATGTCATCAATGTTGCCAGAACCGTTTCCTATTGTGCTGGACATATGCCTGCAGAAAGATGAACCAAGCCCAATTGGCAGAAGATATTTTGAGCGCCTCCTCTCCTGAGACAAAATGCCAAAGCTGGCGGTCCTGTTGTGGGTCACCTGTGGCAAAAAATTGCTCAAAGCCGGTCTTGAAGGAGTAGTATTAGGGAAATTGGATTCAGAATCATCATCCTTGCTATGAAGGATGTGACTGGATGAAGGGTGTAAGCGTCTAGAGATGAGAGTTGATGAAATGAACAAACTACGCCTGGAAGCCATATGTATATCCTGCTAAAAGAAGAAATGAAGGTGTGAGTTAGAAAGAGTAATCACAGAACACCAACAATAGAATGATATGACATCTACAACTTGGAACCCATTTGAGGCACAGAAACCCTAGGAAATATATGAAATGAAACTTGTACAAGTAGGTGAAATCATTTTCCGGTTCCTACATTTTCTAAACAAAACGAATGGAACCTGAATGAATATACATCAAGCACTTGAAACTATAAATCTCAAACCTTTGCAATTTTTTGTAACAGTGGGATCAAGAGGCCATCAAAACAATGGCATCCAAGCTCGTGGTAGCAGAAAAAGACGTACCTTCTGCTCGGGAGAGAGAGAACTCCGCAGCTGTGGGGGCGGCACTGAGGAATGCGAGCTTGTAAGCTAACACCAACAATCAATTTCACTTGTATCAGTTGTTTGCCCTTTCTCAACTTCAACGAGATCGGTCAAGTCGGTGTTTTATGTGAAAAAATTTAGAATGACCTCTGTAGGTCGTAAAAAACGTTAAGCATTAGCAGGATGGGAGGTGGTTTTAGATGTTAGACAGAGATTAATTCGATCAATTGAATTATTACTTTATTAATTTTTATTATATCTTATTAAATTTTATTTTAGATTATACAATATAACAAATATTAATAATTTCGAAAATTAAGTATATTAAAAAACATGAATATTCTACTAGAGCCGAAAGCCGCTAGAAACCACGCTTAACGTGCGAACCCATCCACGCCGTCCAGCCACAACGATCAACCGCCCAGATCAACCTGTCTCCCACCTTCCTAAATTTCATGTTTCTTATACTGTCAAGGGCAAGACAGTCAATTCGTTTCCGAGCTTCTTCTTCCTCTTACAGTGCGATCGCGATCGCAGACGCAGAAAGTTGAGCTGATTTCACTATATTCTCTCAAAAAAACAACGCGAAATCAACTTAGAATCTCTCTATTCCGTGAATCGATGATCATAGAGTCAAATTCGAGCACCAATTGTTATAATCTCAGGCTTCAGCAGAAATTCAAATCGTGCTCTGTTTTTGCTTCTCCACTGTACATCGCAGATTCTAGCCTTTTTATCACCTGATCAAGCTCAAAAACAGGTGAGAATTATCTTTTTACCTTGACCATCATTCAATCAAATTCAGGATCGAAATATCAGAAAATATATGTCGCTTTCAAAAAATCTGAAAACGTGCTCTGTTCTAGGGTTTATCAACTATGTTGTTAGGATTTATCGACTATTTGATGTGAATTCACCTCGTTTCTCAACTGATCAAGCGTAAACAAGGTGATATACTCCAACAATCGTTGTTTATATCTGAAATTCGATAAGCAGAAATCAAAATTTGAGATCTCTTGTTCTTCGTTCATCTTTTATCGTTTGCGTTGATAAAAGTACATTTTGTTGTTGATAAATCTAACGTCAAGCGTTGATAAATTGTCTGTGACTGGACCTTCCTGAGTTGATGCTCGTTCAAGGAACAAGTCGTGTTACTGGAATGTATTGATAAATCTTTCTACTAGCATTGATAAATCGTTCTACTAGTCTTGATAAATCTTAAGGGAAAGACCGCTTCCCAACTATGGTTCACCTTTGTTTCCATCGTCCACACTGCGACTGACCTTTGTTCCCCATTCCCATCGGTGAACTTTTCGCGATTCTCAGAAACTAACGGAAACCGTCTGTTTTGACGGCACCGTCAGTATTTTCAGTGCGCGACAGTCACGTGCCTTTCCATTTTTTCGTAAATGGCCAGATTTCCCTTAGGGGAAAAGCCACATCCCAACTATATTTCACCTTTGATTCCACCATCCTAACTGCGACTTACCTTTGATCTCAATTCCCATCTGCGAACTATTCGCTATTCTTCAAAACTATCAACCATCAACATCACGCCATACCCATCTCCCATGCTCATCTTTCATGACCTTCTTCCCATACCCATCATCTTCTTCTTCCATACTCATCCATGGTGAGCATCCATGGTGAAGCTCGGGCTAGATTTAAAAAAACTCCTCCCTTTCTTTTCATAAAAAAAACATGCTTAAAAAAAGCCCCACACGAATTGCAGATCTGAGAAGTTCATCCCTCCGTGGGCGTGAACCAAATAAGGAGATTTGGGGATTTTATTGGATGTGGTTTCAGAGTTCGTGTTCTTGGATTTGGCTCTGCAGAGTACATAATCTCGAACTCACCGATACTCTTCGTCTCCGATGGAGCTTCGGTTCTGCAGATTTGAGATGATGAACATAAAACCACCATCGTACTCTATTTGTGTCCATATTTGGGTTTGAAAAAAAAGTATCAAAATGATAAATAGAAAAAACAAAAAAGAAGAAGATTTAAGTCTGGGTTCATCGGTTGGAGATTTGGGGAAGAAGAAGAAGAAGAAGAAGAAAATGTCAAAAAAAAAATCAATTTTGGTTAAAATATATATATTTTTTATAATTAAAATTTGATTATTATATATAAAAATATTTAAAAATCAGATTTGTTAATATCATATTATAAATAAATTTTAAAAGTTTATTTATAGATAAATTAAAAAATTAATTAATTAATTTGATTTAAAACAAATCTATTTCAAGTTTGAGGGCAAATTCGTCTTTTTCCAAGCAAAACTAACAGTGTCATCCAAAATAACAGATTTTGATAGTTTTGAAGAATCGCGAATAGTTCGCAGGTTGGAACGGGGAACAAAGGTCAGTCGCAGTGTGAACGATGGGAACAAAGGTGAACCATAGTTCGTATACAGCCTTTCCCCTAAACCTTACTAGTAGTGTTGATAAATCTTTCTACTTGTGTTGATAAATCTTTCTTCTAGTGTTGATAAATGTATGTTTTAGAGTTGATAAATTAATTGTCTGTGACCTTGTCATTCCTGAGTAGATGATCGTTGTAGCCACAGGTCGTATAGTAGTTAGCATTGATAAAATTGCAGTTTATTGTTGGTAAAAGTTAGGCTTAGAATTGATAAATGACTCTGACCAGGTCCCTTCCTCAGTTGATAAGTCCAAAAATTGTGTTAATAAAATTGGCTTAAAGTGTTGATAAATCTTGCATGTTATATTGATAAATCTCTCTGACCATGTCCCTTTTGGAGTTGGTACCATGGATCTTGACGATGCTTGCTTTGGATTCGAGTATGAAGATGTGGATCCTGTTCCACAACCTATGGTCACAAAAAAGGTGTGGATTTCTGAATGTAGTGTTGATTTAAAACCTCGAAAGGATATGAACTTTGGTTCCTTAGAGGAAGGTATAATTTTCTACCAAACTTATGTATTAAATAGTGGGTTTCGGAAACGTCGAGGACCAGATAAGAAGAAACCAAGGAGTAACACAATCAATTTTAGATACATGTATTGTGCAAGCGAAGGATAAGCATTTGTAGATGATATCGAAGGAGAGACCAATGACAAGTTAAGAAAAAGATATAGAATGTCTACACGGACAGGCTGTATGGCGAGGATTTCTTTGAAACACACTGAAAATGGTTATACGGTGTATGAGTTTAGAGAAGACCACAATCACCCACTGCAATGTAAGCGCTATTTGCATTATCTGAGATCAAACAGGGATTTAACACCAAGGCATAAGCAATTTATCATAGATTGCTCAAAGGTTAATTTGGGAGCTACAAAGGCATTTAACCTTTACAGCCAAATAGTTGGAGGTCCTACCAATGTAGGAGCGTGTCCAAATGATTTCAGAAACTTCCAGCGGGATCTGAAAGTGTACATTGGAGAGAGTGATGCTCAGATTACCATTGACCAATTCCACACTAAAGAAGACAATTGTAGTGGCTTCTTCTTTGAGTACAAAGTTGATGCTGGTGATCGGCTAAGTCACCTTTTCTGGGCTGATTCAATGTCGAGGAAGAATTATGAGCTATTTGGTGATACGGTGTCGTTCGATTCAACTTATAGATCAAACAGGTAAAGCATGTCGTATACCTTGACAATCTGCATCAGTTTGATTGATAAACCCTTCATATAAGGTTGATAAATTGTGTAGTCACTGTTGATAATTTATTTATCCTTGTTGCTTATGTTTTTGTTTGTTTAGGTACATGATGGTATTTGCGCCATTCACTAGGGTGGACAACCACAACAAGTCGATCATCTTTGCTGCTGCTTTATTAGCCAAAGAGGATGCCGAATCTTTTGTTTGGTTATTCCAAACATTCCTCAAAGCTATGAAGATGAAAGAGCCAAACTGTTTCATAACAGATCAAGACCCAACAATGAGAAAGGCTTTTGAGGAAGTGTTCACACAAAATAGGCATCGACTATGTATGTGGCACATAATGCAGAAGCTTCCTTCTAAAGTAAGTTCTGTTTTGAATTTATACATTTGTTAGTGATTTATGGTTGATAAAAGTTAACGTTAGGAGATAAATAATTTGTTCGGTTGATTGTGATAAATCTATTGTTATTATTGCAGGTTCCTCACAATGTATACCATGAGACAAATTTCAAGAACAAATTTAAAGCATTGGTGTGGAGTAACTACACCGAAATATACGAGTTTGAGCTGACTTGGAACGCTTTGATGGATGAATTCCAACTACACGATCACACTTGGTTGTCTGCTATGTTTGATATACGGGATAGATGGATCCCTGCATATTTTAGGGGGCTAAATATGAGACTATTCCTTAGAACAACATCAAGATCAGAGAGTGAGAACAGTGCATTTGGTCAATTCACCAACAGGTACCTTTATTTTGTGAGAATTCATACACCTTTGTGATTGATAAATGTTACAATGAGGACTGATAAATTATGCACTCTTGATTGATAAAAATATGTGTGGAGACAATGTTGTTTTTTGATGATATAATTTATCCTGTTGTGATAAATGTTTCATGAAGAACTGATAAATTGTGCAGTCTTGATTGATAAAAATATTGTTGTTCAGGTGCCTTGCCCTGGTTGAATTCATGTGGTGCTTCGATACAGTCGTTGAAGGTTAGAGACAGAAACAATTACAGCTGAACTTCCAATCAAGCACCTTAGCTCCCAACTTCATGGTATTATCTGAAATTGAGAAGGACGCTTGGAGGATTTACAGCCGCTCATTCTTTGACATCATACAGAAAAGTGTTGTGGGAACAACCTTCAGGTGTGGGATCAAAACCTATGTTGAAGAGGATGGAAAGAAGATATATAACATCGCAAACAAACATGGGAACAAGACGTTTGTTGTTGTGCAAAGCTTACCTGGGAACCATTGCACATGCTCTTGCATGAGATTTGAAGGATTTGGTATCCCTTGTATGCATATTTTCTTGGCTTTGCAAGCATCTATGGTTGATCAAATACCGGAGAGCTTGATCACGCAAAGATGGACAAAGGATGTACGCAAGAATGATGAAAACTCTACAAATTCTGAAGAATTACAACCATATGCCTATGGTGAGTGTAAGAAAATTGTTTCTGATATATGTTCGATGCTTCAATCTTGTGTCCTCCATCCAACAGTGAATGCTGCAAAGTTGAAGGAATTTGCAGAACAAGTAAAGGACTTCAAGAACAAATTGAATGATGATGAAGTTGATGATTTTGCATCAAGCACAACACAAGAACTTCAGACTTTGATAGATCTTTCTAAACCTTCACAAGTTATTGTCAAGCTACCACATATATCAAGGACAAAAGGTTGTGGAAAGAGAATTCAATCAGGGATGGAAAAGTCTATTGAAGAAGCTAAGAAAAAGAAGAGGACTTGCAAAGGATGTGGTCAACCAGGTCATGACATCAGAAACTGCTCCCATAAAAAAGATGGCTGTAGTGATAAAACATTGAACTAGTGTTGATAAATGTAGCACTTAAAGTTGATAAATACTTTCCCCCTATTACTGACTCTATGAATTACAAGGTCATTCAGTACTGATAAGACATTGACTTAGGCTTGATAAAGTCTTCATGTAAAATTGATAAATCTGTTTTTTAATATTCCTAAGTCTGATTTACAAGGTGCTTCAACATTGAATATGAACACAAAATTTAAGGGTGATAAAAATTGTACCAAATGTTGATAAAAACTTTGTGCATAACTGATAAAAGACCTTCAAAAATACTTACCTGTTGCTAGTAAAAATAACAATCCACAACAGTGATAAACCATGAACACAGAATTGATAAAACTCTTCTATATGTGTGATAAACCTGGTACATATAAGAGATTGATAAGATTTGTCAAACATTTGATAGAAAACTTAATAAACCCTGTCATTCCACATGCTTAAAAACATCTATGCACATTTCATATCATCTGTTTACCAAAAAATACTAGAGTCATAAGAAGTTTGCAACTGATTACATCCTTTTTACCAAAAAAAGTCACTGCACAAAAGACCTAATGTTATGTACGGGTGCCTTGTTCAACAGTCCTATATAGTTCTTTCTAAAGAAGCAGGAGATTTCTCATCCCCTCCACTTGGTTGATTCCTCTAACAGTAGCTCCTCAGCTTTACCTCGTTCATGATCTTTGCGGTGTTGCTTGGATACGTGCACAATTGCATGAAATATCGATGCCTCAGCTTCGATAGTTGATCAGCCTATGTAAACAACATTAAAACCTTCCAAATTAGTTAAACTACACACATAAAAACACATGACTTAAAAAGACACGCACAAGAAAAAATGTTAGGTTACATTGTTCTTTGACATAGGAAAACCCCAAGTACTTCCGAATTCACCCATGTACCTCTCCATGTGAAACATACAGTAGATGCCACAGTCAACCATATTATCAGTGCTGCTCCAATCTAGCTTCAAAGCCTTTCCACGTCCATTTCTGATTCTCACAGAGAGTGTAGCATCAAGCCTTTCAAGGAACATCGAAAACCTATTCATCTGTCAATGATTAACAAAAAATACATACATTAGAAACACAAAAATGTACGTAAAATTAATAACTAAAATCGCAAATAAAAACTTACCAAATTGGTGATTCTGTTCCCGTACTTGGCTCTAAAGTTAGTCCCCTGCAAGTTATCGAGGACAGCCATTTTGTGTTTCTTCATGTTGACACATACCAAGTAATAGTGAGACTTTGCATGGATTGTGAAAAACACCTTCCATAAAAGAACAAAGAAGACAAACATGGTTACACAAAACACAAACCTAATACTATAAAAATGATACATAAGCCCGAAAATGTGTGGGGGATCCTTACCAAATCCACGGTAGTGAGATCAACACCCGTGTACAACTGCAACTCGGTTTCAAGATCATCACGCCAGTTTTCTTTCTTCAGATCAATCGAGGATGTCTAATGATAAAAAGCATGTAAAATGATAAACACATTCCCACCTTAGTATTATTAAAAAAAGACAAAATTCACATGAATAAAAAACACTCACGCTTGCAACTGTTGTGAAGAAAAACCTTGAAGGTTCATCCGGTGTTCTCTTCTCCTCCTTCAAATTCATGAAAGCAACCCATGCATTAATAACATCCACCATTACTTCTGTCCCAACTTTCATGGACTGTAAATCATGTTTCATCACACCTACACAGCCATCCATGACTTCGAACACCATTTCCCTTCAAAACACACACAACACATATGCTTGATAAAACTGAATCACATTGTTGTTAAACCTAGCAGATAAAGTTGATAAAAATGTAAAACATGGTTAACATAATGCAAAAATGTTTGCTAATACTCTACACATCAGTGGTAATAAACCTATATGACATTAGTGATAAACCTAGCAGATAAAGTTGATAAAAATGTAAAACATGGTTAACAGATGCAAAACAATGTTTGCTAATACTCTACACATTAGTGGTGATAAACTCATAAGACATTAGTGATAAACCTAGCAGATAAAATTGATAAAAATGTAAAACATGGTTAACAGAATGCAAAAATGTTTGCTAATACTCTACACATTAGTGGTGATAAACCCATAAGACATTAGTGATAAACCTAGCAGATAAAGTTGATAAAAATGTAAAGACATGGTTAGTACAATACCACTGGTCTTCTCTATCGTCGTTCAACAGCCATTCCATCCATAGTTGCTCCTCTTTTGTCAATGGAGCATTCAAATCTGTTTTCCTAGTTGCTGGCCTTGCCTCTATAATTTTCTTCGTGGTTGGCTTTTTACTACTGCTTCTCGATTTTTTTCTTTTCTTCTTTCTGTTTGCCCTTCTCTGTTCTAACAACATCTTCACATGCTTCCCTCCCTACATCAACAACATCTCCACACGCTTGCCTCCCTATGTCAGCAACATCTTCAAGACCGAGACTGAATGTAGGCATCCCACGACCTTGTGGCTCGCCTACATTGATCTCCTCAGCATTCGCCGCAGACGTGATATTATCATCACCTTTTCCTAGTTCGACAACATTGTCGCCTTCTCCTTGTTCAACATCATTATCATATTCCCTTTGATCACCAGCATCATCGCCTTTTCCTCCAACAGTAACATCACCTTCTGCCTCAACGTCACAATTTCTTCCTAACTCCATTACCGGTTCAAACCCATCCTCATGCTCCTCAACAACCTTATTATCCCTTCCAAGCCTAACACAATCAGTTTCTGCCTTCTCTCTCTCTGCTACACAATCTTGACCACCGTTCTCCTTACTGCTACCCTGGCTATTCACTTTAGTTGCAGCATTAAATGCTGCATCGATAGCCTTTATCACATCAGGATGCCTCCACCAACGATCTTTTGATGACTCTTCGATGTTGTGCTCTGATGGGTCCCCCACCATCTCATTCACAGCATCGTGAAGCCTCCTGACGGTGATATTGTCAAAAAACTTCGAAATGGCTGTTCTGATGCTGTCCTTAAAAAGGACATAGCTATCAGCGAGATGTACCGCTTGTTCTGCCAGCTTTACAATGAATTCCTACAGAAATTACAAAAATACAAAAATGTTACAGAAAAACACAAAAACTTATAACTTTAACTCAAAAAACTTTGAATATACCTCTTGTCCCAAATCATCAATGACATCTTCAACTTCCTCGGGTATGTATGGGTCTTCCTCTATGTAACCTTCCCTGAATGACCCGTATTGCTTTTCAAGATACTCCCGATCTTTCAGGTCATCAGATGTCCAACCTATGAGAGAAGGCTGGGCCCTCTCCACAAATCTCTTCTCGAGCACAACCCGATCCACATAGTATAACTGCATAACACCCAACAAAACAAATTAGAACTACACAATTTGACTGCTGACAGTGAAAACAAATTTGTTTATCAACACTACATGCATAAATTATCAACATTATTCAGTACTTTTATCAATGCAACAAGGATGATAAAAATTGAACTAACCATGATAAAAGTCAAAGGCCCAACATAGAATTTCTCTCTTGTGGCTGACTTATCCCTTTTTTTTTTGCTTTCAATCAGGCCATCAATGACAAAGCCACACCAGTCATATTCTGGAATGGCATTTACTTTGTCCATTGCGTACAAGACAGAATTATTCACATAGCTCCCGATCGTCCCTTCAACCATCACAGTTGAGAATAACACAACAAAATTCCACTTGAACATTTCTTCATCTCCTCTTTGTTTCTTCATCACTTCAATCAGAGAAGAGATGCTCACTCCAAAAATTGATTGAGCATTAAACTGCCGAAGCCAACGTACAACAAGTCGACAAAAATCAGATCTCTCTGGAATGATTGCTCGTCCGCCAAATGGGATCCCTAATGTTTCCTTAACATTTTCACTACTGATGTGTAAATGTCGGTCTTGCGATAGCTTGATGCAAAGACTCCCAGTATGGATATTACTCACAAGCCAAAAGCCAAGGGCTTGTGGTAAGTCCTTCACCTGAAGCAGCAACATACTCCCAAAACCCATGTCTTGTACTGCCTTCTTCTGTACATCAGTCATTTCCTCTATGAAATTGACCAAGGACTTAGGTGATGTCCTGACCTTCAACCTCCGAAGACCATCACCTCTTATACGAACCCGATCCTTCTTGGTCGTCTTTGCAATTGGGTTTGCAAGAGCATTTTCCTCCGTCTGTGGTCTCTTCTTCACATGACCAGTGAATGGTTCCATAGATGAGCTTTGTCCTGCATCCTTTGTCGGATTAGGAGCAGTCGCAGCAGTCGCAAATGAGCTCTTTTCTCCTACATCATTTGCTGGGTTCGGAGGAGGAGCGATGACTGATCCCTCTCCTATAACATCTGCAGAATTAGGAGGAGCGGGCATCAATAACCTTTGTCCTGCATCCTTCGTTGGATTAGGAGCAGCAGTCGCAGATGAGCTATTTCCTCCTACAACATTCGTAGGATTCGAAGGGACTTTAATCTTGATAACAAGACGTTTCTTAGCTTTGACTGCACAACACATTCAAAAACACAAAAAATCACCAATCATAGCAAAAGCATATAATAAAAACAAAGTTTAAATTATTCTAAACCTTTTACCTGGGATCAAGTCCTTAAGGAGAAGTGAATCGTCATTTGATCTAGTCTTCACCATTTCTCTGAAACACAGACACTTATACATAAGAGTGTGAGCAAATCAAAGCTGAGTGTGTCTGATAAACCTAGATCACGGTGTTGATAAAAGTACAAGACAGTTGTGATAAACACACATAATAAGACTGATAAACATAGATCATAGTGTTGATAAAAGTACAAGACAGTTGTGATAAACACAGATACTAAGACTGATAAACCTACATCATAGAGCTGATAAAAAAACAATGCAATATTGATAAAAATGAATACAAATGTTGATAACTCACATAGTTGATACTTATTCAATACTAAAAATATAAGTGATAAATCTATCTCACAAAGTTGATAAATGTGAATGTTGATAAAATATAGATACACCACCTCTCACACGTTCAACCCTCCCCAATCAAACTTCAAATGCATACCAAACTTCACTTCAGTCATGAAAACATTCTTTTACTCAAACAGAAAAACACATTGTCATGCTTACCAATCGTGTACAACCAGAAAACACATTATCTGAGATCAAACTTCGAAATCAGTACATGCTCACAAACATATCATCAAAAATTCAAAATAAACACGCATGCAATTGAAAATGAGACAATCAAACGCAGAATACAAGCGATTTACAAGTTTTAGACAAACAAAATGCACTATCAAACACAAAACCTAGATCAAACATCAATACACATGCAGTTAAGTTGAAAAATAACTAAAAACAGAGCACAAAGCTTTCCAAACCCTAAATATATGTTCCTCCCTCCGGAAATCGCATAAAAAAACGCTTTGAAGTAACAAAATAACTTGTCGAACTCGAAAACTAGGTCAAAATCGACTGGATTTCCAAAATAAATCCCTAAATTAGTGAAGCTTATCAAAATCGAGGACGAGGTTCGCGCGAAGTACCCCGAGCTGTTCGACTCCTGAGGTACGTCTGTTTTAAATTTCGCTGACGAAATTCCTTTAAGGAGGGTAGATTGTAAGAACCACTCCCGGTCAACGCCAGTCAAATCGGCGAAAAACAGAAAAATTTAAAAAATTTGGACAAACACCTAAATGAACCTAAATTTGACCCCGAGGGTCATACCGGACTTAAGTTGACCCCGATATCGACCAAAGTGAGTTCTGGGGGACTCAGGGCAACTTTTTGACCAATTTGGGAAAGGTTTACTTTTTGCCGGAAAAGTCAACCGAGCGACGTTTTGGTCCGTTCGAGGTCCGTTTTGGATCCAAAAAGCTTAGTCGTCATTACAGCGGTCTTAGTTGGGCCGTTTCCTTGTAGCCCGTGGAGTTTCGTAATTTCTTGGAAAATGGGCCCGTTCGGGGCCTGAGACGGCCGAATTTCGCGAATCTGACAGAAAAATATCGACAAGATATTTTGTTTAAAGGGTGGGACCCACTTGCCACATGTCACACAAGTGGTGGTGTTAGGTAATATTGAACAAAACAAAAGGAAGACACATAGGGGGGTGTTCGGCCATACTTCAAAAAGAAAGAAAAAAGAAGAGAAAATAGAGAGAGAAAGAAGAGAGAAGAAGGAGAGAAGGAATAGGGAAAAAGAGAAGAAAGGGTTAGGGCTTTGTGATTTCCCGACGATCCAACCAAAGGATCGTCTCAACGGTTGAAGAATCGAGCTCCCGTCATCATTCCCTACGGTGAGAACCTATTCGATTTTCGTTTTGATACGTTTGAAAGTTAGGGTTTGGGCTTAAACGGGTTAAATATGGATGAGTTAGGGTGTAGTATTCGTTGGGAACGTTTTGGAGCGAAAAGGATCGGTTTCCGGTGACCGGAGGCTCGGGGGAGCTCCGGCCACCGTGGGTGGTGGCTGGCCAGAGCTGGGTGGTGGCTTGCCGGAGCTAGGACCAGCCACCATGGTGGTGAACCGGTCCAAAACCGGTCCAGCCACCCACAGGTCTTGATGGCCGGGTGGGGCCCACGTGTTCGGGTCTCGGGTTATTGTGTTCGGGTGGTTTTGGACGAACCCCAAGTCGTTAATTCAGACCCGGAACGAATTTTGGAATTAAATTGTAAAAGTTGGAAATGACGGGTTTAGAAACTTTAAACGCGAATTAAATTGCTCAAAAGTCGGAATTTGATTCCGTCGATTGCATTGGAACCCTTGAATTATTCTAAGATTGTAGAAACGAAAATGGGAATTTTCGGAGCCCCGGAAGGGCGTTTTCCAATCCCGGGCGGATTCGCCAAGCCGGGCGAATCGGGCCCTTCCGGGCCCATTATTGACAATGTCGAGTAATTGGGAAGTTTGGGAGTGATCGATATTACTGGGGGTTGCGTTTGGGCGTCTAATTCTTTAAACTCAGTTTTTGCCTGCGAACTTAAAAAGTGTTTGAATTGTGATCTTGTTAGATCGTACCGACGACCGCAGAAAGGGGAAGCTAGGCGAGTGATCGCGAGCACGTCGGAGCTTGGTTGTGGACTTTTGGGAAGCGTTACGAGGTAGGGAAAAGTAGCCGGATCTCGGCCTTGACTAGAGAAAGTTAACAGTAGAAATGCATGAGACACTTAGTAGTGTCGTAGGATAAGTAAGTTTATCGAACACAAGAAATGCAGGCGACACTTAGTGGTGTCGTATGGTACGAGAACGTATCGAACAGTAGAAATTCATGTGACACTTAGTAGTGTCGTAGGATAAGTGAACTTATCGAACAATAGAAATACTGGTGGCATTTGGTTGTGTCCGGAGGTTGATTGAATTGTTTGTGTTCGTGGGTGGCCATGAGTGCCCGTGGGGAGTTGAACCCGTATTTCACTGTTTGTGTTTGTGGGTGGCCATGAGTGCCCGTGGGGAGTTGAACCTGTCACGCCCCAATTTCAGAGATCTGAACTCGGGACGCGAACATTTATAAACGTAAACACACTCGAACCTGTTTTGAAATAAAACTTTGGCATTTCCATTTACTTCTCAAAATAATAGTATTTACAATACAAAAACGTCCCACAAGTGGACAAGGTACAAAATCCGTCACTAGACTCAACAAAAGTAAAGACCAGACTCCGCTCCGAGCTCCACAAGCTTCAAGAGCTCACCTAGTCCGTCCGGTGATCAGTACCTGTAGGAAAAGCAGCTAGGGGTGAGCGTTCGCTCACCTCCACAGATAACAGACTGACTATGGCATAATTAGCAGATAAAGACAGTAACACCAAGACCAAAACCAACGCCAAAACCAACACCAAAACCAAGACTAAACCAACACCAACTCAAGGACTCAAACTTGTAAAGTAAAACCGACACAACCAACAGTGACATTCCCCAAAGACGCGAACACGGATCAGGCTAGCCGAAGAATGCTCAGAACCTGCCGAGTCTCGTACACGGATCAGGTCAGCCGAAGAATGCTCGTAACCTGCCGGGACCCGGTCACGGATCAGGCTAGCCGAAGAATGCTCATAACCTTTCGGGATCCGGACACGGAACAGGCTAGCCGAAGAATGCTCAGAACCTGTCGAGGCTCGAGTTTGGTCAGGCCAGCCAGAGAATGCTCGTAACCTGCCAAAATTCACCCCACCCCCCGACACACAGTCGGGTCGGGCAAACACAACCACAAACACACGCAAGTTCAACACACAGGCATTCAGGGCCACTCAAGACACCTCAACAGTCAAGACTCGGGTTCAACAACCCCACGGGCCATCATGGCCTCCCAAGACGCAACCATAAATACTCGGGCTCTCATGGCCACCCAAACACCAAATTAAATAACACGGCTCTCATGGCCACCCAGACACCATTTTAAATCACACGGGCTCTCATGGCCACTCAAACACCAAATTAAATAACACGGCTCTCATGGCCACCTAGACACCAAATTAAATAACACGGGCTCTCATGGCCACTCAAACACCAAATTAAATAACACGGGCTCTCATGGCCACCCAAGATAGAAATTAAACAGTCAACCTCCGAGCATGGTCATATGCCTCTAGTGATTCTAGTATCGCTAAGTTCTCTGGTCCTACAACACTACTAAGTGTCACATGCTTTTCTCTTAAACGCTACAATCCCGTATCATGCTTTTCTAATATTTAAATAAACCTAAACAACCCACGACACCCCGGTGTCACATGCAATTCTACTGTTAACTTTCCCTAGTCAGGGCCGAGATCCGGCTACTTTTCCCTACCTCGTATATAAATCCAAAAGCGCTCCAATAAACCCGAGATGATCGCAGTCACTCGCCGAGCCTCCCTTTGCCTCGGTCCGCAGCACGATCTAAAAGAACACAGTTTCAAAGCATTTTTAAACGAGTAGGAATAAGCCGAAAATTAATAAACTTAACGCCCAAACGTAACCCCGACAATGTCGATCACTCCCAAACTTCCCAATTACTCGACATTGTTGATAACAGACCCGCAAAGGCCCGATTCGCCCGACATGGCGAATCTGCCCGGGTTTTGTAAATTGCCTTCCGGGGCTCCCTTTTGATCGAAGCCGGACTCCAAATTTAACACGAAGCCCCAAATTAATAATGGTTCCGCCGTTAAGTTAACGGCTACGATTTGTCCAGTTTAAATTCGACAGTTGTCTTTTACACTCGAGCGGGCTAACAGTCGGGTTACGACGGATCGGGTTCAAGCACCCGCGCACCGAACCCAGATTTGATCTAAACCCAGTTAAAACCCCTTTTTATCTCAAACCGTCTTTGAAACTCCTTGCTTTATTTAATTCCGACTTCGAATTTAAAACATACGATTTCCTTCCGCTCGTTTCCAAACTCGATATTTTTGGTCCAAAACCCTTCTAAAGTCGATTTGATTTCGTTTTCCCCCTTTTTGATTTAACTTGACTCGAGTTTAAACTTAACAACCGACTTTCGTTTTAAAACCCGTTTAACCTAACCCGATCTAGTTTTATTGATAACAATTTTTACGTCCGAACAATAAAGATCTAATCTTTATTCTAAAACTGATTTTCATTTTACAATCAGTTTAAACCCTCCTATTTCACACTTAAATTCGTTGTTTTTCTTTACAAATCTTTACATTTCAGATTTACATCCTTTACAATAATCTTTTAAACAAAACCGGATTCACGTGTTTTTGTTATGTTCCTTTCCATTTCGGGAGCTCCGTTCCATCCCGACCAGATCTGAACGAACTCGGGAAACGGGAAAGCAAAAGAAGAAGAACGAGATCGGGTCAGGTGCGGCCGACCACCGGCGCCGGTCGGCCGAGGTTCCACGGGCTGAGAACTAACCGTGAGGAACGGTGGCGGCGTGAGGAGAGCGGCGGTGTACAGCGAGAAGTTCGTCTCGGGTCCGGACGGCTCGGTCCCGTTCCGGATCTGACAAGCTCGCCGGCGACGGCGGTAGCTCGGTGGCGAGTTAGGGCTCGGGACGGGGAGGTCGGAGACGGTGATGGCGTGGGGAGCTCGGGACGAGGGTGGCCGGAGCTGGTGGTGGACGACCGGAGTTTGGTGAGGAAGACGAAGGAGAGAGATAGGGAGGTCGGGGACGGTGAAGGCGTGGGCTGGCCGGAGCGGTAACGGGGTCGGGATGGAGGAGAAGAGGGTGGGAGGACCGGGACGGTGACGGCGTGAGGAGCTCGGCCGGAAATGGTGGCGGACGGAGCTGGTTCGGTGAGGAAGACGAAGGAGGAGAGAGATAGGGTCGAGAGGTTCGAAAGAGAGGGAGGGTTGAGGCTGCGCGTTATCAGAACGCGTTGGGCCGGCCCTCTCGGGCCTCAGCTGAGAAACGGGCCCTAGGCCCAAACGAGTTGAAGGGGGCCTGCACCAGGCTGGCCGAGTCTGGCCTGGTTTCCCTTTGTTTTTTGTTTTTTTTACCACCTGTTTCAAAAACTACCCTAAGGTTTTCGGTTTGCGAATTAATACCCTAATGAAACGGAGCGGGTTTTACAGAACCCGTACTTTTTTACTGTTTGTGTGTCGTGGGTGGCCAGCTGTGCCTTTGGGGTGTTGGACCCGTGTTTTTACTGTTTTGTGTGTTGTTGGTGGTCAGGTGTGCCTTTGGGTGTTGAACCCGTGTGTTACTGTTTTGTGTGTCGTGGGTGGCCATGTGTGCATGTGGGGTGTTAAACCTGTGTTGTCGTTGTTTGTTGAACCTTTGGGGATGAATGTGATTGCATGGAGGTCGGGGGCCCGCCTGACGAAAAAGGGGTCCTGTGCTCGCGCGCGTGGGGGTTGGCTAGCCTTCCGACTAACCACCGGTAAAGTTGTGCATTCTTCTGCGATGAAGGGCAGCTCCCCTTCCGACTAGCTATCGGAAAAGTATTGCGGTATATGTCGCGAACAGGTCGACCGCCTGGCCCGACTGAGTGTCGGGGAAAGTTGTGTGGGGCAGGCTCGAGCCTAGCCGGTTAGCATCCGGCATTGAGCAGCTGGAGTGCGATCCTTTGTGATCTTGTTTGTCGTGTGCGATCCTTTGTGATCTTGTTTGTCATGTGCGATCCTTTGTGATCTTAAGTGTTGCGTGGTTATTATTCGCGTTTTGGGTTGAGGTCGTAACCGTTGTGTCGGGTCTACATTACGTGTCCGGGTTTGAGTTGGTTGTGGAAAGTAACAGTTTTCGTGTGACAGTCGGGTTACTTGAGTTTGGGGATAGTAGTCCCCGGTGTTTGGTTTGTTGTTGGTGTTTCCGGCATTTTCTGCTAGTATGCCGTAGTCAGTCTGGTATCCGTGGTGGTGAGCGAACGCTCACCCCTAGCTAATTTTCCTACAGGTACTGGTCGCGAGACGGACTAGGGGAACTCTCGAAGCTTGAAGAGCTGGGAGCGGGAGTCCGGGTTTTTAGGAGTTTAGCGACATATGCTTTGTTTATTTTGTCCGCTTGTTTTGGACGTACTTTTAAATTTTTTTAAGCGGTTACTTAAAAGGGTTTGAAAATTGTTTTATTGTTTCACCGTTCGCGTTCCGGGTTCGGTTATACCGAATTTGGGGCGTGACAAAGAAAACCGCAGAAAAATGACGACCGAGCGAGAAGAAAGAACTGAGAGCGAGTGCGTGAGTGCGTGAGTTGTGTCTGAGAGATCGGAAGAGTCGCGTAGTTGAGAAGAACAAAATGATATTACGATTTAACCCTCACAAAACTAAGGAATATTACAAAAATGCCACCAAATTATGCTGTTTTTTTTTTCTAACAGAAGTCAACAAGTCAACATCCTACTAATAATCTCAGTCATCCATTTGTGAAATGAATGTCTTGGATTGGTTCACACAGTTTTTAGGTTAAGCTATGGTTTCTATTTGATTTTTTCTCTATTCTACTAAACTAAAAATATTATATAATTTTTAAAAGAATATCAATTAATAAAACTAATGATGACATTCTAACATCTACTTCCTTGAAAAGAGAAAGCTTTTTTGCTCTGCTAGGGTTTTGAGCCTTTTGCGCCGTCTGCATCACCATGGCTATGGCTATAGCAATTGCCATAGTCATGTCATGATTCTTCTTCTCTTCTCTATCCATCATCTCCTCGGCACATCCCCTTTGAGTCTTGCGCGAGTTCTCTCTGCTAGGTTCCTCTCGGGCCTGCGCAAGTTTTCTATACTAGGGTTCCTCTAGGGCCGCTGCTAGCCACCGCGCCGTGGACTCTCCCCCACCACCACTGACGCGTCTACCGATCATGTACAGTCCCCCCTATGCACACCCGATGGATGTCGCCTGGCTCACCCCGGCGTCAACCAACCTTTAAGCCGACTGACACCGCCGACGTCGTTGCTGTCGTTGTCGCCTCTGACACACGCCTGATTCTGTTTCCCTGGGGGTTTCCGCCCCTACAGTCGTCGTCCCTGATGTTGTCGCCGCCACCCTTGAAGCAATCGTCGTCGTCGCCGCCGTCATGGATGCCGACTAGGGTTTGGAGAAAGGAAGGCGGGGAGGGAGTTACTTGGAGAAGAAGCAACCGAGGACGTCAACCAACCGTCGAGCCACCTGAAGCCGTCGACGTCCCTACAGCCACCGCCGTCATGCCTACTGAACAGGAAATCAAGAATTTCCTTAGGGAAGGGAGCATCAGGGACTGGCCCTGGGAGTGGTCCCTAGACGATGTTTTGCCTCCCACCATTACCATTACCGTCGAGGTCTCTGATCTCCAGTGCCCCGTTCCCTCCACCCATATTCTGTCCTTGCCCATATGGCACCAATTTAATACCGTCGAGGACGGTTCCATTGTGAAAAGAATATCGAACATTCCTAAGTGTTCTTGCCCTATTCTTCGTGGTCAGAGAGTTTCTGATGCACTCTTTTGTATTGAAACAATTTGATTAATGAAAATCTGCACCTTTCGCTCAAAAAAATCAACTCAATTAATACAGGCTTGTGCTTTTTTTATGTTTTGAAAATACTAAACAAAAAAAATTAATAGTGTGAATTAAACTCGGGATGTAATACTTGAACAAAGTGTGTTTTACCAAATCAACTAGCATAATTTTATGGTTTCACTTAGTTTGTAGAAGGTTAAAAACTGTTTTTTTTAACTACGAAGCCGACCCGACCCGACGCCTGACTGACCCTCTCAATTAATCGGCTAAGCGGTGATTAATCGATCAAATCGGGATTAATTAGTCATATTCCGCTCAAACGACCTGGAGCGTCCTAGGAGGATAAATCGGATCGGCAGAACCCATTTCAGCGCTTAGGCGGGGCCTAGGCGCCTCCAAGCGGGGATTTTTACAACATTACCTATACATAACCGATTTTGAATCCCTAATTTTCTATTTTATTTTTTCGAAATTAGATTTTTTATCTTTAATGAAAAGTTTGTTGCGGAAGAAACAGTATGTTGTAAATGAAATAACAATATTACAGAGTATAAGAAGATATGGAGACGATAGAATTACTCATTATATTGATATCTTTTATCGTTTACGAAATATTTTATTTATAGGCTCATAGCGTGAACATAGAGATCAGAATATTAATGACATATTAACCTATACACATTAATTTATACATAAAGAAAGGAAATGAAAAGGTTAAAGGTATTGAAACATAAGTCTAGAAACTTCCATGGATTGAAGAGGTCTTCCAACACATATATTCATAACACTCACCCTTTTGATGACACGTACAAATGTCATTATGCCTCCTTAAAGAAAAACTTAGGAGAAATGTGTTTCGTTCTATCTTTTTTGATGTACTCTCCTTAGATCTAAGTTATACAAGTTGTAATATCTTCGTATAAGACAATTGGACTTCCTTTATTTATTGAAACATCGCATGATTCTCAAATATGATGGATCAAGGACCTTAGCCATATGCATTCACGACTTGCTTCATGAAGAGCTATCAACTCAACGTGATTTGAAGAAGCGGTTGTAAGGATTTGTTTTGTTGAGCGCCAAGATATAGCGGTGTCACCATATGTAAATACATACCCAGTTTGTGATCGTGTTTTTTGGGGATCAGATAAATATCCAGCATCAGCATATTCAATCAATCCAGACTTCGAGTATTTTGAATAAAATAATCTCATATCTAATGTTCTTCGAAGATATCTAAAAATTTGCTTCACACCAGTCCAATGTAGAGTTGGAGAAGAACTAAATCTTGCTAGCAAATTAACAAAAAATGTTACCTCAGGACGAGTGCAATTAGCAAGTTACATTAGCATCCCGATGCCACTAAGATATGGTACTTCAGGACCAAGGAGTTCTTCTTCTCGGGGGTGAAATGGATCCTTTTTCACATCAAGTGATCGAACAATCATGAGGGAACTCAAAGGATGTGAATTATACATATTGAATCGTTTAAGGATCTTCTTAACATATGATGACTGGTGAACAAAAATCCTCTTCGACAAATGTTCAATTTGAAGGCCGAGACAAATTTTTTTTCCTAAGCCTTTCATTTCGAATTCACTTTCAAGTATTCCATCGTCTCTATAAGTTCATCATGTGTTCCATAATGTTCAAATCATTAACATAAACCGCAATATCCTTAAAACATAGTATTGAAGTTAGGGTTTAACGGCGGCAGAGTCGTCTAGTGACACGGCGGCGCCGTCTTAGTGGCCGGAAGTCGACGGTACGACGGCTAATCGGCATATGTTGCTCAAAGAATCGGTCCTGTGGATACACTGTTTGGCGAGAAAGAGAGTTTCAGAAGGCACGAAGGTCTCAGAGATGGAAAGTTCATCGGAACCAGAATATCTCGAGAGGATGATAGAAGGTAAGTTATTCTGAATGCCTAAGCTTTCGTCAGTGATTTGCAGGCTGGACGGTTCCGCGCAAGTCCCGGTCAAAAGCACTTTGGATCGGGAAAAGGGGGATCACGCAGTCTCAGACATAGTTAACTCTCCCAAATTGCTTAAAAGCGCAGAACCATTGTAGGGTAAGACAAAAAAGGTCAAGGAATTGTGTAAGCTTTTCCTCTGTAATCTAACTCCTAACACAAATCAGTTAAAATTGAGGTCCTGATTGGAGCAGATCAACCATGTTTCTAGGGTTTTGTGTGCAAAAGACCGAATAGTGGGGGTCATTTCTTTGGATTCGCTTCGGTCAACTCTAAAAAAGAAGAATTTGTGCTGATAAAGGCTTGCAATGAAAAATTGTGGAAGAAGCACAAAATTTTCATGTATGTGGCGTGGCCTGAGAATTTGAGCAAAAGGTTAGGGAGGCAAACTGTGGAGCAGGAATGGAGACCAAAGATTCCGGTTCGTGGAAAAGAGGTTGAGTAGGAACCTATGAGGGGTAAAAATTCTCCAAATTTGATCCCCATAGTGAAAGGAACGAAGTCGAGATACCTGTCACCTTGGGTAGAATCGAGTGTGATGGGGATTGCATGTTCTTATTTTCTCTAGAAGAATTTAAAGAAGAAATCAACAAAGAAGTGGCACTGGATCTTCAAATAAGGAACCTTGATAACAAGGTTTACCTATTTCTCTCATCTGATCATGAAGCTTTAACTGGAATTCTGAATTCACTTGGTTTAAGGTTTCGGGGATCCCGATTACGAGTTGTTGTATGAATTCCTTCAAGTCAATTGGAAGCTCAATAGCGTCCTTTGTACTAACCCTGCGAGATGAGACCTTAATGAACCTGGATCATAATTTCATAGTGGTAAACAATGTGCTGAATTCGGTTTTAATATCAAGAAGCCTTGACTTAGAAGGGCTGAAATACCCTATCTGGTTACAAAGTTTAGCGTCTTGTAATGTGCCTAAGAAGGAAGGGAAGTGGCAGGCATCGGTTGTCACGAATGTTATACGTTTGGATGATCAGTCATAATTCCCACCTCCGAGAAGCATGAACTATTCAAAGAAAGGAAAAGGTTTACTGATTCTGGATCCAATGACACATGCGATCAAGACTTCCTTCACTTCTAAAACTCAAAGCCCGAGCCCTTAAGGTCTTTTGCTTGGGCCACAAGCAACACGGGTTGGGGACTCACATGGACGCAACTATAATAAACCTTGGAGACCTAGTGTCGTTTTTCGTTCCTATTCCGCAAAGGACCGTTCAGTGACCAGGGAGAGGTTTGCTAGAGATCAAAAGTGGAAACTTATTATAGCAGTTAGCCAAAAAGCTATTGCGGATCATTCTGAAGCCGAGGAACATATAACAGCTTTAGACTTTGAGCTTGAGGACTCTTTGGACCCTGCGTTCTAGGAAGATTCAAAGGACTTTTACACTAAAGAAGAAGACGAGGAGGGTGAATCTCTCCTTGCTTCTTTACCTTTCTATCTCAATTTCTAATGGTTAAATTCATCTCCAAGAACGTTAGGGGGATGAATGCCGTCCAGAAGACACAGAGTATCACGGTGGCGTTGGCTAAGCAAAACCCTATCCCGCGAAGCTGTGGCTTTGCTTGGGGCTGGGTTTCAGACTTTATCCCATCGGATGGTGCATCTGGTTGGATGGGGGATTTGGAACAAAATGAACACATACTAAACCAAACAAGCATTGCATCTACCCATCGTTCTTAGGACCCTATGAGACGATCAATGAGATGAATAGCTCTGAAGATGAGTGATGCAACGCCAAGATAACAACTACTAGCATGTCGGTCTTCCTTATTGGCTCTTCGGAGAGATTCGCCGATAAAGAGTCCCGATCGGACACGCCACCATAGGCAACAGTCACACCTACCAGATATATGAGAATTTGACAGGAAGGAAAAACAAAAACCTAATAAACAGAATACAAGATAAACAACAAAATAACCAACAACGACAAAGGAACTACTCACAATCGGCCTCTGATGTCTGGGCTCGGGATCGGGGTGAAGTGGAGGGCGCCGACGGGTCCAGATCCGATCCACTGGGGGCTGGTGCACGGGACTGGTCGTGTAAACACGAATCACAAGAGCATATCTAAATGACTTCAACTGCGGTGTTCTGACGAAAGTTGGGTGCAGATCTGATCGTCTAGCCGAAAGAAGAGCGTGGCGAAGAGGCTCGTTCCGAGGTAGTCGGGTTGTGGTCGTTGGGATCTGACTCCGGAGGGGAACTAATGTATGTCTGCCTTAGTCTTCACCGGTGAAAAAGGGCAGGTGGGTGGTGGCTGACAGATCTGCAAGCCGTGGCGAAAGATATGGCCTTTGTGGGGGACGGAGCTGGCCGGATGGTGGCAGATTTGGTTGTGGTGGGGGGGGAGTTGAAACTGACCATGGGATGGGGGATTTGGCACAAAAGGCGGGGGGTGGGTTTTTCCAGAGGAAGGCGGAGGGCCACGACGGGATGAAGGGGGCGACCCTGTATGGAGCAGGTCGAAGGAGGTGGATGGGTGACCGGCCGGTGACGGGGAGAGAAAGGTAGGGGACGGGAAGTTCGGGGTAGAGGGGAAGAGGAGCGGCAGTGGGAAGCAGAGATGGCGGTGGAAATGGGCGGGGGATGAGCACAAACGGGGGGGGGGGAGGTGGCCGGCGAGGCGAGGGGAACGACGGTGGGAGGTTCTAGATCTGGCTGGAGGAACGCCAACTCTGGCCGGCAGGCTACGGGACGCGATGATGACGAAGGACAAGTGCAGCCGAAGAAAGCGAGGAGTGTGGAGGAGAAGAGCCCCACCGGAAGTCCCGTGGCTGGAGCCATAGTGGCCGCTGGTGGCGACGACGATAACAGAAAATGGAGTTAGGGTTTCAAGCTTCCCGAAAGAGAGTTATAGTAAAGATAGAGAAAAGGAAACTAACTCGATTTTTTTATGTTAGGAATTGAAGAATATATATTATTTTAAATCTGTTAGGTAACATAGTCGACCGAATGTTATATTTGGTCGGTGTTTAATATTCAACACCGACTGAATGATTCAGTTGGTGTCGAGTACTTAACATTAAGCAAATGTATTGTTTGTTCAACCGCAAACAAGAAAAATTGGCCGGTAATGCAAAAAATTGGATTCAACGGTTATTGGTCATCCTCGGCCGACCGTTCGATCGATAAATAAAATTAACAACCTTAATGTGTAACATTACAAACCAAATTTTTCGGTCGGCATTGTAGACTTCTGCAGTAGTGGAAATGCATTTACTAATCAAATTTTCTCTTTTGTTATGTTGATTGATTAATCGGCTTTTGAGTTCATCTACGATTAGTCGTTGAATCCTAAGAAATTGGTGCTCATACGAAACAGTAAAGCGTCTTAAGGAAACCAGATTCCCAAGTCTCGACTAAGCCTTCGATTTCCTATAAGTTTCCTATGACTCGATTCGGTAAATTATTTCCACTTCATTTTCAGTATTTTAATGTGTTATTTGTCTTTATACTAACATATCTAACAGTTTCTTCTAACCCTGCCAGAATGTTCCTGATCCAATAACAACTGACATTGTCCGACAATTGTTTCTCACCAGATATATTTGTTGAACTCTAAACAGTATAATTAATAGATACAAATGTGTACATAACATCTTGATTCAACATGACCGGACTTATACTTCATAAATATAACCATCGAGAACAAAGATGAAGCGTATTATAGGTTTGAGGGAGTCGAGAGCAACAATATTAGATAAAGAGAGGGAAAAAATATAGACGTGGAAAGAGAGAAAATCAAAACCGTCAAAAGCTAGATATAAATTCGAGTATAAGAATATATTCGATAGTTGATCAAACATACCCCAGAAAAAGGTTTTTAATATCAACCTTTTTTTTGAAACGGGGATGAGAAATTGCATTATTAATGACAGCCAAACAATGACAAGTATGGCTAAAAGTCCTGAGATCAGAACATTGTTCGAGCCTCCCGTAGGAAATCGGTGATCATAGACTCGTCGAAATAATCTAATCTTTATCTTAGACAAAGATAAATATTTCTACGTCCTACCCTAAACTGGGAATGTAAAGTACTGAAAATAAACGACATAAAACGTCCAACCAAAAGAAACTAAACAATAAGGGAAACATCATAAAATCCTTGGTGTAGACACACTCCCACAGGTCTCGACATGAAGAACCGGTCCCGGATTGTGAGAAGTGGCCACCAACCTTCTACTCTCCGATCCCCATGTAGAATCATGGCTCCTGGCGGGGCTATTCTGCAGCCCGTGCATGATCAGACTCGTCCTTCGGTTCATCGGAGACGATAGGGATAGCCTCGTGTGGGACTACGACCACGATATCGTCCTCCTGATCGTCTTCCAACCCCCCCCCCCCCCCCCCCCCCGAGGCGGTCCGAGATGACTTCTAGGTATCCTCTCTGTTAGAGATATAGTTATCCACAGAGTTTGAAGTCATTCAAACTACTTGATATATTCTGTTGTATTTTGAGTTGTTTACCTTATCTGTAAACTTGTATAAATACATTCAATTATGGAATACACAGTATGGTTTAAATCACAATATGGTATTAGAGCTATACTAAAACTCTTTCTCTCGTTTTTCTTTTCTGATCTATTCCAATTTTTCACACGACTTCCGCCGCCCCCGGCCCCCCTATTCCATTTTGGTTCAGTCGCTTCTCTCGTCTGCTACCATGGTCGATCCTCGAGTTTACCCCGCCTTGACTGTTTCTAATATTCGTAGCTCTATTCCTATCACTTTGGAGCTTGAAAAAGGACAATATTCATCGTGGGCTGAGCTATTTAAAATCCACTGCAGAGTCTACAGGGTTCTTCACCATATCCTGCCGGCCACCTCTTCTCCATCGCTGCCGATCGTCGATCCAGCTCCGGTCCCTACTCCGGTTCTGTCTGCATCAACCGAGGCCTCAGCGACTTCCACAGACGCTCCGGTCACGGACCCAGCCACTCCGGCTGCGTCCTCAGCTTCTCCAGCGCCGGCAGCTCCTGTTTCTCAACCTGAAGTCCCTGCTGATTTATGGGATCGCCTTGACGCCACCGTCCTTCAATGGATCTATGGTACGATCTCTAATGACTTGCTTCAAACAATCATTACTCCTGATTGTACTGCTGCCCGTGCTTGGGAAGCATTGAGGCTCATTTTCCAAGACAATAGGCACTCTCGCATAGTTTATTTGGAACATCAATTTTCGGCTGTTAAATTAGATGATTTTCCTAATGTCTCTAGTTTCTGTCAAGAGCTAAAGACTATTGTCGATCAATTTTCTGATATGGGTGCTCCGGTCTCCAACAATCGACTTGTTCTTCAGTTGGTTGCGGGATTATCGGAAGCCTATGACAATGTTGCCACTATTATTCAGCAGAGTGACCCTCTTCCTCAGTTTTATGAGGCTCGTTCTCGCCTTGTCCTGGAAGAGACCCGTAAAATGAAGCAGGTCGCGTCCAATTCTGGTTCCTCCTTATCTGCTATGCATGTTCAGTCCACTGTGAACTCTCCTAAAGATGGAGTTGACCGAGTTGACCGCACACCTCGTGGGAATCGAACTCGCCAAAGTCGTGGCGGTCGTAATTCCACAACAAAGTCTGCGCGTGGACAATGGAAGCAAGCCGCACGACCACCTTCAGCGAACTGGACCGGTCAGCAGCATCCTTGGGCTTCTCCTCCAGCTTGGCTCGGTCAGGGCTTTGTATGGACTGGGCCGCCGGCATGGGCCCAGAATCCATCTTCTGTCTGGTCTGGACAGCAGCCCCAATGGCACGCTCAGCCTCCATGCCCATACCCCACTATACCAGGCCAGTGGACTCGTGGGCCCAGTCAGCAGCAGCAACAGAGTCAGTCCGGCTTATTAGGCTCCAGGCCTACTGCTCCTTCACAGGCCCATGTCGTTGTCCCTACCGATATCTCATCCGCTATGGCGAACCTCTCTATACAGCAGCCTCCGGACGGACAGTGGTATATGGACTCTGGCGCCTGCTCTCACATGACTGCGAATTCAGGTACTTTACGCTCTTATATTAATTCGAACATTTCTCATTATGTTATTGTTGGTGATGGTAATCGTATTCCTATTTCGGGTTATGGTCAAACATCTATTTTTCCTACCCACCCCCACTATACCTTATCTAATGTTATACATGCACCTAACCTGGTAAAGAATTTAGTTTATGTACGTCGATTTACTCGTGATAACAATGCCTCGATCGAATTTGACCCTCTTGGTTTTTCTGTGAAGGATTTTCCGACGGGTCATCTGGTTTTGAGATGTGATAGCACTGGCGATTTATATCCAGTTACCTCTAATGTTTCGTTTCAGTCATCATTTCCATTTTCAGCTTCTGCAATAGTGTCCCCGGCGTTGTGGCACTCTCGTTTGGGACACCCGGGTGCACCAGTTTTTCATTCTCTTCGTCAAAATAATTTTATTGATTGTACGAACAATTTTAAGTCTGTTTGCAATTCTTGTGCTATGGGTAAACATGTTAAACTTCCATTCCATACATCTACATCGTTTACTTGTGCACCATTTGATATCATACATGCTGATTTATGGACATCGCCTATCTTAAGTTCTTCTGGTCATAAGTATTATTTGATATTGCTGGATGATTTCACTAATTTTGTCTGGACATTTCCATTAGGGAAGAAATCTGATGTGTTCAAATTATTTCAATCATTTAATACTTATGTATCAACTCAATTTGGTGTTCCCATAAAAAAAATTCAATGTGACAATGGAAAAGAATTTGACAACACTCCGTTTCGTACTTTTGGCACTTCTTCGGGCTTAGTCTTTCGATTCTCGTGTCCTCACACATCGTCTCAGAATGGACGTGCAGAACGCAAAATCAGGAGTCTCAACAACATGGTTCGTACTCTTCTTATTCACGCGTCCATTCCTCCTATATATTGGCATTATGCTCTTTCGATGTCTACTTACTTGTCAAATGTTTTACCGTCTAAATTGCTCAACTTTTCTTCTCCCACCTTTGCACTATATCACCGTCTACCTTCTTACTCTCATATTCGTACTTTTGGTTGCTTGTGTTTCCCGTTGTTTCCCTCCACCTCGATTAATAAATTGCAGGCTCGGTCTACACCATGTGTATTCTTCGGATTTCCTTCCAACCATAGAGGGTATGTTTGTTTTGATTTAAAGGCAAATAAATTTATAATTTCGAGGCATGTGTCATTCGATGAATCGGTATTTCCTTTCTCTACCATTTTTAGCCCGACATTACCTACCTATGATTTTCTGTCCAGCCCAGTCTCTCCAGCTACCCGGGTCCAACTCTTGTTTGGCCCAGATGACCAACCCAGGCCCACCCCAACACCAGCTGGGCATGTATCTACCCAGCCTCTCGGCCCTGGCCCATCTTCACCCGCCAGCCCGATAACACCTCAGCCCTGCTCCATACCTCAACCTGTGTCCTCCCCGCCTGGCCCACCCTCACCAACCAGCCCAGACGCCTCCTAGCCCACATCCTCAATAGCTCGGCCCGCCTGCTCACAGCCCACAACTCGAACCATTCCACCTGATTCCACTGTGGCTGACAACGTCCCTTGTATTCCATCTCATCCGATGGTCACTAGGGGCAAGTCAGGCATTACCAAACCCAATCCTAGATATGCTCTTCACACCGCTACCACCTTTTCTCCAATTCCTCGCAATCCCAAAGATGCTTTACTTGACCCGAATTGGAAACTTGTTATGACAGATGAGTATAATGCTCTTATTAATAATAAGACGTGGGTTCTGGTCCCACGTCCTGAGGGTGTGAATATCATTCGGTCTATGTGGATTTTTAGACATAAGACTCGTTCTGACAGGTCTTTTGAGCGCTATAAGGCTCGCCTTGTTGGTGATGGCAGGTCTCAGCAGGTTGGAGTGGATTGCGATGAGACTTTCAGTCCAATAGTCAAACCAGCTACCATCCGCACGGTACTCAACATAGCGGTCTCTCGCTCGTGGCCCATTCATCAGCTGGACGTTAAGAATGTCTTCCTCCATGGCAATCTTAACGAGACAGCCTATATGCATCAGCCACTTGGATTTCGCAGCTCTGTCCATCCGGATCATGTTTGCCTGTTACACCGCTCTCTATACGGCCTTAAACAGGCTCCTCGAGCTTGGTATCAGCGGTTTACTGACTTTGTCTCTACTATTGGTTTTTCTCACAGCAGGTCCGATCACTCCCTTTTTGTCTACCGGCATGGAACAGACATTGCTTACCTGCTCCTTTATGTGGATGATATCATCCTTACAGCATCGAGCGAGTCTCTCCTCCTATCTATTATGTCTCGCCTCAACTCAGAGTTTGCCATGAAAGATCTTGGACCCCTGTCCTATTTTCTTGGTATTGCAGTTCTACGTCATCTTGGTGGTTTATTTCTCTGTCAGCAGAAATACGCCACCGAGATCATTGCTCGTGCTGGTATGACATCCTGCTCTTCTTCAGCAACTCCGGTAGACACGCAGGGGAAACTTGGTGCATCTGACAGTTCTCCCTTTGAGAACCCGACTCTGTATCGCAGTCTCGCTGGAGCACTTCAGTATCTTACGTTCACGAGGCCCGACATATCTTATGCAGTCCAGCAGGTGTGCCTGCACATGCATGATCCTCGAGTTAGTCACATGGGTGCCCTGAAGCGCATTATTCGGTATCTCCAAGGGACGACACATCTTGGTCTTCACATTTAATCCTCGCCCAGTTTCGACCTTTTTCCTACATTGACGCTGATTGGGCTGGCTGTCCGGATACTCGCCGTTCCACCTCTGGTTTTTGTATGTTTTTGGGGGACAACCTCATCTCTTGGTCCTCAAAACGGCATCCCACTCTTTCACGCTCGAGCCCTGAGGCTGAATATCGCGGGGTTGCTAATGTGGTGTCCGAGTCTTGCTGGATCCGGAATCTTCTTCTTGAGCTTCATTGTCCACTTTCCCGAGCTACGCTGGTTTATTGTGACAACGTCATTGCCATCTACCTTTCTGGCAATCCTGTTCAGCATCAGCGTACGAAGCACATTGAGCTTGACACCCACTTCGTTCGGGAAAAAGTCGCCAAAGGACATGTTCGAGTTCTCCACGTCCCCTCTCGCTCACAGATTGCCGATGTTTTTACCAAAGGCTTACCGCGGATCTTATTTCTTGATTTTCGGTCCAGCTTAAACATTCGTGAACCTCCCGTTCAGACTGCAGGGGCGTGTTAGAGATATAGTTATCCACAGAGTTTGAAGTCATTCAAACTACTTGATATATTCTGTTGTATTTTGAGTTGTTTACCTTATCTGTAAAATTGTACAAATACATTCAATTATGGAATACACAGTATGGTTTAAATCCCAATACTCTCGTCGGAGTGGTGGCCACGCTGTCTCCTTCTTCTCGCGAATCTGGTGGTGTTGCATGTGGTGGCTATTAGACGGGTTGCAGGTCTCGAAGCCAACTGCGACGTCGTCTGTGAAGGTGCCCTCTGAGAGGCCACGAGCAAAGAAGACCATGCGCGCGACGGAAGAACCTAGGGAGGCGAGGAGCCACTGCGCGGTGGCTAAACGGAGGGGTTTTCGAGGTGTACATGAGTATTCTGTTGTTGGGAGGATTGACGGAGATGCGATGCGATAGAGTCCCTAATGACGTCGGTTGTGAGGACTGAGGAAGAGGAAGAAAAGCCAGAGTTGACCATAAAGATTGGGATGATGTCGTGAAAGAAGAAATGAACCCTAAGAAATTAATAAACCATGCACCCATACGTGCAAAACCTGTAATAATTTAAACGTGCACCCAAATACCAGCGATATAGTCCAAAATATATATCCATTACAAATATTCATCAAACTAGTAATAAATGTTCATCCTAACCTAAATCTGAATCCACCCGAGCCATCCTTACCTAAACCGTCCTTGCCCGAGCCGTCCTTGCCCGAGGCGTCTTCAAGTGCAGTTTGGGGTGCCGTCGGGATAGCTCCTGGCAAGCGGCTTATATAGTCGTTTACCCGCTTTATGGACGCCTCCAGCTCCGTGTTCCTCGCTGCCATCTGCTCCCGCTCTACCCTCATCTGCTCTTGGTCCCTGGCCCTCTCTTCCCTGATACGGTTCGTCATCTCCTCTTGAGCCTTGGCGAGTTGGTTCGCCACCTCCTCCTTCATTCTCGCATCGAATTCTGCATTGGAACATTTGTTTTTGGCGGCATCCTGCAATTTGAATAAACTTAATTAAATTTAAGAAGTTCCTATTAATGATATATTACTTTAAACTTGATAAACTAAAAATTGAATTTTACACATGAACTCATATAAGCAGTCCTGACATATTAAAAACAAAAGACACATCTCATGATCATATTCTCAGCCATATTAAAAATTCATATTAGAACACATTAATATGAATGAGATTATAATGTTCATGGCCTTATTTTAACTTTAATGGATTAGGTACATGTTGAATACTATCTTGACTTCCTATTAATTTTTCCAAGGCAGTGTAAATTCTTACAATTCACGACCCCTGAAAATTCAGCATCCACACACAATGACTACAAATTCAATCAGCAACAAACACAACAAAATAACAACTTCAACTCTGAATCACCAAAAAAACACCCCCAAAAACTACATCACTCCTCCTCCTAAACGGATGCCAAGGGAAAAAGAAACAAGAACCAGCTACTCATAACAAACACTTAATCTTCTCTTGTTACCATCCAACTAATTTAGGTTTATAAATTTTAGGTCAGAATCTCAATTCAAAAAAAATCAACAAGTTATGAGAATTAGAAATTTACCTTGAATAATTGAGTTGCAGTGAATCCTGATGAAGAAGACTTGATGCCGGCAAATAGAATGGTGCCGGCCTGTCTTCCAAGTTTATCCCTTATCAGTATCAGCAAATACAACTATAACTAACTATAATCATTTCACATGTGTATTGAATCAAATACATAAACGAAAAGTATTGAGTTGGTCAGTCCCAGTTCATGTCAAATTAGGACATGAATTAAATCGTGTCTCTCTTCGTTGTTGATTAATTCATGCTAATATAAATCATAAAAAATAAAAAAAATCAAACTAACTAGGAATAATCCTTCATGTTTCCTCTCTTGTATTTTTTTTATTATGAATGTTAATAAATTCAATTATCAGATAAATTTTTGTTTTGTTTTGGGAGAAAAATCAATTACAAAACATATAGTTCCGATTTCATAATAAATGAAGGAATTCACTATCACATGCTTTAACTCCAAAGGGTAATAAGATTATTTTTTAACCAAAATTAATTGTTTGACTAGGGTATGAATAGGAGGAGGATATTACGTTTGAACTAGAACTTAATGTTGATTTTTAAATTGTAATTGAAACAACATTAGTTGACTAAAAGTCTATGAGAGCGGATGTCACTTTGCATTAGACTTTCCTAGAAGCAGTGGACTTAAAGAACAAGGCATGCTGTGATGAATCAAAAAATAAAGGGATTACGCTAAATACTAAAGACTAAGCTCATCATATCAATTCAATGTTTCACTAAGTTCATCTGTAGTTGGAGCATAATATATATACAAGATAGCCATGGAAAGGAAGTGCTTGATGTTCATTTGACAAGTGAAAATGTATATTCCTAGCTACTGAGAAACATTGAAGGTTGCAGGTACACATTAATATTAAAAATATGGATTAAAAATTAATAAAGAAAGAGCTCCTAAAATCATAATCATTCTTCCTCTTTTATTCAATTCCAAATTCATCAAGTCAGATTCATGTACTTGTATTGTTGACAATAAACCACTCTTTGAATGAGATAGCATATTTGTCTTCAATATCCCTCCCTCCCGTCTTTGCACTTTTTATTCACCAATCACGACTTAATTTTCTGAGTCATCAACTATTCAAGATTAAAGAACAATTCATATTTTTCTAGACTACTTTGGCATAAATTTCTGTTTCGAGAAGAATCAATAAGAAACTTGAGCTCATTGCCAGCTTTGAAGTCATAATCAGTTCTCCATATGGCCATATGAATTATTTGGCCTGAATATAAGTAGGATTTGTTACAGCTACTCTTACCATCATTAACACATCCTGATGTTATCCAATTTCAAGCATTCTCTAACCAAACATAAGTTAATATATTTTTTACTCTATTTTTTGTAGTTTACATGATTTTTACTCTGATTACAGACACACAAATCAACAGCTACTACCAGCAAATCAACAGTTCACAAGGCTCAAGAATTCGTACCTGAAGCTTATCAACAGAAAATCAACAGTTCACAAGGACAGAGGCGAGGGCGAGATCGGGGATGTCACGGCTTGGACGAGCTCGGACGGTCACGGCGAGGGCGAGGTCGGACGGTCACGGTCAAGGCGAGGGCGAGGTCGGGGCTATCACGGCGATGTCAGGGCGAGGCTGTCACGGCGAGGGCAAGGTCGGGCTGTCGCGGAGAGGGAGGGGTCGGAGATCTAAGGAAGAAGGAGAAACGGGGAAAATGAGATGACCTAATTCGGGTGAACTGTGATATAATGTGATATAATCGGTTTTTTTTATAGCACAAAACCAAACGGCACCGTTTTGCACAGGGTATGCGACGTGGTCGTTATGACGTGGTAGTTGCAAAAAAAAATATTAAAAAAAAATTGACCGGAGTTAAAATAATTCGAACTTTCAGGCGCGTTACATTTACACTAGCCTAAAACTATTGTTGATGATGAATAAAAGTTTAAACTATCTATCACGATGTTTAAAACAACGAAATCGTCGAGAAAAAAACACTTAAACAGTCTCTATCCATGTAACCTCTGCGACGTCATAGAGTTTTAATGTTGTTTTCGAAAATAACGATGTTTTAACAACAAAATACATGTATTGGGATTTTAGGAATATATTTTTCTATATAATCACTTGATAACTCAGTGAAGAAAACTCTGCAGAATTCTGAAAGTGAGAGGGGTTTTAGTAAAGTAGAAAGAGTTTGGTAGTAAGTAATGGTAAGTTGATAGGTAATTAAAGATAGTGGAACTAAATTCGACGAAGTAACCTCTACGATGCTAATAATTGGCGTTGTAGAACTACTCAACTACTACAACGTCATAAAACGACGTTGTAGAAGTTGACTTCTTCTGCGACGTAGAAGTTGAGTTCTTCTACGACATCATGCTATGTTGTCGTAGATGTAGATACTTCTACGACGTCATAGCATGACGTTGCAGAAATACTTAACTTCTGCGACGCCATAGGAAGGGCTATGTGGCAGAAGTGAAAAGTTGGTGTAGTGCTAGTGTTTATCACCCATATTTTTTGTAATTTCCAATTGTACCCCTCTTTATTTTTTCTTTTTTATTTCCTAACGGCAACTAATCCAAATGAATCATCTGTGTGTGTTGCTTTTGTATATATTTATTAATTCTTTACCACTTCTATTTTTGTAATTTCTCATTTCTAATTAACGTAAAAAAATTTATTTTATTTAATATGTTATTTAAAGTTGGAGTTACACCAAGTTAAGAGTGGTTCTCTCAGTTTCTTAAAAAAAGTTTGATTCCTTCCAAAGTTACTACAATCATGAAAATTTATTTCAATTATGTTCATCATATTTCAATTTTTTATTGTTTAATTATTTAAACTTCTTATTTTGAACTAGTTTACAAAATCTATTATTATTTATTATTTAGGTTTTGAATTTTAAAGTAATTCTTTACATAATTACTATAGTATGATCGTGACAGAAGAGAGAGAGAGTATGTTCAGTTACAAATAACGTCAAGACTTGGTTGAAAAGCGAATGTGAGATCAATGAATGTATGATAATAATGATCACATACAACATAAATATATTTTTGATTGTATTAATAATAAATTGTTCAAAATATACAATCTCGATATCGCGTCTTCTAGTAAGTAGTCATTTATTAATTTTATGCGATAATAATTTTATAATATTATCGCGCCTTATATTAATTTGACGTTATTTGTTATTATAAAACAATCGTCGAGAAACCTAAATCCGCCACTGAGTAGATATATGACCACACCCGTTCTATTTAAAGCTCTGTTCATGATTTACTTTGGCACTACATGATAATCATGGTTGGACATTTTATTTGCCTACTAATAATATAGCTTCGTATAGTATGAAAAGGTTAATTAATGTATACAATCATATATCTCTATATATGTCTTCTAAAACATTATTGTTTTGCCATTGAACTGATCACTGCTCTACTTAGCTTAATTTCCCATGCTCACCCTACGTGAGACCTTGCACAAATCAATACCTGGAAGCAAAAATTCATAGTTTAGATACAAGAAAACTAAGGCCGATGATACATGGTAGGGAATGTGATTTGTGAAATACGTACCTGGAGCAAACGGTGTTGAAGTCAATGGGAGGGAAGTAAACGTAGGTGTAACCGCACATGGAAGGGAGGTCAGGGAAAAGATGAGGGTCGTAGGATCCGGTAAGTCTGCTGAGCACCACCAAGAGGCAGTCACACACGGCCGTCCGGTCGGGCTGGCCGATCAAGAAAGGGCTCACCTGCTCGATGCCGGTGCAGCAGAGCGGCCCCGGCGTGGTGGTGGAGCCGCTGCCGTTGCGGCGCAGGAAGGCCATGCACGGCGTCAGTTCCAGGACTATTTGATTGCATGGAGGCACACCACAGGCCGACCTCCACAGGGATATAACAACAGACCAAATGATTATAACGTTAACGACTCCTCCACTCATTGTGCCTACCATTCCATGCTTGCTTATTCTATAGTCACCTCAATGGGATTTATAATATATATTTAAAATTCTGCTTGGAAATAGTAATATTATATGTCAACACACACATAAGCTGAACTGGTTTTCTTTTTGCCAATACGTTCATGTCAAGTACGTGAACTTGTTTATTTTCAATACAAGAGTTTCTCGGGGAAGGTAGATATATAGTAAACATTAAATAAACAAACAACACCTATATTATTTATTATACAAGAGTGGGTATGGTGAGGCTCATTAACCAGCTTTTCTCATATATATTAGGACATCCACAGTCATACCCCCAACGGCTGGTGGAGAGGCGCCGACAGAGAGGATTAAAAAATTAGTTTTTTGTTTTCCAGTTAGCTCACTACCTGCGCAAACCGCCGGCAATTTACAGTGGTTGGCGATTTTGCAGGTGGGGAGCCACTAATTTCTTATTTTAAAATATATTTAAATAAATAAAAAACAAGTCTTTAAAATACTAATGTACATTTAAAAAATATACTGAATTAAAATACTAAGTCTTTAAAATACTAATGCATTAATTAAGAACAACATTACATGAAATTAAAACAGAATACAAGATAATAGAAGTTAGACGTCTCCAAATTTATTCCAAATGTGCTCGACGAGATCGTCTTTCAACTAGTAATGTACGCGTTCCTCTTGCATCCTCGCAGTGTTTCCATGTAGGACATGGGACGGGACAAAGCCTCCTCGTGCAACATTTGGTTGACTTGGTCCACCTTCATCTGTTTGTTCAAGGTAGTCGTCGTAGGTATGACGTTCAGCTTCTACTATCATATTGTGCATGATAATACATGCATTCATTACCAAGCCGATGTACTGGGGCATCCACAAGCGGCTCGGTTGCTTGATAATGTGAAACCGAGCTTGGAGTGCACCGAATGCTCATTCCACATCCTTCTTGCACGCTTCTTGGACTTCAGCAAACTTCTTATGCTTCGGTCGTTGAGGTAATGGAATAGTTTTCACAAAAAACTGGCCACGAAGGGTATATGTTGTCACGCCCCAAATCCGGTTTTGACCGGACTCGAGACGTGAGCTAGGAAAAGTAATAAAATGATAATAAAGTTAAAGTAATTGGGAAACATCTCCAAACCTTTAAAATTCCAAATAACGACTATGACGAAAATAAGTCAAATACTCAGTCCAAACTCGTAAGAAAAGTAGTTCGATACAAAGTGGAAAGTACGTCCAACTACAATAATCCACCGGATCCTCCAGGAACCCCCGAGTCCCGAAGCAACCTCTAAGTCTACTCACCAAGGAAACCTGTACAAACAGTAAACAAGAAGGGGGTGAGCTTACGCTCAGTAGGAAAAAGTGGTAAAGTAAAAGAAACCCCCGCCTAGCAAGAAAACACAGTTTGTAAAATTATCCAAAGGTTCCGGTTAGTACGATTAACCAAATAAAACGCCATAATCAAATATCAACAAGAATTGCAATGATTAATAAAACAATAACTCAAGGAGATCAAAGGAGATGCAGTTTATTCCTTAATAAAAGCAACTAAAGAAAGTACGTATAATGCTACAAAGATAACTTAAACCACAATACTCTGATCCACAATTAGTCAATGTATCATATCGGATTTCCCCTCGGCCCAGAGGATACACATATCGTCGAGGCTACCGGAAACATCCCTAAAGGGACACATATCATCGGAGCTCTCGGAAATGTCCCCAAAGGACCATAGTTCATCGGGGTGAAGCAAGATGTTCTCCCGGAAACGCTCCGCAGGAACGCATACCCGCGGGGTGAAGCAACAAGTAAACAATCCCCTCAGGGTAAACCATCTCACGTCATACCGGAATTCCCTTCGGCCTGGACGTCTTCCCGGGATTTGCATCGGGGTAACACAATACTGGAATTCACATCGGTCTTCCCGGAATTCGCATCGGGGTTACCACAATCTCTCAGCCTAGGTACTACCCTACACCGGCATTCCCCTCGGCGTAGGTACCATACCGGAACACAACTCATCTTAGAACACACCTCAAGGAAATAGAACGCGGCATAAAGTCATAATACAACCACAACTTAGCAAATCCAACAATCTTACCACAACACGCACAAGGAACTCATAACAACAATCACGCTTACCGACATGACTTACCAACCACGTTCCATCGGTCTATCACTCACTCGATCATACTGATTGGCACAATCAATTCACAATCAACAATCACTCAATCCATCATAACACGGATCAACCATTCACATACAATCATCATAATTCTTTTAGTTTAGTATGACTCTCGTATTAACCTAAAGACGAAACATACATCGATACTAAGGACGAACAATCATCAATAAATACATTCAACAAGAAATCATAAGGCTCGGCTTGGCCATTCTACCAGCACAGTAATTTCTCAAAGTATTGAAGGCGGTTAAACTAGTGAATCACATCCTACATGCATACTAGACTCGTCCGGTTATTAATATAATTGAAAGCGGCTATTCTAGTGAATCACATCCTATATGCAAACTAGGACCTTTCTGGTTATCATTATCCTATAGGCATACTATTAGCGTTCTTTAAATTAAGAGGGTAGTTTGGTACTTTTCCCTACCTAGAAAACTCCAACGCTCAAATACTCCTAGCTGTTGACGTCCTGGCTAGCTTCCTCCTCGTCCTCTCACGGGGTCCCAAAGTCTTCCTCCTTCCTCGAGCTCGAGTCCACGGTCTTGGATCACAATTAAAGTTATAATTAATAACTAAACAAAGACGGTTTTAAAACGAAAACACCAAATTAACCTTAACGATAAACACTTGGGTCAGAAGGTAAATTGGGCCCAAACTAGGCCCAACTCGGACATCCCACATGCCTGGAATCCAGCCCGGAATCCGACCCGGCCCGTGCCACAGACCGGCCCGGTAACCGACCCGGACCATGCCTCTCAGAGGCCCGGAACCAGGCTCGGACCATGCCGCTCTGAGGGACGATACCAGGCACGTTCCGTGCCGCTCAGAGGGCCGGCACCGAGCCCGTTCTGTGCCGCTCAGAGGGCCAGAACCAAGCCCTTCCCGTGCCGTATTCCGCGTCAGATCTGGGCAGCCCCCAACCCTTCTTCCCCGACTTCGTTTCCACGAAAAACCAATCCAAAAACTCCATTTTTACCAACATCCAGCTCCAAAACAGTCATCAAAAACCCACAAACTTCATTACCCACAATGGGTTTCATCAAAGCTTCAACAAACACAACAAAACCAACCTAACTTCACTAGTTTTTCACCAACAACAACCATCTAACAACACTAACATCAAAACTCAACAAGTTCTAGCAAAACCCAAAAAACCCACAACTTGAATTAGATTGAAAGAATGATTTGAGAAGCTACTTACCTTGGTAATTGAGAGGGGATGAAGGAGAGATGGTTTTGGAGAGGTTTGGTGAAGAAATCCTTTGAAAGATGCTTCCTTTTCTCACTAGCTTCTTCTCCAAGTCAAGTTGTTCTTCCTCTTCTCCTCTTCTCTCTAAAATTTCGGCCACCACTAGTAGTTATGAGCTGAAATTGTTTCTTCTCTTGCTCTTAAAAGACGTAAAATTGGTAAAGTCCAAAAAGGCCCTTAGCATTTAACCACTTAAGGACAACTAGTGAGGGTAAGATGGTCTTTTTGGTCTCATTTCTTCCCCTCCAAGCTAGCATAGACAAGTGTCCATGTAGGGACCACTTGTCCTTAGTTGAAAATCCAGCACCTCAATTTTATTCGCTTTAGTCGATAAAAAGTTCTCGGTTTGACAAAAAATTGACTTTTCCAATATTACAGTCAAACGAAAGGAAATGGCCCAACTAAGCTAACAGTGATGACGGCTAAGCTTTTTGGGCCCCGGAAAGGTCCCGAACGACTCCCAGAGTCATCGGTTGACTTTTTCGGCCGAAAGTCAAACTTTGCCAGAAATCACCGGTTCGACCGGGATCGACCGGGGGCGGTTCTTACATATGCCATCAACTAGATAATACGGGAGTGCGTAGTGGTTACCATTTATCGTATATTCAACCGGTGGTTGCCAACCATTGATAACATCCGCGAACAGTTTGTAATGGTTGAACACTGTCAAATCGTTGTTTGATCCCGCCATACCAAAGAACGAGTGGCAAATCCATAAGTCACGAGTAGCAACCGCCTCGAGAACTACGATTGGTCGATTCCCGTGGTCCCGCCGGAAATGTTCTCCTCGATGTGCCGTTGGGCAATTCTTCCACTCCCCGTGCATGCAGTCAAGACTTCCCAACATGCCCGGGAACCCTCGCGCTTCATTAACCGCCAAAATGTGGTCCATATCAGCCCGTGTAGGCTTTCGACAGTACGTACGACCGAAGACTTTATTGATTGCACTGCAAAATTTTCTCAAACATTCCAATGACGTTGTTTCGCCAATCTTCAAGTACTCGTCCAACTCATCAGCTGCAATTCTGTAACATAACTGCCTAATGGCCGTAGTACATTTCTGATAAGGAGATAATGAAACTTGACCCAATGCATCTAACCTTGTCTTGAAATACGCATTGTGTTGCTCCAATGCATTAACAATGAGGAGGAACACAGTCTTCGGCATTCTGAATTGACGCTGGAACTGCACCTCCGTGTACACAAGGTTCGTGTTGAAGTAGTCCTTCATCAAACGTTCGTTTGCAACTACCCGGTCACGTGAAATGTATTTTCTCTTATGTGGTGGAGAATCGACCAATGCGTCATCTAACAACCCCCTGGCAACGTCGATGGACATGCAGTGTTCGAGTACTTCGTCCAAAATGGAATTCAAATCCAAATCATTGGGTAGGTTGGCCATGTCGACGGACGAACAAGAAAACGATAGGGGGATGATGATTTGTGAGAAAAATGTCACTTATGAGAGAGATTGTTTATGATTTTGAGTTGAACTAGGGTAGTATTTCTTAGGTATTAGAGATTAATTGCATTTATTTTGTGTGTTATTTAAAAAAAATAGTGAGTCAAGAGTATTTTATAGGCCATTTTAGATTTTTTTTAAATTTTTAGTCGTTGGCGCCTACGTTGAGTGCCGGCGTTGAGCTCACAACCAGCCATCCCCGCCAGCGCCTTCCGCCAGCTCCCCGCCTGCGACTGTAGATGCCCTCAGATGGGAAAATGAAGTAATGGAGTTCCATACCTTGGCATAATTACTTAAATAAAATATGTGTGTTGGATAAAAATAATAGTAGAGGAACCAATTTATCTCAATGGTCAAACTTGTTACCTTAATTGATTTATTTTGTCGGAAAAGTCCTAGTTTATAAGCAAAAATGCTCACTAAATTCTCTTTTCTTTTATCGGCAAAAGCATATTTAAATTAATCTCTTCGGAGAAAGAAAAGATTACACAAAAGAGAGTAATCATCCTAAAGATTGCAAAGGACCAAAGACAGGGTACACAGACCCGGGAGCAAAGACAGGGTACACAGACCCGGGAGCCAAAGTAAGGGTGCACAGACCCCGAAAGCTAAGTGAGGGCACGCAAGATGAACCAAGCCAACAGCAGTACAACAAAAGGAACCCTAACTGCGAATAAACAAGTTCTAGCAACTGAATTTATCTAACATGAAGCACATTTTGAAAAAAAATGGGTCTGAATACCCTAATTTGCCAACCGTTAAGCTCAAAAGATCGCAGTGTAACCTAAAACCCGAAGCCCCCTAGTTATGATGGAGGATTTACATGAACTCCTTGTCCACAAAACCCTAAATTCCGAACTGGATAAGGATCTTGCATTTGCCGGTGGTCAGCACCACAACACGGTAGGGATAAAACCTAACTATCATCGAGACAAAAGAGTTCTTAGGTCGAAAGACTCATGCTATCACCTCTGGCCAACACCAGAGCGTTGATTCCATCCACAAGGAATGGGCGCACAGAAATTACTGATGGCCAATTGATAGAAAGGAGAGGAGCAATACCTAGCCAAAGCAGCACCGGGAGGGCAAGGGGGCGTCTTCGGCTGCCGGAGTGGCCAAATCTGAAGGAGCCGTGCCGGAGCAAGCCAGGACCGGAGACGAGGCGAGGGTGAGTCTCCGGCTGTCGGAATGGCCAGATCTGAAGGAGTCGTGCCGTAGCAAGCCAGGACCGGAGACGTAGATCGGGAAATGTGGCAACCCTCCTTGCTTCACACGTGACGACCGCACCGGAAAGCTCCGTAGTTCTCCACTGAGGGTGGACGGAGGAGTGACCGGAACCCAGAAGCTTCGAGTAGGTCCAGATCTGCCGAGGTAAGGTCAGATCCGACCTTGAGGCCTTGGCCGGAGTCGAGGGCCGGAGAACAGACGGAGCGGGGAGCGACGGGGATTACCAAGGCCGGAGTCACTAGAAGAAGAGTCGGAGACCATGGCTGGAGTCGAGGGTCTATGCACGGGCAGAGCGGGGCGGGGAGAGACGGCGATGTCCGAGGCCGGAAACGAGCGGCGGAGAAGGGATTTGGTCACCGGCGATGGGGGAGCAAAGGTTTGGAGAAAAGGGGTAAGGACTGCGAAGCCTCACCGGCAACGGTTTGACCGGAACCGCGCCATCACCGGTGAAGAAAGAGGAAGATCGCGCGCTAGAGTTTCGGGGGGCACAGGTTCCAAGTCAGAGAGCTTTTTTGGCTTTTTTACAAGTTGCTGTCACTCACTTAGTTTGAAAACTCTTAGGAGTATCTCCAACTCCAAATCAAGATGGACTAGATATGAATGTTAGGTATCACGATATATCAAAGCTGGCCAAATCCTCTTGAAAACCTAAAACAAGTGATATTTAGGGTCTAACATTTACAAGTTAATGTATCTTTATTGTTTGAGAGATAAATTCTGTGTGCATCAGTGCTGGAAAAATTCCCTAATTAAGGTACCCCGTAAGCGCACAATTCTGCTCTAGCATTTTATTAGGTTAAATCGGGCGAAAGAATACGCGGTAAGTTGGACCGGGGCGAAATTCAAATCTCATAGGATAAAAGACGAGACAAGGAACTTAGGAAGAGCTTTGTCACAATGTATACAGAAAGATCTCTTGTGAAGGTAGCCACTGATATCGTTTTTTTCTTTTCACAGAACATATTTTTATTCAATACAATACTGATAAAAAAGAACATATATATAGAAAGAGAGGAAGTAGATACATCGCTGAAACATAGTTAATATTGTCACGTAATCGTATCTTCGACACGATCACGTGATAATACTTGCTATGTTTTTGGAGTAATGACATTAGGCCTTCCACGTCATCTGTCATCTTTGATTATGAAATACCGAGAATAAAATTTGAAGTCGTGTTGTCATATTACATCCTCAGACCCATTATTCAATGTCGAAGAAGATGACGCGTAGATCGTATTACATTGTATTTCCATTCAAACGTTTCGAGAAATAATAATATGCATCGGGTCGGGTAGTCTTTCATTTTTTAACATCATATTCATTACATCATTCGGGAATAATAATCTATCCTTTCCGACAAAACTTTCGATTTTTTTCCACGACACTAGATTTAAAATAGACCGTCTTGCAGTTTATTTCCACTGCGACTTTAAAATGACTAGACCCACAATAGATCCATGAATCGGGCTACTCTCCTCCAATTTCCCCAAAACCTACCTATTTCTATTCCCAATGTGGATTGTCTAAGGTTAGGTAAAAATAAGAGGCAAGATTCCATTATTACCTTTGTAGCGTAAAATGACAACAACAAAATTAATTTGGCTTTAGTTACAACGGTATTCATCAGTTTGACAATCCTATCAATACCCACGATTGATTTTTTTTTTTTATCAGACCCACAATTGATTAATATGCATATTATACAAAACACAATTTGCTAATAATATCTCTCCGTTCAGTTGAAATCTCTTTAGAGTAAACTTGGCTATTTTTTTTATCAGAGAGAAATAAATATTATAAACAAAGAAACCAATACAAAGCAGAGAACCCAATCACTCGGGAAAAACGAGGTTGGACTAAAGCACACCTAGAAAAAGCAAAAAAGAGGCTTACACTTAGGTGACCCCCGGTGGGGCTAGAAACTCGGCTACGATAGTCAGGACTCAACGTTGCTTCAATTTTCTTGAAGCCTTCCTCTGCCGAACCTCTATAGCAGACCCCCAAGTTTCCGCAAATCTCACCACATAGTGGGTAATACTCTCCCTTGTGCGTCCATCGATCAATGGCCAGGAAACCTCTGAGAAGGCATCTTGTTGAGGTAGGTTACCCCCAACAACAATCTGGAGCTGCGATGGAGAATGGCATAAACTAGGGACGATAGCTTAGAGCGGCTGGGGAGAGGAACATCCCGAGGGAACTCAAGAAACGGGGAGGGCGATAGAAAGCTCGTCTTGTAGAGGCTGAGGGCTCTATCGAGCCTAACATACAGATCCAAAGACAAATCATCGGCTTCATCCTCCACCCTATTGGCCCATCTATCCGACTTGCCATCCACCGAACCCTTAGACCCAGGGACAGACGGCGAAACCCCTGCATCAATAAGCAAAGACCCAACAGGTTGAGGAGTAGAAAGGCTAGTCGGAGTGATGGGGGAAGCAACAACACTACAAGGGGAAAGAGCAGAAGGACTCCCTCCTTCGACAACTGAAGATAAGTTAACATCAAGCCCACCAAGGAAAAAGGGGATGGAATCAGCAGAAACCTTTTCAAGAAGCACATTCGCTCGGAAGTCAGGACATTGAGACTCAACCACTCACTTGTCCACCGATAAATCCAAGACATGAACTAGTGCGAAAGCTCTAGACGGTTGGGTTGACGTCAGAGGGTATGGATGAATGGAAACAGGCAGTCCAACCGTCCCAACAATCTTAGAAATGGAGTCATTGCTCCAGCACACAACAGGTAAGCCTATTAAGTCGACCCAAAGCAGACGCCCACTAAACAGGACTCGGTTAGTGCAATCCGAGAAGTAGAAGAACCAGGGGCGTAGAGCCTTCCAATCGTCAGACAATAAAGACTCCAAAACATCACGGTATTTGAAAGACGGCAAAAAAGCTCTCGAACCTATCTCAACAAGTTCCACGCCCACAATTCATGCTAGCTTAAGACCGAAACTGAAAGTGTGCACCGTCGCCGAGTTGTTAGCTACCCCTACCACACTGAAGGCCGGAAGAGACTCAAAACCAGGGGCAAAAGACAGAGAACAACTAAGAGGCTCGCTCGAGTTGAGCGGGGCAGGTGCCTGAGTCGGAAGCTTCATATCCAAAACAGAGGACACAACCTTGGTAGCAAAAGCAAGAGTAGCAGCTGGCAAGGCAATAGGGCCCTTGTACCTTTTACCAAATTCCACCCGAATCTTGTGTCCTTGAACCATAGACCCATTTAAGGTAGCAACCGCTCGAGAGAGGTCATCGGGAGACTTAAAGTAGACAAAGGCGAACCGAGTGCCTTTGGAAGCTAGCTTAGTTCCAACGTCAACATCAACAATGACACCAACCTACGAGAAAATAGACCACAAATGTTCGACAGTAGTCGACGAAGATAGATTGGAAACAAAGACCGGAAAGTCTTTAAATGCTTGTCCTGAGTTAGCACTCACTCCCTTCTTTGCAAGGACTTCACGAAACTTAAACCCAAACTCAACGGACGAAGGGATAGTTGCAGCAATAGTACTTGGACCACCTCCCTGAAACACAAATTTGGGAACAACTATATTTCCCTGAACCCCACTCCTCTCACGAGCCTGTTTGGAGTCAACCATTGCAGCAAAGGTGGGACTAGATCCCTGAGCAAAAGGAACAACTCTATCAGGAGAAGTAGCAACCACTCTACCTCATTGAAAAGAAGTCGGACCACGCACAGCAGAGGGACCAAATTCTTGAGCAAAGGGAACAACCAAGTTCTCCCGCACTGAAGTAGTGCCAAGAACGGCATCGGAGGGAACCTGAAGCTTCGCCGCGACTCCTGTACCAGATCGAAGCCGAGAAGGGCGAGAACTCCGACGCGCGATCGGATCGTGGCGACCCCCACGTTCGACCCTCCTCCGATCAACCCTGCGACGCGCCTCCAACCAATCGCGAAGATCGGTCCAGAGTGATGGTCGGCTAGAATACTTCCAACGCCGTCGATTAGCCCGCCAACGATCGAACCCCTCAAGCAAGGACTCGCCTCCGTAGAAGGAAGAAGCATCGAACGGTACCTCGACATTCTCCTCGTCACTTGTCCAACCTTGAGAACTCAGGATACTTTTCGGTCGTGCCCGCCCTCGTCGGCAGCGGCGACTGCCCATAAGAGAAGAAACCCTATGAGAAGGGTCGTGCTCGTGCAGCGCGTACAAAAACGAATTTCAAGTATTGAAATTAAGTTACTTGCCATTATTATACCATTGCAGTTACTTAGAGCATCCACAACGCCACCGTCGGCTACTGATGGGGAGTTGCTGACGGTGAGCAGTAAAATATTATTTATTTGTCTCCCCGCCAGCAGGAAACGCCAGCACAATGTAATGGTAGACGTTTTACCGGCGGAGAGCCGTCAGTGGTGTAAAAAAAAATATTCTTTAAAATAACACTTAAATTAAACAAAAACGCATTAATTTATAAAACAACATTGCATTAAATTAAAACAAAATAAAAGGACTAGTGCAAGATGACCGATCGGAATTCAAACTACAAAGTAATAAACTAAGATAGCGTCTCCAAATTTGTTCCAAATGTGTTCGACGAGGTCGTCTTTCAACTAGTAATGTATGTGTTCATCATGCATCCTCTGAGTGTTTCCAAGTATGACCTGGGACGGGACGAAACCTACTCGTGCAAAATTTGGTTCACTTGGACCACCCTCATCTGTTGGTCCAATGCAGTCGTCGTAGGTATGACGTTCTGCCTCCACTATCATATTGTGCATGATAACACATGCATTCATCACTAAGCCAAGATCCTAGGGCTACCACAAGCGACCCGGTCGAGTGATCATGTGAACCGAGCTTGCAGTGCACCGAATGCTCGTTCCACATCTTTCATGCACACTTATTGGGCTTCAGCGAACTTCTTCTGTTTCGGTCGTTGAACTAATGAAATTGTTTTCACAAAAACTGGCCATGAAGGGTATATGCCATCACCAAGATAATACGGGAGTGTCTAGTGGTTACCATTTATCGTATATTCAATCAGTGGTTCTCAACCATTGATAACGTCCGCGAACAGTCTGGAATCGTCAAACATTGTTAAATCGTTGTTTGATCCCGCCATGCCAAAGAACGAGTGTCAAATCCATAAGTCACGAGTTGCAACCGCCTCGAGAACAACGGTTGGTCGATTCCCGTGGTCCCTCCGTGAATGGGAGCCTCGCAGTGTCGTTGGGTAATTCTTCCACTCCAAGTGCATGCAGTCAAGACTGGCAATCATGCCCGGAACCCTCGCGCTTCATTAACCGCCAAAATGTAGTCCATATCAGTCCGTGTAGGCTTACGCCGGCACGTAGGACCGAAGACTTTATTGATTGCACTGCAAAAGTTTCTCAAAAATTCCAAGGACCGTGGTTTCGCTTATCTTCAAGTACTCGTCCATTCCATCAGCTGCAATTCCATAACATAACTGTCTAATGGCCGCAATACATTTTTGATAAAGAGATAAGGAAACTTTACCCACAACATCCAACCGTGTCATGAAATACGAATCGTGATTCTCCAATGCATAAACAATTCGGAAGAACACACCCTTCGGCATTCTGAAGCGACGACGAAACTGCACCTCCGTATACATAAGGTTCGTGTTGAAGTAGTCGTGCATTAAACGTTCGTTCGCAGCTTCTCGATCACGTGCAATGTAGGTTCACTTACATGGTACAGAATCGACCATTGCGTCCTCTAACCACCCGTCACCTAAGTCGTTGGACATACATTCTTTGAGTACATCCAAAATGGCATCCATATCCAAATCGTTGGCTCGATAATTGCTCATTTCGAGGAGCAAGTGTGAGAGAAAAAGAATGTGATAGGATTAATTTGAGAAGATATGTGGTTTGTGATTTTAGTTGGATTCAAACATGTATTTATATTGTATTTAGAGATAAGAGCATTGAATTTTTGTTATTTTCAAAATATTTTTTATTTTTGTCAAGAACAAGTCATAGGTCAATGAGATTTCTAGTCATTGGCGTCGGCGCTGAATGCTGGCGTGGAACTCCCAGGCGCTAGCGGCCTCCCCGCCACCAACTACTCACCGCCAACACCTCCCAGTCCACCACTGTGGATGCTCTTACAACCGTATTCCTTCATTTAAGCAATCAGAGTTAAAATTATAATCAAATTATAGAATTAATCAGATTGATCTAATAAAAGATTGAACCAAAAAAATATTCGAGTTGATTATAACCAACCAACTGTAAAGCATAACTTCCTGTATATGAAGTACATTACCTCTGAATAAAACAAATCATGATTTTAATTGCTGGCTCCAAACTGGGGAAATAGCTCAAATTTGTAAACTATAACAATTGTCATCACATTTATCAACAGCTCTTGAATACATCAATGATCAATGGTCTGGGTATAGCTCAATATCCAGGACTGTCCTGTTAATCACAAATAATGAAGGCAACATTTTTCTTTTTACATCTTATTGCAACAGAAACATTCGGAAACAATTAGGTATGGAGTAACAAAAGAAAGAATTACTAGCTTGCACAAATAAAATAGTGAGATGTATGATAGGCCATATATGTTTGGGTTATGTTGGTCAGGGCTATACTTGACTTGTTGACATGGATGCAGAAGCTAACCTAGTTCATGAACTTCCTGCAGTCAACAGCTCCACATAAGCAAGGCACCTTTGACTCGTCATGCTCATCCGGATCAAACAAATAGTCATACCTATCAATAACAAATTAGACATGTCAAACTGGTTTTAAGTTTAAGCATAAGATTATAATGTCCTATATCCAGAGAGAGAGGATCCTACGTTAGTTCTTGGCCAGCAACAACATCGCTCTTGGCTATCAGAACTATCCGACTCTCTTCACCTACACTCATAATCCTTGCATAGCAGTTTGGCTTGCACTGTAGCACATGAATTGACATTCCGTTATGAAACCAAACTATTGAAATATATATTTCTTCAGAATCAAATAACGGCATATATAGGAAACTGAACAAAAATAATATAGTACGTCACTGGAAACAAACACAAGAACATAGTAGTGTTAAATGGGTGTGTCTACATTCGGTTTGATTTCAATAATAGATTTACTACGCTGAAAAGCAGCAGATTATGTGGTGAGTTATCTCACAGCCATGCCCAATAGCAATGTTATTTCGTACCTATTCTTGACAAGAATATAAAAACAAGTGTTTATGTTTTCAGTTGTGCTAGGGCAAACTAAACCCGGAATGTGCTACTCAAAGGCAAGGGAAACCCATGACTTTAAGTAATAAACTTATACTTTGGGGCAAACATACCGAACAATCAACAGTAATGAATGTAACCTCCCATCTGATTGATGTGCGACTATATTAAAATGCTTTAACATTCAACTTAAAACTGTTGCACTATTTTAACAAAGATATTCTCTCACAATTCAAGCAAAAAAAATATATTGTGAGTAACAGTACAGCAATAACTTACTGAATGGTTGATCAACCGTGCCATGTTCCCTTTATTCGTGGCATCAATGACCACTTCCTCGCTGATCTTAAACAACTGCCCATATTACATTGATTTTTAGTACATTACAGGGCCCAAGCAAAACCAACAACAATCATAAATAAATAAAGGGTTAATTTCTAAAAACTACCTTATGTATTGTCCATGCTTTTAAACTACCCTATCTTTTGACCACAGTCGTTTACTGACAAATTTTGGAATATTCGATTAAATTTTTGAATGATAAAATTAGGGACGTGGACAATACATAAGGGTAGTAATTTTCTTGAAAAAACTAACAGACAACCATGGTCAAAAGATAGGGTAGTTTAAAAGCATGGACAATACATAAGGTAAATTTTTGCACATGGACGATTCATAAGGTAGTTTTTAGCAATTAGCCAATAAATAAATAAGAGGCAGACTTCACTTCGCCATCAGCAAGAGATTTGAAAAGAAGAATTACGGTTCTAACTTGGTTGGTACGTTTTTAATCTTTATATGTAAAATTATAATTCTACGTATATTTATTGACACTGCTAAGATTATTTTTTTAAACACGGAAAATTTGAAATCGGGGAAATAATTATGAAAGGTCAAACACATGTTCTTGATGACATCAAAAACATGGTAAGGTTGACTTCCCACGCTCAGTACTATTGTTCTTCACAATGCCAAAAGTATTGTAAAACAAAGCAAATGCATATGTAAACAAAATAGTATAAAGAAGCTCACATAGCAATCTTTTCCTTCTAAGCGATATTGTGTTTCCCGTAGATTCGCAATACTATTCCTCACTTGCTCCCCGCGGTATTCAATGACCTGTAGACCAAGACATCTAGCATCAGAACTAATCATTTCCAAGAACACAGAGCCAATTTTAAGCTACAAAAATATATCCTCAAAAGTCCAACCCCGTAAAACAGCTGAGAAAAAATGCAGTAAAGGGACTCCATTAGTTCAAAACGTGATTATACAACTCTAGAACAAAACTTCACCATTAGAACTATAGATTAAGGATATACCATATCTCCTTCTTGAAGTTTTCTCCGTGCAAAGAGACCCCATCCATGTATTCCAGATTTTCCAAAACATATTCTATGTTTCTCGGTCAACTGAAGCCATGAACAAGAATCAGTAACATAATGAAATTATTCCAAGTAGCTGATGATCAAAAACACGAAAAGATGATTTACCTGTAAGTGATGGAGCCGTTCTTTGAATGAAGCAAACTGCTTAGTATCATTGGGTCCCTGTCGAAGATAAAAAAAAAATTCTTATATGTTTTAGGCATATCTCACTGGCATGGAAAAAAAAAAGAAAAATTAACAAATATATAAACACCTGTTCAATCCTGCACCAAGATATGGAACAGAATTTAAAGGATGAGAAAATTACAGTGTATGTACTCAGGCTGTCTATGGCATCTAAAGAATGGTGGTGTAGCCCCATCACACGGTGGAATATAGGCTCCTTCTGAACCCTCTAAGTAGAAAATAAAAACATAAATGAGACAATGAAATAAATTCCCCGTACAGTGAACAGCTCAAAGCAGAGAGAATTCCATTTGGCATAGAGAACAATGAAGCCTTTGCGGGATCCAATCATAATCAAACAAAACTAATACTTCAGAAGAAAAAAAAATACAATGTTGAATACAATTGAAATGTGAAGTGCACATAACACACCTTATTGTTTGATCTTTTATATATACGACACCTTGCAGACGAGAGTGGATCAAATTCATCAGCTTCTATGGTTAAAGAAGACTCAGAAGCTTGTACTTTGTTAGATGAAACCAGCCTTGAACCCCTGAATCCTCCATTTTGCTTCAGGAGCAAGCTTTGGGCAGAAAAAACTACAGAAGGGGTGTGTAAGCCTAAAACAGCATCAGGGTTTGGGGGTCTGCACAAGAAACAAGGTAAAAGGTTCAACGATCTGAAGCAATTAATATCATGTGTTCCGGTCAAAAAGAACACAGAAATTAAAATAGATCAAAGGCTGAGTGAAATAATGGATATGTAAGAACTGCAGGAGATACCTACTACACCTTTTAGGATTAATTAAACAGCTTAGACAGTGATTTATAGTTAAACAAAAAACAATCACTATTACTGAGAGTCTACTGAGGGTATAAAACAAATCAGTGAAAAGAGTATATTTGCTCTTCTACTTCAGTTACAAATGAAAACAAAGAGAAATAAAGGGATAACGGGCAGTACATAAGTTGATGAATCCGGAGTTTTATTTCTTGGTACAGCATTAGTGAGGGTTTATGATGTTTCTAGTAGGGAAACATGAAACTTTGAACCTAAGAATAAGACAAAAAAGTTATAATACAGTTCTGACCTGTGAAAAGCACAATATATTAGCTTCTTGGTAATTTGTTTACCATTCTTCTCCACACAATGCATCTGAAATAATTAAATGAATTCAGTTATACGTTGTATCATTACAACATCATTATTAAGGCTTTAGAGTATTTTAGGCATGTATTTTAGAAAAAAGAAGTGTAATGTGAACCATGAAAGGATAAAAGTCTTGATACATGGAAGTGAGAATTACCAAAAATTCTTATATGAACAGAACTTAGAAAACTTACTTCCATGCTGTATCCTGCTCTTGATGCACACATTGCATGAAAGTAAGTAGCACACTTGCAACACTGTGTGCAGGAGCCATGAACTTGCTTGCAGATTACGCATTTCTGCAGTCCAAGCATGCAAATTAAGTTTTGTTAGGTCCACAGATAGTTATGCTACCATATAGCATATAAACATCTGACACGACAATAAATGTATTTGACATTCTGCAGATATTGTAAGTATAACTCTGTTAATTATTGGCTTCCCAAGTCGCTGTTGTATCAAACTCAAAGTTCTTACAGCTAACTAATATAACAGATACAGTAGAAAATGGGCACTCATGGGACATCGCTTTTAGTATAGTGGTCACCCATAGGACAGGGAATAAATTACAACTAATAAGAAATAAAGTTACTTTACGTAAGTAAATAAATATAACCAAAAACAGTACTGCTGGATATGATACATAATTTATGAAGAATTATTACCTGCGATTTCATCCATTTCCTAAAGCAATGACGATTAAAGTTGGTTGTACCCAAAATAAACACACTAGTAGGGCAATTCGGAACATGACTTTTACCTTTATAAATGAAGTCGATGGAATTCTGAGGATACCAGTAGCAGGTTCCATTTTCTCATGATCTACAAAAGCAATTTCAGGTCGAAACCAAGCACATGTAACATGAACCCACAGCGGCTCTACATCAGCTGGCTTAAGAGCACCCCCTAAAGAAGCAATACAAATATAAGCAGCCGCCATAAAATAAAAACTGACGTCTGTCAAAAATCAGTAAACAAAACAAGAAACTCCCTGTTCAAGTACGTGTGAGAACTAAATGTCTGCAAACAACTTAATACAGACCAAATAAAGCTACTTAATACAACCAAACACAAATTTTAAATACAGCTAGGCTTTTCTGTAAACAAAATCTTTCTGAAAGGAATGACTATCTAAAAGAGGAATATTTTGGCAGGATAGTGTCACTTAAATAAATAACTATGTAATAATAGTATAACACTAACTCGACTGTTTGAGAATGCCAGAAATATAACACAGTTGTATGACATGCCTTTCACAGGACATAAGCAACATTCCCTTTCTACATCAGCTGTCTCACATGCCCTGCAAACCCATGAAGTGAAATCTTGAACATGTAGTGCCCCATAGCATTCTTGATGGACAGCAATTTGACACCTGTAACAAACATAAATGCATACTTTATATAAGTACATATGGTCCCAAGCAGATGACCAAATGAATTTTTGTCAACTATTAAAAGATATACATAGATGGAAAAGGAAACAAAAAAACCTATTGCATATGACGATTTTGTTGTATTCCCAATCTTCAACCCATCTACAGACAGCACATCTTTCTGTTGTCCACTTAGCATTAACAGGTTCATACTTTTCTGTGTCAGTAACAAAAAGAGTTACATTAGTCATTTTGAAGGCAATAATTTAACCTACAAAATGCATTGGGGTTACAGGTTAATGAGACAAAACTAAACATCATTAAGATAAACAAAAAATAAATTGACGGCAAAAAGAAACAGCGTAAATAGATTACCTTGTAAATGATCATATAATTGTGCCTTATCCAACTTCAGAGCCATAGGATCTAAATTATCTGCAACGTTCTCCGCAATCTGCATCATTTCAAACTTACAAGATTCAGACTTGCATAGTAACGATTCAATTCTAGTATAAAATATATCAAAGGGAAGCTTTCTAATAAGTGAAAAGGGTCTATTAAACCTAACCATAGCCTAATTAATGGCTAATTAACTCATAGAGATAAAATTACTTAAGCTGGTATTCCAATAGCAATATATGAGGAGTCTGGAAGGTTTCTATTTTGAACAGCAAAAATTCACAAGTATTGCTGAAGTGCTACGAGTCTTGCAGTGACAAACAAATATGGCATTGAGTTAAATCAGGGTGCTGCATGCAAGGATCTCATTTATCTCTAGTACACTAAAAATAGGGTTCCATAAACCAAATGCAGCCTCATAAGCACAGCATGAACACATTTTTCTTCATAACATAAAAGTTGCTATCAGTTTTTATCAGTCCTAACAACATCTAGTTCACTACTGGCACAACAATTAAGACACTAACACATTTTTGGAATGCTTGCAAAACAAATACAACACTGGATGGCACGATTTTTGTCCACGTAAATAACCAGAAGATGCTACCAAAACCTTGAGAGGAAATTCTACAGCAATCGAACTTAACCAACCATATTCTATTCCATGTGGCAAGTTTTACCGACAAAATTGTCATGACCACCACCGCCAAAGAAAAAATGCATGCAAGTTGTAGGAACTGTAACACACCCATGTTTCTAATGTTATTGTTGTCTCCTTCACTTTAACACTATACTTCCATTTTTTGGCCCTGCACCCTGTATGTCGCTCCCATTCACTAGGTGTCTGCTTCCTTGACCCACATGCACTGCACTTGCACATTATTCTAAAACAGAAAGGAGAAAAGGACGGATCAATAGATTCATCAAAATAGTAAACATGGATAGAACTGAATTTTCTTCTCAAATGAACTGAAATTGGTCCAATTGAACGCAAATTTAGATGGGGAAATGATTGGGTATGTCAGAGATAAGTATGACTAAAACGTCAGAGTTGTGTTAGCTCTTCAAAGAATAGCTATTTATAATGGTTTTAATATTTAATAGAATTAATTGTCCAAAACTACATTAAAGTTTTGTCCACAAACGGAAGCAAGCACAACGTTTAGTCCACGCTTTGTGGGATCACTGAAGTTTTGTCCGCGACTTTTTAAGTTTTGACGTAATAGGGACGTTCAGAATGATGGTCTGGGCAGTGCTTCCCGAATTCAGTAGATTTGTGAGCAATTACATAATGCACCCACAAAAGCATGGACAAAACTTTATGCATGCATCTGTTTGTGGACAAAACTTTAATGTAGTTTTGGACAATTAACCCTATTTAATATCCATATAAGGGATAAGTCATACTGTATAAAGGGCTTACAGATGAAGTTTTGGAATATAAATCCCTTCCATGCCATTGCATATCACAGTGACCTCATCGGGCGGCATGGTATTTCCACTATTTTCTGAAGACCTGTTTCACATAACTCTGACATCTTTAGATAAGACAAAGATACAACTGCTCATTTTTTTTAAAGGGTGACATGTGCAACATACTTGGCTTTTGGTTTGTTGCTCTGTTGTTCAGTGAATTCTAAATTGGACCTTGCTCTGCAATCCGGGCAATAATATTTAGTGTGCACCAGATCCTTCAAAGTACGATTAAGTCAGCGGAGTACTTGGAAAATATAGAAATACAAGAGAAACAGAAAACATTGAAATAATAAATTAAGTCTGCTAGTCATACATCGAAAAGTTCGCCAGAAATTTTGTCACATTCAGCGTGCACCCAAACATTACAGCCATCACAGCATACCTAATTCAAAATTTGCAAAATCAAAAGTTAGTTTGTTTTTCATGAAATAAAAGGACAGTAAATTTAATTAATAATGTGGATAACCTCACCCAATTCCCTTCATGTCCATGGTGCCAAACCACCTTGCATATGCCACAATATTGCTTACATTTTCGTAACTGCAAGTGTAACAATGGAGGAAATCAATCAGAAGAAGGGGGTAGAGTTATTAATTTAATACTTCAAAATAAAGGTCTTTTTATGAACCTTCATGCAAGTTCTACACAGAATCTCATTTTTTTCAGTTGATCCTTTTATTTTCTTCAATGGCTTGCATGACAGTAGTGAGTGACAGCCATCACAGATATGTTTGTCTTTATCACACGCGACCTGCATATTTAAATAATTAAAATTGTCATCTTGTTTAAAAATAGATTAATAATTGAACCAACTAAATTTTATACATGATACATAAAATTGAATGGTAGAAACAATAACATTGAGACCAAAATTTGCAAGATGTGTGGGGAAGCACTGAAGGATGTTTGATAGAATTTACAAAGGCCAAAAATGGTATACATGGGCTTTTAGATTTTGGTTCTGACGTGTACCAGGAATATGAAAAGGGGCTATTTTGTTCTGTGACTGACAAGTGGTGAGGAAAGTGACATGAACCTAAGTACGGGTTTCTACACCCAGGATGTGATTAAATGGTATGTATGCAAACTTGAAATGGCAGAGTAGAATAATGTGGAAGCCAATAAGAAACAAATTCAGCCACCTTAACAAAAAGGTAACCAGTGAACAAATGCAATCAGTACTATAACGATGACGAAACTTAAAATAGTTCACCTAACCTGTGCATCATTCATGTCATGAAATTTGAACCCAGGCAAAGCCACTTTGGGTTGAGTTATAGTAAGACAAAAATAAAAGGTAAACCTTGCTACAACCACTAGGTACACACCATATAAAAACTAATAAAAAATACCATTTTTTCAATTTTTACACTCTACAAGGCTATGAATTGTCAGCAGAAAGATCAAGCAACAGTTGTGAACATGGTAGTTTGCATAGCAAGGACTATATTCTTTGAATATACATCTTAAAGTAACTCAACCATGTTCAGCTGACTACAATCTAATACCGCACTTTTATACATCTAAGCCATATATAAAGTTCTCAGTCTCCCACAAAGTTAAGCCATGCACTCAATATCAAGGTTCTACAACTCGATGACAGTCAAAACTTGGTGAGGTGCCAATTAAGGATTTTTTTTAATTTATTGGGAGATATCGGCAGAACGTGTTTTGTATTAAGTACAAACCACTCTTATCGTGCAAACTAAGGAGTAATCTAAGCCACAAGATGCGGCCAAGATGACGTCATCAACACGCGCACGATGCTGACACGTGGCCTTTTTCGCGTGCGCCCATGGTACCAGCACTTCGTATTTATAAGGTACGGGCACTCGTGTATGCAAGGTACGGGCATTGGGCTACGCGCGCATCAGCAGCGAAGTGCCCACGTGTCAGCATCTTGCGCGCCCTGATGACGTCAACGCAAACGCATCCTATGGCTCAGATTAGTCCGCAGTTTGAACAATAATGTGCGTTTATATATATATATATATATATATATACACACACATAGGGTAGTTATCCAGTAAAAACCATCCTTATTATGCAAACTACGAACCAATCTAAGCCACAGGATGCGGTCAAAGTGACGTCAGCAGAGCGCGCGCGATGCTGACACGTGGCAGATTCGCGCGAGCCTCCACCCGCGCGCGTGAGCGTGTTGACCACGCGCGCGCACGGTGCTAATAGTTTGGCGCGCACAGTGCTAATAGTTTAGCACAGTGCCAAACTATTAGCACTGTGCGCCCAAACTATTAGCACAATGCGCGCCACGTGTCAACACTGTGCGCGCGCACCAGCAGCGCGCGCACCCACGTGTCAGCACCTGGTGAGTTCGTAGTTTGCACAATAAGGGGTGGTTTGTATTTGATACCAACCCTATATATATATATATATATATATATATATATAGGGTTGGTATCAAATACAAACCACCCCTTATATATATATATATATAATACATACTTTAAAGGTAAAAAGTAGCAATAGTGTAGTAAAATAAGATAGTTCCAAACACATTTTAACTCATGTTATGTGTGATTTAATTGTATTTGATAAGTCAATTGCACTTGCTATTGATAATCTCTTTTTGTGTTCGTGTTGTGCACAGATCTCCTAGTACACACTTTCATATACACTTTAGAACTGTATATGGAACTAGTTGGCTGAGCTGACCAAATTTGATCGATTTTCACCTATCTGTGGAAACCGGTCAAAGGTGGTGGTTAAGTTTCTCGAGTTTCCATGGAGATATCGGATTATTTAGAACACTGCTCAATATCCTAACGTAGATAAACTTGCCTGGTTCTCATGATAAGCATTAGCTGTGTCTTGAACTCCACTTGGATGAGCTTCTAAATTAGCTACTTGATCTGTCCCATGGTCTGTCTCCAAATAACCATTTTCTGCTAAAATTGCCTCCTCGATAGCCATCCGAAAATCACTTGGTTTGCTCCCATACAACTGGGTCTGCCCATTAAACCTGAATAGAGAATGCCCAGATGTAAAAATCAGAAGTTTATCTAACAGTTCATTGCAACATCAACAAATGGTAGTATGGGACTAACCTATCCAAGTATTCTTGGAAGGGGTATATCATTCCCTTTTTTACCCATGCGTAGTCCTGCTCATCACCATTTATTTACATTAAAATAAACCACAATAATGGCTCACATTTAGAATATAAACATAAACAGAGAAGAGAATTTACCCTTTGATGTTTATTTCTTTTAGAGTACCCGTAAAACATCACACAGATAGTATTAGGAACACAACATTTAAGGACTGATTGGGGAGCTTCTACAATGGGATCAATCACCACAGCTGGCCAAGCAGGGTACCTCTTCCCGCATTTTGCCCAAACAATGTCCCCAAAAGTAAAGTCTTGCAGCTCGTAGCTATCCTTTTTCTTCACATTCCCAGCTTTCTCTTCCTTCAGAATCTCTGGACTAAATTTTGATGTTACAGAACCAACCATTTTCAGTTCCTTCTTATATCCAGTATTGTCAAAACCTCCACAGCTCACCGAACCTGTCGTCTGCTTTATATAAACAGGATACAACTTTGGTTTTTCCTTTGAAGACTTGTGCTTCTCGCAGCTAACTCGCTCTTTATCTCCGACTGCATGTTTGTTATTGTTGAAGCTCGAACCAACCCCACACACTTTCGACTCCTCATCCTTCCAAGCATCCAGAACTGAATCACTGAACCTGGTAGGAAGCATTTGAACGCGCCCTCGCGATGACCTCCTCATGGGTGGAGGACCAAACCCCTTTGCGCTCCTATTCGACGCCTCTAACCCCTTCACATTGGACTCTGCCTCGCTGACCAAATTCGACGCTTCGCTGCTATGAGAACCCGAACCACCACTGCTCAAATCTTCAACCTCGCCATGCGCAACATTCTTAGAGCACCCAGTTACCTTCTGTTTCTTCCGACTAGCCAAATACGCATCTTCTTCGCGTAGCGAATCTTCGGCCTTGCACCGCTTCAGGTTCGGCATTTCAATCGTCGTCGTCCGTTTGATTATCATATCCTAACCATTCAATTCAACCATCAAACAAAACCCTAATTCCACATTGAACAACAACAGGAATAGAACTCGAGAGACACAGAACCGAAGCCAACCACTGCAATTCCAGCTATTATCACCCTGTCGATTCGCAATCGACGAAATTCTCCAGAACTCGCGAATTCAAACAATAATCCCTCGGTATTCCCCGGCGAAACCCTAACAAAGGCAACGAAAACGCTCAACACGCCCCCAGAAAACGCTCCGCAATCGTCTCTCCCAGACCCGCGGGGATACGAATCTCAAAGGGAATTTGGGATTGGAATCTCCAATCGAAAACCAATTGTGTAACGGGCTTGAAACCGAATTTTCTCGGGAAAATCAGCAAAATTATCCGAGAAAACAATCGAGGAAATCCGAGTTTCGGAGGAAGAAAGCTCAGAGAGGATCTGCGACTGCTGGGTCCTCAAAAAGCAGTTCCAAAATCGTATAAATACCTTAAAAATATTTTAATTTAAATATATAAATCATTTTAATTATCTGGGTATTAAAAAATGAAATAAGGCAGGAGTGGTCCACGGAGTGGCACACACTTTGTAACGTGTTTTGGCTCCAATTTTTTGGATATGGAGGGAACGACGCACCGCCAAACCAAAATTTAGTTTCAAGTGCTTCAGTTCAGCCTTGTAGTAGTAGTAATAGGTATCGTCTTCAAAAAAGCTCAACTACTCTCGTGCTTCCTCTCGAACAAGTCCATATTCTTTTTTTTCTTTTTTGATCAGCAAAAAAAACGATTTTCATTAAAGGCCCGAAGGCGAAAACAGATACAGAGATGGGCTAGGCCCAAGAGAAAGGAAAAAACACGATGTCCGAGGTGCGATGGGAAGGGACGACCCCCACGCACAGGACACGAGGCGGCGCCTCGGGACGCTGCTCCACGCACGAGCACCGAACCAGAAGACCAAACGCCGGGGGCGCCTCCGACAGCCGGCGGCCAGCACCACAAGAAACGGCAACAAATAAGAGCCCACGATCCACTCGGCTGCTACACACGAACTACGACCATCAACGGGGGAGCCCAGAAAGCAAAGAGACACGCTGGGGCCAGCACCCAGAAACGGCGGCGAACCCCCGAACTACCGCCGGCGAGGCCGCAGGGGGAGACGGGGATAAGCCCACATCGAAGCCGAAGGACGAGCGAGAAGCCAGAGCATGGCGGCGAAGGAAACCGGTACGGCGAGCGAAACGAGACAGCAGCCCCCGAAGGCCAGAGGAGGAAGATGGACGCCGACCTAACCAGATCTGGATCTTCCAGTAGAAATGGGCCAAAAAGGCCAGAGAACTCGTCGGGGCCAACACCCCTAAAGAGAAACGAGCCCCCGACCACAACCATGACAACAAGTGTGAGGGGCGGGGAGAAGAACCGTCATATCCAGAGCTGGTGACGCACACAGGGCCGACGGCGACGAGAGGCAGGGACGGACAAGGGGAGAGAGCAAGAGGCCAGACCAGAACAAAGCACGTGGAGGAGATCTGGAGGGTAGATCTGAGGAGGGGAGGAGGGAGAGAGGGGGGAAAGGAAGAGGGGCTTCGCCGGCAACGACCTAGGTCGAGGCCGAGGTCGAAGCCGACGAAGAGAGAGGCAGGCAAGGAGGACGGCGAGCTAGGGGGAAAGGGTTCTAGAGAGAGAGCCGCAGAGCTTCTCTCTCTAGCTTCTAATCCCGACAAACATACAAGTCCATATTCTTGATTTCAATATGAACCTCACTTTTGTTTTTAAGGATAGAGAATCAAGAGTAGCCTGTGTGTTTTCAAAGAAGAGAGAATTCAGAGTAATTTGTTAAAAAAAAATGTCAACCGATTTTAGAAGATGAAATATTTGAGTCCATTTAAGTGAGGTCTTGGATGAAGAGAAAATAATGTAATGAATGTAAATGTGAATAAGACATGTGGCAAGGGTTATTAGACACGCGAATAAATTATTAGCGTGTTTGTTGGAGTTGTTAGGGGTTTGATAGAGCTTCAAAGAACGGGAAAAGATTAAGGCATTCTGATTGTAATGATGATTTGGATTGTGTAAGGGATTGTAAATTCGAGCAATAATACATGCTTCTTCAATTCGTCTTGTCATTTGATTCATCATTGTGTCAATTGGTATTAGAGTCAACATCCACTGATAATGATTCGAGCGATGGATCTAGTTGAGTGGCGCGAAGAGCAATCAAAACGAACTTATAGCAAGTGAATGTGCTGATCCAACGGTCGAAAAATTGAAGGTCAGCTCAACAAGATATTATCCATTCTCCAAACCATGTCGGCGCTCATGCAGAATCTCGTCGGTAGGGTGGACAACATCGAGTGCCGAGACACGACAAGGGAAAGACAATCGTCGCAGCGAGTTTCAACACCGAGAGAACCACAGGACAGTCCGTCTTCGCATGGTGAATCGCGCTTCAGCGAAGAGCCTCAACGAGAGCAACCCGCAAACTGACACACAAAGCCAGAGACAAAGGGCGTGCACCGGCCAAGACGGAGAAGTTCGAAGACAACCGGATCCAAGACTGTTATAGAGAGGACGGGGACCGAAAAGCCGATTAGAGGAGAGACTTCACTCCACTGCAGTTCCGGACGCCACAATTACAGTTCCCAAACTTCAACGGCATCAGAGTTCAAACATGGAGTCAAAAGGGCGTGCAATACTAGAGGATATCAAGGTGAGCCTGGCGGCGATGGATTTCACGGGAAGAGTCGAGATCTGGTTTCAGGACTACCAAATAGGATGGAGACATATCACCTTGCCACAAATGTTGCAAGATCTCATTTAGAAGTTTGAAGAAAGTCGTCACGACGACGTCATCACAAGATTTAAGCAAGAGAGCTCCATTCAAGAATACTAGGATCGCGAACGTCTAAATTTTTTTTACCCTTATTAAGCTAAAGTTTCATAAACAACCTTCCCCGTTAAGAACGATCATGCCTTCTCTCTCGACATCACGACTTCGCCGGAGATCTAAGTCTGTCAATGGACTTTTGGCGGAGGTGTTGGGGTCAATAGTGACGGTGTTGAACCATGTGTTATCAATTTCGGAAGGTTCGAAACGTGCCTCCAAGGTTCAGTTGCGAAAGGTTTCGCCAGAGAAGGTTAAGCTTCGAAAGACAGAGAGTGAAGCGAAGACGAGTGATCTTGTTTCGGATCATGATCGTGGTCGTCGAACTAAAAGGAAGAGGGGGCGACAGGTCGCAACCCCTTCTCTGTCTACAGATGCGGCAGGGTATGAAGACACTGCTTCGCGTGACAAGCCGGAGTCAGCTTTAGTTCTCCGTGGTGATACAGAGACGCAAAGGACCGCTCAATCAGCATCACCATAGGTTTTTCGTCGGCCTCGGACAGTGAGGAAAGGTAGGCACATTGAACAAGAGGACGAGGTTTTTTTTGAACAATTTACCGTTCGAATCATCGGAATAATGGACCTGAAATGTGTTCAGTCCCTTTGGTACGATCGTGTTAGTAAGCGTTCCGAAACGACCGAGCCGAAGCAATCGTTATTTCGGTTTTGTTCGCTTTGGTTCAAAAGAGGCAGCGGCTAACGCGGTCGAGGGCTTGAACTGGTTTAAGATTGATGGATATGTTTTATTTGTTGCCACGACCTGGTGTTGCTGGACGTCAGTAGCCCGATGGTCGACTGTGTTAATCAGGGGATATACTCTATTTCAGGAGTTCTGAAACAAAGCATCCAAGGACAGTCATCGGATTTGTTCTCTTCTCTAGTGATGCGTATCATAAGGGGGGAGGTTGATCACAGTACTTTGGAGATCGATTTGGGAGTGCAGGAGGATGGTGGCGCGACTGTAGGTACCGGGGACTCGTCGGAGACTGTTCACGGCGTGGGTCAGTTGAATTCAAAATCCCCGTCTATTACAGGTGAGATTGGATTGGGTCGCGATTCGCTTGATCTCGTTTTCAACGGAGAATGAGATCGAGAGCCTTGATTTCTCTCGAACTTGTTCCAGTGTTCGTGCTAATCGTGGGAAGGAAAACGCGTCTGTTGATGGAGGGTCTAGGCCTGCTCAGTTTGGTGCGGATGGGCCTGCACATGTTGGTGCAATTGGGCCTGCACATGTTGGTGCGGTTGGGCCTGCACAGGTCAATGTTGATGGGCCTAAGTCTGGGCCTATTCAAGGTACAGATGAGTCTAAGGTTGGGCCTATTAAAGTTGATCAGTCCAACCCAATACCGGTCAGTGTTCTAGTTGTTGAAACATTTAACTTGTCAGCAGGTCAACCTGTACAGCAGATGGCATATCCGTGGAAGGATGCTCTCGTACATTCGAAACGTGTGAGCCGTCCCCCTAAGCACTTGACGGAATTTTATACCTTGGGGTGTAAACCAAAGGTATCTTTGGATAGACAACGGTATGTCCGCCCTATCAATATTTGGAAACATGTTGAGCAAATCCGAAACGGAGATTCTCAAGTCGTAGCTTCGTCTCATGGTACCGACGCTTGGACTACAATCCGTGAGTTGGATGCTAAGAAGAAGGTCATGACGACTCGTCGGTGGCGTTGGGAGATGAGGATTGGCGGGTTTTTATCTGTTCTCGGTTTTTGTTTCTTGTTTTTTCTTTTTAAGAAAAGGCTAGGTCTTTTGGCTCCAGCTGCAGGAGCCCCTTTGTATTCCTTGGTTCCCACCTTGTTTCTTTGAAGCAGGGCATTCTGATTACTTTTTGGAATCAGTGTTACTAATAAATTTTCGAGCTTATCAAAAAAAATACGAGGATCGCTTCGAAGCGCTAAGAAGGATGATGATGATGATGATGATGGTGGTGGTGGTGGTGGTGGTGATGATGATGATGATGATGATGATGATGATGATGATGATGATGATGATGATGATGATGATGATGATGATGATGATGATGATGGTGATGATGATGGTGATGATGATGATGATGATGATGGTGATGATGATGGTGATGGTGATGGTGATGATGATGGTGATGGTGATGGTGATGGTGATGGTGATGATGGTGATGGTGATGGTGATGGTGATGGTGATGGTGATGGTGATGGTGATGGTGATGGTGATGGTGGTGATGGTGATGATGATGATGATGATGATGATGATGATGATGATGATGATGATGATGATGATGATGATGATGATGATGATGATGATGATGATGATGATGATGATGATGATGATGATGATGATGATGATGATGATGATGATGATGATGATGATGATGATGATGGTGATGATGGTGATGATGATGATGATGATGATGATGATGATGATGATGATGATGATGGGGAAGAATTTGTTGTTAACAAAGGAATTATTCATCTCAAACTTCGTATGCGAGTTGAGACGTCACTTGCAGATGGGCGTGATGATGCTCAAACCAGATTCTCTGGGAATAGCAATGTTCTTGGCGCGAATAGAAGAACAGAGTGTTGGGGTTTTGTGCCATAGGAAATTCCATATTGACATGTTACAAATGTCCTTATGAGTTAATAAATAAGTTAACAAACGTTTAATTATCTTTAAGTTGTAATGTTAGTAAAACTGTGAATATACTACTGTTTCTAAGGTATTAAGGAAGAGTTGCCCCATAATAGAACTCTTAGAAACAAAAGAGTGAGTCTATTCACTCGTCCCTAGACTAATCTGATAGTTAGTTATACAGATAATGTTTGGGCATGGATATAAAGATGTGGGTGATGGTCATAGGGATTTATCACTTGTGGTCACGCAAGTCAAATGTCATTATAACGATTGCACTTGATGAGTATGAGGTTTGTAACAAAAGCATGGTCATGCGTGTGATTCATCACCCACATTCCTCACTCATAATTAGGAGAACGTGTTAATACTGAAATAGAAAGGATGACAGTTCTATGCATTTATTCAGTTGTGACAATCGTTAAATGACAAGAGGATAAGACTACACAAGTTAATGGGATTTGACAAAATATAAGTCATTAATTATATGACTTGGATTATCATGGACCTTACTAGAGAAAATCCCATGACTTCTGAATGGAACAATTATTTCATTTCACTGCCCAACGTCATATGAATCCTAAAAGGTCACACAAAGAAAAAACCACAACAAAGTGAACGAAATATGTTATCGATTAAATAAATGGATGAGACATTATATATTGATATTATACATCTTTTATTTTTATTTGGGTTATATACTTTTTGGTACCCAAATGTTACGTCCACGAACGATTTGGTACCCTTATGTTTCAAATGACCACTTTGGTACCCTTTTGATCTGTCCATGGACGGAATTGGCATACTCCGTTAGAAAACTAACGAAATATTCCTCTAAGTTAGTAATATGCAGTTAAGTGGGGTGTGAAATGACGATTTTACCCTTTCTTATTTTAAGCTTATAAATTTGATAGACAAAATTATCGTTATACCCTTAGTTATAACACAATAAATAAATAAATAAAATTTTAATTAATTTATTTTAAAATAAAAAATTAAAATTAAAATTTAAAATTTTAAAATTTTAAAATAAATAAATTAAAAATAAATTTTACAAAAATAAAAAAATAAATTTAAAAAAACTATAAAAAATCATTTAAAAAAAACTTTAAAAAAATTAAAAAAAATTAAACCATAAAAAAATAATTTTTTTAAAATAAATAAATAAATAGATTATTTATATAAGAAAAATGAAAATTTAAAAAATATATATAAATTATAAATTATTCAAAAAAATTTAAAACAATTATTAATTATTTCAGAAAATAATAAATAAGAAATTCGAAAAATATATTAAAATAAAATTTTATAAAAAAATTTAATTCAATAAAATAAAATAAATTTATTTATTTTTATGAAAAAATAAAAATAAACTTATTAAAAAATAAGTTTAAATATAAAGTTAAAAGTTAAAAGTCAATATAAGGGTAAAATGATCATTTTACATTAAAGTCAAAAGTCAACTAAATCAATATACGGGTAAAATGGTCATTTCACATTATTCTGTTAGTTTTTTAATCCCATTAACTCAAATCGTCCGTGGACAGAACATTAGGGTATCAAAAAGTATAGGGTTATTTATGATTTGGTACCCAAATGTTTCGTCCACGAACGATATGGTACCTTGTGTTTCAAATGACCAATTTGGTACTCAAATGATTTGTCCATGGGCAGAAGTATCATATTCCGTTAGAAAACTAATTGAATATTCCTCTAAATTAGACATGTGCAGCTAAGTGGGGTGTGAAATGATGATTTTACCCTTTCTTATTTTACGATTATAAATGTGATAGGCAAAATTACCATTATACCCTTAGTTATAATACAATAAATAATTAAATTAAATAACTTAAAATTTAAAAATTTAAGAATTAATAAATAAAATAGAAAATTTTAAAAATAAATTTTTAATATATAAATACAAAATTATAAATAATAAAAAAAATATAAATTATAAATGATAAAAAAATTTAAAATAAAAAAATAAAATACTATGAAATAAAATTTTAAAAAAATAAAAAAATTTAAAATTTTAGAATTAAAAATAATTAATAATTAAAAATTAAAAAAATTAAAAAAATAAAATTATTATAAAAATAATTCAATAAAATAAAATAATTTTATTTATTTTTTGAAAAAATAAAATACTTATTAAAAAATAAGTTTAAATATAAAGTCAAAAGTCAATATAAGGGTAAAACAGTGTTTTTACATTAAAGTCAAAAGTCAACTAAAATGATAAAGGGTAAAATGGTCTTTTCACTTTGGTCTGTTAGTTTTTTAACCCCATTAACTCAAATTGTTCGTGGACGAAACATTTGGGTACCAAATTGGGAAAAAAATCATATGGGTACCATATCGTTCGTGGACGAAACATTCGGTTACCAAATCGTAAACCCAAAAGTATATAACCCTTTTTATCTTTTTGACTAAAAGTTGCGGAGCTTTATTTAGATTTCATTTGAAATGATACATTACACTCACAAAATAAACTAATATTTGTATTTAGTTATTATAAAGTATACTAATTAAATGGGATAAATAAAATGGCAATTTAATATAAGATATTGGACTTGGCCGAACATCCTATTGGGCAATAAGGGTCATTCGGCCAAGGCAATAAATATATATTAATTTGTAGTGTTTATTTATTAAATGGAATTAAAGACAATCCTTAAATTCTCGAAGGTCTAGAATAAGGAATATTAGTTGGACTATGTCGAAACAAGACACCTTCTTTTGTTAGATTTCCTAATTCAACTTGGATTGGTTTAAAGAAATCAACTCCTATAAATAGAACACTAGGGATCACGAAATTTTAAGCATTATTGGCTTAAAACGTTCGACCATCTATAGAAGGAAATATTGAGTTTTCGTTCAAGGACATTCTAGTGCGTCGAGTTGTAGAGCAAGTTTTCTCAAGTTGATATCGTTAGAAGGCGAACACTTGAGCGCCTACAACTACACTTTCAAAGGTATCCATCTCGAACCAATTGATTCCAAAGTATCCTATATCGAGGTAATTTCCATTAAATATTGTATAGATTATGAATTGTATGATACATGTGGATCTAGGCTAAAATATGATTATACCGACATAGTTTTCGGATATATTTTTTGTTTTCCATCATGTTAATGTAACACATCATGTACTCCAACACAGAGGACGAGAGCATGTGGAGGAGAAAGAACGTCCAAGGCACCTAATGCTGTGTCGTTCAGATTCAGACCTAGGATGGGATTTGAACTGTTACAAGGAGCTAAAATGATTCGGATAAATGAAACCTGGTAGTGGGAGCCCAATCTTGTCAATGGTCTGCTAGCGCCAAACAGGCTAAGAAGAGAAGGGCAACAATGAGGGGCCCAAGTCACTGCGACCGAAGAGAAGAGGACTATCAATGAAGAGTACTATGCAGACAGACGAAGATAGGGGCTCTGCTACACGTGTCTAGCACGGTACTTCATGAATCATGTCTACCATAACCGGAGGTAGCTCTTCATGTTGACCAGAGAGGAAGAAACGTAGGAGAAGCTAGAGGAAGGGTTTTGGCAGAGCGAGAATGAGGAAGAGATGGAATTGAGTGGAACTATCTGGGAGGAAATATTGAAAGCTATCTGAACTGAAGATTTAAGCACATTTCGCGTGCAGACCCGGATCAACAAGAAGCAAGTGTCAGCACTTGTCGATATCGGAGCCACTAAGTGTTTCATAGACGAAAGAACGTCCAAGAGGGTCAGAGTGGTGGTACATCCAACGCCGAAAGCCCATATCAAATTAGGGAATAGGCACAAGTATGTTTGCACCAGTTATAGTGTGGTAGCATGGGAGCTAGCTGATCAAGGTTTCACCTGAGAATTATTAGTTATGTCGTTGGGGGAGTGCGGTTCTAGGTGCGGATTGGATGAGTAGAGTAAGCCCATTATGTTCGATTTTATGGAGCGAAAGATAAGATTCACAACACAAGGTCATCAATCAAGTAGAGACCAGTAAACCTATCAGATACTGAGTGAAGTCACAACAAAGGAGTTGAAAAAGGAACAAGGTTAAGGGGCATATGTGTATTTTTTACAATGGGAATGTTAGAATATGTTGTATAGGCTCAGCCCATGTGGCTCATTAGGGTTTGCATCGGGGTTAGGAAACCCTACCACTATATATACACATGTACATTGTATGTATTAATCATAAAAAATTCAATACAATTCTACAATTGTTATCATGGTATCAGAGCCTCTATCGCTCTAAATCTCGCTTCCGCTTCAGCCGCCGCCTACGTCGCGTCGCGCCACCGCCGTCGCAACGCCACCGTTCACCTTCGTTGAACGCTGCACCTGCTCCAACCGCTTGCTCCTGCTCCGGTCGACCACACCACGCCGACGAGCTCCACAGCGAGACGATCTCGGCCGACCACACCGCGTCGCCATCGTTCCGTGCTCCTGCCACACCACGCCGGCGAGAAGATCTCGGTCTTGACCGACGCCGCTGGAGCAACGCAGATGCCAGACGCCTCCGCCGCCAGCACGCCGCGAAACCACCGAACCTGCACAACTCTGAAACGCAGAAGACGTAACGAAGACGACGCGTGTAGCACACGCGCCCAGCTCCTTCGCCCGCGCCCACGCGCCACGCTCCCACGCGCGCCCACGCGCTTGACGCCTTCGTCTGCGCCCACGTGCCCGGACCTCTGACCGCGTGCCCCCACGCGCGTTGACCTCTGTTTTCCAAAAAAAAAAACTAATCCTTTATTTCATTGTTTCTTTTCAGGTATTCCTAATGGAAAATTTTGTTACCAAGCCCCACTGTACGTTCTGCAACAGATCTGGACATGTCTTAACAGAATGCAGAACTCATGCTCGTCACCTTCTTGCCTCAAACAACCCTCGATGGGGTAACTTCAGGCCCTCTCAACACTTTAGGGGGGCGTGGCTCCCGTGGGGATCATCGGCCTTCCAACAGGCCCAATGTCACTGTTGCAGCTACACCTCTTGTGTCTGCCAAATCTCCTGACATGACTGCTCTCTTGGGTGACATACGAGCGCTCCTATCAGCTCACACTGCCTCATCAGGTAGTTCATCCACTGTTGCTGCTACACCTGTTGTGTCGTCCCAATCTCCTGACATGACAGCTCTCTTGGGTGACATACGAGCATTCCTCTCAGCTCACACTACCTCGTCAGGTAGCTCATCCACTACTACACCAGGTAGCACATCCACGTGGTATCTCGATTCTGCTTGTTTCAATCATATGAGCCCGCAATCAGATTTGCTCACATGTGTAACTCCAGTCACCAAGTCTCCGTCTATTCGTACTGCTGATAATTCCACTTTGCTTGCCACACACTGTGGTACCGCAACCACAGACCAGCTATCACTGCCGAACACCTTGCTTGTCCCAGATTTGTCACTGAACCTTGTATCGGTTGGTCAATTGTGTGATTTGGGTTTTGACGTTAACTTTTCTGGTCGTACTTCTTCTGTTCTTGTGCAGGATCCACTGACGGGACAAATCCATGGGACAGGACTAAAGTTGGTCGCCTGTTCGAACTCACCTCACTGGTAGTTCCCTCACCATCATCATCATCATCCTCGTCTACTTGTGGCGATGTCGTCTCCGCCGATCTCTGGCACTCTCACCTAGGTCATCCCTCTTCCTCTCGTTTGCGTAGTCTTATTTCTAGTGGGTTGTTGGGGTCAGTTTCGCATAACTTTGGTGATTGTGTGTCTTGTCAGCTTGCTAAACATCATAAACTGCCTTTTTTCCTTAATAATACTACTTCCTCTGCACCTTTTGATCTTGTTCATTCTGACTTGTGGGGAGCGGCACCTGTTCCGACCATGGGGGGGTCTCGGTGGTTTGTCATATTTGTTGATGATCATACTCGTTTTACTTGGATTTATCTCATGCATAATATATCTGACTTCAACAAAATTTATTCTGAGTTTTCTGCCATGGTTCGCACACAATTCTCTAAAGTCATCAAAACACTGCGTATGGATAACGGCATGGAACTTAAAGAGTCATCCTTCCTTGCACAACTTGCTTCCACCGGTACTATCGTTCAGCGCTCCTGTCCTGGTACATCGCAACAAAATGGTCGAGCAGAACGCAAACATCGCCATATTCTTAATACGGTCCGTGCTCTCACCATTGCAGCTGCCTGTCCTGAACGTTTTTGGGGGGAGGCTGCCCTCACAGCCGTCTACACCATCAACAGGGTTCCATCCCCAGTCATAGGTAACAAAACTCTTTACGAGTGTTTGTATGGTCGTCCTCCAGTTTATGATCTTCTTCGTGTCTTTGGGTGTGTCTGTTTTGTTCATCTACAACCTCATGAACGTACTAAACTTGAACCTCGTTCTCATCTTTGTTTCTTTATTGGGTATGGGATCGAACACAAAGGGTACAGATGTTGGGACCCGGTTTCAAAACGTCTCCGCATTTCTCGCCATGTCACATTCTGGGAACATAAGATGTTTTCTTCCATGTCTTCTTTTCACATTCCCGAGTCTACTCCTTTCTTTTCTAATCCTGATATTGGTCTGTTTTCTGATGATGATGAGGGTTCTCCCATTGAGCTAACTCCTGCAGGTGCTCCGACATCTCTGCCTTCTACCGTGGACCATGTTCCGCCAGAGGATCCTGTGCTACCGTCTCGACCACAACGTCATCGGCAACTCCCATCTCACCTCTAGGACTTTGAGGTAACCCTACCTTCTCGTGTCGCTTCCATAGTGTCCTCTGTATATGAGCCTGACACCTATCGGGAGGCTTGCACTAACCTCCTGTGGCAGCAAGCAATGACTGAGGAACTACAGGCCATGGTGAAGACTCATACATGGGATCTGGTCCCTTTACCTCAGGACAAACATGTGGTCGGTTCTAGATGGGTATACAAGGTGAAGACCAAGGCAGATGGTTCTATCGAGCGCTACAAGGCACGTATTGTGGTTCGTGGATTTACCCAGGAACATGGGGTTGATTATGAGGAAACATTTGCTCCTGTTGCGAGACTCACTTCTGTTCGCACCATTCTTGTTGTTGCTGCTGGTCGACAGTGGGACGTTTTTCAAATGGACGTGAAGAATGCTTTTCTCAATGGCGATCTTACAGAGGAGGTTTATATGAAGCCCCCGCCCGGCTATGAGCATCCCCCACACATGGTTTTCCGTTTGCGCAAATCCATTTATGGACTTAAGCAGGCTCCGCGGGCGTGGTACTCCAAGTTCAGTAGTGCGATGGCAGTCTTTGGTTTCGTCTCCAGTCCGCAAGACAACTCCCTGTTTGTTCGTCGGACCTCTCGGGGCCATACTCTCTTACTTCTGTATGTGGATGATATGATCATTACTGGTGATGATGCTATCGGCATTGTGGATCTTAAGCGTCATCTAAGCGACCAGTTCGAGATGAAGGATTTGGGTCATCTCTCATACTTTCTTGGTTTGGAGATTTCCTCTCTGTCCTCTGGTTATCATTTGTCCCAAGCCAAGTATGCAGCCGAGCTCATCTCCAAGGGGGAACTAACCGATAGCAAAATCGCTTCCATTCCTATTGAAGCGAATGTCAAGTATCTTCCATCAGATGGTCAAGCTCTCGAGGATCCCACTTTATATCGCCGATTAGTTGGAGGGCTGGTATACCTCACTGTTACTAGGCCTGACATTGCATATGATGTCCACATCGTCAGTCAGTTCATGTGCGCACCTCGCACTACTCACTATGAGGCCGTTCTTCAGATCTTGCGCTATGTTCGAGGCACCTTAACACAAGGACTACATTTCTCTTATGGCTCACCTTTAGTCCTACATGCCTATTCAGATGCAGATTGGGCAGGCGATCCCACAGACCGACGATCTACCACAGGTTACTGTTTCTTTCTTGGTAACTCTCTGATTTCCTGGAGAAGTAAGAAACAAACAACCATTGCCCGCTCCAGCACGGAAGCTGAGTATCGAGCCCTTGCTGATACTACTTCCGAACTCATATGGCTTCGTTGGTTACTACATGACATGGGTGTTGTTCACAAGTCAGCCACTACCATTCATTGTGACAGTTAGAGTGTTATTCAGATTGCTCATAATGATGTCTTCCATGAACGCACCAAGCATATTGAGATCGATTGTCACTTTGTCAGACAACATCTCAGTCAGGGCACCCTCGCTCTCCGTTCTGTCTCCTCTAGCGATCAGATTGCAGATATCTTCACTAAGGCTTTAATCCTAGGAAAGTTCAAACCTTTAGTTGACAAACTCAACTTGGGTTCATTACCACCATCTTGAGTTTGAGGGGGGTGTTAGAATATGTTGTATAGGCCCAGCCCATGTGGCTCGTTAGAGTTAGCATCAGGTTTAGGAAACCCTACCACTATATATACACATGTACATTGTATGTATTAATCATAAAAAATTCAATACAATTCTACAATTGTTATCACAATCACAGAAACAAGGACCAAATAAGGAACTTCAGTCATAGGCTCTGCAAAATTATCTAGGACAATTCGAAGACTTCTTTGAGGTACCTACATAGTTTCCCCGTAGGAGGGAACACGATCATCGCAGTCCACTAGTTCCGGATGCAAAATTTCCCTTAGTACGATCATCTCGGTACAATTGAGAGTAAAAGGATTCCATAGAGAAATTGGTAAACGAGATGATACAGACAAAGATCATTCGAATGAGCGCTAGACCCTACGGGTTCCTAGTGTTGTTAGTCTGGAAGAAGGACTCAACCTAGCAGTTTTGTGTGGACTACCGAGCACTAAACACCATCACAATCAATGATCGTTAGATTTCAATAAGCATCAATCATGTGCACTTTGTTCTTCATTTGTTCTTGAGTGTTTTTCATCTTGGGAACATTTTCTAACACCAAAGGTCATAACTAAGACGATCCAAGGAGGTTTCAAGCATCCATGAGCCTCCCACCATCTTTAACTTCTTCATTTTCATATGTTGAAGCTTTGGAGAGTTAAAGATGGTGGGTTTGCAAGGTAGAGGAGTTTTAGATTGGGTTTCTCAACCCAATCCCAGTTCTAGTCTCTACTCTTCTCTATTTTGTTGTAAAGCTTAGTTATTTTTGGCATGCTTGAGTAGGATTTGGATTTCATGACCTTGGATTCTAATCTTTAGTCATGAGTGCTGTGTAAATGTTGATTTCCTTTAAATTGATGCACGAGTTTATGGTTGATTTGAGTCTAGTGATGTTTTTGGCATGTTTTGGGGGTTTGAGCTTAATTAGCATCCAAATTCTTGTATGGGTATTTATCTATATTTAAGATACTCAATGTTTATGCATGATTTTTGTGCTTTGTGTTCACTTTGTCATGATTTTGAACCCGATTTCAAATGCTAGGTATTTCGTCTCTCGGGTGTATATCAAGTTTTAGGGTAGAGTTCGTAAAAGTGCAAACTTTAATTGGACTATCTGACGTTCGCTAAGGCGAGCCAGCCATGTCCGGTGTGGCAGAAGGAGGAGATCGTCCAAGACACGGAACATGGTTGACACATCGGTCTCCTGTGATGGTCCACGGTCGCCTGTGGAGGGTAGAAGAAGTTTCAACATAAAATTCAGGCTCGGCGGCTCGAGTGCCTGACATCCATCTGGACGAGTCTCTTTGATTTTTGGTGGAGAAGGCAATGCTTTAGTGGGTCCACGACCAGAGTGGGGATCGAGGATGGTGTAGGTTGTAGTGGAGTAGGGCGGTTGGGACGAAGGGTTTGGAGGTCGAGTCTTTCTCCGATACTTGACCGACTTTATAATTTCCAAACTTGGTGTCAGGCGCATGGTTCGAGGTAGTAGGACTTTGTGGGGGGACAGACTCGAAGCTTACAACAAGAATCACATGGGGATTCGACTCTTGGACAACCTTCTTGGGAACAAGTGAGTGGGTCATCTTCACGTGGGTGACCGAAGTAGCGGGGGCCATGGGTGGGACCAAAGGATTCTGGGGAAGTGGTGCTAGGATCATCAACGATGATAAGGGAAACGCATTGGAGCAAAGAGGGATAGAAGGCATGAACCCTAAAGGAACGATGTAAAATCTTATATGATGCTTTATGATATTAAGCCTTTTAAAATAAAAAGTGGGTTTTAACAAATAAAACTGATTTTTAAATATAAAAAAAAAACTAATTTTTCTAAATAAAAGTTGTCTTTTAAAAATAAAACCGATTTTTTTAAAATCAATGACATGTGTTTGAAAATTTGATTGTTAGTGAGGAGTATTTCAAACTTGTTACGCTCTTTGGATGGAAAGTTAACGTCGTAAACTAAAAATATATATTTTGGGAATGTTTTTTTAGCATAAAAGTGGAATTTTATTAATAATAGCAGTGGGAACATTGAAGCATAAATGAGATAAAAAGGAAAGGACAAGACATGGTCTCGAACACTAACCCTATGACTAAAATGTCAGGCTAGTCTAAGTGAAAGATGGGGGAGTAGATCCTCGTGATGGTGGTTGCTTTGTCGTAGCTCACATTGCTTTTTTCCTGACTCAACTTGAAAAAGCCCATGGTGTTTGACATACATATTGGTATCTCGATGGAGACCGTCTCGGGACATTTGAGAGCATAATGGGCATTCATGGAGATTACTAGAAGGGGGGGGGGGGGGGGGGGGGAATACAATCCAATGGATGGGGTCGGGGCGCCAAGTTTTCACTGATCAACTATTGGTTCCAATCTTACTAACACCAATCGGGGTTGTCAGGGTCTTGATCCAGCGGATGGGGATGGAATGTCCCTACACGGAGTCCCCGAATGATAGGGTGAGACACAATCATAACGCCAGAATTCGGTTCGGGACTCCAACGAACTTGACTGTTCATTGATCGATTGAGGAGACATGAGATCTCATTAGATCCATACCAGAAATGAAGTAAGCAGGCACGTGACTAAGAAGGCAGAGGCGGCGTATGAGGTAGAGGCGACGACTCTGGTGTTAGAGGGGGAGGTGGTGGTGCTAGATCGTGAGCGATAGTGGGGGAGGGTGGAGGCATTGGTGACGGCATAAACTCGTAGGTATTGCAACCCACTATTGTGGGTTTTCCTGGCATGACGACGGCATGTGTGTTGGATGCGAAGGCATTGGGGGCGGCGACATTGGGGACGACATCGGGGAAGAGACACGCACAGATGACGAGAAAGAGGAGACATACACAACAAGTGAGAAACCCGATCAAATGGGGAGACAGGATAAATTCCATAACAGGCGACGACGATATCGTCGAAGCCGAGTAGTGGTGTTGGCTTGTTGACCGACGACGGTAACATGCTTGGGGTACAATGGCGCTAATGGTGCATTAGGGTCGACGAGGGTTTCAAGAGAGAGCATTTCAGTCCTCCACCGTAATTTATGAATATTATATTTTTGAAAATCTAATATACCTTTTTAGCTAATTTTATATTTAAGATATTATGTACGCATATCGCGTTTAGGTAAATGTACTGAATTGATCTTTTCCCCTGTCCTTACTTTGAACTACCTACTTGTTATATGTGTATATAGGGAGACAATCACGTGAGACCCCTTTTTAAAATGTGAACATGTAAACTCAACCATAAAAATACATGTGTCGTGCTCAGAAAATGCTCATCTTTTTTTCCACCAATTTTATTAGTTTGATATTTCCAGCTTCGTTTCAACTCCGATTTCATTTTTTTCTTGCGCCAATTTTTTTCTTTTTCCAAGATCCATCTATCAAGTAGTGTATTGCATATGTTTTGAAGCAAGAAAAGACATGTACACAAAATTATGATAAATGCACAATTTGCAAACCACATATATCATATTCTCAAACCATGTCATTGTTTTTTTTTGAAACGGGAACCGGAGACTTTCATTAATACCAAATGGTAATCAAGGAGGGTGAGGCGTGACCGCCTCGGGTTCCAGATATATGTCCGGGCCGACCCTAGCAAGCCCAACGGTCATGGAACCATAATAATAGCACACTTAGAATCGTGGGCACAAACTCAATACAACTCCTTACCATCGTCCCAATAGTTCGAGACAGAAAAGAAATAGTCCTAAAGCAAACAAGGGAAAAAGTGTTCCGAACATAAAACAGATAATCAGAATGCATGAAAATAAACTTTGCTGGATGTGCAGGCTGCCCGGGACCTCCCAGCATTGGTTGCCCCGGGTCTGTAGGTATAGTCTAAAGACGACTCCACTCACCCCTGCTGGGTCGGTTCATTCCTGCATTGGAGACACATGTGCCTCCGACTAATCTGCCCCCTCCGTCTTCTGGTAGGTCTGGCCTGATGTGTGATGTTGGGGAGGCAAGTCATCCAACAGCTTCCTCATCTCCGGTGGGCGATCATACAGGGATCCGCTCCTTGTCTTCCGTGCGAGCATCTTACCCTTACCTCGGCTGGGCCCTCCTTTCCCCAGTCCAGCCTGGGGGTTTGTCTGTTGTCCCAGTCCAGAATGGGGATCTTTCTGTTGCCCCTGGGGATCCTTCTCCTTCCCCTCTCGGGTCATTTCAGGATCAGCGGATCCAGCTCGGGCCAGAGTCTCATCAGCAGAATGGACATTAGCCAGATTATCAAGCTTCGTACAGCCCGGTGGCGGTCCAAAGACACGGTGCCCTCCCTCTTGCAACACTTTGGTTGCCCCTCTTGGGGTAACCTTAGCCAGATTATCAGACTTCGAATAGTCTGAGCCGGGTACTTGTTCACTCATAGCGATCTCCCTTGATCGAATCATCGGGTTCAGGGACAAATCACTCGGAAGGTACGTGATAGACGGATGGGTCACCGGGGGGGGGGGGGGGGTGTATTCTAGATCGTCCCCAGCAGCCTATCCACGTTCATCTGATTTGGGGCCAGTATAGATCGGTCATACCGAACCTCCTCCCGACCAATCCCCGGCAGCGGGTCGTGCATCCCGAAATCCTGTGGGTTAACATTCCACACATGCGACAGAAATCTACTACCCTTTCATATTGTAAGTCAATTATTGCAGATGTTGTGGTACCTGGGAATCGGAGGCGAAGTCTCCGCCGTAGAGGTCGTTGTAGTTCCATCCGAAACCCTAAGCCACATAAACATGTCCTCCCGGCGAGCAAACGGAATTGGGGCCGACGGGACCTGGGTACCAATGCTGACGGCGATGAGGCCACGAACGTAGTCGTTTCTGGCCTTTCCCGGTATGTTGAGCGCCGGACCCCGAGCTCCACATGGTGAAAATTGATATCATTGACCCGAACAAATTGCTTGAGGGGATCCAGCAGGAGGGAATATCCCTTGAAGCTCCAGGGACCCCTGTGGCGGACATTCTCGATCGACTCCTCAGTCGGGAAATGGTAGCCTTTGACTTCCGGTGACATGAATTACACATGGATGCCCGTCACTTTGCATTTCTGGAGCATCATCGCACATACTGTGTTCTGGTTGTAGACCCGGTCTCCAGCAACCCTAGCTGCAAGGGAAAACTGATACGTTCCCTTTGTGAATAGCGGAGCGCCCTCCTCCGAGACCACAATCTCGTCATCATCGTCCTCCTAGTCCGGGACCGGGGCGATGCGAGATGATTGGTCCTCCGTTGACCTACTAGCCGGCCTGCGTCCGTCGGGACGTCGATAGTTCGTGTCCGATGGCCAGTCCGTTAGATGGCTGGAACTGCCCACCTCCGTCAGAGTTGGAGGTTGAGAGAGAGAGAGAATTGGTCCCGAGGAGTGTCCGACATCACCAGGTGACGTCCTCCCTGGTTCAGACCAGTCACCGGTGACCCAACGCCTTCGGTCTCAACCTGGCTCGACCCTGGCTTGTCCTTCAGGGCCAGGGGTTTCATTCATTGCCCGGGATTTGCGGGGGAGGTGGCTGCACTTCAGGCGACACGGGGAGTTCACCGGGAAGGGATCCAAGCACGTCAGGAGGACCGTGTTGTTGTGGCATGTCGGGAGTAGGTTGGATCTGGCCGGGTAGTACCATTTCCGACGAGAAGTGACCGCGTAGTGGTAGATCTGAAACTGGATGACCAGAAATGGACGGAGAGCAGGTGGTAGAGGACGACGGGGGCGGCGGATGTTAGAGGAACCACGAGAGAGACAAGCGGTGATATGGCTGAGAAGAACGCGACGGCGGCTGCTGCGGTGCAAGGGCGACGATGACGACAGGGGCAGTAGCGAGGATGGTGAGGAGGCCGGAGAAGACGACGGTGGCGAGCGGTGACGGCGGCTGAACCCTGTGGCTAGGGTAGAAGGGACCCTGGTGGCTAGGGTAGATGAGAGCGGTTTTTCTATATATATATTTTTAACAAGAATGATACCATGTCATTGTTATTGCAAACCATATATGTAATATTTGCAAACTGTCTCATACATGCCTAACCATATATTGCACATGTATATTCACAAACAATATCTATAATATTCTTAAAACATGTCATTGTTATTGCAAACCATATATGTCATATTTGGAAACTATCCCATACATGCATAACCACACATTTCTTATATATATTCACAAATCACGTCCCTCATATCATCAAACCACCTTATTTATGCTCTCAAACCACATCCATCATATCCCCAAACTCACATCACGCGTATCCCAACCCACGTCTTTCATATTCCCAACCCACTTCACTTAACAATCTCAAACCACACACCTCATATTCTCAAACCAACATACCTCATATTCTCAAACCATATACCTCATATTCTCAAACCATATACCTCATATTCTCAAACCAACATACCTCATGTTCTCAAACCATATACCTTATATTCTCAACTCATATCACCAGATTCTTAAACCACAACCCCTATATTTGCAAACCACATCACAATTTTTGCACTCATATCCACACATCCACACACATATCCAAAAACACATAAAAACATATGCAGTCCACTACTTGTTAGAAAGCTATTGAAAAAAGAAGAATATTGGCGCAAGAAGAAATGAAATCGGAGTTGAAACGAAACGGGAAAAATCAAATTAGTAAACTTGATTATAAAAAAATGGGGGCATTTTCTGAGCGCTACACTTGGCGCAATCTAGTTGAGTTCGCATGTTCACATCATAACTCATGGTTCACACCTGATTGCTCTTATATATAAGGGAGCTATCAGGTAGGAACCAATCTTTAGATATGAAATACGAATTAATCCCAACTTTGGAATCGCATAATGCCCAAGTGCTGCGATTTTGTGTGGTGTATTTTTTTCCACCAAGTTTCTTGTTTTGATCTTTCTCCCTTCATTCCAACTCCGATTTAATTTTTTTGCGCCAAAATTCTTCTTTTTTCAAGATTTATCTATCAAGTAGCATATTGAATATGTTTTGAAGCAAAAAAAAAACATGTACAAGCAAAAACACAAATTATTAACCGTGCATTAATGTATGTGTTTGCAACTGCATTTGTATGAATAAGCTAATCTTAATGTATGTGTAAGCTAATTTTAATTTATTAGCTTACATGTACAAAACAAACATTCAGATTAGCTTACACATACAAATGCAGTTGCGAACACATACATTAAGGTTAGCTTACACATACAGATGAAAATGGTAAATACATACATTAAGTTCAGCGTACACATACAAATGAAAATAGTAAGAATATACATTAAGTTTAGCGTACACATACAACTGAAACAACATGTATTAAGGTTGGCTTACACATACAAACGAAAATGGCAAGAACATACATTGAAAATTGCATAAACATACATTAAGTTTAGAGTACACATACAATTGAAAATTACAAAACATGCAGTTGCAAAAACATATATACAAAACATACATTACGATTAGCCTATTCATACAAATGCAGTTGCAAACACATACATTAATGCTCAGTTAACCATTTGTGTTTTTGCTTGTACATGTTTTTTTTTGCTTCAAAACATATTCAATATGATATTTGATAGATAGATCTTGAAAAAAGAAAAAAATTGGCGCAAGAAAAAATTAAATTGGAGTTGAAACCAAACGGGAAATATCAAAATAACAAACTTGGTAGAAAAAATCAGCCTTGCATTATGTGATTCCAAGGCTGCGAATTGGTTCGTATTTCGCAAAAAATTAGCATGGTCGTACCTGAATATTATCTTATACACACATACACACACACACACACACTCATATATATATATATATATATATATACACCAGGTGCTGACACGTGGGCGCGCGCGCACAGTGCTGACACGTGGCGCACATAGTGCTAATAGTTTGGGCGCACAGTGCTAATAGTTTGGCACTGTGCTAAACTATTAGCACTGTGCGCACCAAACTATTAGCACCGTGCGCGCGCGTGGTCAAAACGCTCACGCGCGCGGGCAGAGGCGTGCGCGAATCTGCCACGTGTCAGCATCGCGCGCGCTCTGCTGACGTCACTTTGACCGCATCCTGTGGCTTAGATTGGTTCGTAGTTTGCACAATAAGGATGGTTTTTACTGGATAGCTACCCTATATATATATATATATATATATATATGGTTGGTATCAAATACAAACCACCCCTTATTGTGCAAACTACGAACTCACCAGGTACTGACACGTGGGCGAGCGCGCTGCTGGTGCGCGCGCACAGTGCTGACACGTGGCGCGCATAGTGCTAATAGTTTGGGCGCACAGTGCTAAACTATTAGCACTGTGCGCGCCAAACTATTAGCACCGTGCGCGCGCGTGGTCAACACGCTCACGCGCGCGGGCAGAGGCGGGCGCGAATCTGCCACGTGTCAGCATCGCGCGCGCTCTGCTGACGTCACTTTGACCGCATCCTGAGGCTTAAATTGGTTCGTAGTTTGCACAATAAGGATGGCTTTTACTGGATAGCTACCATATATATATATAGGGTTGGTATCAAATACAAACCACCCCTTATTGTGCAAACTACGAACTCACCAGGTGCTGACACGTGGGCGCGCGCGCTGCTGGTGCGCGCGCACAGTGCTGACACATGGAGCGCATAGTGCTAATAGTTTGGTGCGCACAATGCTAATAGTTTGGCACTGTGCTAAACTATTAGCACTGTGCGCGCCAAACTATTAGCACCGTGCGCGCGCGTGGTAAACACGCTCACACGCGCGGGCAGAGGCGCGCGCGAATCTGCCACGTGTCAGCATCGCGCGCGCTCTGCTGATGTCACTTTGACCGCATCCTGTGGCTTAGATTGGTTTGTAGTTTGCACAATAAGGATGGTTTTTACTGGATAGCTACCCTATATATATATATGGTTTGTATCAAATACAAACCACCCCTTATTGTGCAAACTAGGAACTCACCAGGTGCTGACACGTGGGCGCGCGCGCTGCTGGTGCGCGCGCATAGTGCTGACACGTGGCGCGCATAATGCTAATAGTTTGGGCGCACAGTGCTAAACTATTAGCACTGTGCGCGCCAAACTATTAGCACCGTGCGCGCGCGTGGTCAACACGCTCACGCGCGCGGGCAGAGGCGCGCGCGAATCTGCCACGTGTCAGCATCGCGCGCGCTCTGCTGACGTCACTTTGACCGCATGCTGTGGCTTAGATTGGTTCGTAGTTTGCACGATAAGGATGGTTTTTACTGGATAGCTACCATATATATATATATATATATATATATATATATATATATAGGGTTGGTATCAAATACAAACCACCCCTTATTGTGCAAACTACGAACTCACCAAGTGCTGACACATGGGCGCGCGCTGCTGGTGCGCGCGCACAGTGCTGACACGTGGCGCGCATAGTGCTAATAATTTGGGCGCACAGTGCTAATAATTTGGCACTGTGCTAAACTATTAGCACTGTGCGCACCAAACTATTAGCACCGTGCGCGCGCGTGAGCGTGTTGACCACGCGCGCGCACGGTGCTAATAGTTTAGCACTGTGCGCCCAAACTATTAGCATTATGCGCGCCACGTGTCAGCACTGTGCGCGTGCACCAGTAGTGCGCGCGCACACGTGTCAGCACCTGGTGAGTTCGTAGTTTGCACAATAAGCGGTGGTTTGTATTTGATACCAACCATATATATATATATATATATGGTAGATATACAGTAAAAACCATCCTTATTGTGCAAACTACGAACCAATCTAAGCCACAAGATGCGGTCAAAGTGCCGTCAACAGAGCGCGCGCGATGCTGACACGTGGCAGATTCGCGCGCGCCTCTGCCCGCGCGTGTGAGCGTGTTGACCACGCACGCGCACGGTGCTTATAGTTTGGCGCGCACAATGCTAATAGTTTAGCACAGTGCCAAACTATTAGCACTGTGCGCCCAAACTATTAGCACCGTGCGCGCCACGTGTCAGCACTATGCGCGCGCATCAACAGCGCGCGCGCACACGTGTTAGCACCTGATGAGTACGTAGTTTGCACAATAAGGGGGGGTTTGTACCTGATACCAATCCTATATATATATATATATATATAGGGTTGGTATCAGGTACAAACCACCCCTTATTGTGCAAACTACGTGTTAGTCTTAGTGCCCATAGTTCAATCCTAAATGTCCAAAGGTATATATCATCGTTAGCAATAAAATCAAAACGGCTTTATATTACTTATGTGTTGGAGTAATATATCGATGTGTGCTCTGATCTATGCCCACCATGCGAATAGAACCATAGATTTAGATAGATCATACTCGATGGGTCCCTAGTCAACAAAGCTTCATTAGAAGCGACTAGTATGAAAGATGGCTCTTTATGGCTTACGTTCTGTTAGTCATTGGAATGGGATTCCGAAGTCTGATCATAGATATCATGTGGGACATGATATTGGACGACGCGCCCTGAATATGTGCCATAGATTAAGTCATGCACATATTCAGTGTCGTAGCTTGTCATGTATCCTTAGACCAAGGAGTCTTTGTGATCGCTATGTAGTCAACAACTGAGTTTGACCTGAGCCTAACGTTGTCCGTAACAGGGCTTCCATAACGGCCAGGATTGGCTTGGGGACGGGCTACATGAGTGACACGAAAGACGGCTAAGGGATTTATCCCTCATACTGAGGTATGAGAAAGATATCGGTTCTCGGCCGCTTGATCGAGAGTGACTGAAAGAATAGCATGGCCATGCACATGATACTGGGTATCATATCTTTAGTCATCTCACATATCAAGGAACATTGATTGAGAATAATAAGGATGGCGGCTCTATGCCTTATCTCAATCAGGATATCGGAGATAAAAGGATAATGACAGGGATGACGGAAAGGTTAGAATCGACAGGGTCGATTCGTTATGCAGTGTCAGGCAATACTAAAGTCTCGTTAGTTGCCACTTAAATAGGATCAAGTAAAATGGGATTTTACGTTGATCTATTGACATGCATAAACCTAAGGGTCACACCGGAGGATGAAACTCATTGACACATTTATGGAGAATGGCCAAAAGGGAGTTGTCTCGAGGCATGACCAAAACTGGGTTTTGGGTCATGTGCCCGTAAGTGAATAGGACTTTACGGATCGAGACAAGGCTTGGAGTCTTGGGATTGATTGCGTCGGATAATGTTGGACATTTCCGGTATGGAAGGCTTGGAGGCGATGAGCGAATCACGGGACCTCGTTGGAAATGGCCACGGGCCATGTTCCAAGAGGCCCATGAAAGGCCCATGCAACCAAGGCCCATGGAACTAATTAATCAAGTCTTGATTAATTAGTACTAAGCAAGCAAGACAAGGATTAAGGTGTTGGTGATTCACCACCTAACCCAATCTTGTCTTGTCATACTTTGTCCTATTTACACCTTACTTGACACCATACTTGTCCCATGCCTTTAGTTGGACAAGTATGGGTTTTGTTATGTTTAAGTCATCTTTTTTCAACATAACAAACACAAGACAAGAATAGGAAACATAACTTCTCTCTCCCTTCCCTTGCAATTTCGGGTTTGGCAAGCTCCCACCTCCATTTTTGTGTTCTTTAGTCCTCAAAGAGAAGAACTACGTGGCTTTGATTCCCATGTGGATACGTAGGCGTCTTGGAGACTCAAGCCAATCATTCGTTACCCGGTGTTCTTGTTTTGGTAAGAACTAGTGCTGAATTTTTCTCTTGTGAATCCATTCTTTGTTAGTTGTTTCATGGTTTTAATCGTCTCTTGGTTTTCCTTGATTTTCCGCTGCGAGTTGGTTCATCTCCAACCCTACCTCGAGACCCAACAGTGGTATCAGAGCCGTGCTACCTTCGGGATTCACAAGACGGTGTTCAAAGTTTCGGTTTTGCTTGAAAGTTTCGTTTTTGGCGTGTTGTTTTGCTAAATTGTTTGATAACATGTGTTTAAATACTTGTTTATGGATTTAATGCATGTAAAATGAATTTTTGAAAATTATTTCAAATCTGGAAATTTTGAAAAAAATTTGATTTTTCGGGTCTCGGGAGCGGGACTCTCGGGGAGCTGAAACCGGGACCGAACGGGGCTCCGTTGGACGGAGCTAGGCCAAGCATGACCATTGGATGGTTGATATGCCAAGGCTAAACCGTTTTGTTAGTTATGACGAGTTTGGAACCGTCATGACGAACTCGAAGATCAAATGTTCAAAAGTTTCATTTTTGAACGGTTTCGATAAACCGAGCATCAAAAAATTTCGAAACTTGGCTATTAATTAAAACCGGAAAATCACATGATGTTTGATAACATGCTTGTTTGATAACATGCTTGTTTGATAACATGCATGTTTGATAACACGATGTGTGATGTGGTGTTGGCATGGTGTACATAATAGCCTTGAGCTCAATTTAATTATTTATCGCTTTTCACGGCCTGCGAGCCGTTAGTGTTAGCGTGTAATTATTCTTTCAAGGTGTGGTCGTCGAACCACTTGTTTGTAATATTTATTTATTCCCGACCTGCGAGTCGTGTATTAAATTGTAATATTTTACTCAAGATGAAGAAAGGGCGAAAAGGTCATTTGGTGGCTTTTCGGGTGTTGGCATCGGCTTGGAGTCGGTGGAGCTCAAGAAGCTAGTGGGAGTTAGTTTAGGGGGCTATTATGTGCATATTTATCGCTTTATGCTTGGTTTAGGTTATGCATGATTAATTCTGTGTTTTAGAATTGCATGCTTAACTTTATTTACCGAGCATATCACCTCACATGCAAAGATAAAATTCGAATTTTAATCCTTGTGTGTGAGCCCTTAGAATCGTCATTACATTGGATGTAGTTGACGGGTTCGAAGGAAGAATTACATTGGATGTAATTTGAGGCATCATTGCATTTGGAATGTAGTTGATGTGCTCATCGCATCTAGGATGTGTCAAAGTTTTAAACACAACCGGACAAGTAAAAACGGGTCATGTCCGATACCTCCCAATTATCAACACCTTACTACCTCCCCGTCCTATGGGTGTCGTGCGCATTAGCGGAGCATCCATGGGAAAGCGGGGTAGTAGGTTTGGACGACATATGTGGGTGTCGTGCGCATTAGCGGAGCACCTACATAGTGACGGGCCATAGTTGAAAATTGGTGGACCCGACTACGATTCTCAGCCTGAGGTTGAGCTAGGGTAACAGATAGAGTAAGCCGTGTACATAAGTGCATACCCTAGCCAAGAGTCACATTGGATGTGATTGGATGGAGTCCTACCTACATAGCTCGATTAAGTGGTGAGCATTAGTTCAGCTTAATCGAGTGAATCAAGGATCTTGGTTTCAGATTCTAAAGGTTTAGAATTGATTGTTGGTGTTTAAGCTTGATCTTCATAAAATTTATTCAGTTTACTGATTGAATTTTATCTGTTGTAGATCAAATGGAAAATTCAGCGAACATTAATAGTTTTCATTAAAAACCATTCTTGATAGGGTCAAGCTAAATGGGACAAACTATTTCGACTGGTACAGAATTTTGAGGATAGTCCTCAAGTCTGAACGCAAAGAATATGTCCTTGACAAGGCTGTCTCTAAGACCATATCAGAGTTACATGAAGTGTCATTAACTGCTGAGAAGAATATCTCAGGGATCTGTGATCCAAGGATATTCTGATGGTCAACAAGGGAATTGGAAGTGGCAAGGGTTGGGCCCATGCGCACTTGGCAAGAAAGATGAGACACCTGAGAATGTCTGCTTCTACTGCCAACACCTGAGAATGTCTGCTTCTACTGCCAACAGTGGTGAGCATTAGTTCAGCTTAATCGAGTGTTGACCATGCGCGCGCACAGTGGTAATAGTTTGGGCGCACAATGCTGATATTTTAGCACAGTGCCAAACTATTAGCACTGTGCGCCTAAACTATTAGCACTATGCGCGCCACGTGTCAGCACTGTGCGCGCGCACCAGCAGCGCGCGCGCCCACGTGTCAGCTCTTGGTGAGTTCGTAGTTTGCACAATAAGGGGTGGTTTGTACCTGATACCAACTCTCTCTCTCTCTCTCTCTCTATATATATATATATGTAGAGTTGGTATCAGGTACAAACCACCCATTATTGTGCAAACTACGAACCAATCTGAGCCATAGGATCCCCCCCAAAGTGATGTCAGCAGAGCGCTCCAGATGCTGACACGTGGGCAATAAATATATTAAACACCGCACCTTATTGTGCAAACTACGAACTCACCAGGTGCTGACACGTGGGCGTGCGCGTTGCTGGTGTGTGCGTGCACAGTGCTGATAGTTTGCATTTATACCAAACTATCAGCACCCGCGCGCGCAAACGATCAGCACTGTGCGCGCGCATGGTCAACACGCGCACGCGCGCGAAGCGGCCACGTGTCAGCATCGCGCGCGCTCTGCTGACGTCACTTTGACCGCATCCTGTGGCTTAGATTGGTTTGTAGTTTGCACAATAAGGGTGGTTTTTACTGGATAGTTACCCTATATATATATATATAGGGGGACTAGCAAGTACAAACCTCTTTTCAGGTCAGAACGTAGAACTAATTTGGACCATTGAATATGTGGATTGCTACAATTATTCGTAGCATCCTATTTCGTATTCCAAGAGAACTCTACGGGCTCGGGCTTCTTTTTTCAATTGCTCCCAACCCGCGAATAGAATAGAGTACCGTAGTTTACCGGGAACACATACACAACTGGAAATAGAATTGCTTTCTTGTACAATGCAAAATAAAAGAAATTGAACATAGCTAATTATTTTTATATTTTGAAAAATTTTCCTCTTTGCCAGCTGCTATTCGGTCTAACTTCAATTACTAATACTCAATTTAATGGTTACTCAAATCGGATGGCCACCGAAATTCACGGGGGGGGGGGGGGGGTGATTGATTACGAAATCAATTACAAGATATGCATTAAATATGGGCTTTTAATTCTACGATCCAAGGGTCCAGATTGATAGTTCTACGTTCTGACGAAAAATATAAGTTTGTACCTGATAGTAATCATATATATATACTGGGTACAAAATTCACAAATTCGTTAGAACCAGATTTAATACATATCTTTGTAATTAATGCATATCTTGCAATTAATTTCGTAATCAATCACCCTCCTTGAGTTTCGGTAGTCGTTCGATCTAGGTAATCAATGGCTCAAATTGGTTCTACGTTTGTACCTGAAAATAAGTTTGTACTTGATATATATAGGGATGGTATAACGCACAAACCCCCTTATCGTGCAAACTACGGATGCACAACAGGGCGACACATGTCTCTTTCACGCGCGCACAATGTTGGTAGCGCGCGCATAGATGGCTGGTACAATACGCACACAAGTGCTGGTACTTCAGGTACACATATGTTGGTACAATAAGCACACAAGTGCTGGCACAATGTTTATTAAATCATAAAATTTGATTTAGAATCAAAGCCCGTGTATTTATATAGCGAAACTAAACCCCAACATCCTAATACAGTAAGTAAAGTAATTCCAAAGTCCTAATACGAATAACGAAAATCAGAAAACCTAAATACAAAACGAAAATAAACACTCGTAATCTAAAAGTACGAATTTGACCCTCCAAATGACCCTGGATGGCCGAAAAACATCGTACGTCACAACATAATGGTATGTCTTGTTCGTGAGACCGTTTCCAACCAAAAAATGCTAGGGTTTTGTCAAATTCTGACACTGACTTCCTTTAGGTTATCAAACGACCGATCCAATATATATATACGATTTGGACTACACATGTGCTTGTACCTTGCATGCACAAGTGTTGGTACTTCATATACACATGAGCTGGTACTTCATATACACGGGTGCTGGTAGCACATGTACCAGCACTTTCACGTTGGTACCAGCACTTTGTATGCGCGAAAAAGGACACGTGTCAGCATTTGTATGGAGGGGTACCAGCGCCTTGCACGGGGGGTACCAGAGCGTGTGCGCGTGACCAAGAGCTGTGCGCGCGAATAGGACACATGTCACCATCTCCTACGTCCACAGTTTACAGAATAAGGTCTGGTTCTCACTTGATACTGGGTATATATATATTATCAGCAAAAATAATGATTTTATTAAAGGCCTAAAGGCAAGGGTAGATATAAAGTTGGGCCCGAGGCCTAAAGGAAGCCCAAGAAAAAACTTGGGAAGAACAACCGCAACGTATCAAAACTCGAAACGGCACCTCAAGACACTTTTGGGTCTCGAGGTAGGGTAGGAGATGAACCAACTTGCAACGGAATAAAAAATAACACCAAGAGACCATTGTTGGGTCTCGAGGTAGGATCCGATCAGGCTCTTGAAAGTGGCTAGTCGGAGAGAAACTATGCAGAAAATTTTGCACCTTCTTCTTCTTGTTTCTCCCAATTAAATAACACCGGATAAGAGATGATCGGGCTTGAGTGTATAAGACGCCTACGTATCCTCCAAGGAATCAAAGCCATGTATTTCTTGAGTTTGAGGACTCAAGAACACAACAAATGGACGAGAACAATGCCAGGGTCAGAACTTTTGGGGAAGGAGGGAGAAGTTGTCTTGCTATTTTGTGTCTTGTGTTTATTATGTTTGACAAGAATGACTTAAACAAGTAAATACTATAAACGTAATAAACTAATAGTATAGGACAAGCATGGTGTAAATAGTACAAGTATAGTGATAACTATGGTGTAGATTAGATGGAGTTGGTGGTGAATCACCAACACCTTAATCTATTATTTCTTAATTAGAACTAATTAATTACGTCTTAATTAATTAGTTCCACGGGCTTTTGGTGACATGGGCCGCCCATGGGCCTTGTGGGTGATGGCTCATGGCCATTCCCGACGAGGTCCCGTGACGCGCTCATCGCCTCCAGCCTTCCTTACCAGATATGTCCAACATTATCCGACGCGATCAATCTCAAGACTCCAAGCCTTGTCTCGATCCATAATGTCCTACATACTTATGGGCACATTACCCAAAACCTAGTTTTGGTCATGTACCGAGACAATTTCCCTTTTGGCCATTCTGTATAAATGTATTAATGAGTTTCATCCTTCGGTGCGCCCTTATGTTTATGCATGTCGGTAGATCAACGTAAAATCTCATTTTACTTGATCATACATAAGTTGAAACTAACGAGACTTTAGTATTGCCTGACACCGCATAACGAATCAACACTATCTATTCCAACCTTTCTATCGTCTATGCCACTATCCTTTTATCTCTACATATCCTGATTGAAATAAGGCATAGAACCGTCATCCTTATTGTTCTCTATCACTGTTCCTTGATATGTGAGATGACCGAATCTTTGATACCCATTATTAAGTGCATGGCCATGATATTTTTTTCAGTCACTCTCGATCAAGTGGCCGAGAAACGATATCTTTCCCATACCATAGTATGAGAGATAAATCCCTTATCTGTGTTTCGTGTCACTCATGCAGTCCGTCCCAAGCCAATCTTGGCCGTTATGGAAACCCTATTACATGCAACGTTGGAATCAAGTCAAACTCAGTTGTTTACTACATAATAATCACAAAGACTCATTAGTCTAAGGATACATGACAAGCTACGACAATGAATATGTTCATGACTTGATCTATGGAACATATTCATGTCGGGTCGTCCAATATCATGTCACACATGATATCTATGATCGAACTCTGGAATACCATTCTAATGACTAAATAGAACGTAAGCCATTAAGAGTCATCTTTCATACTAGTCGCTTATAGTGATGATTTGTTGACTAGGGACCCATCGAGTGTGGTCTATCTCGATCTATGGTTCTACTTCGCATGGTCGGCATAGATCTGAACACACATTGATACATTACTGCAATACATAAGTAATACATAAGTCCGCTTTACTTTTATTTCTAACGATGATATATACATTTGGATGTTTACGATTGAACTACGGGAACTAAGATTAACAGATACCAGTTGCGTACACGCACCAAAGAGCACACACACCGGAAGAAGAAGAGGATTCTGGGAACACCGACGACCAACACCGTACGAGAAGTGACGTGAGACCCACCATCATGACTCTAAAGCCACCACAAATAGAACCAAAACTAGGTAAACTAGGAGATTAGCATCGGGGTTGAGAATTCGTCGGGGACAACACCCTGAAGAACGGCGAGCCCCGCCAACACCACCACAAGATGCAGGGAGGGATGAGGTGAGACGGAGTACCAGATCCATGACTGAAGGAGGCGGCTAGAGAAAACCGACGAAAGTGGCGGAGGGGAGCACTAGGGGCCAACACCCACGGGACTAGCTAACCACGAGCGAGGGAGGCGCGGATGAGGCTGATCCGAACAACACAACACACAATAAAGGTCGGAGGTGAAGCTAAGAACCGAGAAAACAACGGATCTCCAATCCCACCCACAAAACTTAGAGCAAACTGGGGCAGAGGAAGTCGCAGGGGCTCAAGAAAAAGGAAGAAGCCGTAAAGGGCGCGACGCTGCATAAGAGAAATGGTTAGGGCAGCAGCCTTGAAACTAGGAGCAGCAAAAAGGAGAGGAATAGAGGAAAACTAAGGGAGAAACTCGAAAAGACCAACGACTCCTATGATTCAAGATGGACCACAAGAGCCGACTAAGACAACTAGGCAAAAGGGAGAGCAAGGGCAGATAGGTTTTACATATTATTTACAGAATATTAAGTGAAGTGTATCCTTCCATGTGCTAATGTCATCATTTTTTATGTTATTTTTTCAAGAAATCTAATGAAGGGCATGCAAATTGGAGGATGACGTTTAGTAACCAAAACAACCGGTAGAGCTATTTAGATAAAACCAAAGCAGATGAAAAAAAATAGAGAATATAATATCTTGGGTTTCTTGACACATTTAAATATTTATGGTTTTTTTTTTGAAACGGTAACTGGAGATTTCATTAATGCCAAAAGGCAATCAAACAAGACAAGGAGTGACCGCCTCGGGTTCCAGATGTTTGTCCGGGCCGACCGTAGCAAGCCCGACGCTCATGGACCCATGATTTTAGCCCACACAAATTCGTGGGCAATAAATCAAGACAACTCCCTACCGTCGTTTCAAAATAACGGGGGAAAATAAACCAAGTTCCAAAACCAACAGAAAATAAATAGTCCCAACAACAATAAAAGTAATAGCAAGAAATAAAGATAATTGGTGCTGATGATGCAGGCTGCCCGGAACCTCCCAGCAGTGGCTGTCCCGGATCTGTAGGTATAGTCTAGGGCCGACTCCACCCACCCCTGCTGGGGCAGATCATTCCTCCATCGGAGGCCTCTGGACTTCCGCTTCATCAGCTCGTTCCTCCGCCAGAAATGGCTGATACCAGGGTTGTTGCTGATCAGTCGGGTCGCCCCTCTGCTTCTTTGTCTCCAGGGGACGGGAGTACAACGAGCCACTTCTGGTCTTCAGGGTGGTTATTTTGCCTTTTCCTTTGGTGGGTCCTCCTTTACCTTTGCTCCCCTGATGGTCCACCGGGTAGCCCCGTGGATCTGTCTCCTCTTCATTCCTCATAATTGCATTGAATCCGGGGGGAGCTCGGATCACAGGCCCGGCAACATGATGGATGTTAGCCAGGAAGTCAGGATTTGTGGGCCTGGGTGGCGGGTTGGGTGCTCCATGGCCACCCCCCTGCAAGGTAGTGGTTAACCCATCTTGGTTAACCTTAGCCAGAAAGTCAGGCTTCGGAGTGCCTGCATTGGACGACTCAGCGCCCATGGTAATCTCTCTCGAACGGACCATAGAGTTCAAGGTTAGGTCGCTCAGGTGGTACGTGATTGCCGGGTGTGATGCTGGGGGAGGTGTCTCCTAGACTCTTTGAAGCAGCTGATCCACATCCAAGTCCCAGGGGACCAGAATAGAGCTATCATATCGGACCTCCTCCCGGCCAATCCCTTGCAGCAGAGTCTGGCAGTTCGGTATCCTGTGTGTCAACATACCACACCTACGACAAAAATCCACTACTATATCGTATTGCAAGTCTATCACAATAGAGGAATCAGTACCTGGGAACCGAAGTCTGGTTCTACGCCGCAGTGGCCGAGACAGCTCCATACGAATTCGCAACCAAAGATGCCTGTCCTCCTGTCGGACTGTCGGGATCGGAGCCGACATGATTTGTGTGCCAATACTGCCCGCCACTAGACCTCGAATGTACGAGTTCCTCCCCCCCCCCGGGATATTCAGTGCCCTGACCCCTAGTTCCACGTGATTGAAATTGATGTCTTCTGCTCGATCAAAACGCCGAAGCGGCTCAAGGAGTAAGGGGAAACCCTTAAAACTCCAAGGACCCTTGTGGCGAATATCTTCCATGGACTTGGCAGAGGGGAAGTGATATCCCGTGACGTCGGGGGATAGAAACTCCACCCGGATCCCGGTAACCTTCCATTTCTTCAACATCATCTCGCATACGATGTGTTGGTTGTGCGACCCGTTCCCTGCAACCCTTGCTGCAACCGAGAACTCGTACGATCCCGACGTGAACCTCGAGATTCCCTCATCCAAAACCACTACCTCCTCGTCCTCATCCTCCCAATCCGGGACCGGGGGGATGCGGCTTTCCTGAACCGCCGGAGGCGGCCCCGATGACCCACCAACCCTCGGGCAGCTAGGGCTAGCATATTGTCCCCGTTCGGTCGAAGGAGGATGATAGGTACTCACCGGAGACTGTATCGGCTGGGGAAGGGTCAGCAAGTCCTGGTAGACCTCCCTCGGTGTTGACGAGAGGCCAGTGTAAGACGGGCAGAACTCCGGTGGTACAAAAGCGTCGTCGGCGACCAGAGTCGTCTCGGTGGGCGAAGCCAGGCCCAGCTTGTCCGTTAGATCTGTCGAGGGCAAGCCCGGCTTGTCTTTCAGATCCTTCGTGTGCGGTGGATGCCGAGGGGGGACAGAGGCCAGACCGGGCAGCAGTGGGGGAGCAGCGTCGCGGCGCGCCTGGGTTGGGCGGAGGCCCCGAGATCGCGATGGATCTCTGCATGTGAGGGGATCTGGTCGGAACTGACCATTTACGACTCATGGAGATGGGGGAGAGACAGATCCGACATCGTCTGATCGGAAATGGACACTGGTGGAGACGAGGGGGTCTGTGGCGGCGATGGAGATCCAGTCGACGACGGGCGGAAGCGAACCACGGCGACGACTTTCGTGCTCGGCCGATGAACCTGACGGGAGAGGTGAGGAGTATGAGTGAGGGGCGGTGGAAAGGTTGGAGGCTGCTGGTCGGAGATGGTGGAGGAGAGCAGCGGCTGTGATGAACCCAGTAGGATTAGGAGAGAACCTCAAGAGGTTGTTTGGAGAGCTAAGGAAACAAAAATTAAAGATTTAATGAAAATTTGAAATAATTTGAAGCTAATAAAAATGGATACGAATTAAAGGAGTGAAATCAATGAAAAATTTTGAAAAAAGAAATAATAAAAATATAGGAATGAAATCAAAGAATAAAATTAGAAAAAAAATAATTAACAAAAAATAATTTTTAAAAAATGAATGAAATGAAAACTAAAAACAGAAAAAGAAAAATATAATTAAACAAAAGAAATATAAAGAAAACTAAAAACATTAAAGAACGTAAATGCAATTAAAAATAATGATGACAATTCTGATGATTCGAAAGTTGATGAAAGGTATTTTTCACATTTTATGAATTTCATATTTTAAAGAACCAATAACGTGATTTTGAAAATGAAAATTTTATCAAATATGCCTCAAAACATGTCATATTATTTTAATTTGTCTTATATATTTTAGAATTCGATTTGTTTCTGTCTGGTTTATGTATTGTGCTCGATAATGTCGAGGTTTTCCCTTTGGATTACATTGATTCCAATGAGATTTTGGGATGATCATTTCCTTTTAATGAGTATTTAAACCCAGTTAGCAAACCTTGCTTGTAACTGTTGTAATTTGCTTGTCATGAAGCACATGATAGTTTTGAGGCACTCAAAGAGGCAATAAGCACAACCCTAGTCCTATAGTTGTCTGATTTCTCTAAACAATTTACCATTGAAACTGATGTTTCAGATAAGGGAATTGGTGGTGTTTTACTACAACAAGGACATCACATTGCTTACATGAGAAAGGCCTTGGGGAAAGGGCCGACTCAATGATTATTGGGGCCTGAAGCGAGAATTTGATCGATAACTTTTTTTCTTATGAAAGAATATAATAGGAAAATAAATGAATTTGCTCATATAAAAAAAGTGTACTAGATTATATTGAGAAAATGAGCTTCAACATCTACTTATAATACTAAAATAATCTAAAATGGATGATGAATTTTAGTTTTTAACAAGACACTCTCGATGGATAAGATTTGCCGTCTAGAATTCTATACAAAATATAAATATTTAAGAAGTTACATTTATCCTCCAATAAAATATATTCATGTCATGTTCAGACGTGATGGGTTCAAGATAATTTTAAAAAATGCACTAAATTATCAAGAATATATGTGGTGTCATGTATGGCTAGCTATTGTCATTATCTTCTAGAAATTTCCAAACTTAAAATAATTTTGAAGTACTAAATATGGGTTTTAAGTATATTCAATCAAATATAATCAAAAATGAAAAAAACGTTAGAACTTAGAATAATGGTGCAAGGTAGTAGGTAGGTGAGAATTTTCAAGAACTATGAGTATTCGGTATTGAATGTTAGACTTTATTATGTTTAAGCCCATTATGTGGCCCAAGTATATGGGTTTAATTAAGGTAAATGTTATTGGTTTATTTCATTAAATGTAAATTACTATTATACCCTGATGGTGGGTTAATATATAAAGTGAAACCCTAGGATTTGGTCCTCTCTCTACCCATTACGTTAGGTTTCTTAGCCATCACATAAATCTAAATCAAGCCGCCTAAAGGGGTCAAGGGAGAGAAATCAATTTCATCACTCAAATCCTACCGCTGCTGTTATGGATCAAGGTACGTTCTCTCGATCTATTGATGATTGTGAAAATCATATTGTTCTAAGATCCGGGCCTTAAATTTTGTGCAATGTTAGGGATTTCAATTGCATGATTATGAATCGATTCGATTAAAACTTACATTTGGTATCAGAGCCTTGGTTGTCGAATATGTGATTTTCCAATTATTATTTTATACCCATTGTTATACTATCTTTTTTTTCGTACTGAATTTCTCACCAATGGCACCATTTATATATTAAAGGCAAAGTATATGTCAATGGGATGCGTATGTTTTTTTTTCCTGAATTGTGTGTGGTTGTAACTGTTGTATGTGTGAGTATACTAATAATGATATGATTGTACTGTGATGCTTTACATCATGGACATATATATATTTATATATATGTACTGTGATGATTTGTGTACATGTAATGTTTTTTTTACCATACTTTTTTTTGAGGGACTTTTGATTGAACCGTATGATGAGTTTTTTTTTTGATCAGCAAGTTTTTTTGATTTTATAAACCGGTTCTTCAAAGGGGAAGAAACCAGTCAAGGGACTAGCCCTCAAAGTACACCATACCAACATTACAAACAAAACTTGAGCCACAAGCTAAGAGACTTGAGGCACAAGCAACCCAATGAGATCAACCTATACACAATAATCTAACCCCACCCTTTGCTGTAAAACCAAACTCAGCAAAAATACCAACATTTCTAACCTTCCAAAACAAGAACAAAACCTTTGCTGCAAAACAGTAGCAGGCATAAAAGAAAAAACCAGTACAGATAAGTTATTTCTTCCAACATTCACAGCTCAAAATCAGCGAAGGGAACTAGAAGAGTTGTACCCTACTGGCCTGTGTAGCCAGCAATAACCCTTGAAGGAGAGCCAAGGACTTCCATCACATTCACCTTCAGCAACTCTGTTAATAATCACCCAAAGGAACCTAAAAAAACCAACAGATCAGTGCTGCAAAGCCCAAGTACAGCTTTGGAAAATAGGCCAATACTACCAACAGTTCTCCAAATGAAAAGAAAAAGGGAGAGAACTAGTTTCAACCAAGGGAAAGGGTAGGCCAAAGAGCAAGGAACAACAAGAAAGAGCAGAAATATAACAAGTAAAAGAACAAAGACACACCCACCACTCAAACCTAAAAATGTCTACCCTCACACACAGAAGAAACAGAGAAGAAGGAAATAAAACTGAAGCAGTTACCCCCTCTCACAACAAAACACCCAAGACAGAAACCAAGCTAACCTACCTTACCAACCAAGCTCACCACACTCCCCAAAACCACCCACCAACCCATCCCAAAACCCCAGAGCTGAGAGGAACCCAAAAACCAATATCAATGATCAGACCAAAGCACATTTCTCTTCTTCAAACTGAGACAAAGCTGGGGGGAATTGATCCAAGCCAGAAAGGAGAAAGAGGATCCAACTTTAAAATTAGCCCACAAAAGTTGATAGGAGTCATTCTGAATGTGTTGAAAAATCTCATCAGCAGATAAGTAGCAATTGTTGAAGACCAAGTTGTTCCTGCTTAACCAAATTCTCCAAATAATTACAGAATATAGCATAGACCAATGACCTCCCTCCTTAGTAGGACCAAGATGATTCCAAACCAAGAACCAGTCCAATATTGAATCAGGCAAGGCAGATGAAATACCCCACCAATGTAGGCAGAGGATCCACACCTGTGAAGAGATGACACAGCCAAGCAGTAAATGATCAAGCTCTTCTGGCTCTTCTCCACAAAGAGGACACCAAATATTCCCATTATAGAGACCCCTGGCCAACAAGAAGCATTTTGTTGGGATCCCTTTCATGCACACAAGCCAAGCAAAAGCTGCTACTTTGGGGGGAAGGATTGGAGCCCATAGCAATGCAGGCCAATCCAAATCAGTACCTGAGGACTCATCTAATGTTTCATACATCTTTTTAACAGAGAAACCTTTGTGATCAACAATCCAGGAAGCAACATCCTCCCCACAACTCAGGACTGTATCATTGATTAAATCACACAGTAAATGGAATTGATCAAACTCCCACCCTCTGAGCTCTCTCCTAAACTGCAAAATCCAATCACCCTCAAACCAGAAGGAAGAAACCAGATCAGATTTTTGTGTACTGAGATGGTACAGCTTTTGGAAATTAAATTTCAATGGAGTTTGTAGAGCCCATTTATCATCCCAAAAGCTAACCCTACTACCAGAAATAACCTTCCAATTTGATCAAGAATGATGTGTTCTTATATTATAAGGTGTTGAATTATATATAATTATGATAAATTTCAACCATGATGTTTATATATTTAGTTAAAGTAAAATAAATGGTTTGGAAGAAAAGTGCTTTCAAATACTGGGATTTTCAAAAATAAAGTTGGTTGAGCAGTACACAGAACACAGTTTGAAAACTAATGATTGATTTTCAAAGCATGCTCAAATTGGTTTAGACTTCTATAGTTTCAAAATTACGTTGTAATTTCTAAATGTTTTGAAAACTATAATTAGTCTTAAAGTTTTGTAAAACTATTATTTCAACCCATAAAGTTTCACAAAATTTAAGTTTAACCTCTGACTTCCTTAAATTAATAAAATGATCCCTAAAGTTTTGGAAATTATTGTTTTACTCATAAAAGTTTTGGACTTTAAGATTTATTTTAAAGTTTTCCATGATTATAATTTGATCCTAAGGCTTTCCAAAATTAAGGTTTTTTAGTTACGATGTATTTTATGTATTTGATATCTAATCATGATTAACTTGTTAGTCACCAAAGTGGCCGAGTTAGAAGGATTTATAGACAATGTCAAACTGAATGTAATTGTTTGACTACGAGCATGTCAATTTTAATATGATGTATATATTATGAATTGATTTGTTAGTCACCAAAGTGGCCAAATTAGAAAGATCCATATACATCATAAATTTAATGACTCGTTTAATTGTTTACATTATGAATAAATTTGTTAGTCACCAAAGTGGCCAAATTGAAAGGAGTTGTAGACAATGTCAAATATAATGAAATTATCTGACAAATGAGTATGATAATTTTGATTTGATGTTTAAATTATTTATTAATTTGTTAGTCGCCAAAGTGACCAAATTTGAAAGACTCTAAACATCAAATTAAAATAAATTCAACTTCTCATGCTTATGTGATGCATATGAATTGAATGACATTGTGTTGTTTCAAAATTTTATCTTGAGTATGTTGAAGCTCATAGTTATAAATTATTTATGGATCACCCGAAGGTTGATTATTCGTTTTATAATTTATGAACGTTCATGTGGCAAGTTGATGTGTTCGGTTAGGTATGTTTAGTATATCCAAAGATTGCAAACATACTTAATTGTAGTGTGTTAGTTGCCAATTACGTGAAATTATTTTGAGCATCAATTATGTTTATGTTTAGTATGTATTGTTGTTACACCCAAAGGTGAACTTCAATATTATACATGATTGTTTTAAATGATGCTTATGAATCTGTATTATAGATAAAGTTTATTACTCAAGGCAATAATGTGTGAGCATGTAGTATCGTTTTTGAAGCATTTATTTTTTGTTTCTTTCGTTCATATGACTCATTTGTTATTAAGTTTAATTTCTTTAAATGGTGTGAATAAGTTCAGTTTCATCTTAGTAATCTGAACCTTGATTCAACACTTTTAAGTGAGAAATATGTTGCCTTTATGAATACTAGCAACACTGAGAGGAGATCTTTCCATGAAGCTTGAGAAAGATTTAACAAATTGAGCCTAATGTTTGTGGGAACGAATAAAGCAAACAACCTTAAGTCCACGCTTAATGTAAGTGAAGATATTAAGAAATTTATGAAATTTGTGGACAATAGCTCTTAGTGGAGTTGACTGATAAGTCGGTTAATGGGGCATTAATGGGTACATTAACTACCATGAAGTTTGATGGTTCTTGTACCATTCATGAGCATATTGTCGAAATACAATATTGCAGCAAGATTAATGAAGACCATGAGAATGGAAGTAAATGAAAATTTTCCTAGTATCGTTTATCCTTAATTCCCTACTTTTGAGTATAGTACATTTTAATACTCTAAAGATAAATTGGATGTGCATGAATTATAAATTATGCCCATTCAAGAGGAAGTAAGTGGAAAATCATTTAGCTAACCTCATTGGTCATAATGGAGCTGGAAATAAATAATGGAAGAAAGTGAAAAGAGAAATCAATGACCATAAAGACTGGAACAATCAAGTATCCAAATCCACAGATCGAACGCTATCAGAAATTCCGCGCTAAACGTAAAGATGAGGTAAGTTTATTGCTTCATTATGTTTCGAATCAAATATAACTAAAGTTTCTTATGATATTCTGTGGATTGATTGTGTTGCCATAACGTATGTTTCAATAACGATGCAAGTTTTTATTTATTTATTTATGACTTTCATGTTATTTTTAATGTCTCACATTTGAGTTTCTAAACTTGATAAAGTTGGGTATTTTTTTTTAATAATGGGAAGGGTGTTTTAGTTCGTTCAAATAGAATCTCTTTATGGGTTCTGGGATTTTATGACAATTTGTATAAGCTAAATATTAATACCCTTTTAGTTCGCTCAAGAAAAATTTCCTTTATAAGCGTTAGGATTTTATGATGATTTGTATAAACTAATTACTGATGCCTTTTTGCTGAAACTCTATAAACCTTGCATCCTAATGTTGGCACTAAATGTGGGTTTACTTAATGAATACTTTGCTTACTTGTGACATAACGATTCATTGATTTGGATTTATTTGATCTTGAAATTTTTTGTGTTTAGTGTATTTAGGGAAAACACACATGACACATACTTACCAAAGTAGTCACAAGAAGCTTATAGCTCCTTGAAGTTATGTACACACCAATATTTATGGGGTTTAATGTTCTATCATTTTGATGGATAAAAATATTTTATCACCTTTATTTATGATTCTTGCGTCACAGTTGTGTCTAATTATTGCATGACAGATCTCAACCGTTAGATACCCTTGAGGTGGTTTTGAATGATGTTGAGATACAATTAGACAAAAGGGTGAGAATTGTTAGTAATGAAAGAGATGGTGATTACAAAATTTATTATGAAAGTGGATAGTGTCTGTTCCGTTTTCTAAGTTCCTAAAGGTTGTGGTATATGGAATACACCAACATAATGATGTTGAAAAAGTCATAACTGTACTTTAATGCATATGGTTAGTGGGAGCTTGGAATAAAGATTCAAGAAGTTAGAGTGCAAGCCTGTTTGCCTCCATCTTCTTCTCAAGTTGTCGTTCATGTACATGTTGACCATGATAATGATATACAAGAATAACAAATTCATGTCTAAGCGCCACATGATGGAGTTGAAATGAATGATCCTATGATAGATAAATCACTATAAACTATATTATGGAACATGTTATTTCTAATGATTGTGTGATCTATCTATAGGATTCCAATTATAACTTTGAAAACACAAAGTGGTACAGTTCTGTTTTCATAATCCATAGAAAGTGAATTGTAACTCATTATGATTTAGAGTTTCACCAAATGGAAGTGAAAACTACTTTTCTAGAATGAGAACTTAGATGAAGAAGTTTTTATGGGTCAACCTGAAGGTTTTGTGGTTGATAGAAAAGAACACGCGGTGTGTAAACTTAAGGAGTCAATATACAGACTTAGATTATTTTCCCAATGATGGTATCTAAAGTTCAATGTTATTATCATATCCTTTGGATTTAATGAAAACATCGTTGATCGATGTATGTATCTAGAGATCAGTGGGAGTAAGTTTATAATTCTTGGTCTGTATGTTGACGATATCTTGCTTGCTATTAATGGTCTTGGTTTATAATGGTCGGACCAAGAAATTTATCTCTAGAAATTTTGGAATGAAATGTATGACTGAGACATCCTTTGTGATCTATTGATCAATAGATCGCAAGGATGGTGTGGATTGTCTCATAAAGCATGCATTATAAAATTCTAGAGAGATTCAAGATGAATAAATGCTTTATAATTGTTGTTCCAATTTAAGTTCTAATTTTGGTCTCTAATAATGACCAAAGAATAATATGGAAAACAATTTTATGAAGTTCTTTATATGAAGTTGCAAAGGAAGTATTGAGGTATCTGCAAGAATGAAAATTTTTATGTTCACTTTTAAGAGATCTTATCACTTTAGGGTGATGAATATGCAAATTCAAATTTCATAACTAAAAATGTGAAGTAAAATGTCATTTCTATTTTCACTATGGAGGTTAAGTTCGTAGCATGCTTTGAGGCTACGATTTATGACTACAAAATTTAATTTCAGGACTTGAAATTGTCGACTTTATCGTCAAGTTGCTGAAAATTAACGTGATATTTTGTAGTAGTCTTCTTTATGAAACACAAAGTATCATAAAGGTGCTAATTATATGTAAGTGGTATACTTTGTTGTTAAAGAAGAAGTTTAGAAACAAAGAGTGTCAATCAAACACATTAGCACAATTCTTATGATTGCAGATCCGTTAAGAAATGAATTCCCCTAAGACATTTGTAGATTATGTTGAAAGTATGGGGATTATTGGATGTCATCATTAATGTTATTTTAAGTTCTATGTGATTGACACCTTGAGCTCCCTTAGTTTGTTTCTAATATAATTTATGAATCTTGTTTTATGCTTGGCATATGCATTATGTAAACAAACAAGATGTTGTCTTTAATAAGACATTATTGGACCATTACTGAAAACCTTATTATGTGTCTTGTTGAGTGTGATGCTAATAATGTGATACATAGAAGGGACTACGCCGTAAATTGATGTACAACCGCTATGATCCTTATTAGCTGTCATATTTGATAATGACTCTTATATGATAACCAATATTATGATAATTAATTTACCTTATAAAATGCGCAAATTATGGTGAACCAAATTATACACATATAATGATACATGGGCCAAGTGGGAGAATGTTAGGCTTTATTATGTCTAAGCCCATTATGTGGCCCAAGTATATGGGTTTAATTAAGGTAAATGTTATTGATTTATTTCATTAAATGTAAATTACTATTATACCCTGATGGTGGGTTAATATATAAAGTGAAACCCTAGGATTTGGTCCTCTTTCTACCCATTACGTTAGGTTTCTTAGCCATCACATAAATCTAAATCAAGCCGCCTAAAGGGGTCAAGGGAGAGAAATCAATTTCATCACTCAAATCCTACCGCTGTTGTTATGGATCAAGGTACGTTCTCTCGATCTATTGATGATTGTGAAAATCATATTGTTCTAAGATCCGGGCCTTAAATTTTGTGCAATGTTAGGGATTTCAATTGCATGATTATGAATCGATTCGATTAAAACTTACATTGAAACCCACCATTTAACCAGCAGAACAAAATAGGACAAACCCAACACATTTTCCTGGTTACCTCAAGATATATGTCTTCATTTAATTTTTGTTGCTCTCTAACAGTTAAAGACGCTTATAAACAAACTTATGTTTATTGATCTTTTTAATTTTGAACTAAGGAACCAGAATTAAATCATTGTTTATGTTCACATCCTTTAGTCTTTGCTCTCTATTAAGCATCCACATGTCAACAATTGAGAAGCGTCTTCATCTGCATCTCTAATAAGTGAATCTTCCTAGAGTTTGGACATTACAACTTCATGTGATAGGTATATAAAGTCAACTCTACTTATTATCTTGATTAATCATGAAACGAAACTTTCGTAATTTGTTTTTTATTGCAATAACTTCGGAATAGTTTCTCTTTCTCTTAATAACTTACTTTCTCATATTATTTTGGTTTAATCATTTTAGTAATGAATCTAAAAAAATTCTTTTTATTCGCCAAACAAGAACTATCATTGTGTGTGTATAAATGTTCACTCTTTTTTTCTTTAAGTTTTGTTCCATTCTTTTGTTTGATCCTTGTTTTTTCACAAAATCATTGGTAAATTGAACTTGCATGTTTTGTTCCGTTAACAATAAGTTTCACTGCTACATAAAGATACACAAAGTTGTTAGACCATTCAACAATGAAGAAAAATTATCTTCCTTTTGGTAAGAATTGTTTTTTTTTCAAAAAAAAAAAAGAATCGAGATCAAAATTGGCACAACTAGTAGTAAAATTTAATTTCAAAATTAGAAGTTTAATATTTTCTTTTGATTAGATTTGAGAAAATACTAACAAATCCTTAATTTTTGGGGGATCTTTTTCGATCCATCCCTTAAACGGCTGATTGTTTAATTTTACGAGGCTTTTTCGGTATGAGGCCTTAAGTGGTTGCTTAACTCGCTTAAAGCTTGAGACGGTCCTACTTGGAGATTGTTGTGACGCGACATCATCGTCGAGATCGCGGAGACACAACGACACATTATCGTCATTCTCCGAAAACCAAGAAGTTCTAGACCAAGAGCAAGCGACTGCGACGGTGATAACGACAAGAGGTAAGTGGGGTTATATTGTTTTGATGACATAGTCAAGTGGTTAATATTCATGTGGTCAAAATACATAGTGTGTGTATATAAAATTGGCACAACTAGTAATAAAATTTAATTTCCAAATTAGAAGTCTAATATTTTCGTTTGATTAGATTGGATCAAATAGTAACAAATCTTTAATTTTTGGGCGGCTTTTTCGATCCATGCCTTAAAGGGTTGATTGTTTAATTTTATGAGGCTTTTTCAATATGAACCGCTTGACTCGCTTAAAGCTTGAGATGACCCTGCTTGGGGTAAGGATTAAGGATTACTCCACTTATGAGAAGGAACTTTTGGCTATGGTGGCTTGCATCCAAAAATGGAGGCATTATCTGTCTCCCAATCATTTTATTATCAAGACTTATCAACAAAGTTTGAAGTATATTTTGGAACAAAAATTGACCACTCCATTGCAACAAAAATGGTTGGCCAAACTTATGGGACTCTCTTATTCTATTAAGTACAAGAAAGGGAAAGAGAACACTATAGCAGATGCACTCTCTAGAATTGATCATGCAGACTATGCTGAGATGAAAACTGTACTGCCTGCCTGGATATCTGATGTTTTTATAAGCTATGAGGATGATGAAGAAATTTGGGGATTGCTGAGGCAACTGGCATTGAAACCAGATTCTCTGCATGATTACAAGGTAAGGCAAGGCATGTTGATTTTTCAAAGCAAAGTTGTATTGGGAAAAAGCAACGGGGCAAGGAAAAAAGGTGCTCCAATTTTTACATGACTCTAGCATTGGAGGCCATTCTGGAATCAATGCTACTCTTAAAAAAGATCATATCCTATTTTTACTAGCCTCAAATGACTAGGGATATCACACAATTTGTACAGCAAAGTGACATTTGTTAGAAATGTAAGGCAGAAACTGTCTCCTATCCAGGTTTACTTCAACCCTTGCTTATACAAATTGTGCCTTGGTCTAATATCTCTATGGATTTCATTGAGGGGTTGTCTGTGTCTGATGGAATGTCTTGCATTTGGGTTATAGTTTATAGACCGTCTACATATGCCCATTTCATAAGCTTAAAGCATCCTTACACCTCTCTCTCCTTGTTTCATAAGTTTTTTGGCACAATGTTTAAGTTACATGGACTCCCTGAGACTGTTGTGTCAAAGATAATAATTTCATTAGCACATTTTGGCTGGAATTATTTAAAAAAGTAGGAGTCAATTTGAAAATTTCTACTGCCTATCATCCTTAAACTGATGGACAGACTGAAAGAGTCAATCAATGCTTGGAAAATTATCTAAGCGCTATGACACATGAAGCTCTCAAGAAGGGGATCAAATGGCTTGGTCATGCTGAATATTGGTACAACACTACATATCATATTGCAATTAAAATGTCACCATTTCAAGCTCTTTATGGTGATAATCCACCCTTGTTTGGCCTCTCTGATTGTATATACAAGGTGGATGTTGTGGAGAATTTTGTTGCTGATAGAATTAGGCATTTCAAGGTCCTGCAAGATAACTTAAAATTGGCTCAGAATCGAATGAAGCACTTTGCTAACAAGAAGAGAACTGAAAGGGAATTCTTGGTGGGAGATTGGGTTTATTTGAGGTTGCAACCTTATAGGCAGTCATCAGTAGCCTTAAGGAAGAATATGAAAGTCTCTGCCAGGTTCTATGGCTCTTTCCAAATCATTGAGAAGAAGGGTGCTGTAGCTTTCAAGCTCAGGTTTCCTACAGATTCTAAAATACACCCTGTCTTCCATGGTTCACCCTTGAAGCGTCAGCTAGGACACAAGAACATTCTTCATCCTACATTGCCTGGTGTTACTACTGAAGGTCAATTGAAGCTTTACCCAACTCTTCGTTTTGACACAAGGATCATCAAGAGCAACAACTTGATGTAGTGCAATATCTGATACAATGGGACATGTCTACTGAGCAGGATGTAATTTGGGAAGATGCTACAATCATTCGTTTCCAGTTCCCTGATTGGTTTCACACTTTACGAGCTTGAGGACAAGCCTGTCCTCAAGGGGAATGCATTGTCATGATCGTTGACTTCACCACCAAGGTATCTTTCAATTTGAATAATTACTTACATAAACGTAACGTTTTACGAGTTAGTTATCAGCAGCAACAAAAGAGCTCCACCTGTTTTGATTTCATTGGACTGTGACACAACCATTGTCACTATTCATCGTTTTCCTCAAGTGGTCCCGAGTTGTGGCAGAGATCGTGGGCATGGACAAGGCCAGCCAGCTCACCAGGCTGAGCCTTAGGTCAATATAAATAGAAAGAGATGAAGTAAGGTTTGTTGTTGAATGAATTAGCTTAACAAGTAGAAAGACCAACTAACAGTGTCTCTTCTGTAATTGTTAATTCGATTATCAATATATTTCCACATGTTTTTCGAATTGTTCTTATTATCCCAAGCATTACGCTTGATAGTGAAGTCATATCCCGTTCTCTCTTTCACCCAATCCCTATATGCTACGTGGCCACCACTATTTCTCAAACCTCATTGATCTGTAATAACCACTCCCGGTTAACGCCAGTCAAACCTGCGAAAAACAGGAAAATTTAAAAATTTTAAGACAGACACTTAATTGAACCTAGAATTGACCCCGAGGGTCATACCAGACTTAAGTTGACCCCGATATCGACCAAAGTGAGTTCCGGGGGACTCAGGGCAACTTTCGGATCAGTTTGGGAAATGTTGACTTTTCGCTGGAAATGTTGACTCTCGGGACGCGAACTTTTAAAAACATGAACACTTGAAACCTGTTTTCAATAAAAACTTTGACATTTCCATTTACTCCTCAAAATAATAGTATTTACCATACAAAAACGTCCCAACAAGTGGACAAGGTACAACATCCGTCACTAGACTCAACAAAAGTAGAGACCAGACTCCGCTCCAAGCTCCATGAACTTCAAGAGCTAACCTAGTCCGTCCGGTGATCAGTACCTGTAGGAAAAGCAGCTAGGGGTGAGCGTTCGCTCACCTCCACGGATAACAGACTGACTATGGCATAATTAGCAGAAAAAGCCAGTAACACTAAAACCAAACCCAACGCCGGGACTACGGTCCCCAACTCAAGTACTCAACTGACCCACAACCCGTCACCTTCCTCAACAGACTCGACACTCGATAAAAACAGTGTAGACCCGACACAACTATCGACGACCTCCTCAAGGACTCGAACGAAACGACACAACACCAAACAAGATCACAAAGGATCGCACACCAGCTGCTCAGTAACCAATCTCAATCAGGTCAGGGTTCGACCTATCGCAATTCCTCGACACGAAGTCGGATCAGGCTGTCGACCTTTCAAACTCGCAATTCCTCGACACTAAGTCGGATCAGGCTGTCGACCTTTAAAACTCGCAATTCATCGACACTAAGTCGGATCAGGCTGTCGACCTTTAAAACTCGCAATTCATCGACACTAAGTCGGATCAGGCTGTCGACCTTTAGAACTCGCAATTCATCGACACTAAGTCGGATCAGGCTGTCGACCTTTAGAACTCGCAATTCATCGACACTAAGTCGGATCAGGCTGTCGACCTTTAGAACTCACCACCCCAGGTAACCACAATCACAATCACAGGCAAGTTCAATCACACAGGCACTCAAGGCCACTCAAGACACCTCAACAGTCAAGACTCGGGTTCAACAACCCCACGGGCACTCGCTGCCACTCAAGACACCAAATTAAATACACGGCTCTCATGGCCACCCCGACTCAACAATTAAATACGGGCTCTCAAGGCCACCCAAACTCAACAATTAAATACGGGCTCTCAAGGCCACCCAAACTCAACAATTAAATACGGGCTCTCAAGGCCACCCAAACTCACCAATTAAATAAAACGCACGACAACCTCCGGCATACTCGATGCCTCCAACGGTCCTAAAATCACTAGTTTCACAAACAACCTCCGGGCATGGTCATATGCCTCCAGTAATTCAATTATCGCTAAGTTCTCTGTTCCTACGACACTACTAAGTGTCACATGCTTTTCTCTTGAACGCTACAATCCCGTATCATGCTTTTCTAATAATTAAATAAATCTACTCAACCCACGACACCCCGGTGTCACATGCAATTCTACTATTAACTTTCCCTAATCAGGGCCGAGATCCGACTACTTTTCCCTACCTCGTGCGTGTTCTCCAAGAGTGCCCAAATAAGCCCCGGCGTGATCTCAGTCACTCGCATAGCTTCCCTTTGCCTCGATCCGCAGCACGACCTAAAAGAACATAATTTCAAGGCACCTTTAAACTCGCAGGAATAAACTGAAATTCGATAAACTTAACGCCCAAACGTAACCCCGACAATGTCGATCACTCCCAAACTTCCCGATTACTCGACATTGTCGATAAAGGACCCGTAAAGGCCCGATTCGCCCGACATGGCGAATCTGCCCGGGTTTTGGAAATGCCCTTCCGGGGCTCCAAAAATTCCCGTTTTCGTTTCTACGGTCTTAGAATAATTCAAGGAACCCAATGTACTTGCCCGAATCGAATTCCGACTTCCGAGTCATTTAATTGACGTTTAAAGTTTCTAAACCCGAAATTCCAACTTTCACAATTTAATTCCAAATTCCGATCCGGGTGTGGATTAACTACTTGGGGATCGTCCTAAACCACCCGAACACGAAAACCCGATACTCGGGCACGTGGGCCCCACCCGGCCACAATTAGGAAAAATTCCTTTTCGCCCCAAAACGTTCCTAACGAACCCCTAACCTCAACCATTCATCTTTAAACCAATCTTAAACAAAACCCAACCTTAATCAAACCGTTTAAACTCAAACCATAAAATTCAAACGTTCCAAAATGAAAATCGGTTAGGTTCTTACCGTAGAGGAAGACGATGTGAGCTCGAATCTACTATCGTTGAGACAAACCCATGGCTCGATGCTCGTGAATAGTGACCACAAACCCCAACTCCTTCTCTTTTCTCTCTTCTTCTCCTTCTCCTTCTCTCTCTAAAAACTAACTCTCTTTTTCCATTTTCTTTTCCCTTTTTACATTGTATGGACGTGTACTCATTCTTCCCTTTTGTTTTATTTATAAAAAAAACATCAAACTAATACTTAATTACAAACTAACACCTAAAGTAGTCTTCCTTGTCTTGTCCCACACCTAACACCACCACTTGCTTGACAAGTGGCAAGTTGGGTCCCACACCTTTTTGGGAAAATATCTAGAAGATATTTTCCAATCAGATTCGCGAAAATCGGACGTTTCGGGCCCCGAACGGGCACTTTTTCCAAAAAATTATGAAACTTCGCGGGCTACAAGGAAACGGCTCAACTAAGATCGCTGCGACGACGGCTAAGCTTTTTGGATCCAAAACGGTCCTCGAATGGACCAAAACGTCGCTCGGTTGACTTTTCCAGCGAAAAGTCAACATTTCCCAAATTGATCAGAAAGTTGCCCTGAGTCCCCTGGAACTCATTTTGGTCGATAACGGGGTCAACTTAAGTCCGGTATGACCCTCGGGGTCCAATTGCGGTTCAATTCAGTGTTTGCTCACAAAATTTAAATTTTCCTGTTTTTCGCAGATTTGACTGGCGTTGACCGGGAGTGGTTATTACAGGAAAATATCTAGTTGATATTTTCCAATCAGATTCGCGAAAAACGGACGTTTCAGGCCCCGAACGGGCACTTTTCCCAATAAATTTTTAAACTGGACGGGCTTCAAGGAAACGGCCCAACTAAGATCGCTACGATGACGGCTAAGCTTTTCGGGTCCAAAACGGTCCTCGAATGGACCAAAACGTCGCTCGGTTGACTTTTCCAACGAAAAATCAATCTTTCCCAAAATGACCAGAAAGGTGCCCTGAGTCCCCCGTAACTCATTTTAGTCGATAACGGGGTCAACTTAAGTCCGGCATGACCCTCGGGGTCAATTTAAGTTAAGTTAAGTGTCTGTCTTAAAAATTTTAAATTTTCCTGTTTTTCGCAGGTTTGACTGACGTTGACAAGAAGTGGTTATTACACCGTCCTCTTCTCCTCCGTCCCGACGCCGTCACCGCTCCGGTCAGCCACACGACTCCGTCCCCGAGCTCACTGCCTCACCCTCCTCCTTCGTCTTCCTCGCCGAACCAGCACCGGCCACCACCAGCTCCGGCCATCAGTTTCGCCGCCGAGCTCCCCGCGCCACCACCGTCCACCACCGGTACCGTCCGAGCCCTAACTCGCCCCGAGCTCCCGCCGTCGCCGGCGAGCTCGCCAGATCCGGAACGGGACGAGCCGTCCGGACCCGCGCCGACGCCGCCGTGCACCGCCGTCCACCGCCGCCACCGTTTCCTCACGGTTAGTTCTCGGCCCGTGGAAGCTCGGCCGACCGGCGCCGGTGGTCGGCCGGACCAAGCAGAACCGTTCTTCTTCTTCGCTTTCCCTTTTCTCGAGTTCGTTCAAATCTGGTCGGGATGGAACGGAGCTCCCGAAATGGAAGGGAACGGAATAGAAAAACGTAGATCTGGTTGTTTAACGGATTGTTGTAATCGTGTAAATCTGATTTTGTAAAGATCGACAAAATATAAGTTATCGATAAAATTATTCTTATGTTTTGAATAGATTTAAGTACGATCGGGTTGGGTTCAAGCGATTTGTAAAACGAAATCAGTGTTAGTTTAAAGATCAAATCCGTACCGTTTGGACGTAGTTTAATTATCGATAAAACTATATCGGCTTAGGGTAAACGGGTTTTAAAAACGAAAGTCGTTTATTAAGGTTAGACTCGAGTTGAGTTAAACCAAAAAAAAAGGGGGGGAAGCGAAATCAAATCGACTTTATAAGGGTTTTGGACCAAATATCGAGTTTGGAAACGAACGAAAGGAAACCGTTTTGTCTTAAGATCAAAGACGGAATTAATTAAAGCTAGGGAGTTCAACGACGGTTTTAAGTTAAAAAGGGGTTTAAACTGGGTTTAGATCAAAACTGGGTTCGGTGCGCGGGTGCCCGAACCCGATCCGTCGTAACCCGACTTTCATCCCGCTCGAGTGTAAACGAAAACTGTCAAGTTTAAAATGGACAAATCGTAGCCGTTAACTGAACGGTGGAACCGTTATTATTTTGGGTTTTGAGTTATTTATTTGCGACCGGTTCGTACTAGTTTAAAGTGAGTTAAATCTGTGTTCTTTTAGATCGTGCTGCGGACCGAGGCAAAGGGAGGCTCGGCGAGTGACTGCGATTCATCTCGGGTTTAGTGGAGCGCTTCTGGAGTTGCTTTCGAGGTAGGGAAAAGTAGCCGGATCTCGGCCCTGACTAGGGAAAGTTAACTGTAGAATTGCATGTGACATCGGGGTGTCGTGGGTTATTTAGGTTATCGAATATTAGAAATGCATGATACGGGAATGTAACGAATACTGGAAATGCATGTGACACTTAGTAGTGTCGTAGGAGCAGAAAACTTAGCGTTAACTGTGTTACTGGAGGCATATGACCATGCCCGGAGGTTGTTGTGCGTTAATTGTTGATTGAGTTTGGGTGGCCCTGAGAGCCCGTTTTATTCATTGTTGAGTTTGGGTGGCCTTGAGAGCCCGTGTTATTTGTTGTCGAGTTTGGGTGGCCATGAGAGCCCGTGTTGTCGCTTCGGTATTTTGAGTGGCCGTGAGTGCCCGTGGGGTTGTGAACCCGTACTTTATCGTTGGCGTCTTCGGTGGCCATGAGAGCCCGTAGGGTTGTTGAACCTGTGTTTGGGTGTCGGTGTTTTGTTGGCCTTGAGCGCTTGTGAAATTGTCACCGGTGTCGTTACTGTCTGTTTGAACTTGTTTGTGATTGTGATTGGTTACTGATTACTGGTGGAGGTTGTGTGGTGTAGCTAGCCTCCCGACTGGGATCGGGAGAAGCGGAGGGGTTGTGGGCTAGCTCCCCGACTGGGATCGGGGGAAGGACGCGCGGGTGTGGCTAACCACCCGACTGGGATCGGGTGAAGCGGAGAGGTTGTGGGTTAGCCTCCCGACTGGGATCGGGAGAAGTTGCGCGACAGGTCGACCGCCTGACCACGTCTATGATCGGTAAAGGGCGAGAGACAGAGATTGGTTACTGAGCAGCCGGTTTGCGATCCTCTGTGATCTTGTTTGGTATTGTGTGGTTGTCAGTCGTGTCTTTGGAGGAGGTCGTCGATGGTAGTGTGGGGTCTACATAACGTATCCGAGTGTTGAGTCAGTTGAGGAAAAGACTGGTCGTGTGTGTGTCTTTGAGTCGTTGTTAGTGTCATCGGCTTTGTCTACTAATTATGCCATAGTCAGTATGTTATCTGTGGTGGTGAGCGAACGCTCACCCCTAGCTGCTTTTCCTACAGGTACCGTTCGTAGTCTGGACTAGGTGAGCTTCTGAAGCTTGAAGAGCTTGAAGCGGGTTACTGGGCGTTTGAGTCTAGAGACGTGTATCTCGTTTTGTCCAAGTGTGGAACTCTTATTTTGGGATGCAACTATTATTCTTTTGTGGAACTAAACTGACTTTTTAGGTGATTTATCGAAAACAGGTTTCAGTCTTGTAACTTTTTAAACGTTCGCGTCCCTAGTTTCGGTTCTCTGAAATTGGGGCGTGACAAGTAGTGTCGTAGGAGTAGTGAACTTTCGATGTTGGGAATACTGGAGGCATGTGGTTATGCCCGGAGGTTGATTGTGAGTCTGTTGATATTAGGATTACTGGAGGCATCTGTTTATGCTCGGAGGTTGATTGTTTAAATTGTGATTTTGGGTGGCCATGAGAGCCCGTATTTTACTGTTGTGTCTTGGGTGGCCATGAGAGCCCATATTTTACTGTTGTGTCTTGGGTGCCATGAGAGCCCGTATTTTACTACTGTGTTTTGGGTGGCCATGAGTGCCCGTGGGGTTGTTGAACCTGTGTCTTACCGTTGGTGTCTTGGGTGGCCATGAGGGCCCGTGGGGTTGTTGAACCCATGTTTTACCGTTGGTGTCTTGAGTGGCCATGAGTGCCTGTGGAGTGTTGAAATGGTCTTGTTGCTGTGTGTTAAAATTTGCTTGTGATTGTGATTGTGGTTACCTGAGGTTGGAAACCCGACTTCGTGTCGGGGAAGTTGCGTGGTATGGCTAGCCTCCCGACAGGGATCGGGGGAAGCGGAGAGGCTGTGGGCTAGCCTCCCGACAGGGATCGGGAGAAGGATTGCGAGGTTGGTGGTATGGCTAGCCTCCCGACAAGGATCGGGGGAAGCAGAGAGGTTGTAAGCTAGCCTCCCGGCTGTGTGTCGGGAGAAGTTTCGTGGGTTGCGCGGGTGTGGCTAGCCTCCCGACAGGGGTCGGGGGAAGGGGAGAGGTTGTGGGCTAGCCTTCCGATAGAGATCGGGAGAAGTTTGCGCGGCAGGTCGACCACCTGACCTGACAGGGATCGGTAAAGGGCGAGAGGGGGTTACTAAGCAGCTGGTTTGCGATCCTTTGTGATCTTGTTTGGTGTTGCGTGGTTATCTGTCGTGTCTTTGGAGGAGGTCGTCAATCGTTATGTCGGGCCTACATCACGAGTCCGAGTGTTGAGTCTGTTGAGGAAAGTAACGGGTTGTGTGTCAGTTGAGTTACTTGAGTTTGGAAATTGTATTTCCCGGTGTTGGGTTTGTTGTTGGTGTTATCGGCATTGTCTGCTAATTATGCCGTAGTCAGTCTGTTATCCGTGGTGGTGAGCGAACGCTTACCCCTAGTTGCTTTTCCTACAGGTACTGATCACAGGACGGACTAGGTGAGCTCTCGAAGCTTGAGGAGCTAGGATCGGAGTCCGGGTTTTACTTTTGAGTCTAGTGACGGATACCTTGTATTTTGTCCACTTGTTGGGACGTATTTTGAGTTGTAAATATTATTTTGATTAACTAAATGGCGATTTTAAAGTGTTTATTCAAAACAGGTTTCAATCGTTTTATTATTTTAAACGTTCGCGTCCCGAGTTCGGTTTTACTGAAATTGGGGCGTGACACGATCTATTGATCCAAAAATTCAGCCTTCGCCTCACATCCTGTTATCACTGTCACGCACACTGGTAGTCCCAGCTGGACGAGTATAGGAGCTTACACTACGTCTGCTTCATGGGTCTGAACCAGACAGCCCGCTTTACATATTTCCTCCGTCTGGTTTGTGTTCCAAAACCCTAACAGAGTTAACTTTATCGTCGTCTTTCAATGTTATTGTAATAAGGCAATCTACGGGAGATATATCCAACCGGAACAAACACATGTTCCAGGTTTTCACAACAATACGGGGAATAAATGTTCCAAGTTTGAATTAGGTGCACTCCGTTTGTTGTTTCCATCTTCTTTTTTTTGTGGGTTTTGCGATATGTCCCGAGTTGGATAAACACTTTCGAGGAATATTATCCCAACTTAACCCGATTCAAAGACATAAAATTGACACTTCGACATGAAAGAGTAAATTCATTTGATTTGTTCCAAGTTGATATTTATCATTGTAAGTATAATGCGTTTTTCTCTTACCCGAAGGTGATTATTTGCCAAGTTTTGGATGAAAGATTCATTAAAATGCTCCACGAGATGAGTTCAGAGCAACCAAGGCTGGAGGTTCTACTTAGTGGGTCGTATGAACGTGTGCTAGATAGAATATTCACACAACTACGATTTAGTAACAAGTTTGACTCTATCTCTGTACTATCGAGGAATCACCAAAGTCATGAATTATACATACATGTACAACCATGAACATGAGAATAAGTCAATGTTATATTATATAATGGTTGGATATATAACTTTGATGGTTCATCTTATTTTGAATTCAATAGGCACTGAATAACATGACAGTCAAAGGGAACATCGAAGAGAATTGTTGGAGAAAAGGCGATGATAGGAAGGGGGAGCATGTCTTACATCATGTGGAGTTGATTCCTACTATGATTCCCAATTATTTCAAGTCCTATGAGACCGTGGATTGTCATATTACACATATTAGACTACACTGGATTCTATTAAAGAGAACAGAGAGATAATTAGATAGGTATGTAGATAGGGAGAAGAAATCAAATAGAAACCACCTCTTAACGTAAAGATTGTGTGAACCAACCAAAACCATCCAATTTAAGAATGGATGGATGAGATATAATTGAGTTGTTGACTGAAAAAAACAGCACTTTTTGATAAGTTGTAGGAGCTTTTTAGTAAAGCTATCATAGTATTTTTTTTTACCAATTCACAAATTTAATTTTTCCCGCTTCGTTTGAACTCTGATTGGCTTCAAACTTGCGCCAATATTTTTGTTTTTTCAAGGGCTTTCTATCAAGATTAATCAGGAATATATTTTGAAGCACGAATTTTTTTTTATTTTGGGGCTGATTGAAAAAAAATTATATCTAGGCAATTTTTATCAACACTTTACACTGGTTTTATCAACACTGTACAATGATTTTTATGAACACTGGACACTAGGTTTACCACCTCATTTTTCAAAACTAAACATGATTTTATTTTTTCCTCTTCATTTGAACTCTGATTGGCTTTAAGCTTGCGTCAATATCTTTGTTTTTTCAAGGGCTTTCTATCAAGATCAGTGGTGAATATGTTTTAAAGCTAGAAAAATAAATTATGTCGGGGATGATTTAAAAAAAAAATTATATCTGGGTAATTTTTATCAACAATTTACACTGTTTTTATCAACACTTTACTCTGGTTTTATCAACACTGAACACTAGTTTTATCACCCCATTTTTCAAACCGAACATGATTTTTATCACCTCATCACATATTTTTTTATGAACAGTAAGCACTAGCTTTATCAACACTAAACACTATGTTTATCACTAAATTACATGTGTTTTATCAGCACATCACATTTTTTTTTATCAACACTAAACTCTAGTTTATCACAATTATTATCAAAATTGAACACATTTTTTTTATCACCTCATTAATTGTTTTTTATCACCTCAGTACATGTTTTTTTTATCAACATTTAACACTAGTTTGATACCCGGATATAAAACATTTATTAGTGAAGATTTATCAACACTCAACATTATTTTTATCTCCCCGATATAATTTTTTATTTTCGTGCTTCAAAATATATTCATGACTGATTTTGATTTAAAGCCCTTGGAAAAAGAAAAATATTGGTGCAACTTTGAAGCTAATCGGAGTTGAAACGAAGCGTGAATGATTAAATTAGTGAATTGGTGAAGAAAAAAATAGACACTTGTCCACATGACACCATGCTATTACAATTATGCCCTTGCTTGTGTGAAAAAAGGTGAAAGTGGCGTGAATTTTTGGTGAGATTGGGGTGATGATGTGACATTATGGTGAATGTTGGAGCTTAAAAGTGTATGATTAGAATTGCTTCACACAATTTTTAGGATAAGAAGAGTTTCTATTAGATTTGTCCTCTGTAGATAGGTATATCTATTTTTATTTTATTTTTCGGTATAAGTCTTACTTCTATTTCGCAAGGTGGTGGATTTTTTTTAGTATACTTCTGAACACATAAATTGTTGATATGAATTTTTATTACAGAAATATTCGACTAACATGAAATACCATGGAACACTACATGACTAAGACCTAGTAAAAACTCCAATGGGACGAGACCAACGCTCTCGCTCCTATGGCCAGAAATCTTTTTCCGGGAAGCATGATTATGATCCTGTGTCGTTCAACTCTTTTGCTTCGACCATTTTGTCTCTTTACAGTGATTATGTGTCAATCTTCACTGCTAGGAAATTGGGCGGTCCGGTCAAGGAGCAACGTCCAGCCAGTGCAAATCATGGGTGTTGTGGAGTTAAGGAAGCCCGACCAGTCCGAGGTAAGAAACGTCATCGCTCGAGCATTGTTCGTGATGCGGATGAGGCTGTGAATCCAGCTTTCTCTGCCCCTTTGCCGATCGTCGACGAGGAGGTTTCAAAGGAGGTTGGTATTGTGGGCACAGAAGCGGATCGCCGACGACGGACCCGAGCTTGTTTTGTGTTGAGCGACATCGAGATCTACGTACGGAATCTACCTTATGCTCTCTCAGAAGATTCGTTCAGGGGTATGTTTCTAGCTTTTGGTGCGATCGTGTCTTTGTCATTACTGAAGAGACCAAACAAGAAGGGATTTTTCTTTGGTTTCGTACGTTTTGCGTCACCTTCTGCGGCCTCTCATGCAATTGAATTGTTACATGGATTTAAGTTGAACGACCATGTTTTATTCGTGGCCTTCTCGTGGTGTGTGGTGCGGACACTGGCAACTGATTCAGACAAGTTCGTAAAACATAGCACATGCTATGTTTTACGTGGTGACTCGGAAGCTCGTTCTGGGGATCTCTCTCGGGCGTTGTGTGAGGGGGAGGAGTGCCGTGAGTCCAGGCCCAGATCTCCGCCGGTAGTCACTGCATCGTCGCCTCCTCAGGTCGCCGACAACCTGCAATTTTCAGTCTCAATCGTCTCCGGTTCTGTCGCAGATCCCTCGTTTCCAGGGATGTCGAATCCGAAAGAGATGTTTCCTTTTTCGATTCAATGTCCTACAAACTCAGGATTCTCAGCGCCGACAATCACGGTGTCCCCTGTTTCGTCTCCGAGCGCGCCACTGATTCAGGAGCTCGGGGCAGGAGGGTGGGCTTGGAGATCATGGTTTGGGCCTACATTTACAGGATGGGCCTGTTTCAGACAAAGAAGGCCTGGGTGACCATTTCGGGTTGGAACTTATACAAGGAGTTAGCAGGCCAACCAAAAAGGCTCATTTGTCGGCCCATGAAGACCCAATTTTGGGTGCCGTTTTCCATCGTATTGGAAATGATCTAAGCCCGCTAGCTGTGAGATCGGACATAGTGGAAAACGAGAATCTTTCTCGTAATGGTGTACCGTTTCTGGAAGTCGGGTTGCAAGAAAGTCCATGGAAGGAAGCATTGGAAAAGCCGGTCGAGCCAAAGAAACGTGGACGTCCAAAGAAGGGTCACTCGAAGACGATCTTTCCACCAACCGTGGTTTATCAGACAAGTGCCATGACCTCTGCTGATAGAGGGGATAAAATGGGACGTTTTATTGTGGACGTCGCCAAAAAAGATAGCTCGGGAAAGTGGAGGACATCACTAAAGTTGGCCATAAACCTGTTGATCTTTGTGCTTTGGCGCTTGTGAAGGACGCCGAGGGCAGGAAGAACAAGGAGTTTTTGGAACCAACCTCCGAACTTGCTTTATCCCCCGTTCCGGTTTCTAACCGATTCACTTGTTTGAATGTGGATAGGAAGTAGACAAGTTGTTTTTTCTCTTGTTCTTGTTTCTCTTTGTTTTTCGCTCTTTGGGGCTGGTAATGGTCTGAGGAAAGGATCTTTTTGGATCCTTTCTTGGTTTGTTCTATAACCTTATAGAACATTTGCTTAATAAATTATTTAGCTTATCAAAAAAAAAATGAAATACCATGAAGTAGAATAATATAGGGAAATTTGATTAAATATGCTTCAAAACATGTCATATTTGTTTAATATGCCTCTATACTTCAAAATTGAAAATCTATGTTTTTATTATTACTTTTTAGACAAAAATGCCCCTGTTGACACTTAGTTCTTCTATTCGCACTACTTCTTCGCCAGTGGAGTTGCTCACATAGGCAGGGCCGGCTCGTCCACTTGGCAAAAAAGGCAATCGCCTAAGGCCTCCGACAAGGGAAGTCCACATTTTAAACCCATTTCTAATGTAGGTCCAATTTTACTTATGCTCATTTTTCTTAGAGATAGACTTGTTTGCTGCTGCCCTCTTTTTCTCTAAACACGCATATACGACATCATAACTTTTTCTCCAAATCATATATAAATATGGGCTCGATCATGATATTCCGGTCACGGCACTATCTGCTCCTATTACCACCTCTCTGTCTCTCATCTTTTCACCACCTAAACTCTTACAACTACCACAGAGTTCATGGCCAAAATTCTAAAAATTTCTACACTGTAAAGGGTCCTCCTTCTCTCTCTATATATACAAACTCTCATTTTGATTTTAAGTTGTGTTTAGTATTTTAAGTTTGATTTACACCTGAATATACTCTTATTATCCTATATATTTATTTCATATGTATGTATATATTTTTTAACATGATTGTCCATTAACAAAAGTGAAATCAATTCCAAGAGGAGTTTTATCGTCGAGTACTTGTTTGGAGATAATAAGTGATGGTTTCTTTCACATATAGATCGATCTTGGAGGTGTATGCATATTTCATTATTTTGGATCCATATATTGATTAAAACAGATACATATGTTGACTACAATGGCTTCATGTCGGTGTGTTTATAGATCTAGTATACATGATTTATAATTTTATTGAAATATGTGTATATGTATGATCATAATAAGAAAAACAGTATTTTTTGTTTCTGATTTCCCTTGTCCCTTATTGATATTCAACACTAATGTAGGGTTATACCAAAGTTGAATATGCCATGGAAATAGAATAGTAGTTACATTTGAAAAGAATGAGAAATTATGATGATAGGTCTGTAACACTTTTTTCATGCTTATTAATCTTAGTTGTCGTTGTGGATACTGATAGTTGAAAGTACTCTTAATCGTATATTAAGTTTTTTTTTTGTTATTAGATACATTTGGATGAATTATTGGAGTTTATATGTACTTAGATAATTCTTGGAGTAACATTTTTTTAATCCACTCCATATAAGTGTATCTTTATTTATTATATTAATAAATCAACGGAATATCGTCTCTTTTATAATTATTAAAAGGCCTATTTTTGTATTTTTTTGCCTAAGGCCAAACCCATAGAGCCGGCCCTACACATAGGAGATGCTCTGACAAAATTCAGTAAGAATAACTAAATGTAAATGGTAACAATTTCATGATAAGTGCCAATGAAAACCCATGGACACTCCTAACAAGCTGCTAGTGGATGTTTCAGAAACCCGAGATTGTTATTTTGCAGTCTTCTCTATCATCCCATATTGAAATGATGGGGTTTGAAATACAAAACTTGTTGTAAAAAAATTCAAGAACAAGAGACAAACATGTCTTCAACAATGGCTTCCTTCGTCATCCATGACAACACTAGCCCTTACGAGCACCTCCAGCGTGTCGTGTCAGCAGGTCGTTGCAGGCGCTGGCACGACGCATCGTGTCAAAGGGGCGTGTCAGGGGCGGCTTGTCAAGGGGTCATTGTAGAATCCTGCAACGACGCGTCGTCGTGGTAGGAACAATTTTAGAGGAGAGAGAAACCTATTTTGCTCCAAAAACAACTACAAACCATGGCTTCTTGACACTAGTCATGTCAGACCATTGGAGAAACCATGCAAGAAGCCATGCCGGGCAGCCAAAAAACACCTCCTACCATGGCTCCTTGACACTAGTCATGTCAAACCATTGGAGATGCTCTAAGCAGACGTTGAGGCTCTCCAAAAGGTTTGCAAAGGCGTCAACGTATTCATTTCATTCGATAGTAATTATTGTTCTTATTTTGTCTAATGTTTGTTTGGTCAATGGACTGTTTGAGTGATCCATGTCCTGATACATGTAGTTGGTTTGGCTTTGGCAGGATCGGGGAATTATGAGAAGAGTATAATTTCAAAAGGAGTATTTGCATCTTTCTTTTTTTGAAACGATAACATGTCAAGATGTATTACTGTCAATATCGGTTACAAGAGGTCCGAGGTCCTGGGCTCTAGAATATAGTCCGAGTCCCCCTTAGGGTACCCAGTGCTTGTGGACCCATAGAAATAATCTCCTTTGACATCATAGACAAAATAAATTAAGACCACGTCCGACCGTCCCTAAAACAAGGAAAAAACCAACAATCAAAAAAGTCCAAAATTCCAAATTAAACAGAATATAGAAAACCAAACCAAATTAAACGCAATAGCCATGGAGGCTCACTATAGTCTCTTAGACTCTGTGTTACCTCGATCAGCGACAATGAGAAGAGTAGCCACCAACGGTTTGTATGGCCGAATCGTAGATCTGACAACGGTGGGAGGACACGACAAGGACGACGACTGTGCTCGAACATGATGAGGTTGTAGTTGTTATGCAGGAGAGGAAGATTACTGGAGAAGGAGCTCGAGAAGAGATCAAACTGTTAGAAAAGAGAGAGGCTGTCGCGTAGGGTTTTTTGAGAGCTTTGACAATTCGGTTAGGTTTTTTGAAATCAGGGTATTTATATCTTAAAAAATATAATAAAACATAGATTTTTTTAGCGAAAGGTACAATTCTTTAATTTAAATTCAAATACATCTGAATGCATCAAGAATAAATCTCTGACCACGAAGAACAGACAAAAGACACAATGATGTCGCAGTTCTTTTCATACTATAACCGTGTCTAACGGTATTGGATGGACCAACTAACACTTAGCTGGGATGCCGTATAGGCAAAGAAGGAAGACAGAGGTTGAGAAGGTGGTACTGGAATTCTTGCTCCGAAAATTGGCCAAGGAACTCAACAGTAATAGTGGGAGGCAATACATGAATCGGGGTTCCCTCCCTGAAAAAATCCCTGATTCTTTGTTTTCAAGGCATTGAACCTACAAAGACAAGCTCAAATAAAATAAAAAGGACATGCTCAATCAACCACATCCATAACCGTGAAAGGGGTCGAGGCGGTTGTGGCGGTGGAGGCCAGGGAGAAGGGCGCACCGGTTACGGCGACGATATCAGAGGCGGTGACGAACCCAGGGACGGCGACGACTTCACAGACGGCGGTGGCAGCATCAAGGACAACAACCTAAAAGGAGGAAACCACTGGAGTTGCAGAGGAGGGACCAAAACAGGTCGGGAGATGCTGCGTTGATGGCGGAAGAAGATCAACGCCGCAGGGGCTAAGGGCGGCTCGAACAAAACCCTAGCAGAAAAAACATTCGTATGATCCCTAAGAAGGGTGCAAGGGAGAAGATGTGTAGGGAAGAGAATCATAACTATGGGATAGGTCATGGTAAAAATCATGGCCACAACAATGATTTTTGGGTGCTGTGACAGAGAAGCCTCTCCAAGAGTTTAGAGAAAAATGCAGCAGATTGGTTGATTGCACCATAAGAAGCTGTTTAAAACATGGATTAAAAAGTATGAAGTGTAGAAGCGTATTAAATAAATATGACCTGTTTTGAGGTATATTTAGTCAAATTTTCCAATAATGTATTTGACATTTTAAATAATTTAGTGTACGTGATATCTGTCACTAAATAAATGTGGAGTCATAGGTTCAGGATCCTTACTGGCCAAGGAAAAGATCCTAGGTTTGATTTATTACCATGAATGATCGGCTAGAAAGATAAAAAGAATTTACATTTATGATTTACTGGTACAGAGGAGAAATCTGGTGAGAACCATGTTTTAACGTAGGAACTGCGAGAACCAATCTAAGTCATCTATTTTAGGAATGGATGGATGAGATGCAATTGAGTAGTTGACTTGTTGACCACAAAAAACAGCACTTTTTAGTAAGTGGTAAGGGCTTTTTAGTAAAACTATCATATTATTTTTTTAAACCAATTCACTAATTTAATTTTTCCCGCTTCATTTGAACTCCGATTGGCTTCAAACTTGCGCCATTAGTTTTGGTTTTTTAAGGGCTTTCAATCAAGATCAGTCATGAATATATTTTGAAGCACGAAAAAAAAATATTTCGGGATAGATTTTTTTTTTTACAAAAAATATGGGTAATTTTTATCAACACTTTGCTCTGGATTTATCAACACTTTTACACTGGTTTTATCAACACTTTACACTAGTTTTATCACCTCATTTTACAAAACTGATCATGATTTTATCACCTCATCGCGTGCTTTTTATGAACACTAGTTTTATCAACACTAAACACTAGGTTTATCATTCAAATTACGTGTGTTTTATCACCCCCATCACATGTTTTTTTGAAGCACGAATTTTTATTTATTTCGGGGCTAGTTTTTAAAGGAATTATATATGGGTAATTTTTATCAACACTTTGCTCTGGGTTTATCAACAACTTACCTTGTTTTTATCAACACTTTACACTGGTTTTATCACCCCATTCTCCAAAACTGATCATGATTTTTATCATCTCATCACGTGCTTTTTATGAACACCAGTTTTATCAACACTAAACACTAGATTTATCATTGAGTTACGTGTTTTTTATCACCTCATCACAAGTTTTTTTATCAACGTTAAACTCTAGTGTATCACACTTACTATCAAAATTGAAAATGGTTTTTATCACCTTATTATTTGTTTCTTATCTCCTCATTACATGTTTTTTTTATCAACATTTAGCACTAGTTTGGTACCCCGATATAAAACATTTATTAGTGAAGATTTATCAACGCTCAACATTATTTTTATCACCTTGATATAATTTTTTATTTTCGTGCTTCAAAATATATTCATGACTGATCTTGATTTAAAGCCCTTGAAAAAAGGAAAATTTTGGCGCACGTTTGAAGTTAATCGGAGTTCAAACGAATCGGGAAATATTAAATTAGTGAATTGGTGAAAAAAAATAGACAATTGTCCACATGGCACCATGCTATTACAATTATGCCCTTGCTTGTGTGAGAATAGATGAAAGTGGCGTGAACTATGGTAGAATTGAGATGATGATGTGGCATCATGGTGAATGTTGGATCTTAAATGTGTGTGGCTAGGATTGGTTCTCATAATTCCTATGTTAAGAGTGGTTCTCAATAGATTTCTCCTCTACTGGTACAAATGTTTGCTGCTAATACTTTTAAATTACGTGTATCATTTAGTATTTCTTTATAAATTTACTTTGTGAAGTATAGTATCCGTCAAAGTAGGAGTGCTCTGACTTGAAAGACGTGCCCACCTCTCAAAAACCCTAACTTTCCCTTTTCGCCGCCGCCCCTCCTTATCTCTCCGCCGGTGACTGGCTCTGGCTCTGGCCTTGCTAGTTACCGGTGGAGGCCCCTCCCCCTTCTCCTCTCTCTTCGTCTTCTTCTCCCTTCCTCTTTCCTCTTTTCCCACAACCCTTTCGTTGGGGTTTTGTTGTTGTTTTGGCTCTGATGCCGGACTCAGACTTCAGATCTGGTTTGGGAGAGGTTCGAGACCCACCACGAGCTTGTTTCTTCCCAAATCTGGTGGTATGGTAGTCAGGCTTTTGGTTTCTCCAGCCTCAGCTTGTTCTTTCCGTTCGTCGTGTTGGGTCGCCGGATCTGTGCGCTGCTCGGTTGCTTCTGCCCTTCCTCCTGTCTCTGCTCGTTGATCATTTTGTCCTTACAGGTAAAGCTTTTCTGGTTTTTGGGCCTCACTTTTAAGCTCCCGTTGGCTTTTCCTCCTCCGGCATAGTCCTCTCCGGCGTCATCTCACGATTCCGTCGTGGGACGCCTTTCTATGGCCGCTTTGGTCACGGATTGACACGAATCTGGACTGCTGCTGCTACGACGAAGGTGGTTTTGGTTTGGTCGGCGTTTTACGTCTCAGGTCTAAGTCAAGATGGTCGCTTCTGTCTCGGGTCGTTTCGAGTGGGTTCGTGGGCTTCCGTTCTCGGACTGGACCTTTGGTGTGTTACTTCGGGCTTGGACTGGCTCGAGCTTGGGCTGGTTCGGACTTGGGCTCACCGTGTTTGGGCTGTTTCGGGCTTTGGAGGTCTCGGATTGTGGGTTGGCTTGGCTCCGTCACATGTCTGTTCTGGCCTTCTTCCCCCCCCCCCCCTCGCTATCTAAGTTGGGTATGCTTCTCCTCTCCTTCCACTATCCTTTATGATTGCTGTTTCTATGCGCCCTTCCATTTTTATGGTCGGAATCGTCGTTTTGGGGTTGGCCAGCGGCGATAACATAGGGCTTCGGCCTTAGGAACTCTTTTGTTTTGATAGTTGGGTGGTTAATGTCCCTGCCGTGTTGTGGTCCTGACCACCGACAATAAAAAACCTCTGCTCCATTCGGTTTTTTGGGTTTTGTGGACATGGAGCTATTTTAATTCCTACTTAGTCTAGTCAAGATGGGTTTCGGGTTGAAGGTTGGTGGTGCGTTTGACTCTCTTCTTTCTCTGGTTGTGGGTTTTTCTTTTCTCTGTCTTTTTTCGGGCTTCATGGTGATTCAGACCCTCTCCCAATCCCTTTCAAAACTGCATTGCCTCAAGGTTGTTCTTGGTTCCACTCACATTCACATCATTTCCTCATTGTTGCACAAGTATATTCACAAGGCTGCACACATGATTACATATTCTCATTTTGCACAAGCTTATTCACAAGGTTGCCCATGGTTCTACTCACATATACAACTTATCCATAAGGTTGCACATCTACATTCACAAGCCTGCACTCATGGTCGCTTATTTTCAAGTTGCTCAAGCTTATTCACTTTGCTGCTCATGGTTATTTGGTCGAGATCTCTTTGTTTTGCTTTACTGTATTGGGGTTGGGTTGTGTTGTTTGTTTTTAAGCTTTTGGCTGTTCTTTTGTTCATTAACTCTCGTTCTGTAGCTGGGATGGGTGTTCATGTTTGTATCTTTTTCCTCAAGAGATAATTTCAATTTGCTTTCGCTGATAAAAAAAGTGTAAAGGGAGAGTAAGTAGAAACGTATATCGATGTCTGCTAGAGTTTCTGTGCACCGTCTCCAATCCCAAGTCTCCCCCTTCTGGTAGAGTTCCGGCACTCCCCTCCCGACCCTGGATCAGGTTCCCCTGGCCTTCTCTTTGTCGATTCTGCCTGCCCCAGGTTTGGATGAGATTGAATCGCAGGCGGACCTTTCGCCCGCGCGACGCTAGGCACGTTGTTGCCCCTCTACCTTGCGTCATCGTAGGCCGTCTCGAAGCCAACTCGTGGCCTTGAACCTCGCGGCTTGTCACTCCAACTCTTTACAGGATGGGGATCAAGGTACAAGCCCCATCTCTTCATCTATGGTACGTGAATCGTCGCCCACCAATCCTTCTGCTCCTTTGCGAGGGTCGGCCCCAAGGTCGGACCATAGCCCCTCGTCGCCGTTCTTTGTAGTGGCTCCGACTGATTCTACTCCAAGTCTGGATGGGATTGGGCCGCAAGGGCGGGTGGGGATTCGAACCCAGACTCCACCAGGTTCACCCCTACCGTCTTCGTCTCTGGCTGGGAGGACGCCACAGTAGAATTGATACCTTGGTCTTAGGGCTTCGTTATTGCAGGCCAAGCCTGACCTTCAGGTTTTGGCATGGAGTTGTTGAGGTTTGGGGATGAGATTGCAGAAACAACAGCTCCGGCAATTGTTATGTGACCATCGTCATCACTTTCTTTTCCTCTCGGAGACGTTGATGGATACTTAGAGTTGTGCTCTCCTCTCTTAGTCTTTAGGCTTTCAGGACTATCTATGTGTTTTCTATGTCCGAGGATCAAGGGGTAAGCCAGGTAAGAGGGGTTTGACTCTGTTTTTGGTTTCTGGCATAGGTGTGACATTTCGGGCGCCAACGGCGAGGTACATTGATGTTGAGATCTTGGCCCTGAGACATGTGGACCTGCAGCTAACGGGGATATACGGGGAACCTCGCCAGGCTCGGAGGCATCTTACTTGGGAGATGATCCGGGGCATCCATGCTCCCACGAGACCCAATTTGATTCTGATCGGGGACTTCAATGGCATTTTGGAACCAGATGAGACACCATGAGGTCGGTCGTATTCGTTGAGTCTCATGGATGATTTTTGCTCTATGGTGAACGACCTACACTTAGTGGATGTCCCAATGAATGGCCATCAGTATACCTGGTACAAGGGCCGACGACATGATGCACGGATCCAGTCACGGTTGGATAGGGCCCTGGTATCGGATACACTAATCTCTTTTCAGCCGGACTTGGACTTTTGAAATACGAGTGTGACAACCTCTAATCATTGGCCGGTCCTCTTGTCCCTGGCCCACCAGATCTCCCACTAAGGCCCTCCAAAGTTCCGTTTGCAATCCTAATAGACTCGGGATCCGGACTGCGGTCGTCTTATTCAGGCCGCCTAGGATAAACACTGGCGAAACCTATTGGGGACGCCATACAGGCAGTGGGCAAGTCCCTGCATAACTAGGGTCGGCACCATTTCCGCCATAATATTAATCACATAAAATGGCGCCAACGGCCGATTGCAGAGCTCAACGCCCGTACGGATAGAGCAGGTGTGCATCGTCGGGAGGCTATCCAAATACAATATAAATGTGTACTGGGGGAACATGAGGCTTCCTGGCGTCAGTGTGCGAAGCAGCACTGGCTGGATGAGGGTGACCGCAACATAATTTTTTCCAGACGGTTTGTTCGTACATGCGTGGGTCAATATGGTTCTGTCCCTTAAAAACGATGTTGGGGACTTGCTTACATGGCACACGGGGATGCGAAATTTAATTGTGGGGTACTTCACCACGCTGTTTACGTGAGTTTTCCTGACCTGCGGGAATTCCCCATTGCTCTCCCTTGTTGTATTACTCCGGTACAGACCCAGTCCTTACTCTCCCCATGCTCAATATCAGAGGTCAAGATGGCAGTGTTTCAGATGGGGCCAAGCAAGTCACCGGGCCCAGACGGTCTGAACCCTCGTTTCTATCAGCATTATTGGCCGGTTATGGCGGACGAGGTGGTACATGTCACGCCCCAAATTCGGCAGGACCGAACCCGGAACGCGAACGGTGAAACAATAAAATGATTTTCAAATATTTTAATAAACCGCTTAAATCACCACTTTGAGTTAATCAAAATAATATTTTACAACTTAAAATACGTCCAAAACAAGCGGACAAAAAACCAAAGCGTACGTCGCTAAACTCCCAAAAACCCGGACTCCCGCTCCCAGCTCTTCAAGCTTCGAGAGTTCACCCTAGTCCGCCTCGCGACCAGTACCTGTAGGAAAAGCAGCCAGGGGTGAGCGTTCTCTCACCACCACGGATACCAGACTGACTACGACATACTAGCGGAAAATGCCGGAAACACCAACCACAGACAAAGCACCGGGGACTACCCTCCCTAAACTCAGATAATCCGACTGTCACACGAAGACTGTTACTTTCCCCAACCAAACTAAACACCCGTACACGTAATGTAGACCCGACACCGTAATGACGACCTCAAAGAACACAACACAGAAGTGGTCAAAATCACGCAAACCACAACAACAAGCCTCAACACTTTACCGATCACGCGCCGGAAGGTGCTACTCACCTGATGGGGACACATCCCTCTGCTCTTTACCGACCGCGCACCGGAGGGTACGACACACCCCTCGGGCATAAATCCAGCCTCAGCACTTTACCAATCACGCGTCGGAAGGTGCTACTCACCTACGGGGACCACAACCCTCTGCTCTTTACCGACCACGCATTGGAGGGTACGACACACCCCTCGGCCACAGCTCTAACCTCACACTTTACCGATCACGCATCGGAAGGTGCTACACACCTGATGGGGACCACAGCCCTCTGCTCTTTACCGACCGCGCACCGGAGGGTACGACACACCCACGGGCATAGCTCAACAGTCATCACTAGAACAATCACAGTCACAAGCAAATAACACCCAAAACCCCGCAAATAGAAAGAGAATACGACAACACGACTAACTACCACTCGGCAAGTCAGTCAACCAAATACGGGCTCAACTCCACACGAGCACTCATGGCCACCCACAAACACAAACAATAACATACGGGTTCAACACCCCACAGGCACACATGGCCACCCACGACACACAGACAGTAACATACGGTTTCAACACCCCACAGGCACACGCGGCCACACACGACACACAAACAATAAAAAAATACTGGTTCAACACCCCACAAGCACACATGGCAACCCACGACACACAAACAGTAAAATACGGGTTCAACACCCCAAAGGCACACATGACCACCCTCATAAACACAACAAGTTACTTAACCTACGGGCACAACCAAAAGCCACCAATATTTCTATTGTTCGATATGTTCACTTATCCTACGACACTACTAAGTGTCACATGCATTTCTATTGTTCGATACGTTCACGTATCCTACGACACCACTAAGTGTCGCCTGCATTTCTATTGTTCGATAAATTTACTTATCCTACGACACCAGTAAGTGTCACATGTATTTCTACTGTTAACTTTCCTTAGTCAAGGCCGAGATCCGACTACTTTTCCCTACCTCGTAACGCTTTCCCAAAAGTCCACGCCCAAGCTCTGGCGTGCTCATGATCACTCACCTAACCTCCCCTTTCCGCGGTCGGCGGCACGATCTAACAAGAGCACAATTAAAACACTTTTTAAGTTCGCAGGCAAAGCTGAATTTTAAAGAATTAGACGCCCAAAAGCAACCCCGGTAATGTCGATCACTCCCAAACTTCCCAATTACTCGACATTGTCAATAAAGGGCCCGGTAAGGCCCAATTCGCCAGTCTCGGCGAATCTGCCCGGGATTGGAAAACGCCCTTCCGGGGCTCCGGAAATTCCCGTTTTCGTTTCTACGATCTCAAAATAATTCAAGGGTTCCAATGCAATCGACGAAATCAATTTCCGACTTCCGAGCGATTTAATTCGCGTTTAAAGTTTCTAAACCCGAAATTTCTAACTTTCACAATTTAATTCCATAATTCGTTACGGGTGTGAATTATCGACTTGGGGATCGTCTAAGACTACCCGTACACGAAAAACCTGAGGCCCGACCAAGTGGGCCCCACACGGCCACAACGAAAAATGTTCCTTTTCGCCCCAAAACGTTCCTAACGAACCCCAATCCTTAACCCAACCTTAATCAACCCATTTAAACTCAAACCCTAAAATTTAAACGTTCCAAAACGAGAAAAAGACAGGTTCTCACCGTAGGGAATGACGACGGGAGCTCGATTCTACAACCGTTGAGACGATTCGTCGGTCAGATTGTCAGGAAATCACTAAAAACCCTCACTTTTCCTTTCCTTTTTCCTTTCCTCCTTCTCTCTTCTTTTCTCTCTTCTTTTTCTCTCTCCTTCTCTCCTTTCTTGTCTTGCCCGAACACCACCCATGTCTTTCCTTTTATTTTGGTTCAAAAATAACTACTTATTTACAAAACTACCACTCATCTTTTCTTTTTCTTTATTTTAAAAACCAACTACCACCACTTGGATGACAAGTGTCTTGTGGGTCCCACCTTTATGAAAAATATATTTGTAGATATTTTTTAGTCAGATTCGCAAAATTCGGTCGTCTCGGGCCCCGTGCGGGCCCATTTTTTAAGAAATTATGAAATTTCACGTGTTACAAGGAAACGGCCCAACTAAGACCGCTGTAACGACGGATAATATTTTTGGATCCAAAACGGGCCTCGAACGGACCAAAACGTCGCTCGGTTGACTTTTCCGTCAAAAAGTCAACCTTTCCCAAATTGGTCAAAAAGTTGCCCTGAGTCCCCCAGAACTCACTTTGGTCGATATCGGGGTCAACTTGAGTCCGATATGACCATCGGGGTCAAATTTAGGTTCATTTAGGTGTATGTCCCAAAATTTTAAATTTTCCTATTTTTCCGCCGATTTGACTGGCGTTGACCGGGAGCGGTTCTTACAGTACACTTCGTAGGGGAGGTGTTGACATCTTGTATGTTTGACCACACTCTGAACGATACCTCCATTGTCCTAATTCCAAAGAAGCCTAATCCAGAAAAGGTAACAGACCTTCACCCAATTGCTCTAAATAACGTCATCTTCAGGATCCTCTCTAAGGTTCTAGCCAATCGTTTGTGGCCCCTCCTTCATATTGTTATCTCAGATAACCAAGGGGCGTTTATACCAGGCATGTGTATTCAGAATAATATCCTTATCGCCTTTGAAGTCATCTATTTCCTTTGGCATAAGCGACAAGGGGCGGTAGCTTTTATGGCGCTCAAACTCGATATGAGTAAAGCATATGACCGGGTGGAGTGAGACTACCTCCTTCGGATTATGGGTCAGTTGGGGTTCTCGGCGGATTGGATTGAATTGGTGGCCTGCTGTATAAAATTCGTCTATTATACTGTCTCGTCTGAGGGATAGGAGACGCCTCAGCTTACGCCGACTCGGGGGTTACGTCCGGGTGAACCATTGTCTCCCCACCTCTTCTTTCTCTCTATGGAGGGTTTATCCTTTCTACTGCGTTAAGACCAGAGTGAGGGGCGTCTGCGGAGAGTCTGTGTCGCGAGAGGGGGGCTCCAGAAATCTCTCATATGTTCTTCGCGGATGATTGCTATATCTTCTACCGAGCCACACCTGAAGATGCGCAGACGGTTAAGGATATCCTCGGCTTGTTTGTCACCCTCTCGGGCCAAGTTTTGAACATGTAGAAGTCTTCAGTTCTATTCAGCACGAACACAACTGTGCTTATGAAACAATAATGTTGTCAGATTTTGAATACTGAAGAGACTTCGGTGGCGTCTATGTACCTTGGGGTCTCGAATATGATCGGGCGGAATAACAATGCGACTATGGAATATCTAGGAGACCGGATCATTAAGCGTACTAGATCTTGGGATGCGAAGCTTCTATCGCTAGCAGGACGGGAAGTGATGATCCGGTCAGTTCTTACCTTGCTTCCTGTTTATGTTTGTCGGTCTTTACGATACCGGCTAAGATTATATCTCGGATACTTGTGGCCTTGGCCCGATTCCGGGGGGGGGGGGGGGGGGGTAAGTCGGGTCGACCGATTATCTGGCAGAACTATGACAAGCTATGTATGACAACGGACGCTGGAGGTATGGCTTTTTGTCATCTGAGCGATGTCAACAAGGCTCTCTTGGGGGAAGCAAGCATGGAGTCTGGCCCACCTCCCTCAATCTCTGATGGCTCGGGTGCTTAAGGCACGACACTTCCCGAAGGTCAGCCTTCTCAAGGCTGGTGTTGTGGCCAATCAAAGCTTTACATGGGCCAGTATTTTGTCGGCTCAAGAATTACTCCGGGGTGGGATTCGGATAGCAATAGGGGATGGTTGGGATACCTTCATCAAGGGTACCCCATGGCTCTTGGGGCCTAACCCGGAGATAACATCGTCTAATCAGGCAATGGTTGGGGCTCGAGTCGCGGAGCTCATGGTGCCAGGAAGGTTGTGTTGGGATGTCACCCGGATGACGAAGAATGAGATAATATACTTCATGTTCCTCTTTCGACACTCAGGACTAAGGACACATGTGCTTCTTTCTCAACAAGAGGGGTCAACCCTTCAATTAGTAAAAAGAACTACGAGCAAGGCTTCCCACTGGCTAGCCAGGGAAGCTCGTTCTATGACTATTCTTCAGTGGTCAGGTCATGTGCCTGATGCACTCCAGTGTATCATTAACTCTGATTTATAATAAAAATTCGTAACTTTCGCTCAAAAAAACATCAAAGTGTTAAGCGATTGGTATTAAATTTCTCATTCGCTGATGACATAAGTGACTAGCTACAAATTTTAGTTCTTGTAGCCTATTGGTGGCATACGCGACTAGACTTTGTTAACACAGTCGTTATCCATTTAGGTTAGAGCATCCCAGTGTTAGAACCACACGTCGAATCACAATTTGTGAATCGCGTTTAGTAGTTTGTGGTTTGCGATTTGTACGTTGTAGCGTGCGTGATTCGCGAAACACGAACCACTAAAACGTAAGTTGTTATTCGTGCGCCGAACCGCGACTCGTTTTTGAGGTTAGCTGGCAGTGGTGGATTTAGTTTTTTCATTGAGGAGGGGCACCAATTTTTTGTATATAATAGAATAACATTAAAATAATTAAAATAACATTGAAAATATTAATGTTGCATAAAAAATGATAAAATACTACTAATCAGAAGATGTGACGTTGAGATTTTGTATTTTGAAAATGTTCTTCAATACTTTCAATGCAAATACAATCAAATATATTTGTCGATGCTGTCATACTATTATTCATCCATTGTTTTCCATTTAATTTCTCAACCAAGTCTCAAATGATATTCATATCCATAGTTGCAGTAACGATTGGTAAGATTATATTCTCTCTCAACGAGAGCGAAACAGAGCTCAACCCTAAACTTTTGGCGTTGCGCTGCCGGCGGCCGTTATTGGCCTCTCGTGAGACCAGGAGGTTGCTGGTGGCCTCTCACCCTCCTTGTCCCTTATCTCTCTCTCTCGATTAGTGTTTCCATCGTCGCTCATGGTCGCCGCCTAGGACTACTCTGTGCTCGGTAACAGATCTGAGTCTTTCGCCGTCCCCGTCCATGGTCTCTTCTGGAGTTCTGTTTCAGTTCCGGCAAGGTTTGGGCGCTCGGGTGGTGTCGCTGCGGTGGACTGGGAACTGCACTCGACCCAGGTTTGCTCTGTACCCGGCTCTGAATTTCCTGGTGTATCGGACACATCGTTCGTGACTTGTATCCCCTCATCATCGCCATGGATCACGAGCAATCAACGAGATGGAGCAACAATAGCAGCAGACACTCCTCAGGCCTCCTCCATCCGGAAAATTTTGAATGTTAAAATTGGATGGATTGAGGTATTTGTTCTTGGAGAGGGAATGGTTTTGAACCATGAGTTCTCTGTTGGTTTTCCGGGTTCTTTGAGGTTTGGGTTGGTGATGGTAAAGCTGGGGAGTGGGTCTTCGGCTCGGCTCGTTTTCGGTGATATGCTTTGCGACTTCCTTTAGTAGTTTCTGTATACACCATCTATGCGACCAGCTCACGTCCTTGTGATCCACGACTATCGTGTTTGGATGATCAAGGTCGATGAGGTTACGGTGCTGGTGGCGTCTGTGCAGGGTGTTCAGCTAGAATAGACCCGATGGTACTATTTCAGTAATTGGGACTGTTGTGGCTACTTTTCCCTATAATCGCATCGTTCTGGTTCGCTGGTGTTCCGTAGCTTATGGGGAAGTCGGTTACTATATGGCTTTCATTCGTCCAAGACAATTGGAGTTGTTCGAGGTGTAGACTCGGGCTTTAGTTGACCTTGTGGTTGTTTTGCTGCCGTTACGTGGACTTTACGCTTGTACAAACCAATTGGAGTGGTACGAGGAGTTGACTCGAGCTTTATTTGGTGTTATAGTCGTTTTGTCCTGTTGCTGTTTTTTGTTTTAGTGGGGTTGTGTCCTACAGTTTTTGTTGCTCTTTGTTGCTGTTTTAGTCTGAGGAAATGGTCTTTTTTGTGGACCGTTTTTTGGCATTGTTTTACTTTCTTGTAGAACATTTGCTTAATAAATTTTTAGCTTATAAAAAAACGATTGGTAAGATTAGTGTCAATTTAATCAACAAAAAAGCTTATTGACACACATAATTTCTTTTTGTTTCTATATTTTTTCCAGCAAAAACACCAATAGCATTAAGATTTTTAAAATCTTCAGCCGAATGCATACCTGTAATGTAAATTGATGTAGATAATATCTCTTCATGCTTACAATAAATTTGTAGAGATCAAAAATCGAAACTTAAATTAACGTATTCTCAAACTCTGAACAATATTTGAAATAAAAATAATTTTTATAAACTAATTATAATTATGAAATTAAAACAAAAATAAGAATATGAAACAATTAGGAGTTAATATAAAAATATGCAAAGACATAATACACGGTCTTGTATTGTTTCCAAAATCTCTTCAAATGTTTACTTGAACTTAATAATTTCTAGAGCCAAACAAGACCGGTCCAAAAGGCTCTCCAAAAAACCTCTCCGAGGTTACCTCTTAACCTATTCGGTTTGTCGCCGTTGCCGCCCTCTCCGACCGCCTGTCTCCAACCCCTCCATCGCCCCCTCACTCACAGTCGATCTATCTCCAGCCATCACTGCCCAGCCGAGTTCTGCTCGTCGTCGTCGTGGTCCGCCTCCGAACGCCTGCATATGGGCTCCCACCGCCGCCACAGACGCCCCCTCGACACCAGTCTCGCCCATTTCCGATCACTCGATGTCAGATATGCCTACTCCCCATCTCCATGAGTCGGAAATGGTCAACTCCGACCAGATCCACTCACATGTAGAGGTCCCTCGCGACCTCGGGGCCTCCACTTAGCACCATACACACCGCACTGTCGATCTCCCGCCGCAGCTCAGCCCAGTTTCTACCTCCCCTCGGATGCCGCCGCACCCGATAGATCTGAAGGACAAGCCGGACTCGTCCTTGCCCATCGTGACGTCTCTGGTCGTCGGCGATGCTACTGACCCACCGGAGCCTTGTCTGTCTTACACCGGACTGTCATCAACGCCGAGGGAGGTCTACCGGGATTTGATCACCCTTCCCCGGCCAATCCAGTCTCCGGTGATTACTCACCGTCCTCCTCCGGCAGAGCAGGGGCAGGCTGCTAGCCCTATCTGCCCGAGGGCTGGCCGGCCATCAGGGTTGTCTTCGGAGGCCCAGGCAAGCCGTATCTCCCCGATCCCGGATTGGGAGGATGAGGATGAGGAACTGGTGGTCTCGGACGAGGGGGTCCCGCTGTTTACGTCGGGATCGTACGAGTTCTCCCTGGCAGCGAGGGTTGTAGGGGACGGATCACACAATCAGCACATCGTCTGCGGGATGATGTTGCGGAAATGGAAGGTTACGGGGATTCGGGTGGAGTTCCTGGCTCCCGACGTCACGGGCTATCACTTCCCGTCTGCCAAGACCATGGAAGACATCCGCCATAGGGGTCCCTAGAGCTTTAAGGGTTTTCCCCTCCTCTTTGAACCGCTCCGGTGTTTCGATCGGGCGAAAGACATCAGCTTCAACCATGTGGAACGCGGGGTCAGGGCACTGAATATCCAAGGAGGAGCCAGGAACTCGTACATTCGGGGTCTCGTGGGGGGCAGTATAGGCACGCAAATCCTGTCGGCCCCAATTCTGACGGTCCGACGGGAGAACAGGCATCTCTGGCTGCGGGTCCGTATGGAGCTGTCTCGGCCACTGCGGCGCAGGACCAGACTTCGTTTCCCAGGTACTGATTCCTCTGTTGTGATAGACCTGCAATACGAGAGAGTGGTTGATTTTTGTCGCAGGTGCGACATGTTGACACACAGGTTACCGAACTGCCAGACCCTGCTGCAGGGGATTGGCCGGGAGGAGGTCCGATATGATAGGTCTATTCTGGTTCCCCGGGACTTGGACGTGGATCAGCTGCTCCAAACGGTCTGGGAGGCACCTCCCCCAGTATCACACCCGGCGATCACGTACCTCCTGAGTGATCTAACCCTGAACTCTATGGTCCGGTCTAGGGAGATTACCATGGGCGCTGAGTCGTCCAATGCAGGCACTCTGAAGCCTGACTTTCTGGATAGGGTTAACCACGAATGGTTGACCACTATCTTGCAGGGGGATGGCCATGGAGCACCAAACACGCCACCCAGGCCCACAAAGCTTGACTTCCTGGCTAACATCCACCCTGCTGCTGGCCCTATGATCCGAGCTTCCCCCGGATACAATGTGATGATGAGGAAGGAAGAGGAGACAGATCCACGGGGCTACCCGGCGGACCCTCAGGGGAGTCTAGGCAAAGGTGGACCCAGCAGAGGCAAAGGCAAGATGACCACTCTGAAGACCAGAAGTGGTTCGATGTATGCCCGCCCACCGGAGACGAAGAAGCAGAGGGGCGACCCGACTGCCCAGCAGCAGCCCTGGTATCCGCCCTTTCAGGAGGAGGAGCGAGCAAACGGAGCGGAGGTCCAGAGGCCTCCGATGGAGGAATGATCTGCCCCAGCAGGGGTGGTTGGAGTCGGTCCCAGACTATACCTACAGACCCGGGATAGCCACTGCTGGGAGGTCCCGGGCAACCTGCATCATCAGCACCAGTTATTCCCGTTTATTGCTACTATTTTTATTCTTGTTGGGACTATTTACTTTCTGTTGGTTTTGGACCTTGGTTTATTTTCCCCCGTTATGTTGAAACGACGGTAGGGAGTTGTCTTGAGTTGTTGCCCACGAGTTCATGTGGGCTAAAATTATGGGTCCATGAGCGCCGGACTTGCTATGGTCGGCCCGGACAAACATCTGGAACTCGAGGCGGTCACGCCTCGTCCTATTTGATTGCCTTTTGGCATTAATGAAATCTCCGGTTACCTGTTTCAAAAAAAACTTAATAATTTCTAATTAGGAAATAAAAATTTGGATACAAAATGTTATAAAAAAAGTAGTACACACGGTCCTGTTTAAAAAAATAAACACATATGTAGCTTAAATAAAATATAATTAAAATTAAGTAAAAGTAAGGTTTGTGGAGGACACCGTGGGAACCCAGTCCGAGACTGTTTGGGCTCCAAACAAGTTTTTCTCTCATGTAGACATAATATCGCATGGGTAAGAAACGCTCTCAACGGCGCCCACATTTTCTGGCTGGTCGGACGTTTTTCCCCGGTGAGAGCAAAGGGAAACCAGTGCCTTTCTTTTCCTTCGTCTCAAATCTGTTGTCCATGTATTATGATTATCGCGCCATTCATCCGGCCAAATCAGAACAGGGAGATCGTGGAGGAAGGGCAGAGCAACCGGCACTGGCACGAGCTTCGTCGAAACGCCCTGCCAAAATTACTCGGGTGGGTGACGACGTCGACCAGAGCAAAGCAGCAGATCTGGGCACTGAAGAGGGGCACAAGCAACGCGAAATTGCGACTGATCCTCCCTCTGACCTCGTGAACTCTAAGGAGGGCGCTGAGGTGTGTCGGGACAGCGGTGCAGATCGCCTGAGACGGAACAGAGCACGGTATGAGGAGAGCGAGATGGAGGTTTACGTGCGCAATTTGCCATATGCTACTACAGAGGAGTCCTTCAAGGGCATGTTCATGCCTTTTGGTAACATCGATTCCTCTTCCTTGCTAAAACTTCCGAACAAGAAAGGATATTACTTCGGCTTCGTTCGTTTCTCCTTGCCCTCAGCTGCTTCTCAGGAAATAGAATCACTGAATGGTTTCAAGCTGAATGGATACGTCCTATTTGTGGCTTTTTCCGGCGTCGTCTGAGTTCCCCGGCGATCGTTTCAGTCGGAGCATTAAAATAGAGCACTGGCTTTGTTTTGCTTGTCGACCAGGAAAATTGTTCCGAGGAGGTTCTCCGACGAGCTGCGAGGGACAGGAACTTCTACGCGAGGAGCCCATCATCCAGGTACTTCCCGCTTCGCCGGCGAGCCCTCCGTCTTATCAGCGCGCCGTCGATTCAGCCAATGATGGCGTTGATTCGGGTGACTCAGTACTCAATTCTGGTATTGATTTCGTGATTCAAGGGATGACTTTCTCGACGAATCCTTGTTCGAATTCAACTTGCGCTGAATCAGGGTCAATCTCGCCGAAGATCACGGCTTCGGAGTCGATCCCGTGTGCGATGCAGGTGCAGATATCTGGGCAGGCAGGTAGGCTTGATCACAGTGGGCCGGGGGGTGTGTTTGAAGGTCCTGGTATTAGTAGAGATGGCTCGGGCTTAGAACACATCAGTTGGCTTGTTTTGGATGAGTCATTGCCCCGCCCATCTGAAAAATTACTTACATTGGCCCGTGAGGATCCAAGGCTGATTCCGGTTGTTAATCGTATTGGGGCTGATCCGAGTTTGTTCGACATTTTTAAACGCATGACCACTGATTTAAGTCTGTCGGTTGTGGGCTCGGGCTCAAACATTCAGTCTCGAGGTGAAGAACCAGCTTTGGAAATCGAGTGTCAGTGTAGTCCGTGGAAAGACATTCTTCTGAGTAAATCCAGTATTCCCGTAGAGGTTCCAAGGAAGCGTGGTCGCCCAAAATAAGGCCAGCTAAAAAAGACAGTTCCTCCGACTGTTTTTTACCAGACAAGAGCCAAATCTAAAGTGGGTCCTGCGGGTAGTTTCACTATCGATATTGCTAAACAAAGTAAAGACGGAACGTGGTGCTTTAGCAAGAGATTTGTGAACAAGGCGGTTTCTCATTCCACAGGTTTTGAATCCCCTCAGCATGGTGAGGATGAGGAGGACGTCGAGGATAGCGAGTTTGAGGTTATTCCGGAAGTACCTCATGTTCCGGTTTCTAACCGATTTCTCTGCTTGAATCCGGATAGGGAGTAGTTTCGTTTGTTTCATGTTCTGTTTTTGTTTTAGTGTGGCTTTTTTCCTATATCGGTTTGGGGAAAAGGTCTTTTGGCGGATCGTTTTTCTTGCTTCGTTTTACTTTCTTGTAGAACGTTTGCCTAATAAATTTTTCGCTTATAAAAAAAAGGTTTGTGGAGGAAACACTTAAAAAAATTGAAAAGATATAACTAAAATGCTTGATTTTTCAGAAAGTTTGGGGGGGGGGGGGGGCACGTGCCCCCCTGAATACCATGTAGATCTGCCTATGTTCGCTGGTGTGCGGTGCGTGATCGAACAATGACCACAGACACGTGGTAAAAAAATTCGGACCGTTAGTAATAGTACGAAAAGCAATACTTCATCTGGCTTGTACTCTTGCTGCTCCGGTGAGTTCGGTGGTTGAGTCGAATCGTCGAATATTTTTGATCGGATTTTGTAGAGAGAAAGTGGATAATTTGAGATTGAAAGTTGAGAGAATATTGAGAAAATTGTTGTGGGTTGGATGAATGGGGAAAGTGATATTTATTAAATTTAATACAAATAAATCATTTTTTCTCCACCTATAAATACCACTTCCCCATTCATCCTACCCACAAAATTCTCTCAACATTCTCTCAACTTTCACCTCTCAAATTATCCACTTCCCCTCTATAAAATCTGATCAACAATGTTCGACGATTCACTCAACCGCCGAACTCACCGGAGCAACAAGAGTACACATTGGATGAAGTCAATCCAACAACTGTCCAATCCCGTTGCATTCCAACCAGAAACTTTCAACCTCCGCCTTACAACCCCGTAATCAACTATTACGACTACCCCGAGAATAATGAGTACCACCAAAAATATGTCGGTGGTAGCAGCGACACCCGAATGTCGTCTACATCGTCCTTTGTTGGCCCGAGACAACGGAACAAACCGGTCTCCAACAAGCGAACCAAAAGGCTCCCTGAGCTAGACAAGATCCTGATAAAAACCTGGCTACACACAAGCAAAGACCCCATAAATTATCAAAGGCAACTCCCAAGATGGAAACACGTTCTGGGGCACAATTTCCAAACGATTTATCAAAGATGGGAAATTCAACCCTAAAGATTTTACATGGAAAGCCGTCAAGAGTCATTGGAATAGACATGCGCCTAGAGTGCGGAGGTACATCACCCTCATGAGGAGCGAGAAGGCGCTTGATCATAGTGGATGAGACGATGAAAGGTACAAACAGGTGGTTGGAGAAATGTATCGAAAGATGGCAAAAAAGGACGAGCCGAAAAATTTCAACCTCACCATTGGATTGAGCCGTTGCAACACGAAGACCATTTCTAGGTAGAGGAAGGCATGAACGTGGTTATACAACAACAATTGGACGGGGACGGTAGTTACAACTCAACCACACCTTTTTCACTCAACCCCAACGATGAACATGTTACGGATCTCAGTTGTGAGTCCCAGCACGATCCTGATCCGATTGAGGGAGATTGTACCCCAAGTGCCACAATTTCCCCTCAGCATGTACAAGAGCGCCCAATAGGAAACAAGGCCACGATGAATAAGGGGAAGGGTGTCTAAGACCGAGTAGCTGTCATTACCCAAATTGACAACGCAAGGTGTGAGAATGCCAATATTGTAAGCACTCTAGACGCCAAATTCAACTAATATTCTGAGAAGATTAGTGAACTGCATAGCGTGGACGTGCCAAACTTCACTGAGGAGCAGGCGGTCAGTCACGCGAAAATGTTGTCTTTATATTTCGCACAATGTGAGACGATCTAGAAACAAATTGACTCCTTCCAACAAAATTGTAATACTTCAGCGAATTAATGAATGCATTATTTTATTTATTTTATTTATTAATTCAAAGTTGAAGTTTAATTTTCCTTTTAGTTAAAAAATATGAATTAATTTTATCATTTTTTTAGTATTTACTATTTTAAATCTGAAGTTAACAAATTCAATAAAAGAATAATTAATTCCCCAGTCAGCATCCATTCAGCACTTCCACAAATCATGATCCCCATATATGATCCCCTCACTGTGGAACTCAGTTTAGTTTCAGGGGTTCACATCACAAATCATCTCAGTCACCGCATGATTCGCGCATAATGATCCTCATATGTGATCCCTTCACTGTACATGCTCTAAGTAAGAATTAAACACAAGTGCATGACACAAATGACTAAGAGCACTCACAACGCAATGCACTAGAACGCGCCCTGCAAAACACAATCCGCGATTTAGCGGTTCGGCGTCGCGAGACGCACAATATGGGGTGCGTTTCTTGCGGCACCGAACCGCTAAATCACGGTTTCGGTTTCGCGGTACACAGCATACGAACCGCTATAGCGGTTCACATGTTCATGCATCGCGAGACGCACACCATCCACTCACACGACAACATGTGACATGCTAGGGAGAAAAACAATTCCGACCATTGGCAACGATCGGAAATGGTAAGCATTTTTTTCCTTTTTATTTAAATTTATCCGAAATTAACAAAAAAAAACAACTTTCACCTACCTATAAATACCCCAACTCCCATTCCTCAAAACACCAACAATTCTCATATTTCTCTACACATTTTCTACACTTTCACTCTCAATTTCTCAACTTCGTCTCTCCAACAATCCGATCGAAAATGTCCGACGACGAAACTCAACGTGCCTCTTCACTACAATCACTAGTTTTTCCTAAGGCTAGGCCTAGCTCTTTTGTTCCCGATGGTTTATTTGTCTACTGATTGATCACCCTTGGTGGCTTGGTGATCAATCATTGGACTGATAATCCTTCAAGGAGTGGTGATCGATCACTACAAGTTTGGTGATAGATCATTGGAAGTTTGGTTGAAAGATCACTATGGCTGTTTGGGCGATGTTGGATGGATATTTGCAGGCTTAGCTCAGCGAAAGGAGGACGGTAGAGGCAGATGAGGAGAGGGAAGGAAGGTCTCGTAGTGTACATCCACGACGCATGTGCTCGGGGACAGCGGATTCCTGCGATATGACAACCAGGCTTTTTGGCGATTATCCTCCGATCGCGTTGCTAGGTCGTGCCTCCTCACGTGACTTCTCATGCGTTGGTTTAGAGAAGGCATCCTCGCATTCCCCTACCTTATTATCTATTTTTAGTAACTGTGTTATGCTATCTGGTCGTTTTGAGCGATTGATAGTGGAGTTGATCGGACCAAGACCGAACCAAGCTCAGCAAAATGGTGTTCCGAGAAGGTTGGCTTTTGTGTCCCAAGAGAGTTCCGGTCTCTGGTGTGGCACCTAATCACGGGCCATCTTGGACGTATGTGGGACTCGGTCGAAGAGGATAGCGGCACGATGATCGGTGATGTTCTAAATGACCGAGATTTCTCCTCGGAACCCTTGCTGAGCCTGTTTTAGGAAGCAACACGACCGAATGCACCTTCTCCGGATGGGGAGGGGCGGTGGCGGAAGTAAAGGGATCCAATGAGCCCTAGGTTTCCATCTCCTTGATTGGAATCTTGGGCCTTTAAAGGGCCAGGTTGTGGTGGTTCCCCGACGAGTCAGTTGGGATATGGGTTGACTCTAAGAGGAAAGGACGTGGCATGCAAGAAAGTTTGAAGGTCACAAAGGCCCATTTAGGGGAGACCCAAGACCTGAAGTTCGAGGACTCTAAACGCTCCAAGGGGAACAACGAGTAACAACGAGGGGCAGTAAGCACCCTCGCCTCAATCAATGAGGAACTCGTGGTCTAGTGGGGGGGTCGACAAATAACATAACTCCACTGGACGTAAGGTGTCAGTGGTCACACCAAGTTTTGGTACGATACTCTTCTACCATCTCGGAGGCCAACAATCTTGTCACGCCCCAAATCCGGTTTTGACCGGACACGAGACGTGACTTGAGTTTACAATTAAATAGTAACAAACTAACAATAAAATCGATTAAATGCGCAAGTAGGTTCCGATCAAATACTCAAGTAATATGTTCAAAATCATGAATAAGAGGAGTCAAAGCTCATAATAGAGTACGTAAAACATCGGGTTTAATAGTCATCAAGCATGCCTGTAAAGACGGTAAATAAAACCACAGGGGGTGAGCTTACGCTCAGTAGGGAAAATCATAAACAATTTAACCTCCAGTTTAGTAATAAAACAACATTAGCATGACGACACAATTTGCAATTAACACTATTAAACAATAAGATGCTACGGAATACATAAAGATAAGAATAGTATCACATTCTTAAGGATAACGGTAACGGTAAGAGAGTAAGTGAAAAGTGTTGTAAATAGTGAAAACTACTAAAATGGGAACAAGTACATATCACACCAACTGCTCAAATCCCCAATACTCCGATCCTCGAATAGGTTCTTGTGTCATGTCGGATCTCATACTCCGATCCACAAGAGTACTCGCGTCATGTCAGATTTTCCCTCGGTCCAGAGGGAGCACATACATCGGGCTACTGGTAATATCCCTGAGGGACACATATCGTCGGGATTCTCGGAAATGCCCCCAAAAGACCATATTTCATCGGGAACCAAAGTAATGCTCCCGCAGGACGCATACACTTGGGTGAATCAACAAGTAACCATTCCCCGCAGGGTAAACCATCCAATTGCCCCGCAGGGTCCAATAAATAATGCCCCGCAGGGTCCAATAACCAATGTCCCGCAGGATCAACCAATCAATGCCCCGCATGGTCCATAACCAATGTCCCGCAGGATCAACCAATCAATGCCCCGCAGGGTCCATAACCATCCAATTCAAAGACTCACAAGAGAATAACATACTACACAATCATGGAACAACCGAAGCTTAGCAAATCACAATTCCATCACAACACACCAACGAGATCCATATACCTTTACACTTACCGTTATACTTACCGATCGCGATCCATCGTTCTACCACTCACCCGATCATACCATTTGGCACAATGAATTACACTCAATCATTCATTCAATCATTCAATCATTCAATCATTCAATCATTCAAGCATCCATTCAAACATTCAATCATTCACACATTCATTCATTCATTCAATCATTCAAGCATATGATTTATCTAGTTTCGTTACTCTTAATTTATCCTGAAGACTAAGCAGGCAATGCATGTGAGGCAACCACAACCAACCTTATGGCTCATCTCAGCCTTTCTACCAGCACGACAATTTCCCAAGTATTGAAAGCGATTTAAACTAGTTATTCACATCCTACGCATGCATACTAGACACGTCTGGTTATTAGTAATCGAAAGACGATTATTCTAGTTATTCGCATCCTATATGCAATCTAGGACCTTTCCGATTTTATTAACCTAATAGGCATATTGTGTATTAAATTACACGAGAAGTTTAGTACTTTCCCTACCTCAAGGTCTTCCTCTAACAATACTCCTAGCTGCTGACGATCGGGCCAACTCCGTCTTCTAGGGCGAGGTCCAATTTCTCGGGCGGAGTCCAGTGTCTCGGGAAAAGTCCAAGCCTGGGTTTTAACAGTTAATGTCCGATATCAGTTCCGGTTAGGGAGATCGGTCCGTTAAATTAACAGTTCGCCTTTTAATTAGACCGATCGGTCCAAGGATTTTCTGATTTTAGTCTAATTCGTAATTAAATTAATTAAATAAGTAATTGACCTAATTTTTAAAATAATTTTCCTTAAAGTCGGGTTGACCCGGATCCGAGCCCGAACCCGGTCCAGACCCGAGTTCGAGTCTGAACCCAAGTCCTGACCTAGGCCCAAGGCCCGTTCTGCCTTGTCCGTCCCGAAACCAACCAGGCCCAAGGCCCAACCTTGCTAGGGTTTCTGACTGGTCCGAGCACGGCGAGCCAAGGATGACAGCGGCGAGGGTCGGACCTTGCCGTCGTGGAGGACGGCGTCAGGAGGGCTCGACGGAGGGTTTTCAACGGTGGCTGAGGCGTCAGGGACTCGTAGAAGGCGAGGGGAGGTCAACAGAGCGATTTTCCGTCCAGATCTGACGGCTATAGGTCCTCACCGGCGAGAGGCTTTAGATCTGGAACACGCGGTTCCGACGAAGCTCCTCCAGCCGTGATGGACCCAAAATGACCTCGAAAAGGGTCGATTCTTAGGTAAAAGGTGAGGGAGAGAGAGAATTTGGGTCGGAAAGAGGCTCACCGGTGAGGTTTCACGGTGCGACGAGTTTCAGACGGAAGAAAGGGCGGCGGCTAGGGCTCGAACTAGTTTGAGGGAGAAGAAGAGAAGGAGGAGAGGGGAAGATTTGGGGCTTTCTGGGTTTCGACGGTGAGGGAAGGTCGGTGAAGAAGCAGGATAAGATGGAGGTGGAGGAGGATGGTCGGAGAAGAAAGGGGCGACGGGTTCTGGTTTTAAAATGCGCGCGAGAGAGAAGGGCGTGAGGAGAGAGACACGTTGGGTTGCGTGCACGAAGAATGGAAGCTGAAGAGGTGAGTTTCGAATTTTGTTGCTAGGGTTGGGTTGTGCTGAGCTGTTGGGCCTGACTTCGCAAGTTGGGCTCGCCCACTCTGACTTGGGCCTGGTCAGTCTGGTCCAGCCCAATCTCTTCCCTTTTTTATTTATTTATTTTTCTTTTCAACAACCCTTGTTGCAATTTCCTACTCCAACGTTTAAACTTTCAGAATATACCCTTTAGAAATAAGTGGGGTTTTACAAATCTCGCGTTTTGGAGCCCTAATCAGTGGAGCGATTCGATAATTTGAATACTTTTATATTCTGTTTGGGTCCCATAATACTAAAATCGTTTACTGTTACTCTTTAATTTGTATTTGATTTGTTCATTTCAAATAAGACTTTTTTAATAATCTATAATATATTCGTGTTTCCCTTATAAAAAAAACACATCTTTTCCCCTTTTTTTTTAACGGCAAGGAGAATTTAAATAAATAAACCTCTTTTGAGGTGAAAGAGGGAATGATTACAGATCAACTAACTCCCCCAATCGATCATATGTCGATTATAAGGGTTGAAATTAGGGATGGCAACGGGGCGGGTTTCCCTCGCCCCGTCCCCACCCCGAATCTTTACCCAACGCCCCATCCCCGCCCCGTCCCATGTTTGACCCCGCCCCGCATTTGCCCCGTCGGGTACGGGGAATCCCCGACCCGCCCCATTCAATATCAATTTATTTAAAAATAAAAATTTATTAAATAAGAAGTTATAAAAAGAATTAAACTAGTAATAAACGTCCTAAAATTTAGACTTCAAAATATTTCATCTACTAGAGAGAAACATCTGAGTTAAAAGTGAGGAGAATTGTTTCAGTTTATAGATACAAGTAAAGCATTTGTTTACGGTATACCCGATGTGGTACTTTTAGTTTTATCTAGAATGGTATACGAATTAGTTTATATTAATACTACTAAAATTAGTTAGAAACAAAAAATGCCTTAGTTGAGTTGGTAGCCGAAGTCAGTAACTTCCATGAGATTTTGGGTTTGAGTCCCATGTTATAAACTTTAATTTTTTTCAAGTATAATTAATATTTTTATATATAAAAACTACAAACAGAAGTAACAGACAAGGTGCTCCGGTTGAGTTGGTAAAACTCATTGTCTATTAGCAAAGAGGTCCTAGCTCAAATCACATCATTATCCTTTTTCAACAATACTGTGTTGGTAAGGATAATATGGACTGGGCCTGAAACTTAACAAGAATTGGGTTATACGTGTTGGTCTGAAACTTAACATGGATTGGGTCACACGTGTGGAAGGCTAGGGAAATGGACCGGTATCGGGGCGGAGAATTTCACTACCAGGGCGGGGAACGGGGCGTTGACTGGCCCCGCCCCGACCCCGGTCAACATCCCCGGTCAACGCCCCGTTCCCCGCCCCGGTAGTGAAATTCCCCGCCCCGATCGGGTCGGGGACATCGGGTCGCCGTCGGGGTCGGGGCACTTTGCCATCCCTAGTTGAAATTAGTAATATAAGCAATTCATTAAAGGAAAAAACATGTCAAAAAATTAGTAATCTAAGCAATTCATTAAAGAAAAAAACATGTCAAATACATGGAAAAAACGCTTTGACTTTTTCTCCTGTTAATAAATATCCTATTTGAATGGTGATTTCCTAGGACATGTTTTTTCTTTTGCGTTGAATATTGTAAAATGGTGATGGTAGTATGGTACATATGTTTTTTCAGGTTTAGCTATTTCAATTTTGATAATGACATTAACCAATAAATGCACAGTACATTATTTAGTAACTGAAACGTGGAACTCAACTTCCCGATTACAGCAGTTCAACTTAATTACGTTGCTGGCAGAGTTATATTAAACAAAAATGGATCAAATTTAGATGAATTGGTGTAAATAAAACCTACATACAAGAAGTTTCAAATAATAATATTTTTAGATAGAACAACATAAACATGCATAAAGTCGTTTTTATTAAGCTTCAAATTTGGTGTTATGGTCGATGGATAAGGCTGTTGTTCTCCAAATTCGACTAAGGAGATTGAGGACAAAGGCTCTTTGGGCATGGTTTGTGGATCGAGAGGGCGTTTACTGTGAAGTCGATGTGGAGGTGGGGAATGCCCTCATAGCTGAAAGGTTGTGGATCTCTGACTTTTTACATGAAAGGCGAATGCGGGTTCGAGGCTTATAGGTCCTATTAATGGCTCAGTTTTTTTTTGCGGCATTTCTATCGCAAAATCACATGTCAAGATCCAAGATCGATTTTGATAGAGAGGGTTGGTTGAGTCCAGGAGATCAAATTGACTCTTGCTCAAGAATGTGTCGGGGATAGGTTTGTTATGACTCAACCAGGTGGATTCTTGATTCACGAGGGTCGATTCAAGATTTTTTTTATCAGAATGATATTTCTCATTTTATATTATTTAAATTTATTATATTTTAATTCTTTTTATGAAGGAATTATATTTTGATTCAGTAGCATCACATTTTCTTAAAATTCATCATAAATTTTAGTCAAACTCCATATCCATTTTCATACAAAAAATTGAAAATTAATCATAAGAAAATTGTGATAATACATATATATATATGTAATTAATTAATCACATTAGTAGGGGATTAAACAAACTCAAAAGTTCTGTAGGGTGGATAGCCCTCAACCCTAACCACTTTTAGTTGTCGTCCATGATATCATCATCGTGCAAGATTTATATTACCAAGAGGCTGATTGTGAGTCTATTCATCCTTACAACCTTATTATTGTTCGCTATTCTATCGGAAGGATGGTGCTTCTGCGACGATCTACGACTCTGTATTAAGATGGTGCTTGCCCTCTCCGTGGTAGCCCCCCACCGTCCCACGTCAAGAGTGGTACACAGGGGCCTTCGTTGGCCCAAAAAATCAGACGTATCATGCGAGGTCTTCTCTACAGTCTCGCCAGGGTCAATGAGTGAGACGAGATTTAGAGCCCTAAGGAGAAAGGTGGATTTGAATCTAGTCAGGATTCATCCGCCTTCTATTCAGACATCTATTCGATCGCACTCCTCACGAAAAACGAGTCATCACTATGGGATTAAACCCATCCTAGACATAGTCTTCTTAAGTTGGTTATCTCTATACATGTTTTTCATTATCGTAGTTTCTGTTTTATTTTCAAAACAAAATTTGTGTTCGACAGTTCTCTCGGAGTTTGAGAGTTGGGGATCACAGTCGCCTGTTTCCTAGTATGAATCTTTTCCTTTTAATTAATAATACAAGTACCACTTTCTCTATAAAAAAAACATCATGTTATAATGCAATCAAAATAGCTTGGTCTCATAATTAGGTTTATGTTATCAATACATTTTTTTTAACGAAAGGTATGAATTTCATTAATACTTAAAAAGAGTCATTACACGTTTAGGGTCCTAGAAGGCCCCCAAACAAAAAATCTAAGATAAAGTGACCATATAACATGGTTTGTAAAATCCATAAAGGTAAATAGAAAGCAAACTACGGACCTGACGAAATTGATGAGGACTGCTCAAGGTAGTGCATGAACGCTACTTGATCCCTTGGAGAGGACTCGTTTTGTCTGGTGGAAAACTGAACCTGACCTCATTAGCAACATATGAATAATCTACTTTAACCGGATACCCCTCCCTAGGTAGGTCCCTGAAGCCATAAGCTTCTATTTTTTCTTTTGGCGGGGTTGTTTCCCAACCCTCGCCTAATCTTCACGGGGTTCCAGTATAGTGTCCCTCTTCATTCATGGTGTTACAGATGGGACTGATAACATCCCTATTGTGATAGGTAGCGGCCCAGTTGGAAGCATCTCAGGCAGCTTCCCAAATAGGAAAGGCAGCTTCCTCAACGAGATAGGCAGCATCGTAAATGGGGCAGACCAAGCCAAACCTCCCATGCGTGATGTCCTGGCCGACCCCCGCCGTCCCACCCCTACCGAAGGGTCAAGTAGGGTTCCAGGGTTACAATTGGCCCCCTTTCGCGAGACGCTGGAGGCTTGGGTAGAGTATCTGAGGCCAGTGGCTCGAAACAAGGGGGTGAGTTGATGTGCTCCCATAGTTCGTAGCATAAGTATTCTCCATCTTCTCGGGTTTGTATTCAAGGAGAGAATAGTCAAACCGCGGAATTCCTAGCATCTCCAGATCATAGACCCGAATCGCCCACAACTGAAATAGAATATTGGAAGCCGATCATAGGTCAAAGTAACCCGGATTGACTCCCGAAATTCTTGGAACCTCAGGATCTTAGTTCTGCACAGAGGTCGGTGAAGCTCCATCCAAAATATGACCTTGATGGTCCCGCCCTAGCAGAGGACCCATTGGTCGTAAGCAACATCCACACATCCCCTAAGGGTCGCCCCGATGACCTCTCCTATTTCCCTTGTTCGGACCAACGACGACAGACCACATACATTCACCCATAACTGAACCCAGTTCAGCGTGGGTAAATCTCAGGCTATGAGGTTCACAATATCCCATAGAATAAGCGAGTGCCCATTGAAACACCATGTTTCAACCTGAGCTTCCTAATTGACGAAGTAGAACCCGAAAATGTTTGACCGTAAGTCATTTAACACCAATCCTGACATTGAGCGCCCTCATGCATGCATGAAGATCTTAAGCATAAAATCCTCACGGGGTGGTTTTGGGGAGAGAAATCGACCAACCATCTTGTATTGTTGGCGAGCAATGACATCGGGATTTGTTGGAGTGTAGGGAACCATAATTTTTATGGCTTCCTCCTCAAGCAAAGAGCAGGCCGAGAGGCCAGCCTGAATAGTGTCCATGGATGGTCTCAGATCATTCATCAAAGCATCATCCTTGAGAATTGTTGAAATCTCGGAAGCAGGACCATCTGAGCTTAGAGAAAATGCCCTTAGGGCCACAAGAACAAGACCTCCAAGTGGTAACCCTAGTTGGTGACGGGCCTTCGGAATCAAGTCCTTCCAAAGGTGTAGGAGCATACAAGAGGACAAAGGATATCTTCGGGGGCCGACCGTGATTGGGCTTGATCAAACTCGATAAACCCGACTCATCCCCCAGAGAAAACACAACCAAAGCCGAGGATGGCATGGTTATGAGTTACGGGGAGGGAGAAGAGGATGCAGATTGAAATGCCGGAGCGATTAGTGGGGAAGTGACGGTGGAAGTGGCTTTTGTTTAATGCTTCTTCCTCTCTCTCACCGGACGAACGAAGCTAGACGGAAACGTGGGGCATTAGAAGGGGCACCGAGGGGACATGGTCACCAGATATGGCATACTTTTTTGGTGGGGAGAACGACGACGTTGTGATCAAGGCTGAAGGAGTCACCATCGACAAAGGGCTAGATCGACGTATGGGGCTATGATTTAGGGTTATACTTTTCTAAAGAGCACACACAATCGTGAAGAATAAACTTCTAACCATGAAGGGTAACCCAGATTAAGTCTTATCGCCTCAAACCAGAAAAAACCTAGCAGCCACTCTCCATTTCCTTCAATCTTTGCTCCCTTCGGTGACGACCGTGGCTCAACCTCAGTTGTTACCAGCGGAGGCCACCTTTTCATTTTCTCCATCTTCTCTTGTGGGTTCTATTTAGTTGGCCATGGCTACTAGGTTCTCATTCATTCGTCACATGCCCTTTTTCTCCTCTTCCAGTTTCGACTTCTTCAGTCTCTTCGTTGCGTCGTATTTCGCGGATTAGGTCAGATTCCGTTAAGACAGCCTCAAATTTTTAATCTGAGCGTGGAAGAACGTTGTGGGAGGAGAGTTGAAGTATTATATGTGGGGACTACATGTTCTCCGACGTTGTTCTTCTGATACCGGTCATCAAAGTCAAATGGATGAGTACTGAGATGATCGGTGTAGTTGGATTCCAAGGAGACATGGTCACGTTTAAAAAAATTTCTTTATTTTTGGTTTTGATTGTGGCCTTTTCGGGTCAAATAACTGTACTTTTTACAGCGTCGATGTGCATTAGTTGCACTTAGTGTGCACTAGTTGGTATGCACAAGTTGCACTAATTGGTGTGCACTTGTTTCACTTTTGTGTGCACTATTTTGCACCTTATATGCTCTAATTGCACTTTGGTGTGCCCGTTACGTGGCACGGTTTGGTCTGCACGTTATTACACTTTTGATGTACATGTTGTTTGCATGTTCTAGGACGTCTGTGTTTGCGTTCTAGTTTTGGTAGGGAGTCGGTAATTTTATAGGCTGGCTTGTTTGAAGTTTGTAATATTTATCTTGCTTGTGCGCTTTCATCAGATTGTACGTATGTCACTTTGACTGATATATAAAATTGATGCCTCCCGTTTTTTTCCTTAAAACAAAACTTCTAATCGTGAAGAGTGTTATCAATACGTTTTTTTTTACGAAAATGTGCATATATTTCATTAAAATAACACTAAACGAGTCATTACACTGTGTAGAGACCTATAAGCTCTCTTTACATATAAATCTGAGAACATTGAACTGTTACAAACGGTGTTGAAGAATCCATATAGGCCAATTACGACTAAACTATGACGAAACTGACTATGACTGCTCAAGGTATTGCCTAAACGTTGCATACTTTGTAGAGTGCGACCGAACCTGCTTTCATCAGCTCCAAAGGGAGGAAACTGACGATGGTAGATGTGATTCAGGGATCCCTACCGACAAAAGTCCCTGAATCCTTGGGTAGAAGCCTTGAATCTTCGCTCACTAATCATTAACCTTGCAAAAAGGAACAAAACAGTTAGAGTACAACAAAACCAGAGGGGTCGAGGAGGGTGTGGTGGTGGAGGCCAGTGAGAAGGACGCGCCGGTGGCGGTTTCAGAGACGACGTCGGCGGCTTTAGAGGCGGCTTTAAGGTCAATTGATGCTGAGGCGAGCCAGACGACAACTATCAGAGTTGTAGAGGGGTACTGAACAAGATCGAAAGACGTTTCATTGGTGACGAGAGGAAGCTAACATCGCGGTATAAGGAAAATGATATATAGAACATAGAAGTATAATCATGACAAAGACCACGACTATAGTCATGACTTTTCTTTGTATTGTGACTACTAGTTGTTACGAGTTAACACTTATCAATACAAATTAATTCAATACAATAGGTAAAATATAATAATTAGGTTATTAGAATTCCCAATAACCGCCTAAAATTAAATCGTACTCCTCTCAAGCTCTCTGCTAGGGTTTAAGACCTCTCAACCCTAGCCTCCTCTATGATGCCGCCGCGTTCCTCCATGAAGTTGTCACCATGCTCTAGGGCGCCACCGGGAGTTTGAGAATCCATTGCCCTTGTCCTGGAAGCACTAGCCGGATCTCGAGCACCGGCGACTGCACTGCAACCCGTTGTTGAAGCAGTCGTCGTGCACCCTGCAAGCGAAGGAAAAGTTCTCCCTCGTGCCACAGGACTCGGTTCCGGCTACCTCTCCCAGCTACTGTCTGATCCCTCTCCGCTGTCCTGGCGCACATCCTCACACGTTGGCCCCATCCCTCCTCATCCTAGGGGCCTTCACTGCTCTCCCGGTTACGGAAATCTCTTCCGGGGGTTGCCGTCTGTTTCCCTTGACCTTGCTCTTGGTGTCCTGCCGGGCGGCGCGTCCCGGTGGTTGTCGTCTGCTTCTCCAACGCATGTCCCACAACCTCTACAACTTCCAAGGAAGCCGCCATCATTGTATCCGCCCCCGTGGCCTCCACCGAGGCTTTTTTCTCGATCTATATCCCAGTTCTGGGGTACGATGATTATCTTGTTTCGCTTTATTTTCCCTATGTTTTTCTTTACTGCAAGGATGCTGATTCGAGAGCGAAGGTTCAGGGCTTCCACCCAAGGATTCATGGAATTTTTCGGGAAAGGATCCCTGAATTACATCTACTATCATCGTTCTGACGTCCACATGTTCGGTGCTACAACAGAAGAAACGTGTCGCCTTCTGGGGACCCAGCGGTCTATAGGACCTACCTTGAGCAGTGTTCGTCAATACATCTACTGTCACGCCCCAATTTCAGTAAACCGAACTCGGGACGCGAACGTTTAAAAATAAGAAACACTTTGAAAACGTTTCCATTAAAACACTTTACAATAACAGTTTAGTTCAACAAAATAATAATTACAGTTTAAAACACGTTCCAACAAGTGGACAAGAGTACAAGGTATCCGTCACTAGACTCAAAAGACAAAACCCGGACTCCGCTCCTAGCTCCACAAGCTTCGAGAGCTCACCTAGTCCGTCCCACGAACAGTACCTGTAGGAAAAGCAGCTAGGGGTGAGCGTTCGCTCACCACCACGGATAACAGACTGACTACGGCATAATTAGCAGACAAAGCAAATAACACCACCAACAACTCAACTCCGGGGGAACACCATCCCCAACCCAAGCACCCTAACTGAACATACACCCACTGTTGCCTTCCCTGACCAACTCGACACCCTGACACGTAAAGTAGACCCGACACAACCATTGACGACCTCTTCCAAGGACTTAAACGACAGTTACACAACACCAAACAGATCACAAAGGATCGCACACCAACCAAGATCACAAAAGATCGCATACCAGTTACTCAGTAACCTCTCCCACTCACACGAACACGGATCAGGCTAGCCAAAGAGTGCTTACAACCTGTGATACTCAAACTCGGACCAGGCCAGCCAAAGAGTACTTGCAACCTGTCTTACTCAAACCATGTCAGGCCAGCCAAAGAGTGCTTGCAACCCGTTGATACTCAAATTTGGTCAGGCCAGCCAAAGAGTGCTTGCAACCTACCGGGATCCGCAATCACAATCACAATCACAATCACAATCATCAACACAAACACAAGCAAGTTCGACAACACAGGCACTCAAGGCCACTCAAGACACCTCAACAGCCAAGACTCGGGTTCAACAACCCCAAAGGCACTCACTGCCACTCAAGACACACCAACGACAACACGGGCTCTCATGGCCACCCAAGACTCAGCAATAAATAACACGGGCTCTCAAGGCCACCCAAGACTCAGTAATAAATAACACGGGCTCTCAAGGCCACCCAAGACTCAGCAATAAATAACACGGGCTCTCAAGGCCACTCAAACTCGACAATAAACAACACGGGCTCTCAAGGCTACTCAAACTCGACAAAAAACAACACGGGCTCTCAAGGCCACTCAAACTCGACAATAAACAACACGGGCTCTCAAGGCCACCCTACTCAACCGTAAATAACACACAACAACCTCCGGCATAAACGATGCCTCCAACAGTCCTAAGATCACTAGTTCCACAAACAACCTCCGGGCATGGTCATATGCCTCCAATACTCCTAATATCAACAAGTTCACAACAACCTCCGGGCATGGTCATATGCCTCCAGTAAATCAGCTAACGCTAAGTTCTCTGCTCCTACGACACTACTAAGTGTCACATGCATTTCCAGTAATCACTACGTTCCCGTATCATGCTTTTCTGATAAACGCTACAAACCCCGCATCATGCTTTTCTAGTATTTAAAATAAACCTACTCAACCCACGACACCCCGGTGTCACATGCAATTCTACTGTTAACTTTCCCTAGTCAGGGCCGAGATCCGGCTACTTTTCCCTACCTCGTGCGTGTTCTCCCAAAAGCCAAACCACGAGCTCCAGTGATGATCTCAGTCACTCACCCAGCTTTCCCTTGCCTCGGTCCGTGGCACGATCTAAAGGAACACAAATTAAAGTCACTAAACAACTCGCAGGAATAAACCGACAACCAATAAACTCGATGCCCAAACGTAACCCCGATAACGTCGATAAAGGACCCTTAAAGGCCCGATTCGCCCGACATGGCGGATCTGCCCGGGTTTTGTAAATTGCTTTCCGGGCTCCCCCTCGATCGGAGCCGGACTCTAAATTTAACACGAAGCCCCAAATTAATAACGGTTCCGCCGTTAAGTTAACGGCTACGATTTGTCCAGTTTAGATTCGACAGTTGTCTTTTACACTCGAGCGGGCCAACAGTAGGGTTACAACGGATCGGGTTCGAGCACCCGCGCACCGAACCCATATTTGATCTAAACCCAGTTAATACCCCTTTTAACTTAAAACCGTCGTTGAACTCCCTTGCTTTAATTAATTCCGTCTTTGACTTTAACACAAACGATTTTCTTCCGCTCGTTTCCAAACTCGATATTTTTTGGTCCAAAACCCTTAGTAAGCCGATTGGCTTCGTTTCCCCTTTTCGATTTAATCTTAACTCGAGTCTAATCTTAACCATCGACTTTCGTTTTAAAACCCGTTTAATTCAACCAGATCTAGTTTTATCACTTTTTTTCTTAAGAACTCGAAACCGATTCCTTTTTCCCCTTTTTCCCTTAGACAATTGTTTTTCCTTTCACATAGAGTTCCTTTTTAATTAAACTCTGATTTTCTTTTCGTTTAAAACAACTTCGTTTTCTCATTTAACGGATCTAAGTCGTTTTTAATCACTAACCCTTTTAATCGATAATTTTTATTAGTTTTGAAACATAACAACAACTTCACACTTTCATTGATTTCTTTACAATTCAGATTCAAAAAGACAACGGTTCAAACCGAGCCAGATCCAGAACAACATAAAATAGCGGTAAAGGGAATAATAACTCGATAACGAAAAATAACGGGGACTCGGTTTTCACAACCGGCTGACCACCGGTAAGGGCGTAGCCGGCCGAAGCCTAACCGTGGGAACGAACGGTGGCGGCGGTGGGAACGACGGTGGTGGTGGCTCGGCTGAGCTTGCCGGCCGTGCGGACGGCGACGAGGAGAAGGGAGACAGGAGAGGATGGTCGGGGACGGCCGAGCTCGGGCTCGGGACGCCGGAATCGGACGGTGGTGGCCGAGCTCGGGCTCGGGACGGCCGGAATCGGACGGTGGTGGCCGAGCTCGGGCTCGGGACGGCCGGAATCGAGAGGGACGGTGGTGGATCTGGACGGCGGCGGCGTGAGGGGCGGAGAAGAGGGCGGCGTGGAGGAGAGTGGCCGGACGTGGTCGGAGGCGGTGGTTCGGGCGGCGGCTGGTGCGTGGAGGGGGGACGACGTGGAGGAGGAAGGCGCGGTGGTGACTGGACGGAGATGGGGGAAGGGAGAGGCTCGGCTGAGACGGGAAGGAGAGAGGTCGCTGGAGATCAGAGCCGGCGTGGTCGGAGAATCGGACGGAGGGGAAGTGAGGTCGGGGCTGCGTGGAGAAGAAGAGAGGGAGACGAAGGTGAGAGTGGATGGGGGCTGCGCACAAAATGTTGAAGATATTAGGGTTTGACCCCTTTATATGGGGTGCAGCTGGGTTGGGCCCAAAACCGGGCCTGACTCACTCAATGGGCCCAAACCGGCCCATTTTCCAACCGAGCCCAAACAGTTTTTTTTTTGCACTTGTTTCAAGAACCTACCCTAAGGTTTTAGGATTTTAAATTAATACCCTAATGAAATGAAGCGGGTTTTACATCTACCATCGTCGCTCTGACACCCACATGTTCGGTTTTACAGTATAAGAAACGTGTCGCCCTCGGGTGACCCAGCTGTCCACAGAACCTACCTTGAGCAATGGTGCTATTCGGTACCCGTTATTTTCTGTTTGCCCTAGCGGCCCCTTCAAAAAATACATCCTAGACGTTAATGTTAGTTTAAGAGTTATTGTATTTGTTCCGTCAATGCCCCAAACATGTACTAACTCTCTTTAATGGAATATGAATTGCACTTTTACTCAAAAAAAAATTCCCAATAACCTAATCAGAACACACACCTTATCTTATCATCAACTACAATATAACTTATTTATTAGTGCAATCCGACCTTGAATCTAACCGAGTAGTTGCGGTAACATCATAAAATTCATCAAATAATTCGCTATTTTCCAAATACTAATAACGACGTAACGTGTAAAATCGGTGCATCGACAATAATTAATTTGTATTTTGCGAGAACGTAAGGAATGTTTGGGCACTAATTTGCAAAATCCATCTGTTCCATCCAATATAAATACAATTCATTGATGGATAAATGGACGGCGGTGATTGCCTGGAATAAGCTCTCTCTGGACCACGACATACGTAGATTGCCTTGTCTCACTCGCGCCCACTTGCAACTGCAGCACACGGGCTGTCATCGTCTTCTTTCCCTCCATATCCTACTGTATTTGAGTTGTTTTTCTTATATGATTTTTTTCGTCATCCATGTTAATTCATTGTAACTTGATTCTAAACTAAATGGCCTTTTGTCACAAAGAGTGACCCATATGAGTAGAATTGTGCTTGTCTGGAAACATTTGATGGTTTCTTTCCTTCCATTTAAAATAAGGTAAACTTTATCTCATTGTCTTAGTTATTCATTTTTTTCATCTCATTGTTTTAATTATTTTTTTTATAATATTTCACTACTCTAAAAGTATATTTTTTTTCATTTTACCGTCAATTTATCATTCATTTTTTCATCCAAAACACTTAAAAATCCATAATACCTCTCACTAACAGTCAAATTTTCAAAAGCATGTCACTGGTTTTCAATTTTATTATTTTATAAAAATCAGTTTTTTATTTTATAAAAATTAGATTTTCTTTTAAATTATTAATTATTTAAAATTCAGTAAAAATATATAAAAATCAGATTTAATATTTAGAAAATATATAAAAATCATTTTTATTCTTATTATCTTTTTTATAATTTTTTTTGTTATTAATGATTTATTTTTAGTTCAGTCAACTAACTAATTATTCCGTCTCTTAGTTTGTGTTTTCTCTCAGCCTTCAGAGTTAGGGTTCCGCCGTCATTCGTGTCGTGTGGAGGAAGGTACCGACGAGTTCGGTGTTCTGTGGGGTTTTTTCCGACTCTTTGATCGGCGCGAGACTCAGCAGAGGTACGTGGTGAGGGTAAGCATCGATTTTGTTACTGGTTTTAGAGTTTTTTGCAGCGTTCCCTGTGGAGTACGATCGGTTTTGCCGGTCGGAGTGAGATCTGCGTGGTCAGCGCGAGCTCCAGCAGCGTGTTTCTCCGTGGAGTCCGGTCAGTTTGCCGGGTCGACGCGAGATCTGTGGGTGCTCGAGTCGGAACGACTCTGGTGTGGCTGCGTCACGAGTTGCTGTCCAGAGTATTGCTCGACAACAGAAGCTGGGGACGGGCGCTGCTGTGGCGATACGGTCCGGCGTCTGGATTGGTTAGGGTCCCGGAAAGGTGCGACAGAGTTTTGATACCAGGAAGGTTGGGGGAGATCGAGTATATCAGATCTGTGTAGACGTGCTGCAAGTGCTATCGTTCGGAGTGCTGCTAGGTCACGAATACCGTGGACGAGTGCTACTGGTTGTAATACAAAGGAGGTGAGGTGTGTTGGATTAACAGATCAGCTGTGGTGATGAAGGAGTTAGAGGAGAGACTCAAAGGGGTAGTAATAGACAGCGATGACGAGGAGGAGACGGTGATCCCGGAGGAGATTTTGGGTTTGGAGGATGAGAAATACAAGATCGGTTTGGCAGTGAAGGTGTTTACGAGGAAGAGGTATAGGGACGAGATCTTTCGAACGGTGATGAAGAACGCATGGAATACAAAAGATGCTCTGACTCAAACCCTAGCGCCGGATATAACTGGTTTCTTTTTCAAATCGGAAAAGGAACGGAGGAAGGTATTGGAGATGGAACCTTGGCATTTTAACAAAGCGCTGGTGGCAATAGAGAAATATTCACCGGGGATCAAAACTTCTGACCTAGGGTTCGCGTTTACTTCAGTGTGGGTACAAGCCTCGAATTTACCGTTCAACGCCCTAACGGAGGCAGTGGCGAAGGTGATTGGAAACAAGGTAGGATCGTTCTTAGAGGCAGAAATCAATGAGGAGGGCCGGGCACCTAAGGAGTTTTTGAGGATAAGAGTACGGTGGAATCTAGACAAACCATTGAGGAATACGACCAACATAACACTTGGAAGAAATAAGGAGCCAACGATAGTCCGGTTGCAGTATGAATGGCTGCCGGAATTTTGCTACAAATGCGGGAGGCTGGGGCACACCGAGAAGGACTATGAGGAAGAGGTGGACAAGGTTCCGGGGAAGTTTGGCTCTCATATGAGAGTAGAGACACCAAGTCCATTAGGAGGATTGAGGAGTGGTGCCGAAAGAGGTGGAGGGGATAAGGCGAAAGGGGAGGGACCCGGGAGACAGCTCGCCACTCGTAGAGAGACGGTGGAGGTGACATGAAGGGTGAGGGGGGAGACAGGTACAAAGGAGCATGGAGTGAGGGCAGAGCCAGAAAGCCTCATGGACGGGTACGGGCTAGGGGTAGACGAGAGTGGAGGAGGGTTGGAAGAGGGTGGAACCACGGGGATGAAGGATGGGGGTAGAGGCAATGAGGTGGTACAAGTTCATCGAGCAATACTTTCTTTGAAAAAGGCACTGGGAGACGGGATAGAAGCAAAGGATGCAGGAACGAGTGCTACTGATATGGAGGTGGAGACCCAGAAACGATATAAGGTCAAAAATTGCAAAGTGATAAAGAAGGTACAAGATGGTAAGGTGGGGGACAAGGGAGGAGAAGTGGTGGAGAGCGTACTAGGGAAGAGGAAGAATGAGGTGGATGCAATCGATCTGAACGTAGAGCCTGGAACACAGGTTTCTGCTCTAAGGGAGGAAGAGACGTTTGAAGTGGCGAGGGTTGCTAAGCAACCCCGCCAAGACCAATGATGATGTTAGCTTGGAACTGCGGGGGGGGGGGGGGGGGGGGGGGGGGGGGGGCTTGGGAACCCTTGGAATCAACGGTTCCTGATCGAGCTGGTTGCTCAAAAGAAACATCATCTTCTTATCTGAGACAAAATGTCGGAGGGAGGTGATAAACATGCTGAAAGGGAGTTTGGGGATGGAGGGGGCGTTTTGTGTGGAGGGATCAGGGAACAAAGGAGGGCTGGCGTTCCTGTGGAAATATTCTGAGGACGGGGCCCTACAAAAATACTCGAAAAATCACATTGATATGATCATACACAACGGGGACGGACACAAGGTTAGAATAACAGGCATGTATGACGATCCGAGGAGGGATAGGAGATGGGAGACGTGGGACCTAATCCGTGCTCTGGCGGGGCGTTCTAATTTGCCATGGGTGATGTTAGGTGACTTTAACAATACCCTATCGGAAGAGGACAAGAAGGGAGGTCAACGGTACCCGAGACAGCTGCTACAGGGGTACCGTAGGGCATTGGAGGAGGGAGGATTGAGGGATGTAGCCATTGAAGGGTACCGTTACACGTGGGAGACGGGCAGAGGCAGCGCCCAGAGAACGGAAATACAACTAGATAGAGCAGCAGTGAATAAAGCGTGGGATAGCTTATACCCGGACACCCGATTAATGAATGGTGGTCTGTCGCCATCGGATCATGTGCCAATCATGGTTATGGGTGCTCACGAAGTCATGGAGAGACGACCGAGGGTCTTCCGATTTGAGTAGTCGTGGTGCAGGAAAGAGGGTTGTGATGAACTAGTCCGTGGAGCATGGAAAAACGGGGGAGCTGCCGCTAGGCGAACGGTTGGCACGAGTGGCGACCGAGTTGAATATGTGGGCCAGTAACTCAACTGAACCTTTGAGTAGGCAAATAAGAGCCTTCAGGAGTGAGATGGATCGGCTGAGAGGGAACTGGGACAGGGAAAGTGGTGAGAGGGTCTGTGAATTACGCAGGAAACTTACTGGGCTTTTACTACAAAAAGATGATCAATGGAGACAAAGAGCGAAGCAACACTGGTACAAACATGGGTACCGGAACACCAGGTATTTCCATGTCAAATGTTCTAAACGGAGACGCAGGAACAGAACACAGAAACTGCGAGACAAGAATGGGGAGATGAGGGAATGGAGCGCGGGGTTGGAGGAAGTGATACAGCAGTATTTCTCGGATCTATTCACACCGGAACATCAGGACCAAGATGGGGTCAGTGACTTGATTCCGGCGTCTATAACGCCTGAGCAGAACGAGGCCCTGCTAAAGCCGGTTGACAGGGAGGAGGTCAGGAAGGCAATGTTTAGTATGCTTCCGTTGAAAGCCCGGGACCTGACGGTTTTAACCCGGGCTTTTATCAGCGTTATTGGCCGGTAGTGGGAGAGCAGATTTTCCAGATGGTCCGGGAGTGTTTTGAAAAGGGGAAGTTGCCGCAGGATATAAACGACACGAATGTAGTGCTGATACCAAAAACGCAGCGGCCGGAGAGGATGGAGGAGTTTAGACCGATTGCTTTGTGTAATGTGAGCTACAAAGTAATCACGAAGGTCATGGTGCAGAGGATGAAGGGGTGCATGCAGAACATCATCTCTGAATCTCAGAGTGCATTCCTGCAGGGTCGGCTGATTATTGACAATATAATTATTTCAGGTGAAGTACTACATGCGCAAAGAAACAAAAGACAGGGTAAACAGGAACTAATGGAAATGAAGGTTGATATGGCCAAGGCATACGACAGGGTGGACTGGAAGTTCTTGGAGAGGGTGCTACAACGAATGGGGTTCGGGGAGACTTGGGTAATCCTAGTCATGGAGTGTGTCAGCACCCCGAAACTCTGGGTAACAGCAGAAGGGAGGAGGATAGGGCCGATAATCCCAAAGAGGGGAATTAGACAAGGGGATCCACTGTCCCCTTACCTATTCATTACATGTGCGGAAGGCCTCTCGAGACTGATAAATAATTATGAGACCCGGAGTAAAGTGCACAGCCACAAGGTGGTGCGAGGAGCCCCGTCAATAACGCACCTTTTCTTTGCAGATGATAGCTTCCTGTTTGGGAGAGCAACGGTGGAGGAGGAAACTTGTTGGAAATATTTGCTTTGGAAGTACGAGAGAGCCTCGGGTCAGAAAGTGAACGTACAGAAGTCTTCTATATCATTTATCCCGAACACAGAACCTCAGGTGCGAGTGGCAGTTGGGGATATTATGGGGATGCCGGTAGTGGAGGATGTGGGAACATATCTGGGGGTGCCGGCTGTGGTGGGACGGAGCAAGTAAGAGGCGTTCAGACACATTAAGGAGAGAATACAGAAAAGGTTAGGAAATTGGGACGAGTTGTTACTGAGCAAAGCAGGAAAGGAAATACTTCTCAAATCAGTAATTCAGGCTCTACCCACATATACTATGAGTGTGTATGAACTTCACCCAAAATTACTACGAGAAATAGAAGTGGAGATGAACCGATACTGATGGAAGCAAAGTAGCAATGCAGGGGCCGGAATTCGTTGGAGAGGGTGGGCGAAACTTTGTGATCACAAGTTGAGGGGGGGCCTTAGCTTTAAGCATCTAGGTGACTTCAATGTGGCTTTACTGGGTAAGCAGGGGTGGCGGTTGATACAGAACCCGGACAGCCTGGTTGCCCGGTTGCTGAAAGCTAAGTATTATCCCCTTTGTAACTTTCTACAGACGAATGTACAAGCAGGAACGATCCCAATTTGGAGAAGCATTGTTAGGGCACAGGATGTGTTGAGGAAGGGGATAAGGAGAAGTGTTGGTGATGGTGAGAACACGTGGTTGACGGATCCGTGGGTAGCATCGGAGTCGGGGGTGCTGGGGGATATCCCGAGGAGGATGGAATGGTTGAAGGTGTGCAGACTACTCCGGCCGGGCTTGCAGGAATGGAACGCCGAGCTGATTCGTGAACAATTCTCGGTGGAGGATACAGAGGCGATACTCCGGGTACCGTTGAGCTCGTTTCTGAGGGAGGATAGCTGGTACTGGAGCAATAGCAGAGATGGGCACTATTCAGTTCGTAAAGCTTACATGGAGCTATAAACAGAAAACAGAAATGAACAACCAGAAGGAGATAATTTCTGGAGGGGATTATGGAGCTTGCGAGTTCCACCCAAGGTAAGTCATTTCCTTTGGCGTGGGTCTTCATATTTATTACCTGTGGCTACCAAACTGAGAGAAAAGAGAGTACCGGTCCATGAAAACTGTTTGCACTGTGGGGAAGCGGAAACGTGTGTCCATGTCCTATTTCGATGTCCCAAGGTGTTGGAGGTGTGGAGCAGGGTACCATCGGCTCGAGTAAGGTCTGGGGACACGACAATGGATATATTGAAAACTTGTTGGGCAGGCTGCAGTCAGGAGGAAGTAGAACTTGTTGGTGTTCTCTGCTGGGAATTATGGAAAGCCCGAAACTCAAAAGTGTGGAAGGACAAGTCACTATCGGCTCAGGCTATCTTTGGAGCGGCGACTACATTGTTAGCCGTATGGAGGGACGCCAATGGTATAGGACTGGGCGGACATGACAGACGGGCAGGTGCTCGGCATAGATGGGTTCGGCCGATCGGTTCTATACTGAAAGTGAATGTGGATGGGGCTACGGTGGGACAGGGAGGTGGTAGCGGGGGAATGGTATGCGGGGACAGTGAAGGGCAGGTGGTAGGATGGAGGTGTTGCGAATTTCCGGGGGTGAGAGACCCAAAAATTGTTGAGGCTTTGTCTGTACGAGAGGCCTTAGCATGGGTTCGCAAGGAGGGATGGAGAGAAGGGGTGGTGGAATCGGATTGTCAGACCGTAGTACTGGCAATAACCAACCAGGAGAATCTATTAGGCCCAATAGGGGGAATTATTCATGATTGCAAAAAACTTCTCCAGGAGCTTCCCGGGTTCGAGATTGCACACATTAGGAGGGAGGCGAATCAGGTGGCAAATGACCTTGCAAGGAACGCGAACGGATGGATTGATTCGAACTTTGATTGTAATATTTTGGCAGAATGTTTAACTGGCTTGTTAAGTTTTGATCGTTCGCAATAAAATACCACATTTATCCTAAAAAAATGATTTATTTTAAAAAAAAATTTGTTATATATATTTTTCATTTTACTTCCCAAAAACAACTTCTTCAAAAAGTTTTGTTCCAAATGCAATCCACCATCTATTTTGTTCTAAATTCAGACTTCGATTCCAAATTACTTATACTTTCCAAATCCAACATATATGCATCACTGAAAATCAAAATCAAACCCAGAAACACCGAGGAACACCAGATCTTGAGCCCAAAACAAAATCAAATTTTATTCTTTATTATTATTCAATATTAAAATTTAAGGAAAAAAATATTCGTCTTCAACCTTTAAAGATGAACTCGCTACATGCTACAGGACCTGGCCGGACGAGAGTTGTGATTTCTCTAGAAGTGGGTGTGGGTTCCCTGCGCTTTTGGAAAGTCCCATGGAGGGAATTAAAGACTTGGGTCTGGGTAGATACCCATTTTGCAGATTGAGCAGTGGGGGGAGATTTAGGTGAAATTTGGGGGTCTAGAGATGAGTGGAGAAGGGAAAGATGAGGTTGTTTATGAGATTGCAGTGGTGGTTCCGAAGAGGGGCTAGAGGGAAGGAGGTGGGACTTTGACTGTGTGGAGGTTCTTGTGGGTGGAGGAGTTGAGGGTGGAGATGGAGGTGAGCCGGGAGGGATGGAGTGTGAAGGAGGTGGGAGCTGGGCACGGTGGCGCAAGTCGAGCTTCATACAGTGAGGTGAGCTCTACCCGGTGTGGTGAGCTCCATCGATGATGGTGAAGCCGGGATGGTGAAGTTGGAGACGTTGGTCTCGTTCAGATGAAGAAGGGAAGAGGCTGAGAGAGGAAATTGAGAGAGATAAAAGAATTTAGAGTTTTAACATCACAAATGGTAGTTTAGATATTTTTAAAAAAATAAAGGGTCAAATGCTTCACACATGACAATTTTATGTCCAAAAATGGATGGAAAATTGACGGTGGGTATTAAAGTGCAAAAAATAAATGCATTTTAGGGTAGTGAGATGACACAAAAAATAGTTAGGGTAGTAAGATGAAATTTATCCTTTAAAATATACAAAGGCCCTTATGATAAGGAAACCACTTATGAAATGTGGTTTACATAAGATGTCATCCATACGTTCCTACTCTAAGATGACACCATAAAAAGTTATGTAACATCTCAATAAAATGTCATCTGATTGATGGTTGGTATATTGGACACTAAGAGGTCCCATCACCGTCACCTACCTAGTCACATAAGGACCACCCGTCCCTACCAGAATAGGCAAGAATTTTAAGAAACTTTGCTCGGAGACATGAGGTTCCGGTTCAAGGTCCGTGAAGAGTAAAACGTACCTATCCGACCTTGCCAAGACAAGGTGGTTAATGTTGCAATCTTCAGTTATATTATAAGGGAAACCGAATTTAGATGGGAATTCTTATCGATGTGAGTATGATACCCTATAAAGTTATGTAACTTCTCATACAATATCATATGATTGATGGTTGTTTTTTCGGACAATACGAGGTCCCATCACCATCATTGACCTTGATACATAAGGACAACCCGACACCAACAGAACATGCAAGGGTTGGTAAGAAGCTTCATTGGGACAAATGAGGCCCCGATTCAGGGTCAGTGAGGAGTAAAATGTACATATCCAACCGTGCCAGGACAAGGTTGTTCATGTTGCATTATTCACTTATATCGTTATTTGGGAAACACAATTCAGATCGAAGTTCTTATCTCCATGTGTATGATACACTAGAAAGATCTCAATAGAATGTCATATAATTGATGATTGGTTTCTCGGACACTACGAGGTCCCATCACCGCCACCGACCTTGACACATAAGGACAACCCGTCCCCACGAACAAGGTTGTTCATGTTTCATTCTTCACTTATATGGGAAAAATAATTCGGATGGAATTTCTTATCGTTATGTGGAAAAGAATGGAACGCTGCTTCGCTCTGCTAGATGCGTCGGATCCCGTATAACAAGCGAACTTTTGATGACACCCTAGAATGTTGTGTTATATCTCAATAGAATGTCATATAATTGATGGTTGGTTTTTTAGGCATTACGAGGTCCCATCACCGCCATCTATCTCAATACATATGGACCACCCGTCCATATTAGAACAAAAAAATGTTGCTAAGAAGCTTAGTTGGGACACATGAGGCTTAGGTTCAAGGTCAATGAGGTGTAGAATGTACCTGCCCAACCATGCTAGGACAAGGTTGTTTGTGTTTCGTTCTTCAGTTGTATGGGAAACTGACTCTATATGGAAGTTGTTATCGCCTTGTGTATGACACCCTAGAAAGTTATGTAACATCTTAGTAGAATGTCATATGATTGATGGTTAATTTTTTGGACACTACGAGGTCCCAACACCGCCACCGACCTCATCACATAAGGACCACTCGTCACTACCAGAATAGGAAATAATGGTTAAGAAGATTTGCTGGGACATATGAGGCTCTGGTTCAGGGTCAGTGAGGAGTAGGATGTACCTTCCCCGCCATGTTAGGACAAGGTTGGTCATATTGTATTCTTCACTTGTATGAGTAGCAAAATTACGATGGAAGTTCTTATCGTCAAGTGCATGATACCCAATAAAGTTGTGTAACATCTCAGTAGAATGTCATATGATTTGTGTTTGGTATTTCGAACACTAAGAGGTCCCATGAACGCCACCGACCTCGAAATATAAAGACCAATCATCACTACTAGAATAGGAAAGGGTTGCTAAGAAACTTTGTTGGGACACATGAGGCTTAGTCTCAGGGTCAGTGAGGAGTAGATGTACCTACCCGTCCATGCCAAGGAAAGGTTGTTCTTGATGTATTCTTCAATTGTATGAGAAACATACTTACGATAGAAGTTTTTATCGCCATGTGTGTGACACCCTAGTTAGATATGTAATATCTTAGTAGAATGTCATATGATTGACTATTTAATTATCAGACACTTCGAGGTCTCATAACCGCCATTAACCTTGACACATAAGGACCACCCGTCCCTACCAAAACAAGCAAGGGTTGCTAAGAAGCTTCACTGGGACACATGAGGCTCCGGTTTAGGGTCATTGAGGTATAAAATGTACCTACCCGACCATGCCAGGACAAGGTTGTCCATGTTGTATTCTTCAGTTGTATAGGAAACCGACTTCAGATGGAAGTTCTTATCGCTATGAGTATGATACCCTAGAAAGTTGTGTAACATCTCAATATTAAGTCATATGATTGATGATTGGTTTTTCCAAAAAATACGAGGTCCTATCACCGTTACTGACCTCGATACAAAAGGAACAGTTGTCCCCACCAGAACAGGCAAGGGTTGTTAAGAAGCTTAGCTTGGGACACATACCTAACCGTGCCAGGACAAGGTTGTTCATGTTGCATTCTTCACTTATATTATATGGGAAATAGAATTCAGATGGAAGTTCTTTTAGCCATGTGTATGATACCTTAGAAAGTTTTGTAACATCTCAGTAGAATGTCATATGATTGTAGGTTGGTTTTTTGGACCTACGAGGTCTTATCTTCGCCACCAACCTCGACACATACCACCCATCCCTACTAGAAGAGGCAAAGGCTGCTAAGAAGCTTCACTGGGACACATGATGCTCCGACTCAAGGTCAGTGAAGTGTAAAATTTACCTACCCAACTGTGCCAATACAAGGGTGTTCATGTTGTATTCTTCAGTAGTATGGGAAAAAGACTTCAGATGTAAGTTCTTATCGTTTTGTGTATGATACTCTAGAAAGTTGTGTAATATCTCAATGGAATGTCATATGATTGATGGTTGGTTTTTCGAACACTACGAGGTCCCATCGTTCCCATCGACCTCGACACATAAGGACCACCCATCCCCACTAGAATAGGAGAAGGTTGCTAACATTGTTGTTGGCTGAAAGGATGAGGCTGAAGGATAAAAAACTAATAAACTTTCCTATCTATGGGCTTAAAGGGTTATTTTTCGCAGTCAAGACACTGAAAGGAAAAGACTACAAAGGAAAAACACAAGAGTTTTAGCTTCATTTTCGTTGGCGCTGACGGATTTACCCGTCGGGTAGCTTACCGATGCTGTTATCTGCCAACACTTATCTACCATCTATCTGTCAGCGTTTTACTTTATTCCATCGACGTTTCCCCTCCGCTAGTGCTTATCCATCAACGTTCCGCCACCGATTTGAGATGCTCTAAGAGCATCTCCAATCATTAACATTGTTGTTAGTTGAGAGGTGGAGGGTGAAAGAATAAAAAGCTAACAAATTTTCGTATCAGCCGACTAAAAGGGTTATTTTTTGCAGTCAAGAGGCTGAAAGGGAGAGACTAAAAAGGAAAAACAAGAAGAGTTTAACCTTAATTTTTGTTGGCACCGACGGATATAGCCGTCAATTAGCTTATCGACCATGTGTATGATACCCTAGAAAGTTATGTAACATGCCAGTAGAATGTCATATGATTGATGGTTAGTTTTTCGAACACTACAAGGACCCATCACCACCACCTAGTCACATAAAGACCACCCGTCCCTACCAATATATGCAAGAGTTCTAAGAAGCTTCATTGGGACACATGAGGTTCTGATTCAGGGTCAGTGAGGAATAAAATTTACCTACCTGATCGTTTTAGGACAAGGTTGTTCATGTTGCATTCTTCACTTATATTATATGGGAAACAAAATTTAGATGGAAGTTCTTATCGCCATGTGCATGATACCCTAGAAATTTGTGTATTATCTTAGATGAATGTCATGTGATAGATGGTTGGTTTTTTTGGACACTATGAGGTCCCAACACCGCCATCGGCCTTGACACATAAGGACCACCCATCCCCTCAAGTTCAGGTAAGAGATGATAAGAAACGTCGATGGGAGGCATGAGGCTCTGGTTCAAGGTTAGGAAGGTGTAGAATGTACCTACCCAACCATGTCAGGACAAGGTTGTTCAGGTTGCATTCTTCAATTGTATAGGAAATAGACTTCAGTTAGAAGTTCTTATCGTCATATGTATAAAACCGTAGAAATTTTTTTAACATCTAAGTAGAATGTCATAAGGTTAATGGTTAGTTTTTTAGACACTACAAGGTCCCATCACGACCACCAACCTCGACACATAAGGACCACCTGTCCACACCAGAACAGGCAAGGGTTACTAACAAGCTTCGCCAAGACATATGAGGCTCTGGTTCAGGGTTAGTGAAGTTTAAAGTGTACCTATCCAACCGTGCCAAGACAAGGTTGTTCATGTTGCATTCTTTAGTTATATGGGTAACCGACTTCAGTTGGAAGTTCTTATCACTAGGTGTATGATACCCTAGAAAGATGTGTTACATCTTAGTAGAATGTCATATGATTGATGGTTGTTTTTTCCGACAATACGAGGTCTCATCACTGCCATTGACTTCGATACATAAGGACCACTCGTCCCCATCAGAACAAGCAAGTTTTTCTAAGAAGCTTCGCTGAGACACATGAGGCTCCGGTTGAGGGTCTGTGAGGAGTAAAATGTACATACCCGACCGTGCCAATGCAAGGTTGTTCATGTTTCATTCTTCACTTATGTTGATATATGGGAAACAAAATTCAGATCGAAGTTCTTATAGACATGAGTATGATACCCTAAAAAGTTGTGTAACATCTTAGTAGAATGTCATATGATTGATGATTAGTTATTCGAACACTACGATGTCCCATCACCGACCTCGACACATAAAAACCACCCGTCCCCACAGACAAGGTTGTTCATGTTGCATTCTTATCTTGCATGGTAAACGCGTGCCGTTCGTCAAGTAGGAAATCGGTTTTAAGTCTGGTTATCGTACCCAAGGGAGCAGTAAGACAGTCACTCGATTTATAATCAGTTATTAATCTATTTCTTGAAATGGTTGATTTTTGTTTTAAAAAGTTAAGTAACAAGTTGCAAAGCAAATTAAAGTAAAATGAGAACAAAATTCAAGTGTTTGTGAAATTCAAGGGAAAAGGCGATCTAGGACTTTTAACGGGGTCACAGTATGACTATTAATTCGCAGGGGTTTGTGTTTACATGTGCAAATAAGGTAAGTTAAAAGGTAACGGAGGTTCTCTCAATTGGTCCTAAACATCTTTCGATTGAATTAGGACCCTAGTATAATCTGTCCGCCTAGTTATTTCTAATCTAGATCTAGAGAGGCATACATCATTAAGATTCATGAACTTCTCTAACTTTCGGGTTTGTACGCCTATAGCTGTTACACTCGTGTTAACCTAACTTTACTAGAGACTAGATTTAAACCCGAGTTGCATAATCCTTAGTCCTTTTAGTCATTCTCATCTTTCGATTGTTGAATGCTAAAACCTAATCAACTATCAAATGGCCAATTCGATGAAGCATTAATTCCAAATTATGCAAACAATATCCTAAACACAAATTGCACAAAATAACCACAAACCCATTGAATCAATTACTCATATTGCTTTCCCTAGCTCTAGATCAATATAAGCTTAGCTCATGATGGAGAAGAAGAACAAGCAAAGAGATGAATAAGAAATATGGATAAACATAATTGTAATGAGTTGATACACAATACCCAATTGACCAAAATGTTAATCCAAACTCAAACTTGCTCTCAAACACACTCCTCTTCCTTCAAGATCCAAGCCCTAACTCCAAGTCTTCTCTTTTTGCTCCCAAAATTCGTAACCCCCAAAATATGACTTAAATTCCCTTATATAGGGATTTCAAAATCACAGGCCTGGATCTCGTGCGGCCCGGAGAGTGGCCCGGAACATGCCCATGACCGACCCTCTAAGCGACACGGAACGGGCTGCACGCAGGCCCTCTAAGCAGCACGGTCTAGGTCCCTCACATGATCATATCTGAGAGCTTTGGGCTTTTTCCCTTCCAGGCGCCTGGAACGGGCTGGATGCTGGGCCTCTAAGCCGCCCGGAACGGGCCTTGTTCCGGCCCAGTTTCCCATACGGTCCGTGTGGCTCAGAGGATCCGAATAGTTGATCTTGGCTCTCTTGGTTCGAGATTCTGTCATGTAGCTTCCTTGGCCCATCAATTATGATATTTAGCGTTGAAGTCCCTTGTTTTGCTCCAAATACTTGAAATCTCTAAAATCCGGGCTTACTGCACGAAAGGAGGAAGAAATGCAGTAAACAACCTAATCCCGAGACCAAAAAGCTTAGGATGTGGGCTTAAAAACATCGAAAACGATGCATTTTTCGTCCACATCAGTGAACATAATTCTAATGGAAGTTCTTATCGTCATATGTATGACACCTTAGAAAGTTGTGTTATATCTCAATACAATGTCATATGATTGATGGTTTGTTTTTCAGACACTACGAGGTCCCATCACCGCCACTGAACTAGACACATAAGGACCACCCGTCCCTACTAGAACACGAAAAGAATGCTAAGAAGATTCTTTGGGACACATGAGGCTTCGGTTCAGGGTCAGTAAGGTTTAGATTATACCTACCCGATCATGTTAGGACAAGGATGTTTCTGTTGCATTTTTCGATGTATGGGAAACTGACTTCAGATGGAAGTTCTAATCTCCATGTTTATGGCGTCGTAGAAAGTTATGTAACATCTCTGTAGAATGTCATATGATTGATGGTTGGTATTTCGGACACTACGAGGTCCCATCACCGTCATCGACCTAATTACATAAGGACCACCCGTCCCTACCAGAACAGGCAAGAGTTCTAAGATGCTTTGCTGGAACACATGAGGTTCTGGTTCAGGGTCAGTGAAGAGTAAAATGTACCTACCCTACCGTCCTAGGATAATGTTTTTGTTTCATTATTTAGTAGTACGAGAAATAGACTTTAGATGGAAGTTCTTATCGTCATGTGTATGACATCATAGAAAGTTGTGTAATATCTCAGTAGAATGTCATATGATTGATTGATGGGTTTTCGGACATTACAAGGTCTCATCACCATCACCGATCTCGTCACATAGGGCCACCGTCCCTACCGGAACAGGCAAGGGTTGCTAAAAAGCTTCGTTGAGACACATGAGGCTCTGGTTTAGGGTTAGTGAGGAGTAAGATGTACCTACCCGACCATGTCAGGACAAAGTTGTTCATATTGCATTCTTCACTGGTATGGGAAACATAATTAAGATGGAATTTCTTATCTCTATATGTATGACACCCTAGAAAGTTGTGTTATATCTAAGTAGAATGTCATATGATTGATGGTTAGGTTTTCAGACATTTCAATCTCCTATCACTGCCATCGACCTCAATACATAAGGACTACCCGTTCCCACTAGAATAGGTAAATGTTGATAAGAATCTTTGTTGAGACACATAAGGCTCCGTTTTAGGGTCAGTAAGGTATAAAATGTACCTACCAGACCGTGGCAAGAGAATGTTCTTGTTGCATTATTTAATTGTACGTGAAATAGACTTTAGATTGAATTTCTTATCGCCATGTGTATGACACCATAGAAAGTTGAAAAACATCTTAGTAGAATGTCATATTATTAATGTTTGGTTTTTCTGACACTACAAGGTCCCATCACCGCCACCGACCTCGTCACATAAGGACCTCATATCCGTACTAGATCAAGAAATGGTTGCTAAGAAGCTTTGATGGGACATATGAGGCTTGGTCAGTGGGGAGTAGGATGTACCTACCCGACCATGTCAGGACAAGGTTGTTCTTGCTGTATTCTTCACTTGTTTGAGAAATAGAATTAAGATGGAAGTTCTTATCTTCATGCCTATAAAGTTTTGTAACATCTTAGAAGAATGTCATATGATTGATGTTTGTTTTTTCGGACACTATGAGGTCATATTACCGCCACCGACCTCGACGTACAAGGACCACTCATCCCTACCAGAATAGGAAATGGTCGTTAAGATGCTTCGTTGGGACATATGAGGTTTCAGTTCGGGGTCAGTGAGGTGTAGGATGTACCTACCCAACCATGCTTGGACATGGTTGTTCCTGTTTCATTCTTTAATTGTATGAGAAACATACTTACGATGGACATTCTTATTGCCATGTGTATGACACCCTAGAAAGCTATGTAACATCTCAATAAAATGTGATATGATTGATTGTTTGTTTTTCGTATGCTACGAGGCCCCATCACCACTGCTGACCTCGACACATATAGACTATCCATCCCTACAAGAACAGAGAAGGGTTGCTGAGACGATTCGTTGGGACACATGAGATTCCGATTCAAGGTTGGTGAGGAGTAGGACGTACCTACCCGACCATGCCAGAACAAGGTTGTTCATGTTGCTTTCTTTACTGGTATGGGAAACAGAATTAAGATGGAAGTTCTTATCGCCAAGTGTATGACACCCTAGAAAGTTGTGTAACATCTCAATAGAATGTCATATGATTGATTATTAGTTTTTGGATAGTACGAGGTCCCATCATCGCCACTGACCTCGAGACATAAGGACCACCTGTCCCTACCAGAACAAGCAAGGGTTACTAATAAGCTTCGCTCGGACACATGTGGATTCAATTCAGGGTTAGTGAGGAATAGGATGTACCTACTTGACCATGCCAGAACAAGGTTGTTCTTGTTGCATTCTTCAGTTCTATAGGAAACAAACTTCATATGGAAGTTCTTATCGTCATGTGTATGATACCCTAGAAAGTTGTGTAGCATCTCAATAGAATGTCATATGATTGATGGTTGGTTTTTCGGACAATACGAGGTCCCATAACCGCCACCGACCTCGACACGTAAGGACCACCCGTCCTCATTAGAATGAGCAAGGGTTTCTAATAAACTTCGTTGTGACATATGAAGCTCCGATCCAGGGTCAGTGAGGAGTAGGATGTACCTACCCGACCATGCCAAGACAAGGTTGTTCATACTGTATTCTTCACTTGTATGGGAAAAAAATCAGATGGAATTTCTTATCGCCATGTGTATGAGACCATAGAAAGTTGTGTAATATCTTAATAGAATGTCATATGATTGGTGATTCGTTTTTGGTCACTATGAGGTCTCATCACCGCCACCGACCTCAACAAGTAATGACCACTCGTACCCACCATCATAGGTAAAGGTTGCTAAGAATCTTTGGTGGGACACATGAGGCTTCAATTCAGGGTCTGTGAGGTGTATAATGTACCTACCCGACCATGACAGGACAAGGTTGTTCCTGTTGCACTCTTCGGTTGTATGGGATACAGACTTCAGATGGAAGTTCTGATCGCCTTTTATAGGATACCCTAGAAAGTTATGTAACATCTCAGTAGAGTGTCATATGATTGAAGGTTGGTTTTTCGGACACTATGTCTTTATCTTGTTTGTATGAGTTGAAGTTACTTAGGGATTTGTGACCCGTAATTTTTTGGTGACTAGTATGGTGGCTGATTCTGGTCGTCCCCTGCCTGAACCAGTATGTGCCGAAAACACAATCCTTCCGATTGCATGAGAGGAGGGGGTAGGGGGGGGGGGATTCATGGTTCCCGACCCCTAATCTCGTCCATCGTATCCTTGGACAAAAAGAAGAAGCCAAAAACCATCGATGTTAGCAGATGGACTAATAGCCCCTGTACCCTCTATGTACCCGTCATGACCCCATACACCGTCCTCGGGTTGAAATTCTTCTAAGAGAGGAAGTGTCCTGCAAGCGCGTATCGATACCGCGTATCTTACATTTTCGGTACCACTCCCACCGACACCATATTTAGTCCATCTTCATCGTCCTCATCCTCTTCGAGGGAGACTTACCCATCTGCCTTGAATAGTCATAGTACCATCTTCCACTACTCTGTACGAGGATTGAGAAACGTCAGATGCCAGGGCTCCAAGTAGGGTAGCATTGATGAGTATAATAGGAGTGATGGCAAATGGGAGAGGCGGAAAGGGACTCTTATTTTAGCTGGACGTTGACGACGCGACGATTTTAAGGAAAAAACCTTATTGTTTCATCTTATGAGTGTGAGAGAGAGTACAAAGAAAAATACTTTATTTTTTTAATCGTATTATAAACTATATAATTTGAGTTAAGCATTATCGATTCATGAAAAAAATCAAATATTAATCTTATTGTTTTTAGAAGAACACGAAACTAGAAAAAATATTTTGGATGTAAAAATAAAATTAAGAAATAATTTTATAAAATGTTTTTTTGAGCATGTAATTGTAAGTTTTATCAATCATATTAAAGGATGATAAAATTATAGACATGATAGAAAATAAAAGGACGAGACGAAGTCCTAATCCGTAGGTTCTAAACGCTAATCCTATAGCTAGAATACCCGACTATACTAAGGACAAATAGCGGGAGGCGTTCTCCAGCAAGGTAGTTGTTCTGTTGTAGCTTACGGTAATCATTTTTTGACTTGACCTGAAAAGTGCATGTGGAAAATGAAATGGGGCATTTGAAGGGATAACGGACATCTAGGAGAACACCAATAAATAGGGAATCAGGATGTCGGGTTTGCTTCTATCTTGGCAGGGCGAGGTGTGTATCTCCGTACACACCCCGTTGCTCGTCCTTCGACACATTGGACCTGATAAGGCTGTGTAGCAGACCTCGCCTGGTTTTTGGAGACAACAAGAGCTCTTGTTCATGATTCACGACAGCTCAACACCACCGTCGCTTTTCCACCCGCTGGGGGGGGGGGGGGGGTGGACACCACCATCTTCCAGCGTCGACCACACTAGCTAAGCCAGCTACTCTTCCAATCTTCATGATTCAGATCGGGGGGCTGAGGAACCTCTTTTGGAGATCCCTAGTGAACAGAATCGTGTCTCGTTGCTGGAGTCTTTCCCATGCTCCCGATGAAATTGGTGGTCCGTGAAGCGAGAGAAGAAGCATGGGGTCATAGTGAAGCCCCCACAACCAGTAGTGGGGTAGCAGACCGCCCGTGACTTCTGCCCCTGACCATTCCGAGAGAGACTACGGAGCAGAGATGCTAGAGGAGATGGATGAGAAGGTGGTGGTGATAGTGGATTGGTGGGAGATGGTCGGACCGATATCGAGAAAAAAGATTGCAAACGACGACAAATTAAAACACCACAAACATGAGGAGGAATGATTAAATAAGTTATTGCTTCCACCGTAAGTAGGAATGATTAAATAAGTTATAAAATGTTTTTAAAGACATAGAAATGGTTAAGATCGTAGAAAATAATAACATCATAATAAAAGAAAATAGGGAGATATAGGAAGAAATGGAGAGTGAGAAATAGGAAGAGGAGGCATAAAATGCCAAGAAATGAATCAGACCTGTTAAATCTCCGCCCTTCCTTCCTTATCGCACCCCACAACTCTAACTCTCAAACTCCTCTCTCCATATCCTTTTCTTCTTCGCTGCCTCCTCCATTTCTCCATTTCAAATTCAGCCTCTCTCACTCTCACCCTTACTGCTTCTCCTATCCTAAAACCACTATCCATTACCATTCCAATCACCCATAACAATCCGTTTCCGCTCTGCTCCTGCTCCAGCGGTTGAGCCTCATCTCCATTTTTCAAAAACAAAAAAAACCTTATCCTTACAATTTTGTTGTCTTCTTCTATACTCCGTGCATTGAGGGCTCAGGTTTTTGCTTATCCATCTGGTAATTAATCAGTTCCATGTATCGTTTTTGTGGGAATTGTTCCAATTACTCATTGCACCGATAATCCGAAGTGAACGAAGGAAGCTTTGTTTTGATTGCAGAGTTGTGAAAATGGCGCCGAGACACAGTCGTGGGAAGGGAAAGGGAGAGAAGAAGAAGAAGGAAGAGAAGGGTACGTATTGAGCACAGAAGAACACTCTGTTTACATGTTTCTCCATTCTGTTTCTCTCCTCAAACAGAACACTTGAATTTTTTTTAAATTATAAATATAAAATAATGGAATTGTTTTTTTATTTTGTGGTTTTCAAGTTCTCCCTGTTGTGTTGGATATCACGGTGAACCTTCCCGACGAAACTCGTGTGGTCTTAAAGGTTTGGAAGACCTTCTTTCTTTGTGTATATATATACGTATGTTAATTGACCGTACTGCCCTTCTAATTGAAGAAAGGTTACTGTTTCATCAAATCTTTCAGCAGGGTATTTCAACGGATAAGATTATAGATGTTAGCCGGTTGCTCTCTGTCAATACCGAAACTTGCAACATCACCAATTTTTCCTTGCTTCACGAGGTATATCACCACTAATTATTATTTATTTCTTACGGTCAATATCTAACCTTTTTGTCTTTTAATATTAAATTCAACACAAAAGACATAGAGATATTTTTATGAGCTTTGTTTTTGTCGTTCAAAATAGAAAGAAAAAAACGGAATTGAGGATGATTATATATACTTGGATATATTTTGCCCATATGGGTTAGTCTGGTTTCACATCTTATCTGTGCTTTAGGTCACATGTTCGAATCTCACTGGATACAATTATTCAAAAGTAAGCGTAGGTGATAGATGGTGGGTTAGATTAAACTAAAATATGATTTTTCTATATTTCTCTGATAAAAAAATACTTGGATATATTTTGTTGGATTTTATAATATTATTTTTTGTCGTTCCATTGAATTGATTACATACTTGCATTTATTTCGTTACGTCAGTATAAAATTAATAATGGATTGATAATAGGTGTGGAAAGAAAAAAAGAAAAGGGAATGCTATTAATTAATATGACATCACTTCCATTTTAGGTAAAAGGCCCACGGTTGAGGGAGTCCCTGGACATTTCAGCACTCAAGCCCTGTGTACTAACTCTAGTCGAAGGTAAGCGACGACGTTTCGTACGCCTTCCTCACTCTACTACAGTGTATGTGTATGTGTATGTATCAGATTTAAATCTGTGCTTGTGGAAACAGAGGACTACGATGAGGAGCAGGCCGTCGCTCACGTCAGAAGGTTGCTGGACATCGTCGCTTGCACCACCTCCTTCGGCCCATCGCCCTCCTCCTCCGGAAAGAACGCGCCGGATAAGGTCGCCGCCAAGAAATCTCCCAAGGCTCCGCCGCCCAAGCCGGCGCCTGCGGAGGCGGAGGGAGAGATGAGCCATTCGTGCCCTAAGCTGGGGACCTTCTACGAGTTCTTCTCTCTCTCCCACCTCACTCCTCCTCTCCAGTGTAATCAACCTCGAAATCGTTAAATCTTTTCAGTTTTTACACAAATGACACTTCTGTTCATGGAACTTACTCGGTGGATGTGCAATTGCTGCAGTTATAAGGAGGGTACCGAGACGAGAAATTGATGAGATTTTGGTGGAGGACCATCTCTTGTCCCTTGATGTATGTTATTTGTTTGTGGAAATGGTTTTTTTTGGCTGCGCTTTGTGTATTTTTCATGAGCTGCTTTTGATTGTAATGCTCAGGTCAAGCTTTGCAATGGAAAGGTGGTTCAGGTAGAAGCTTGCAGGAAGGGGTTCTACAGTGTTGGAAAGCAGCTGATACTATGTCACAACCTCGTTGATTTGTTACGGCATCTTAGTAGAGCCTTTGATAATGTTAGTTTTCTTGCTGTTCAAGTTAAACTACTTTTTGTTGTTGTCCTTGTGTTATTGCTTGCATTTAGCTCATGGAGCCGACCTCAACTGATTCGGAAAATGGCTAAGTTATTGTTGTTGTTGAATATGAATTGTTTGAATCTATGCAGTCAACCCCCCGTGCTTCCCTTCATGTTTTTGATTTCAATTATATCAAGCAAGTTGACCTTATGCTCTGATTTGAAGCTCAGTTCGTTCTTTCTCCTAGCTTTATGCTCCATTTGGCTGGTTACATATTTTGTTTTTCATGTTTCAGGCTTATGATGATCTCATGAAAGCATTCTCAGAACGTAACAAGGTATCATTTCTCTTGAACTATATTTTTATTTTGTTGCACAAAGTGTTATCAATTCGGTGCTCAGTGATTTCTCTGGGTTATGTTATTTACTATCACTAAAGGGCTTCTCTTTCATTTCATGCAGTTTGGAAATATTCCTTATGGTTTCAGAGCCAACACCTGGCTTATCCCTCCAGTTGCAGCTCATTTACCATCAAGTTTTCCTCCGCTCCCTGTGGAAGACGAAACATGGGGAGGAAATGGTGGTGGTCTAGGAAGGGATGGTAAAAGTGATTTAATACCTTGGGCCAATGAGTTTAAGTTTATTGCATCAATGCCTTGCAAGACAGCTGAGGAGAGGCAGGTTCGAGATAGGAAAGCATTCCTTCTTCACAGCCTATTCGTCGATGTTGCAATTTTCAGAGCTATTTCGGCTGTGCGGCATGTGATGGGAAAGCCAGATTTAATTGCTTCAGCTGTGAGCTCTGAAGTTCTTCACACAGAGAAAGTCGGGGACTTGAACATTACAGTCAAGAAAGATGCCTCCACTGCTAGCTCTAAGATGGATACTAAGATTGATGGAATTCAAGCAACTGGAGTAGATCAAAATAATCTAGTACAGCGGAACTTACTGAAAGGGATCACTGCTGATGAAAATACTGCTGCCCATGTAAGTTTTAGCTCATATATGTGATTGGCCGGATGTTGACTCCTGGCTTTAGAATTCCCCTTTCCATATGCTGTCAATTGAACTCGTTTCCCCCCTTCACTGCCTGAGGAAAGTTGTATGTTTTGCTCGCAGGACATTGCCACTCTAGGTGTCATCAATGTAAGATATTGTGGTTTCATCTCCGTCGTGAAGGTTGAGGTGAGAGAGGATGAGGAAACAGGGTCCCCATCTCAGAGCATTGAACTTCTAGATCAGCCAGAAGGCGGTGCCAATGCCCTTAATATCAACAGGTTTCTAATTGACTCGCTATTTCCCCCTTTAATATGTATACGCTATTTGATAGTTGGACAGTGTCTTCTATGAATAAAAAATGGTGATTCTAAAAACTCCAAGTAATCCATTGGCAGGACTTTGTTGCAACTCCTAAAAATGCTTGGTTATAGCCCTTTTGGTTCCTAATGGAATGGAATTTATTAAAAGATATTGTATTATTTAGATATTTATTTAGTTACTGGTATTATATTTTTAAAAAGATGAAAGAGAATTGACTTTAGATCCCTCAATTGCTCTCTGCTGTTTATTTTTAACTCTTGCATGCTTGAAGCCCATCTTATTGTATTTGAGTCACTAACTTTGCCACAAATGTCATAAGTATCTATTAATTAATATGAAAGTGTATTCTACCTAGTTCGTGGTCTATTTTTTCCGTGTATTCATTTGGGTTTTATTAAGGTATCTTACTAGTTCCTGATTCCTTGCAGTTTGAGATTACTTCTTCATAAACAAACAGCTCCAGATCACAGTAAATCAGTTTTAGATCTGCAGACTATGGAACATAGAGAGCTTAGTGCTTCATATGGCTTCGTGGAGAAACTGTTGGGTGAAAGTCTAGCTAAGCTTGAGGAAGATGAACTAGATATGGATCATTTTATTAGATGGGAACTTGGAGCTTGCTGGATTCAGCATTTGCAAGATCAAAATAATACAGAGAAAGATAAGAAATCATCTACTGAGAAAGCTAAAGGGGAAATGAAGGTTGAAGGGCTTGGGACACCTCTTAGATCTCTTAAGCAGAATAAGAAGAAACTGGATGGAAGCAATGTTAAAAAACAGTCTGAAAACTCAAAATCCCAAATGGAAGGTGTTGCCGAGGAAGCTGAAACGGAGTCTCAACTTGAAACCAGTGTGAAAGAAAATGAGCTTGCACTACAGAGCATGTTGTCTGATGAGGCTTTTGCTCGACTAAAAGAATCAGATACTGGACTTCATCGCAAGGTAGTGTTTTGTATAGATAGTTGGAGTATATGGTATCTTCTTGATTTTACAATTCAGAGTAAACTAACCTACCATATCTGGTTGACAGTCTCTTCATGAACTGGTTGACTTGTCAAAGAAGTACTACAATGAAGTTGCTCTTCCTAAACTGGTAACAACTTAATGTTTTGTAATCTAAATCTTCTAGTTAATTTGAACATTATTTAGCCTCGTTTATTCTAATTTTTGAAACTTACATGTCAAACAGGTGGCGGATTTTGGTTCATTGGAACTCTCACCAGTTGATGGCCGGACTCTAACTGATTTCATGCATACTAGAGGTCTTCGAATGCGTTCTCTTGGACATGTGGTAAGTGCCATATCCCGACTCTAGCTTTTGATTCTCGAAATATATCTAGCGTATACTACCTGCCCATAGAAAAACAGTTCCTCAACTTTTTTATGCTCCCGTTAGAACGTTCTCACTCATATTTTCTGAAGCATTTGTTTCCGTGTCAATTTGGTAACTTTCTTCTTTTAACCCAAGTGATAATCGATTTTTGTCTCTGGAAGATGCGAGGTTAGTCTTGTATCCATGAAATGCCCGTCCTTGCAACATTTGCATGCACGTGCTTCTATGTGCTCTGCTGCATATACATCTGAGAACAATTATATTGCCCCATTAATATGTCTTATATGTATCTTTCATCACCTCTAGCTAAATATCTGTATATTGTGGTAAAATTAGTAATTAGCATTACAGATTATAGAAATAGTATTTACTATCCCGCTGAAGATCCCCTCCCCATCATTATAAGCTTTCTTATTGTTCTATCTACATCATGTTCAGTCCAGGCATTCTATCTCGCTGTACCTCATTTGACTTTGACCACCTTACATCATATTGGAAATGAGTGTGTTAGTAGATGAATATCAGCTGGAATGTTCCTAAAAAATGCTAACGATTTTGAGGTTGTCCATTCTGACCCCAACCTTACTCCTTTGCCAGGTTAAGCTTTCAGAAAAGCTGTCACATGTGCAATCCCTCTGTATTCATGAGATGATAGTAAGAGCTTTTAAGCACACTATTCAGGCAGTTATTGCTGCAGTCAGTGACACTGACAAACTGGCTGTAACAATAGCAGCTTCACTGAATCTGATGCTTGGGGTTCCTCAAGGGGGAGAATCAAAAGCTTCGTGCAATGTGCACTCCTTGGTGTGGAGATGGCTGGAGGTATTCCTGAAGAAACGATATGACTGGGAGCTTACCAGCCTAAACTACAAAGATGTTAGGAAATTTGCCATTTTGCGTGGACTCTGTCATAAGGTATTTCAATCTACTCCGTGAGTTATCAAATTCTTGAATACATTAATAGTACACAGTATAGGCTGTAACCCCACACATCAACGCGTAAGCCATTTCTACAGATAGTTGTGTTATGGAATTAACAATTTGTAACAATGTAATCTCTATCGCCGATCAAAAATACAATGTAATCTCTATGTTATATAAGAGTGATTTACGTTGTAGGACATGGAAACATTAATAATTTGTGTCGGCAAGTTGAATGCTGGAAGCTGCAATTCTGTTCAGTTTAATATTTGGATTCCAGCATTTATGTTTGTTGGAATCCACTATTTGTTGACAATGAAGTTCATCACGCACATATATATAGGAAAAAAGGTGGTAATATATACATGTGATGGGTATGTCTATCTTAGTGACGACAGAAAGTTTTCTTAACAAATGGAGGCCAGACCTACTGTGATCTGAACCATGACTACTATATTTTCTTTCCACCCCTCACTATAAAGTTCCTTTGGATGCTATAACTTCCATATAAGATTATTATATTGTGGCTGCAAGTTTTGGCTCAGTTAAATTTAAATCTGCAAGAGGGAACCAATTGGTATCTGCTGTAACCACTTTGTAGATTTAAATTTTGTTGTGATTCAAGGACCACGAATTGCTGACATCTTTTCTCTCATTTAGGTGGGCATTGAGCTGGTTCCACGGGATTATGATATGGATTCTTCAAACCCATTTCAGAAAGCAGATATTGTTAGCCTGGTTCCAGTGCATAAGGTAATAAACAGTACACGAAATAAATGTTATTTTTCTTCTATCCTTGTTTTTGCTGCTACAGAAATGATCAGATCTAATTCAACCCGCTGTATATAATTGCATATTTTGCTTCTTTGCAGCAAGCAGCTTGCTCATCTGCAGATGGCAGGCAACTCTTGGAATCTTCAAAAACAGCATTGGATAAGGGAAAACTTGAGGATGCAGTTGCCTACGGGACAAAGGTATTTATTTTTCAATGAAATCTTGGATTCAGGATCTGTGACCCTTCAGTTTGTTACAGTAATACACTACTGAATGTACATTTCAGGCCCTTGCAAAGCTGGTAGCAGTTTGTGGTCCCTACCATCGAATGACTGCTGGAGCATACAGTCTCCTTGCTGTAGTCCTGTATCACACAGGAGACTTTAATCAGGTTCTTTCTTTATCCATTTTGTTCTGTCATAATACACTTTTGCTATTCTTCTCTCTCTTCTCCCAAGTTCTATCAGCAGAACACTAACTACACAGCCAGCAGTAACTGGTGGCCGCTCCTGACTTAGTTTAAATAAAAGCTCCTTACTGCATTTATTAAGATAGTTTCTAGAAGGGTCCAGATAGTTCACTGTATAAGAACCTATATGCCAAACTATTTCATGTTTGTAGTTCTTTTGTTTCACTTGGATATTTTCAAGAAGAGATCAATTTAATTTCTTATCCTAATTACAGGCGACAATATATCAGCAAAAGGCATTGGATATCAATGAAAGAGAACTAGGACTCGATCATCCAGATACAATGAAGAGTTATGGGGACCTTGCTGTGTTCTACTATAGACTTCAACACACAGAGCTTGCTCTCAAGTACGCTTCTCTCTGTGTAGTGTAATATGAAGTGGTGTTTGGAGATTTTTTTTTGCTTGGGGGATGAGAATGGGTCAACTGACTCGGTTCTTTCAACTTCCTAAGTTCACTCTTTCTAGGCTGTTTAATCGATTAAGGAAAAATAGATTTAGCTTACACCCCTTTAGAGTTAAACTTCGTATTTTTTCTTTTGAAAAAATCAATCAAATTCCTGTCCAGTTTTGACTTTATCTTCTGCACTTTTCATCAATTAGATGTCCTACAAGTCAGAGATTTCCCTATAGACTGTTGGTTCTAAAACATAATTTTATGTTTGTTCGCTACACTTTCCTTCGCATTTAAGTGTTGATGGCTCTTCATCAGGTATGTAAAACGTGCTTTGTATCTTCTACATCTCACTTGTGGCCCATCTCATCCAAACACTGCTGCAACATACATCAATGTGGCTATGATGGAGGAAGGATTGGGGAATGTGCATGTTGCCCTCAGATACCTTCACAAAGCTCTGAAATGCAACCAAAAGTTACTTGGTCCCGACCATATTCAGGTTTTAATCAGCTGCACCTATACGCACAATATTAAATTTCATTGTGGGGCAGATCTTTTTTTATTTCTTAAAAAAAGAAGACTAATTAGATTCTTGGCTTAGCTAATATATTGGCCTCAAAAGTTCGGATATTAAAAACATGAATTGGAAATCACTTGATTCTCTTAAAGCTAAAATCAAGGGTCCAGCACCCGACGGAAAAAAAGACTAGTATTTGTTTGGGTTAATTACCTTTAGTACCCCTTATGTATTGGTAACACTCCTTTAGTACCCTGATGTATTGGTAATGCTCTGGACAAAATTTTGGTCAAGTTTACGCCATTTTGATGATCTATGACCAATTCATAAGGGGTATTAAATGTTCTGTTATCAATACATAAGGGGTATTATATGATCTGTGACCAATTCAAACAGGGTACTAAATGACAGTTACCAAAACAGAGGGACTGTTATTGAACGTTACAAAACACAGGGGTACAAAAGGTATGTTACCAATAGAAAAGGGGTACAAAAGGTAATTAACCCTATTTCTTTTATTTGGGTCCATAAAATGCATTTTTAAATGGGTCCAAACAGCATTAGGAACAGTGAGTATCATGAAGAGTTTATGGATTGGACAGTAAACATCGACAGATTAAGAGCATTAAGCGTCAATGTCATTAACATATGTGATCTGTCGCCTAAAAACATATAATCTTCATTGTCAAATAAAAAAATATTTGATAGATGCAGTTGCCAATGATTAGGAAGCCGTAAAATCCATGCTAAAATTTCCAAGTGAAATATTCGCCTTAAAGTAATTCCTTTTATGTGTTGTTGCTTATCAGACTGCAGCAAGTTACCATGCGATAGCAATTGCACTATCATTGATGGAAGCATATCCTTTAAGTGTTCAGCATGAACAAACAACCTTGCGAATTCTCCGAGCAAAGTTGGGCCCAGATGATCTGCGTACTCAGGTACCTTTCTCATTAGGCCAGAGAGAAATCTATAGAATGTTATTTTGGAGACTTGAATGAATGTCCTAGTGATTTTGTGTTTTGTTACAAGCTCCTATTGATTGCACTATGCGACAACTGTTTGGCAAATTCCCCGACAAGTAGAAAATGAGAGTAATCTTGTAATATGAACTTCAAAAATATGTTAGCTGAAAAGTTCTGTTTGGAAGACGAGTTCCCATAAATGTCATTTTATCATCAACTTGAGACCCTATCTACTCAATAACATGAATTAATCCAGGCACAACATCATTACAGACTTTGTAGTTCCTTATTTTTCATTGAAGAGTAAATTTATAAGTCAAGTGATACTGAATTTAGGAACTGAATGCTGCAGGATGCTGCTGCCTGGCTTGAGTACTTCGAGTCCAAGGCATTTGAACAGCAAGAAGCTGCACGTAATGGAACTCGGAAGCCTGATCCATCCATTGCTAGCAAAGGCCATCTAAGGTAACTTTTTTTTCAATAAATGAAGGTTATACTTGTGTTTGATTACACCTTTGGAATGCCAGTGATTTTTTTTTTGTTATGTTGCTTTCACCTATGCACATTTTTAAATCATTAGTTGGTAATACTAATGTCAAGATGGCAGTGGATAGTACCATTTGTATCACCTACTTGCCACTTGCTGATGATTACGAAAATGATGCTTAATTGTTTTCTTCTGGATATTTGTAAACCTTGTCAAATCATTTTGGACATACTGTTAGCAGTAAATTTTGTGTTAATCCTCAATGAGGAAGTAGATATTTAAGATGCATAATTATCTAGTGAAGGTGCTTCATTGGCGTATCTATAATGATAGCTATGAGGTTCAAATTTCAATTGTTATATGGTCTAAGTCGTAGGGCACCAGGTGCATGTTCCGTGAGATAGATTCACCTATGACTATGAGACGCCTCTTATATGATATTTTGAATATTGAACCTTGCCAAAATATGCCTCTGATGAATTTGGACAAAACTTTGCAGTGTATCAGATTTGCTTGACTACATTAATCCAAGTCATGATGGCAAGGGGAGAGATATATTGGCTGTAAAGAAGAAAAACTATATTTCAAAGGTGCGTTGCTAATCGAAAGTATTTTTATGCTGTTTAGGAAATGGCAGGAGTCATAATTAGTCACTGTTTCTCTCGTGCAATACTCAAGCATGGAAGAACTTCCTAATTAGTTGCTTGTGTCAATTTTGATAGCCTTTTTTCTCAGTAATTAGCCAATAACTATTATAGGCAAGCTGATGTAGGAGTCAATGTTAACAGTATAACTGATGGGTGGTCTTCCCCTGAACTCTGTGGCTTAATTACCAGAATAGGGATCTTTTCTTGGCAGACTGAAAAGAAGATGAGACGTTGTTGTTTATGAATTGTGAAGATTTATCGATTCTCACCTCAGCCACGCATTAAGGAACTTCTCCACAAGTGAAAATTTCTTTGTCCTAATAGATATTATAGACGACAGCATTCCCTTCAAAAGGGTGACATACCTTGCAAACAGTTCTCAGGTCATAGAAAGATGTTAATACTACATAGTCAGTAAAGGATCTTAAAATTAACTATGATATTATGCAAGGCGAAACTTATTGATAATTATATAGTGAAGCGCAAGAGGAAGAGTCACATTTTTTTTCTTGGAACAGAGGGAGTATCCTTTTATATGATGCCCTGCCTGTACCTTTCTCACCCCTTAGTTCTTGACAAACGTTCCTTTGCAGGTGAAGGGAATATCTGAACAAGTATCTAGCCTGACAAGTTCTGACGAATCTCCAAAAGATAGCCCCAAAAAGTCTTCAGATGAGGAGGCATTAATGACTGAACTCAAGGAGCATGACGAAGAGAATCAGGAGGCTAGCCTCACACCAACTGAGTCCCAGCAAAGAACTATGGAAGAGACTGAAGTGGAGAAGCTGAACTATGCCAGTGAATTTTCAGCTGAAATACGAGATGAAGATGATGATGGCAAGCATGCTGAAGGGGATGATGGATGGCAATCGGTTCAAAGGCCAAGATCAGCTGGCTCATATGGGCAGCGATTCAAGCAGCGACGTGCAACCTTTGGAAAGCTCTATAGTTATCAGAAAACAAATGTGGAGACCGACATGGAACATGCCCAAGCCAAGAATACCCATCAGAATAGAAGATACTACCTCTTGAAAAAACGACCAGTATCTCATGGAAATTATACAGAGCAACAACCTGCGAATGCCACGATAGGTGCAAAATATGGGCGAAGAATAATGAAGACTCTAACGTACAGGATTAAGTCTGTGCCTTCATCTATCAAAGATACAGCTACTGATGTCTCTAAAGAGGGTGGAGAATCTGTGAGACACCCATTAGAGTCAGGGTCAATGGCTAAACCAAACCACTCAAATCCAATGAACAAGCCTGCAGTTAGTAATCTTGGGAAGTCTCCATCATACAAGGAAGTAGCATTGGCTCCTCCAGGTACCATTGCCAAGTTGCAGTTTATGGCGCCTTATGGTGATATCCCTGATAACCAGGAAGAGTGTGGTGGGAAACGTGAAGAGGAAACACATCAAGCAAACAAAAATGTTGACACAACAATAACAGGGGAAAAAACTGCTGTTAAAGAGGATGTTATGACTCATGTTGGGGATCCCATTGACAATTTGGAAGACAAAGTTGAAGTGTTTGAGACAAAAGTAGGAACAGGTACAAATGATGCATTAGACGATATCCCTTCTACAATAGCTGCTGTGAATGTTGAAGCACTTCAGCCTTGTGGTGTCGAGGTTCATGATGAGGTACAAACAAGCATACTAGTGGACAGCATTCCAGATTCGATTGAATCTCTGGAAGAGGAACTGCATGAGAAGGATTTATCTGGAAGTTTGGAACCCCAAAACGATGCAAGCTCCATGTTGCAAGGAGCTGACAATTTGAAGGATAAATCCTCAATCCTGATTACAGGTGATAATCGGGGGTCATTCAACAAGAGGTTGTCTGCATCGGCAGCTCCATTCAACCCAACCGCTGTACGTCCTACACCAATTCCTATGAACCTTACTCATCCTCCTAGTCCTGGTGGTGTTCCAGCTGTTGCACCTTGGCCAGTAAACATGACCCTTCACCCAGGGCCTGCTACTGTCTTACCCACCATTAATCCTATGTCTCATCACCCATACCCATCACCTCCTCCAACCCCAAACATGATACATCCATTGCCATTTATGTACCCTCCATTTACTCAGGTACCTACAAGTACCTTCCCCGTAACTAGCAGTGCCTTTCATCCCAATCATTTTGCCTGGCAATGCAATATGAACCACAATGTATCAGACTTCATCCCCACTACAGTTTGGCCTGGTTGCCATCCAGTGGAGTTCACTTTGGCTCACTCACAACCTGTTGTTGAGCCTATTGCTGATCTCACTTTGGAGCCTAGGAGGCAGCATGATGTTTCTGAAAGCTTGAACTTCTCTCCAATGCTGCCTGTGGACGTTGATGATGCAGGAGAAACTAAGAAAGAAGTTAACCTTTTAGTGCCAGAGGCAATGGATAATGGAAACAGAGTGCCTGGGGTTGGGGTTGAGATTGCGAACAATGGTCATCTAAATTCACGTGGGCTTGTGAGCACTGGGAATGAACCAAATCTTAACAAAAGCCCGAATGAGAATACTGGATTGGGTGGTGAAAAAACCTTCAGTATTTTGATTAGGGGGAAGAGAAACCGAAAACAGACTCTGCGAATGCCTATAAGTTTGCTCAGTCGTCCATATGGTTCTCAGTCTTTCAAAGTTACATATAGTAGAGTAGTCAGAGGGAGCGAAATTCCCAAGTCTACCAGCTTTCCTGCAACTGAAGATTTTACAGTTTCTGCTATATAACGTGAAGCGCAGTAGGATTCTTGAGGAAAGATGAGACAGACTTGCATTTGTATTAGACGAATGGGATCAGTATAACTTGGATCTTTTGTGGATATCATGGTAAAAAAACTTACTGCACAATATTCTGGTGACACCAACTTCTAAGGAGAAGCAGGTTTGTTCCTCCAATTAAAGCCAGACTCATTTTTTTTTTCTTTCTAATTGGTACTTCGTAAGAAACATTAACATTCTTTCCTTTTTTTTATCTTTCCTTAGGGCGAAGGCTATGCTATATAACATAAAAAAAGAAACATTAACATTCTTCCTAATATTTGTTTTCACATGTATGTTGATCTCCAGAATGCCAGTGGATAGTGTGGAGTACAGATGTAGAGCTGAGTCTGTGTGCTTTAGATCAGGTATTGTCTCATCATTTTGATATGAGCTTTTCTTTCGTTAATTTTTTCATGTCATGTTGAAAAAGTTACTTTTAAGGAACAATAATGTCATTTATGATATCACCGCTCTGACAGTTTTCTAGCATAAAGCACCATGTTTAAGACATGGTCATCTCTAGGATAATTGATATGTTACATTCTATTACTTGCTATATAATTTTGTACAAAGTTTGGGACCCAACATTATTCATAGTAAGCTTGGGGAATGTGGGAAATAAAATGTTCAAATCTATGAGAATTCTGTGTTAAAGACACTTTCAGAGGTGGGTAAATGACTTACACCTGGTGTGCAGGTTTACAGTAGGAACTTTATGGGACGTCAATAGGTGCTTATTGCAGTGAAGACTTTGGTTCAGGACATAGAAGATTTTGATATTCTGGATTACAACATTTAAAGACTGAAATCAATTTTTGATTCCCATAGCAATGACTTTCAATAATTATTTTGATTTGATTGTATATGACACGAGTTATTCTTTTTGCTGGGTATCAATATGTTGTCCCTGGTGAAGTTGACATTTTAAGCTTCTTTTGGGCATTTTGATCAGAACTATGGGCAGAGCATTATGCTTCTCTTTTCTCTACTATGAAGTTCTTTTTATGCTGGTTTTGATGGTATCATTCTCTCAAAATATAAATGCATGGTGCCTTTATTTTGAGGAGACTTATCTGAGTTTTCATAGAATCACTCTAGAATTGTAGATGAAATCAGAATCTGTTGTGATTATTTCTCAAACGATCAAAACCGAAACTTGATACGAATGAACTGATTTTGCCTTTGCCTTGATACCATAAAATGATCAAACCTATTCTTGATATGGTAATGATTCTCTTTTGATTTCCGTGTACATACATAAACTAAATATGTTAGGTATATATATAGGTCATACATAGATGAGTCATGTACATGTGTTAGACATGCAATGGTGGTTGCTATATGCCTTCCATGTGTTTTTACAACACCCCCCCTTAGACATCACTATTAAAAATTGCTTCAAGTTGCCTCGTTAAAAACCTCATCAGGAAAACTCAGTGAGACAAAAACATATAAGGAAAAGAGTGCAAGCGTAAAACGTACTTGATGTTGTGTTTGATCCTGCCTCGTTAAAAACCTCTCCAAGAAAACCATGTGGGACAAAACTTGGATAAGGAAAAAAGAGTGCAACACACAAAATTTGCCCCCCCCCCCCCCCCCCCCCCCCCCCGAATTTAGGCAGACTACTTGGTTGCTTGCTCAGGCGACGCATGCCGATTTTGTGAACTAGCTTCTCAAAGTAGAAGTCGGCAAGACTTTAGTAAATAAATCAGCAAGATTCTCGCAGGACCGAATCTGCTTGACATCTATCTCATTATTCTTCTGGAGCTCATGAGTATAAAAGAACTTCGGAGAGATGTGTTTGATTCTGTCTCCTTTGATATAACATCTTCTGACTTGAGCTATACAAGCTGCATTGTCTTCATATATGACGAAAGGAGAGCTTGGCGGAGGAATTTCGATTGAGCATAATACATGCTTCAAAACGAATCGCAAGAATACACATTCTCGACTAGCTTCATGTGGCGCCACAATCTCTGAGTGGTTCGAGGATGTCGCAACCAAAGTCTGCTTCGTAGAGTGCCAGGAAATGGATGTTTCACTGCAGGTGAAAACATATCCTGTCTGGGAGCGATCTTTGTGAGGATATGATAAATAGCCTGCATCCGCATATCCAACCATGTCAACGCTCCACCTTGACTTAGAATACATAAGTCCAAAATCTCTGGTCCCGCTCAGATAACGAAGTACATGCTTGATATCGTTCCAATGTCGTCGAGTGGGTTCTAAACTGAACCCGGCAAGTACATTTACTGCGAATGCTATGTCAGGTCGCGTACATTGTACCAAATATAACAAACCCCCAATATCATTTAGATATGGTACTTCAGGACCAACTATCTCTTCATCTGCTTCCTTGGGACAGAATGGATCTCTTCTGGGATCTAAAGAACGGACGGCCATTGGAGTACTGAGTGGGTGAGCACTATCCATACTAAAACGCTTCAAAATCTTTTCAACATATGTAGATTGATGGATCAAAATGCCATCAGACATATGCTCGAGCTGTAGGCCGAGACAATGACTAGTCTTTCCGAAATCTTTCATTTCGAATTCTCGTTTCAGATAATCTGAAGCTTTGAGGATCTCTTCTGGAGTCCCAATCAGATTTATGTCATCAATGTATACTGCTATAATAACAAACCCGGAGGTTGTTTTCTTAATGAACACACATGGACATATAATATCGTTTTATAGCCTTCTCTGGTAAGATATTCGCTAAGGCGATGGTACCACATCCTACCAGATTGCTTTAGTCCATACAGTGATTTCTGTAACTTTTATTGAACACAGATCTCTAGGGATATCTATCATTGCTTCAGGCAATCTCAACCCATCGGGGAGTTTCATATAGATATCAGTGTCCAAATTACCATACAGGTAAGCAGTCACAACGTCCATCATGCACATATCAAGTCTCTTAGAGACTGATAGGCTGATCAAATATCTGAAAGTGATCATATCCATTACTGGGGAATATGTCTAATCAAAATCGACTCCTGGTCATTGAGAGAATCCTTGGGCCACAAGTTTAACCTTATACCGGGCGACTTCATTTTTCTCATTTCATTTCCTTATAAATACCCACATGTAATCAACAGGGTTGACATCTTCTGGTGTCTTGGAAACGGGCCCAAAAACTTGGCGTTTCGCCAATGAGGCCAATTCTGCCTGAATTGCCTTTTCCCACATAGGCCAGTCATCCCTGTGACGCCATTCGTCGATGCTTCGGGGCTCAAAATCAAAATCATTTATGATCTCGTTGGCCACCGTGAACGCAAAGACTTCATCAAAAATAATTTTCTCATTTCTTAACTCTTCAAGAGTATTAATGTCTTCTGGTACTTCTGGACCGATTGGTTCTTCTAGAAAAGCTCAGGTAAATCTTCTGGAACTACTTCTGGTAATGAGGCTTTCTCATCGGCTTGTTCTTCTGGAATCACCGTTTTCTTATCCCCTATATTTGTCTGACATTTCCGCTTCCGGGGAACAATATCTTTTGATCCAACTGGTCTCCCACGCTTCTGGCGTGCACTAGAGTAATTGATAGCTGCTTTTGCAGTATCACTAGTGACCTTAATTCTAGCTGGTACATTGATTGCATCTATATAAGACCTTGTCATCTTTGACGTATCTGCAAATCCATCAGGCATTTGATTTGCAACATTTTGCAAATGAATTATTCTCTGTACTTCTGTTTCACATTGTGATGTGCGTGGGTCTAAATGAGACAATGAACCCACTGTCCAAGAAAGTTCATGCCCAACTTCAGGAGGCTTATAAGAGAGTTCATGTCTTATTTCAAGAGGCTTATCTTTCTCACCTAGATGTGAAGATGTTGTCTCATCAAATTGACAATTTGCAAATCTTGCAGTAAACAAATCACCCGTCCAAGGTTCAAGATACCTTATAATGGACGGTGAATCAAAACCAACATATATCCCCAACCGACGTTGGGGTCCCATTTTTGTGCGTTGAGTAGGTGCGATCGACATTTGCACTGCGCAACCAAAGGTTCGCAAATGGGATATGTTAGGTTGATGACCACACACAAGTTGTACATGAGAATATTGATGATAAGCACTTGGTCTTATACGAATTAAAGATGCAGCATGTAATACAGCGTGTCCCCAAGCAAAAATAGGTAATTGTGATTGCATTAGTAATGTACGTGCAATTACCTATATACCTTTAATAAACGATTATGCTAAACCATTTTGGGAATGGACATGTGCAACAGGATGTTCAATATCAATCCCTAAAGACATGCAATAATCATCAAATGCTCTTGATGTGAACTCACCAGCATTATCGAGACGAATAGACTTAATGGGATGATCAGGGAAATGTTCCCTCAGCTTAATGATTTGTGCCAGCAATTTAGCGAACGCAACATTTCGCGTGGACAATAAGCAAATATGAGACCATCTGCTGGATGTGTCTATCATGACCATGAAAAAAACTGAATGATCCACTAGCTGGATGTATAGGGCCACATATATCCCCCTGAATCCTTTGCAAGAAAGATGACATTTCAATGTTAATCTTGGTTTGCGATGGTCGGACCAATAATTTTCCTTGTGAACAAGCTGTACATGATATCTCATTGGACATTAGGATCTTCCAGTCCTTTAATGAGTGCCCACATGAGTTTTCAACAATCCTACGCATCATGGTCGATCCCGGATGACCAAGACGATTGTGCCAAAGCTTAAAAGCATTTGGATTAATGAACTTCCGGTTCATTGTTGCGTAGGTTTCAACGGTTCTTATGGTTATATAATACAAATCTGATGATAGAACCTGTAATTTTTCAAGTACACGCTTTTCACCACACTTATTAAAAGTGGTATAGAGAAACTCAGCCTCATTTTCACTTCTGGTCTCGACATGATATCTGTTGCTACGAATATCCTTGAAGCAAAGTAGATTTCTTCTGGATCTACTTGCATATAAAGCATTATGGGTACTTAACCTTGTTCCATTTTCTAATATCAAGGTAGCTCTTCCGGAGTCTTCTATCAAATTTTCAGTACCCGTAATTGTGCTAACATTCGCTTCAACCAAGGTTAGATAAGAGAAATATTTCTTATCTCTTAAGATTGTGTGCGTCGACTCGCAATCAACAATACATAAGTCGTCATCACTTCTGCAAATACGTGACCCATAGTTGGGATCCATATCCTTTCATAAAAAGTATTATATTAGTTCATAAACTTAGGAAATGATTACAAAAACATTATATATATTCACATTGACTTACAGTAGGGGAATACATAACGACACAAGTTCAATCTACATTTTCATCACGGTCCACATTTCCGTCATCATCTTTAAAGAACTCGGAGACTGTAAGTTTGATCGGAGCATCTTCAGGATTCACATGATCAATGAAATTTGTCTCAACGACCTTCTCTTTTCCCTTGATTGACTCTTGGTATAACTTTACCAAGTGGTTTGGCACACGACATACAGGTGACCAATGATCTGCCCCCCACAACGATAACATATATTTTCGGCATTTCTGGCAGTCTGGTTCTGTGGGCCTTATCCTTTCTCATATCGGGTCCACTTCTGGTGGCACACCCTGTCATCTCTTCTATAAGGTTGGAAATTGTTATGCCCATATCCCTGACTGCGACCACGTCCACGACCTCGACCTCGACCTCTAAAGGGTCCTCGGCCTCGTCTGGGTCCAGAGTTACCATCATATCCTGTCACATTCGCTTCAGGGAATGGAGCACTGCCTATAGGGCGAGTTTGATGGTTCTTCATTAATAATTCATTGTTTTGCTCTGCAACGAGCAAACAAGCAATCAGATCTGTAAATTTCTTAAACCCTTTTTCTCGATATTGCTGCTGCAGAAGCATATTGGAGGGCTGGAACGTGGAGAATGTTTTCTCAAGCATAGATTCGTCAGTTATCTTCTCACCACAACTGCGAAGCTTGGAAACAATTTTAAATATGGCCGAATTATACTCATTTATAAACTTAAAGTCCTATAACCTGAGGTTAGACCAGTCATATAGGGCACGAGGGAGATCAATTGCTTTCATATGCTCAAACATCTCCTTGAGCTGGACCCATAGACTAAGGGGGTCTTCGTCAGCTATATATTCAAGTTGTATGTCCCTATGTATGTGATGGCGGATAAATATTGTGGCCGTGACTTTGTTTTCAACTGATTCGTTATTCCCCTCTTTTATGACGTCTCCAAGATTTGGAGATCTCAAGTGGAGAGTCGTGTCTAGCGCCCATTCATAATAGTTCTTCCCGTCTAGTCTAAGGGGAGCATAATTAAGCTTTGTGAAGTTATCCATCCTGAACATTGATCAAAATAATTGCATGTCAGGATCATACTCAACTTCAGGTCGTTGGTATTTTATTTTGGAACTTCTGGTCCAACACATATCGGGTCGCTAGTATTATGTATTTGGAACTTCTGGTCCAAACGTTTTGATTTTAACGAATCTTAAATTCGAGTATTAATAATAAAATAAAAGTGTACGGTAAATATCAAATTTCTGATGTGAAAGATCCAATTTATATTGGCAGTCACAAAGCATACTTATTAAAACCGTAAATAAACTTACATAAATGAGCATGAATCAAATATAAATAAATTAACGATAATTTGAAAATCTGATACCTGAGCAGTAGAACAGAGCGTTCGTACTGAATAACGATTTGAGAAAATTTAACGATTAAAACGGAGCAGACTCGTGCTGATAACGAGTTGTGATTATTTCTCAAACGATCGAAATCGAAACTCGATACGAAAGAACTGATTCTGATTTTATAATATTTCTCTTTGATTTCAATTTACGTGTCTTTTACATGAACATAAAGTAGGCTATTTATAGCCCATATAATTTGGTGAGTCATGGCCAACTGTCACTCAGGGCCGGCTCTTCCTTTAAGCCAATTAAGCCGTTGCTTAAGGCCCCAGATTAATTTAGGCCCCATAAAATTTAATTTTTACCTTCGGACAAAAGTAGTGGATTTAATTTTGTTACAAAAACTTTAGGCCTAAAACCAAAATAGGTCTCCAAATATACGTTAATACCTTAGCATCTGTTATTAATTCCACCCACATGTAAACAACTTTTGTATTGATCCAACACTTTTTTTGCATTTAATTAACAACCGAGGCCCAATATGTATATTTAATAAGAATAATTATTGAGCCCAACAAAATATTTTTAAAATACATGGAGACTTATTTACAAATTATTCAACTTATACGTAGTGTTTAACTTGCTCTTCAATTTTTTTTTACTTAGTTTGCATTCCTAACCTCAATTCTTCTAAAATTTCTGTTTTTTATATTGATTTAAGGGATAAAGTTTGTTATATATCTCATTTAAATTTCTTACTTCAACTCTTCCAAAATTTCTTCTTTTTATTTATTTATTTTGATTCATGTGATAAAGTTTATTATATATCTCATTTAAATGTGTTTCTATCAATCAACAAATTATCGAAAAACCGTCTCATTTTAAATGAAACAAAAATCTCGTTCAAAACTTTTGCTTAAGGCCCCGAAATTCGTTGAGCCGGCCCTGGTGTCACTCATATAGAGGTGGTGACCACCCTTGTAGAACACGTGTATTACAACAAGAAACGAATATTTCAAGTATTATTAGCTAATGATCTGTGTTCATTAATGTTCATGAACAAACCATGGTATTACGTATAATTAGTGTTATTATTTTCACTGAAAAGAAGTGCTAAAACCTGAAACCTGAGACATCTGTCTTGAGTTTCTAGGCTGATTTATATTCCATTGCAAAACATGATCATTCTACAAAAATAAAATATTTGGTAACTTACCGTTACAGGTTACTGTAATTGAAGTGTTGCAAACAAATAGCTCCATTCTTAAATATAGCTGGGTGTACATAATTACTATTCTAACTTTTCGACTTTCTCATGAAATTGACAACGCTTTACCCTCCTTTATTACCAATTCGACCTTTTCCACTTTAATATTGACAACGCTTTACCCTACTTTATTACCAATTCCACCTTTTCCACTTTCTAACGCAATTCATCACTTGTTGATGCAGAGCCATGTCTGCATCAATGTGGCTGAAAATTCAAGCAACTTCTACATTATTGTTTTATCGTACTTTTTATTCCATCTCGTCCGTTCAAATCTAATAAGCCATTTCAACCGTTCGTTCCTTAGCAAGAAAAAAACCAACTACAAATCATTGACACTACTCTTGATTTTCTTCATTCCTTCCTCTACTTCCCTTGTTCTCTTCCTCCTTCAAGTTCAGGTGTGTTGTTCTTCACTTTCTTCTTCTTCAATATGGAATCAGTATGAGTTTATAATGCTTCTGTGGATCAATGCTTTTCTATTGATTTATTGATAGTAGGTCTGATATAAGCTGCATATTTTGAAACCCTATTCATGATTTTTTTTTTGTCCATCAGTGTAAATATGTGGAGGAGACTTGAAAGGAATAGACCGAAACTGTGAGTTTCTCTCTCCCTCTTGGTATATTCTTTCACCAAACTGTGATTTTCTAAATGTTATTATTTCTGTGAGCTTATTTGTTCTCTTATTTCATGTCTTAATTTTTTTCTTTGGATGTATATGATTATTCAGATTTAGATTTATTATTCTCTCTCTTAATTTTATTTTTCTGACTTTTTTTCTTTGTATATCTGTTTTATTTTATATTTTAGTATGCATTCTTTCATTTGTTGGTTCTTTAGAATTTGGACCTGCGATCTTTTTAAAACTGAGATCCAAGAAAGTATAAACATTAGATCTATTGATATATTTTGTTTGTTATAAATCTGTGTTTAATTTTTGTATTTATTAATCAAAACCGAACAAATGAATAAAATTTTATCATAAATTATAAATCTTTCATGTCATAGACATGAGTATAAGCAAATAAAGCTAATGATGATAAAAAAATAGAATTCAAAACAAGCCTTAACTGAAAAATAGTATCAATATGGTTGGTGAGTTCATACCAGAAAAGTATCTAATTTCAATAAAAAACCGAGTTAATCAAAATAGAAATCAGGTAATGTAAATCCATGTCTCTCAAGGAAACAACACACCTCAGTCCAGATTTCTCTTTCTCTCCGGTGTGTTCCTCAACTCCTCGGAGCACATCTAACCCTCCAAACCCTAGAGCCAACTTCTTCCTCAAGCTCTCAACAATGGTTTGATCTACTCCTCTTCTGTTTACATGTTTCAATGTTTGTGTCGTCATGTTTTGAACTACAATGTAATTTCTGTCTAATCTCATATGATATTTTATGGAACATGTCGCTTTAAAAGATCACAAGTTAAATAAAATATCTTTCTTTCAGGACAAAGAGTTTAGTTCAGCGTTGTATCAAGTTTACAAAATATAAAAGAATAAGGCTAATTAATTTTTGTTATCTGTAGCGGTTGGGGATCCGTATGGAACTATTACACATGATTCCTTAATGTCTCCTAATCATTGCAATTATTTATTCAACCTGACTTGTCCAGTTGGTTTCATGTTTCAATCAGGTTTTATGAGTTTAGTCCCTTTGATTGAATGAAACTCGATCGTGATTTCTCTGTCCAATATATGTAAGTGGGCTTCCTGTTTTCTGGTACATTTTCAATTCTCTCTCGTTGTAATTTTTCTTTTCTGTGAAACTTTGATTTTGTTAAGAATATAAAGAAAATTGTGGATAATAATTTTGTGCTCAATCTACAATCTTTTTTATTTGCATTGCATATTTAAAAGTACATGCTCTTTGAAATAAAGAGCACGGTGTGGATGAACAAAAACAACTTAAAAGCATTCTCGAATGGAACCTCAAGAACAACCCCAGAGAATAACAACAAAAACTTACAACCAGAACTACACCACAAACTTGCAACAACAACCAGTACAACACCATAAACTTGCAACCAGGTCCTATTCACTGTCACATAGGCAGTGCATTAGCATAATCCTTCAACGTAAGAGGGTGGATGACAACGGTGTTGTTATTAATCTTCTGCAGTATGTTAGTTTAATATACTTATTTAGATGAAGTTTTTCAACACTTCGTTTTTTTATCTGATAACCCTTTTTCTAGAATTGAAAAAGAGACATATTGCTTGGGATTCACATTGTGGTAACATAACTATATTGGCATTGGCGGATCTAGAAATATAATTTAGGGTATGCCATCGACCATTTCTAAATGCGGTAAAATAAATAAATCGAAACTACACTCACTTGCAAACTACGTGCAATGCAGATCTTAAAATGACCATAACTCTTTCATATGAACTCTGATTTAGGCCCATAAGATATTAAATCGAAGGTATCTAAAAATTCTATGATTATATATATACCTTTTGAGGACTAGGGTATGCCATGACATACCCTACGACCCTCTAAATCCTCCCCTACTAAATGTCGTGTCAAACCAGCCGGTTTTTGGAGCAGTTGACTCAAGAATTAATGCCATTAAGTAATATTCAAGTGGTGTGTTCCATGGAGAGTGCGGAACCAAGTTAGACCATTCCTTGACGACTGCTGGGTATGGAGCAAGTCCTGATAGGACCAAATATTGGATCATGAAGAACTCTTGGGGCCAAAGTGGGGCATGCAAGGATACATGCTCATGAAAAGAGATGTTTCCCAGCGTCCGCTCGCGGTGATCGACATCGGCAGTTCTTGGAACTGCGACAGGGCATGAGGACCGTATCGGAGTACGAGTCTAGATTCACAGCGCTGTCCAGGTTCGCCCCAGAGATGGTGGTGACTGAGGAGAACCGGTGCAGACGGTTCGAGGAGGGACTCAGCGCTCCGATCCAGGATCGACTTACCGCCATGAGGACTCGGGTGTACACTGAGCTGGTGGATCAGGTACTAGCCGTGGAGCGGCGCCTCAGCGAGACCGCCAGAGCCACGGAGAGCCGTCCGAGACCGAGCGGTTTTCTGAGACCATCAGAGATGAGGGACTCAAGGCGACAGAGGACTGTTGGATCTTTCCGACCTCAACAGCAGTTTAGTGGGCCGAGATCGATGGGATCAATATCTTCAGTGGGACCGACATCGTATGATGTGGGACCAGAGTGTTACCGCTGCCATCGACGGGGAAATCTAAGCAGGGATTGCCAGTGGGACGCGAGCACTGTAGCTCGCCCCACCAGCAGCCAGACCGGATCAGTGGGGAGGCCGAGCAGCGGAGAGCGCCGATGTTTCAGTTGTGGACAGTTTGGGCACATGATGATGCAGTGTCCCTCGTCAGGCAAAGAGATGTCAGCACAACGACCGCAGCAGTCGTACCCTGGGCAGGCACCCCAGTTTCGACAGTGACATATGCAGCCATCGAGACCCACACGACTAGCTGCGAGCATGCCAACACCTAGGCAGCAGCAGAGGCCTGCTCAGCAGGTGGCCCTTCCTCCACCACCACCACGACAGAGACCATGGACTTCACAGGGCAGAGCTTATGCCATCACCGATTCCTGTTCTGAGGGGAACCATCCCGATCGGGAGACCGTTCATGGTGCGTGTCTACTTTACCATTTATGGGCATCGTTTCTGTTTGATACTGGCGCATCACATTCCTTCATTTATGCTTCCATTGTTGAGTCATTAGAACTAAGAGTAGAGCCCTTGGACAGACCCTTATGCCTTGACACCCCTGTTATAGGAGGCGTAGTTTTGAGTAGCGTGTGTCGTGCTTGTGAGATTAGAGTGGCTGACCACCCTTCACTACTTTTCCTATTGAGTGAAAGCTCACCCATTTACCTTGTTTTTTTTCCAGGTCTTGGGGCCAAAGTGGGGCATGTAAGGATACATGCTTATGAAAAGAGATGTTTCCGCATCACAAGGTCAATGCGGTCTTGCAATGGCAGCATGTTACCCAACAAGTGATAGACCGCGGAAGTACAGTCCCATGAAAGACCCAACAAACAGCGGAAGGAAGGGGGACCCAGTATTAATATTAATCTTGTCAACCGTTTTAATTACTACCTTTTTAATACAATACACATGTATTAGATAAGATGTAGTTAATTAGTTAGAGGTGGTCAAAACATAATCCATATATGCTGCTAAAAAGAGAAGCTTAGTAAATATTATGGTGTCAAATATCAATTATGAAGAGTTGGCCTTTGAATTTCATGTATTGTAATTGCTTCTCTTGTGTTCCATTTCTTACCAATGCCTTGGGGTCATATATAATTCTTTGTTGTCTTGTCGATCATGTTTGAACGTGGAGATATGTTGGTTTTAAACTAGAAAGCTTGTGTTTAAAGTGTGATCTACACTTTGTTCTGTAACTCATAAACAAATCAAATTAGAAAAATCAGACTCATAAGTGTCCACCCCTATCTTCAAGGTTTTCCGATAAGTCAAATAATGCCTGGATTACCAAACATCATTTTTGTGTTAGATTTAGATCACTAAACTTAATTTCTTTGGAATAGTTTTCCTTTATCTCTCCCTCTTTCCTTTGTGGCGTGCAAGTTTAATTGATCTTTGCATTACAAATTATGAAAGTTAAGAAGTTAACTTGGGTATGTTTGAACAACTCAAAAAGCTTTTTGTGCATTCAGCAATGGCTTCCAAGAACAAGTGTCGTTGCTTATATTTGGGAATGATGTTCCTCTTTGGAGCTTTGACTTGTCAAGCCCTCCAAGAGGATGACTCTAACATGAAGCAGAAGTTTGAGCAGTGGATGTCAAGTTACGACTGCGCCTACGATAGCCCTGCAGAGAAAGAGATGCACTTTCCGGATATTCAAGGACAATGTGGCCTACATCGAGTCGTCCAACAACAAGAACAAGTCATACAAGTTGGGCATCAACCAGTTCACCGATCTCACCAACAAAGAGTTCAAGGCAACTAGAACCGGGGTCGCACAAGACCGAACGAGCTGGTAGCTTATTTCAAATACGATAATGTCACAGTGGTGCCAGACTCCATTGATTGGAGAACAAAAGGAGCTGTAACACCCATCAAAAATCAAGGACGATGTGGTAAGTATTTCAATAATTTTATACATTTCCTTGTTTGAGGATCTTTCTAACTTGACGTTGTTTCAAAAATCAAAATATAGGGAGTTGCTGGGCCTTTTCAACTATTGCATGCACGGAACGACTGAAACAGATCGAAACAGGCAACCTGGTGGCCCTATCAGAGCATGAGCTTCTCGATTGTCTCGAGCGGCCACGATAACTACAAGTTCGGTACCAGGGGGACGCCTTCGAGTTCATTATATCGAACGGACTCAGCTCTGTCGCCGGCTATCCATACACGGGCACTCAAGGAACTTGCCGCCAGGACAAATCCTATCCGCCAACGATCACAGGTTCGGAGTGTGTTCCAGAAAACGACGAGTTTGCACTACTTATGTTGGGTTGTGACAGCAGATATGATCTGCATTTGGGAACAAGGAATCTTTTACAATCATAGGCCCGTCCACCGTGCGGTCTACAAATACGTCCCCATTGTGGACGGAACACTTGTCACATATGATCCCTACGATGTGTTGGCCATAGTAGGCTGACTAATCGAGCCCGGACGGATTGACGACAACTTTGAGTTTATTCATTTCTTGAGGGGACTGGATTACTCTAGCGAGTAAGTAGAAGTTGTATTTTGATGATAAATATGTATTTTATCATTAAAATATAAAATAACACAACATTTCTGTTTTGACCAGGGATCATTTAATTCTGCTCATCTTTGGAGTGCAAAGGAGAGGACTGTCTATCACACGAGTTGTGTTTACTGCCCTGTGTTTTTGGAATCGGAGGAGAAGGCCAATAACCCTGAGCTATATAAGGCTGACAAGAATGTGGTTGATCCATTTGCTGAAATGAAGGCTCCAAGAGATCCCAAAAGAGGTTTTGGAGACACGCGGTTGACGAAATAAGGCATCCTTAAGTGTTCAACCTGATTTCCAAGAATGGTTTGAAATGCTGTAACAATTTTGGGGTGACTGTAATTTTAGCTCTTTAATGTTATGTAAGATGGTCTTTAACCATTATCAGAAAGGGCGAACCGACGCCGAACTCATGGAAGAAGTCGATGATACATGCTCTACCGTGGTATCAGCCCAACACTACCTCGTTTTTCCAAGCGTCATACTGTGTAAGTTTTCATACTTAATATTTACTATTATAATAATCTTTTGTTTCTCAAATCTTGCTTGATTTAATTGTTGTAGGATGCTTCTCTCTTCCAAGAACTATTGCGTTTCAGAGAACTCTTGTGTGTTTCAACTTTTTATCTTATCAAACTTATGTAATGAATGCTTATTTCATTAAAGCTTGTAATAACTAATTATCGTACTTAGTCATTTAGTCTAGGAGACTTTACTCTCTAAGATATATTAGGGTTTTTTTCCTTGATCATCTGCTGTCGCCGATCCTCCCTCTTTCACTGCCGTTGCCATGGCTATATCTACCACCATCATCGGCCCCTCTCGTGCTTCTCCTCCAATTGATGCTACAATACCAGCCCTACTCACCACGACATCAAACGTCCAAGGTTCAGCGGACGCTTATGGTGGTTGACACTCTGAGAATTAACTCTCAGAATGGCACGACAAGCGTACCGATCGTCAAGTAGTATTCGGATTTTAAGTCCGAGATATCGTACCCAAGGGAGAAAATAAGCAAGCAATTTAGTTAATTAATTCGATGGTCAAGCTATTCCTATACGATGTTTGGTTTTGGTTTGTAAAATGTAATTTCAAACAAGTAATGAGAAACAATGTGAATGTTCCGAAAATACGCACAAAGTCACAAGTGATTTGAATATCAGAGATAGAAAGGCGATCTAGGATGTCACGCCCCAAATTCAGTAAACCGAACTCGGGACGCGAACATTTAAAACACAAAACACTTGAAACCTGTTTTGAATAAAAACTCTGAAATTTCCATTTAGTTAACAAAAATAATAATATTTACAATACAAAAACGTCCCAACAAGTGGACAAGGTACAACATCCGTCACTAGACTCAACAAAATAAAGACCAGACTCCGCTCCAAGCCCCATGAACTTCAAGAGCTAACCTAGTCCGTCCGATGATCAGTACCTGTAGGAAAATCAGCTAAGGGTGAGCGTTCGCTCACCACCACGGATAACAGACTGACTATGGCATAATTAGTAGATAAAGCCAGTAACACTAAAACCAAACCCAACACCGGGACTACAGTCCCCAACTCAAGTACCCAACTGACCCACAACCCGTTACTTTCCTCAACAGACTCAACACTCGATAAAGTAATGTAGACCCGACACAACTATCGACGACCTCCTCCAAGGACACGACAAAAGGACTACACAACACCAAACAAGATCACAAAGGATCGCACACCAGCTGCTCGGTAATCAATCTCAATCAGGTCCGGGATCGACCTATCGCAATTCCTCGACACGAAGTCGGATCAGGTTGTCGACCTATCACAATTCATCGACACTAAGTCGGATCAGGCTGTCGACCTTTTGACGCTTGCGTGGTCGCTTGCACGCCGTGCAAGTGTCTGGTGCACTTAAGTTGCATAGCGACTTGCATGCCGTGCAAGTTTCTGGTGCATTTTCTTGACGCCTCTGTCCAGAGTGCACCACTTTGTTGCACGGCGTGCAACAAACTGGTGCATGTTACTGACACTTCTGTCCAACTTCCAAATTCGCTCCGTTTCACTCCCGAATTGCCCCTTTTTGCTCCGAAAACTTGATGAACCCTGAAACAAGACCAATTACACAATATGAGAGTAAAATGCATCATTTCACATCAACTCGGGACTAAAAAGAACATAAATGTGGGCTAATGACATCCAAAATAGATGTATTTTATGTCCACATCAACACCCCACACTTAAGCTTTTCTCGCCCCGAGAAAATTAAACTAACAAAGCAGTAAGATATGTCCCAGGCATCCTTTATTCAAGCATGGTAAAATAAAGATGCAGCATGCAAAAAGGTTATGAAAAATTGGTGATGACCGAGTTAAAGTGTGCTTGTCGATCATAAGAGCTTTCTCAGAATTAACACACTACAAGATCGAACAAAGTTCAAGAAAACACATAAACCGATGAATGCACATAAGCAATTTGCTACTCACATTAAAGACCGACTCTCCTAACTCGCACCCCCTCGTTCACTTTACCAGCGTGCTTCCTCTTTTCCCTACTACACGGATCTTAGAGATTCATATGCTACTAGTTAATCCCATCTCCACTAATCGTGAGAAATCATGGCAATCAAGAATAAAAAAGGACTTATATTCGGCTTGTAATGTATGGCTAGGCAAAGGGCATGGAAAAGATTCAAAACACGAAGCTTATAAAATAAAACGTGTCAAACATGCTTCATCTCACACCCCTAACCACTTTTCACACATCCCGCTTACTTTCACCACAAGTCTTTACCAAACCATTCCTTAGACACTCTTTTTGAGTCTACTTGTTGGGCTATTTTTTTTTCTTCTGCCCCTTTTATTTCTCCTTTTCGTTTCTCTTCTCTTGATTTTGTATCATTTTTCTTACCCATTAAAATTTCTTGGGTACAAGAGAGATTTCTATCTTATTTGCTTTTTTATTCTACAACCCAAATGACATATTATCATCAAGAACTTCATTTTCTTTGTACTCACTCAACTCACAAATAAATTCCCAATACCCCCTCTCATGAAGCACATAAGAAACGAAATATGGGTTCAGAAATAACATGAGGATATACAAGAAATGATGGGCACATAGGTTTGTAATGTAATGGTTAGAAACGAAAGGCTACAGACTCAAAATGGGTGACTAAGAAAATAATGTAAGGTTAGAGATTTGGCTCAAACGTTCCAAAGATGGCCTAAAATCATTTTCTCAATTTAACCATGTTCCTCACTCTATTTCGCCTCGAATGGGATACACAAGTAGTTCTAGACTCAGCTTACAATGCATAAGAATCAAAGGAAGCAACGACTAATCAAGTAAACACTCAGAGTGCAAACAAAAGAGCGATCTTAATGCATGTGCTTATTCTACTTAATTGATTCATGCTAATCTATGTATTATTTGAACAATGTAAGAAATTGGCATGTGTAACAGTTCAATCATCGAAGTCCTAAGATCCTGCACTCTCTTACTCAATCATATCACCAGAAAATATGTTTTGATTTTTTTGATTTTTTATATATAAATACAATGCAGCACAATATGCAGACGGAAAGTGCGAAATGGAATGCAAACACCCCACCCCACACTTTAAAACACAACATTGTCCCCAATGCGACTCTATCACAAATGACCACATGCATTCCACAACAGATATTCATCATCATGTCACCCCACACTTATCAGTTAGCATAAAATCAACCACCATACAGTCCTATATGTTTATACTATCGGCACAACAATTCGGGTGCTCGGCACCCACCAGATGACATATAGGAGTAAAACAACAATAAACAATAATAAGCAAGAGGGTAAGAAAACTGCCCCTCGAAGGACCGCTGTGTGGTACGCCACTGATTCGGGGATCCTGTGGTGAATAGATGGATGGAGAACTCTCGCACGATCAAGCTCGTAGGAGCCTGGCGCCTCTCATGTAGTCAATATCCATACACTCTCCAATCCACTGTTGGGGTGCTTCCCAACTAGCGCATTTGTTTAACGTCGTTAGCTCGACGGGAAGGAGGCTCAATCAGGAGGCCTCCCACAAATCTCATACTTCCATTGCATCCTTCTCTTTAAATGTGAGTGCAAACGCGAGAAAAGAAATGCAATGTAGCACAAGATTGTTTTCCTTGAGTTTTGTAAAAGTTCCAAACTCAATGCTAACTTCATCAAGCTTGCCTTAATAGAATAATTATGATTTTGCTCATCTTGGCATAACTTGATGGGGATATGAATCCCATGAAGCGGAAAATGCTCATGACTACGAGGGTCAAGAGCATCTACCACAATAGAGTAAACTAAGCTCACAAACGGGGAATGGGGACTAGCAAATGTATCAACAAATTCATGTTTAATATTAACAACTCTATGCTCAAGATTTAATTTAAAAATCAATGGGACGGGTTGAATATATAAAGTTGATTTGCTAGAATCAAAAAATGAATCTCCCACACTAAATGGAATTTCGACATCATTCTCGATGTCTAGTAAAATAAAATCAATGGGAGATTCAAATATAACCCCTCTCTTGAGAGCATATTCCATAGTACCCCTTGGATATCTTATAGATTTGTCAGCCAACTCTATGGATACTATGGAACGATTCGGCTCAGAAAGAGTTTGTGAACTATTTTCTACAATTATACAATTATTATTTACATCTACATAATTCAAAGCATCAAAACTACATGGAGATGGAATAGGTATTGTACAAGATGAGTAAGAACATGATACCTCACATTCCGCACTTACCTCTAAACTCATGGTTGGATAATGAGTTTTTTGTTCTGCTGTATCAGCTAAGTGCTCGGACTGATCTTCCTCAATGTGAATTGCTTGATCGTGTAGAGATCCCTCATTCACCTCTTGTATAATAGGATTTATTTGATTCATTGCATTGGCTATTTGACCCAGTTGAATACTTAACTTTTGGAACCGGGAATCAATGTTCCGGTTCACTATCTTCTGCTCCTGCACAGATGCTTTGTACAACTCAATCACCTCCTTTTTATCCTCCTTCATTTGTGCCATCATGGTTAGCATCATCTGCTCTAGTTTGAAGGAAGACTCTTGTGGTTCCACTTGATAACCTTGGTCAAAAGTGGAAGGGTCCTCCCAATATTGACAATATGCATTTGAATTCAAGTACTTACAATTATAGTTAGAATGATCATAAGCTCCGCAACAATCACAATACACAATATCACAATACCAATTCTCCATAAAAGTAATAATGCAGTGAATAAACTAAACAAATATATACAAAAAAAATTGAAATAGTCTTAACACGAATTATAAACGTATCAGAGTTGACTTAGTTGCTCCCCAGCAACGGCGCCATTAACTTGACACTCTGAGAATTAACTCTCAGAATGGCACGACAAGCGTACCGGTCGCCAAGTAGTATTCGGGTTTTAAGTCCGAGATATCGTACCCAAGGGAGAAAATAAGCAAGCACTTTAGTTAATTAATCCGATGGTCAAGCTATTCCTATACGATGTTTGGTTTTGGTTTGTAAAGTGTAATTTCAAACAAGTAATGAGAAACAATGTGAATGATCCGAAAATACGCACAAAGTCACAAGTGATTTGAATATCAGAGATAGAAAGACGATCTAGGACATTAACGGGGTTCGAATGTGATGAATGACTTAACGAAGTTCGGTATGCATTTGAAACTAATACTATTCTAAGGGCAACGAGAATTCTCTAAGTATAGTCCTAACCATCTCTCCATCGTATTAGGACCCTAACATACTCGGTCCACCTAATTATCTCTAATCTAGGTGTAGAGCGGTATATAGCATTAAATTCTATGAATTCCTCTAAGTTTCGGGTTTTACTCCTATAGCTATTGCACTCGTGTCAGTCTAACCATATTCTGGCTTAGATTAAAACCCGAGCTATCTCATTCCTTTTCCTTCTATTAACCTCATTTCTCAATTGTTGGTTAACACGATTTGAACATTTCCCACGTGAGCAAGGCGAAAAAAGCATTACGAACAAAATGAGATAAACAAAATACTAATACTAGTTAACAAATGCATAACCCGAATAAAGCTAAATCAACTCATCACATCTTTACCCCTAGCCCTAGATCAATGGGAGTTTAGTTCATAGCAAGGAGACGAGAACACAAGGAATTGATAAAAACCATGATACTCATATTAATCCAATGAAGTAATACAATTGGCAGCTGGAAATCTCATTTTTGACGCTTGCGCGATCGCTTGCACGCCGTCCATGTTTCTGGTGCACTTAAGTTGCACGGAAACTTGCACGTCGTGCAAGTTTCTGGTGCGTTTTCTTGACGCCTCTATCCAGAGTGCTCCAGTTTGTTGCACGGCGTGCAACAAACTGGTGCATGTTACTGACACTTCTGTCCAACTTCCAAATTCGCTCCGTTTCACTCCCAAATTGCCCCTTTTTGCTCCGAAAACTTGATGAACCCTGAAACAAGACCAATTACACAATATGAGAGTAAAATGCATCATTTCACATCAACTCGGGACTAAAAAGAACATAAATGTGGGCTAATGACATCCAAAATAGATGTACTTTATGTCCACATCAGCGGTACAGGGAAGATACGAGCCTATGTCTCCCGTTCGTTGTTGTCTTCTACATGGCAATTACCAAATGATAAGGTGGTTTTGAGATCCGGGGGATGGGACGGTAAGGCCAGTACTGATCTACGACACCCCTTTTCGGGTTACCCCGATGTTTCAAGCCAACATGTCGATCATGAGGCGTTTTTATAATTGCTTATTTAATTCTAGTTTGGTCATTTCCAGTATTTTGTTGCAGTTTAGTTCCTTTACTTTCAGTACTGTTATAGTTATTTCAGATTGTTTCAATTTCTATCATCACATTGTACAACATAAGGATGATTATCTTTGTCTGGGATGCAAACTAGGATTTTTCTACGAGTTGATGAGCGTCGGGTGTCCTACGGGAGACGCGGACATACATTGTTCTCAGGACGGTTTTGTCTTACTTGTAAAGTTCCATATGCATCAGTAAATGCGGTTTCTTGTTTTCCCTTTTAAAAAAACTAATTATCGTCCCTCATAATTTGTGATGTATTAGATATTATATTCTATCGCCCTACATTATTTTTTGTTGTCTTATAATATGTGTAACACTATCCACAATGCGATTAGACCGATTCTGTCTAATCCCGGTCTAATTAGGTACTATTTGTGGAAAAGTGGGGTGAGATTAGATCCGATCCGTGGGTCCATTTTTTTGGTGTTGTAGTGGAAATAGACCGATTCGAACTATTCCGAGTCTATTGTGTAGAATAAAAATTGAAAACATATTCAAACCGATGGCTTTATCGAAATGCAAGAAGACCTGACCAAAATACATTTATTAATATGTTCAAATCAATGTCATCAGATTACATGTCCAAACTAACTACTATTTCCTATCGAAAACCAGCTTCCCAAACTCGAGCAATCGGTCTGGGGGCGTAATACGTCAAATTTTTTTCTCGGTATTTCATAATCAAAGATGGCAAGTTACAGGGATTCCCTTATGTCATTACTCCAAGAACACATCAAATAATGTCACGTGACCCTGTACAACAGACAGTCACAGGACTAAACTTGTGTCTTGAAGCAATGTCGCGAGGTAACCAACGTCAGTCGTCATTTTTGATTATCGACAACTAAGGTACAATTTAAACTCGTCCTGCACATTACACCTCCAAAAAGAATTACATGTCCTCCACCGTCCCTTCCTCCACTGTCCTTTATTGGCAAAGGTTGATCGTCTTGTATTGTGAGAGGATGACCTTCGGCTATTGCCTGGGATGGCTATTATTTCCACAACTGCAACCATAATTTCAGCTCCTCCGCCATCCCTCCGAGCAAGTCTGCGTAGCATCGCCCACGTCTAGTGTCGTTTGGCTCTCCCTGATTTGTCGTACACACCCGTGAGCCGGAAGCCGTCACGGTCCGGTACCTTGATCCCCACGTCAATACATCTTACCTCCTTTTTATACTCGGTGATCTACACATCCTGACTCCAGAAGAGAGCGAGCCCCCCATCGGTGGCCTTCAAGCATTACCAATGTGCCCCCTACGAAATCTAAGGTTACGGAGGAGCATGACAGTACGATCAACCACCTGTATGGTCTCAAAGAGGAACATAATTTGATGAGAGTGCGTACAGAGAAGAGTCTTTAGGTGCCGCATGTGGCGAGGAGCAACAACCTCCTAGTGGTTCCAGGCGAGGCTGTGATGGTGGCGTAGGGTCAGTGGTGACTGTGACGGTGTGTCGGGAAGAATATGTCTCATTCGACGTGAAGGTGTAATAACCAATCCCGGTCAACGCCAGTCAAACCTCCGAAAAATAGGAAAATTTAAAATTTTTAAGACTGACACTTACTTGAACCTAAAATGACCCCGAGTGTCATACCAGACTTAAGTTGACCCCGTTATCGACCAAAGTGAGTTCCGGGGGACTCAGGGCAGCTTTCTGATCAATTTGGGAAATGTTGACTTTTCGCTGGAAAAGTCAACCGAGCGACGTTTTGGTCCATTCGAGGACCGTTTTGGATGCAAAAAGCTTAGTCGTCGTCGCATCGGTTTTAGTTGAGCCGTTTCCTTGTAGCCCGCCAAGTTTCGTAATTTCTTGGGAAAAGTGCCCGTTTGGGGCCCGAAACGTCCGATTTTTCGCGAATCTGATTGGAAAATATCTAGTAGATATTTTCCAAAAGGTGTGGGACCCACCTTGCCACTTGTCCAACAAGTGGTGGTGCTAGTTTTGGGGGGAAAATAAGAGGTGTGGGGTGTTATAGGGTTCGGCCAAGACAAGAAAAGAAAGAAAAAAAATAGAAAAAGAAGAGAGTGGTTTAGAGAGAGAAGGAGAAGGAGAAGAAGAGAGAAGCAAGAGAGCTAGGGCTTTTGGACCACTATTCACGTCATCTCCACCCTTGGATCGTCTCAAGGCTAGGAGAAAGTGCACTCCCCTCATCCTCCTCTACGGTATACACCGAATCGATTCTCGTTTTGATTAATTTTGGAAGTTATGGTTTTTGTAAATCTATTAGTTTAGAGGTGTATTGAGGTTGGGGAAGTGTTGGGGACGTTTTGGAGGTGTTTGGGGGTGAAGGAGCATGTTTTCCGGCGACCGGGAGCTCAGGAGGAGCTCCGGCCACCATAGAGGGTGGCTGGCCGGAGCTAGGGCCGGCCACCACCATGGTGGGCCGGGCCCCAAAGTGCCCTAGGGCCCACGGCCAAGTTGGGCTGGGTGGGGCCCACGTGCTCGGGTTATCGGGTTTAGTGTTCGGGTGGTTTAAAACGTTCCCCGGACCATTTATCGATAACCGAATCGAAAATTGGAATTAAATTGGAAGAGTTAAAATTAACGGGTTTTAGAAACTTGAAACGGAAATTAATTGACTCGGAAGTCGGAATTTGATTCTGTCAAGTACATTGGGACCCTTGAATTATTCTAAGACCGTAGAAACGAAAACGGGAATTTTTGGAGCCCCGGAAGGGCATTTCCAAAACCCGGGCAGATTCGCCATGTCGGGCGAATTGGGCCTTTACGGGTCCAATATCGACAATGTCGAGTAATTGGGAAGTTTGGGAGTGATCGACATTGTCGGTGTTAAGTTTGGGCATCAAGTTTAATGATTTTCAGTTTATTCCTGCGAGTTGTTAAGTGCCTTTAAATTGTGTTCTTTTAGATCGTGCCACGGACCGAGGCAAGGGAAAGCTGGGTGAGTGACTGAGATCATCACCGGAGCTAGGGAGAACACGCACGAGGTAGGGAAAAGTAGCCGGATCTCGGCCCTGACTAGGGAAAGTTAACTGTAGAATTGCATGTGACACCGGGGTGTCGTGGGTTAATTAGGTTATCGAATATTAGAAAGGCATGATACAGGAACGTAGCAATTATTAGCAAAGCATGTGACACTTAGTAGTATCGTAGGAGCAGTGAACTTAGCGATACTAGAATCACTGGAGGCATATGACCATGCCCGGAGGTTGATTGTGAACTTATCGATATTAGGAGTACTGGAGGCATGTGACCATGCCCGGAGGTTGATTGAGAAACTGTTGATATTAGGACTGTTGGAGGCATTGGTTATGCCGGAGGTTGATTGTTTATTTGGTGTCTTGGGTGGCCTTGAGAGCCCGTGCTATTATTGTTGAGTCTTGGGTGGCCATGAGAGCCCGTGTTATTATTTGTGTTTTGGGTGGCCATGAGAGCCCGTACTTTACTGTTGGAGTTTTGGGTGGCAATGAGTGCCCGTGGGGTTGTCGAACCCGTGTCTTTACCTTTGGTGTTTTGGGTGGCCATGAGTGCCCGTAGGGTTGTTGAACCCGTGTCTTTACTGTTGGAGTCTTGGGTGGCCATGAGTGCCCGTGGGGTTGTTGAACCCGTGTCTTTATTGTTGGTGTATCTTGGGTGGCCGTGAGTACCCGTGTGGGTTGTTGAGCCCGTAAATTACTATTGGTGGTTTGAGTGGCCGTGAGTGCCCGTGGGGTTGTTGAGCACGTGAGTTATGGTTGGTGTGTCTTGGGAGGCCGTGAGTGCCTGTGGGGCTGTTGAGTCCGTGTTTTACTGTTGGTGTATCTTGGGAGGCCGTGAGTGCCTGTGGGGCTGTTGAGTTCGTGTTTTACTGTTGGTGTCTTGGGTGGCCATGAGTGCCTGTGAGTGTTGAACCTGCATTGTTACTGGTTGTTGAACTTGCTTGTGATTGTGATTGTGATTGTGGTTACTTGAGGTTGGGGGCCCGCTTCATGAAACGGGGGTCCACGAGCACACGCGTCTGCATGTTCAGACGGGGTAGGGGGCCCGCCCGTCAATAAAGGGGTCCTGGCCGCACGTGTGTGGTTTGGGTTTGTGAGCATTCTTTGGCTGGCTTACGAGTTTGAGTCTCGGTAAGTTGCGAGCATTCTTTGGCTGGCCTGACCGAGTTAGAGTCTCGGGAGGTTGCGAGCGTTCTTCGGCTGGCCTGACCGAGTTAGAGTCTCGGGAGGTTGCGAGCGTTCTTTGGCTGGCCTGACCGAGTTAGAGTCTCGGGAGGTTGCGAGCATTATTGGCACTGAGCAGTTGGCAGCTGGTATGCGATCCTTTGTGATCTTGGGTGTTGCGTGGTGGTCTTTGAGTCCTTGGGAGGGGTCGTGATCGTTGTGTCGGGTCTACTTTACGTGTAAGGGTGTTGAGTTGGTCAAGGAAGGTAACTGTGGGTGTGTGTTCAGTCGGAGTACTTGGGTTGGGGATGGTGTTCCCCGGTGTTGAGTTTGTGTCACGCCCCAATTTCAGTAAACCGAACTCGGGACGCGAACGTTTTGAAACAATAAACCATTTTGAAACCCTTTTTATAATTCACTTTGAAAACATCAATTGTTCAACAAAATAATATTTACAACTTAAAATACGTCCCAACAAGTGGACAAAAGTATGGTATCCGTCGCTAGACTCAAAACAAACCCAAAATCCCTCTCCTAGCTCTTCAAGCTTCAGAAGCTCACCTAGTCCAACCTGCGACCGATACCTGTAGGAAAAGCAGCTAGGGGTGAGCGTTCGCTCACCACCACGGATAACAGACTGACTACGGGATACTTAGCAGACAATGCCGGTAACACTAACAACCAACTCAACACCGGGGATCACTATCCCCCAAACTCAGGTAACCCGACTGACACACACACACGCTGTTACTTTACTCAACCGACTCAACACTCGGACACGTAAAGTAGACCCGACACAACAATCGACGACCTCCTCCAAGGACACGACAGACAACCACACAACACCCAAGATCACAAAGGATCGCACACCAAACAAGATCACAAAGGATCGCACACCAAACAAGATCACAAAGGATCGCATACCAACTGTTCAGTAACCATCTCTGTCTCTCACCCTTTCCGATCCCAGTTGGGCCAGGCGGTCGACCTGTCTTAGTAACCATCTCTGTCTCTCGCCCTTTCCGATCCAGTCGGGCCACGCGGTCGACCTGTCGCGCAACTTCTCCCGATCCCAGTCGGGAGGCTAACCCACAATCTCTCCGCTTCACCTGATCCCTGTCGGGTGGTTAGCCGCACCCGCGCGTCCTTCCCCCGATCTCAGTCGGGGAGCTAGCCCACAACCTCTCCGCTTCTCCCGATCCCAGTCGGGAGGCTAGCTACACCATACTGTTAGTCTTAGTGCCCATAGTTCAATCCTAAATGTCCAAATGTATATATCATCGTTAGCAATAAAATCAAAACGGCTTTATATTACTTATGTGTTGGAGTAATATATCGATGTGTGCTCTGATCTATGCCCACCATGCGAATAGAACCATAGATTTAGATAGATCATACTCGATGGGTCCCTAGTCAACAAAGCTTCATTAGAAGCGACTAGTATGAAAGATGGCTCTTTATGGCTTACGTTCTGTTAGTCATTGGAATGAGATTCTGGAGTCTGATCATAGATATCATGTGGGACATGATATTGGACGACCCGCCCTGAATATGTGCCATAGATTAAGTCATGAACATATTCAGTGTCGTAGCTTGTCATGTATCCTTAGACCAAGGAGTCTTTGTGATCGCTATGTAGTCAACAACTGAGTTTGACCTGAGCCTAACGTTGTCCGTAACAGGGCTTCCATAACGGCCAGGATTGGCTTGGGGACGGGCTACATGAGTGACACGAAAGACGGCTAAGGGATTTATCCCTCATACTGAGGTATGAGAAAGATATCGGTTCTCGGCCGCTTGATCGAGAGTGACTGAAAGAATAGCATGGCCATGCACATGATACTGGGTATCATATCTTTAGTCATCTCACATATCAAGGAACATTGATTGAGAATAATAAGGATGACGGCTCTATGCCTTATCTCAATCAGGATATCGGAGATAAAAGGATAATGACAGGGATGACGGAAAGGTTAGAATCGACAGGGTCGATTCGTTATGCAGTGTCAGGCAATGCTAAAGTCTCGTTAGTTGCTACTTAAATAGGATCAAGTAAAATGGGATTTTACGTTGATCTATTGACATGCATAAACCTAAGGGTCACACCGGAGGATGAAACTCATTGACACATTTATGGAGAATGGCCAAAAGGGAGTTGTCTCGGGACATGACCAAAACTGGGTTTTGGGTCATGTGCCCGTAAGTGAATAGGACTTTACGGATCGAGACAAGGCTTGGAGTCTTGGGATTGATCGCGTCGGATAATGTTGGACATTTCCGGTATGGAAGGCATGGAGGCGATGAGCGAATCACGGGACCTCGTTGGAAATGGCCACGGGCCATGTTCCAAGAGGCCCATGAAAGGCCCATGCAACCAAGGTCCATGGAACTAATTAATCAAGTCTTGATTAATTAGTACTAAGTAAGCAAGACAAGGATTAAGGTATTGGTGATTCACCACCTAACCCAATCTTGTCTTGCCATACTTTGTCCTATTTACACCTTACTTGACACCATACTTGTCCCATGCCTTTAGTTGGACAAGTATGAGTTTTGTTATGTTTAAGTCATCTTTTTTCAACATAACAAACACAAGACAAGAATAGGAAACACAACTTCTCTCTCCCTTCCCTTGCAATTTCGGGTTTGGCAAGCTCCCACCTCCATTTTTGTGTTCTTGAGTCCTCAAAGAGAAGAATTACGTGGCTTTGATTCCCATGTGGATACGTAGGCGTCTTGGAGACTCAAGTTAATCATTCGTTAACCGGTGTTCTTGTTTTGGTAAGAAATAGTGCTGAATTTTTCTCTTGTGAATCCATTCTTTGTTAGTTGTTTCATGGTTTAATCGTCTCTTGGTTTTCATTGATTTTCCGCTGCGAGTTGGTTCATCTCCAACCATACCTCGAGACCCAACAGTGGTATCAGAGCCGTGCTACCTTCGGGATTCACAAGACGGTGTTCAAAGTTTCGGTTTTGCTTGAAAGTTTCGTTTTTGGCGTGTTGTTTTGCTAAATTGTTAGATAACATGTTTTAAATACTTGTTTATGGATTTAATGCATGTAAAATGAATTTTTGAAAATTAATTCAAATCTGGAAATTTTGAAAAAAATTTGATTTTTCGGGTCTCGGGAGCGGGACTCTCGGGGAGCCGAAACCGGGACCGAACGGGGCTCCGTTGGACGGAGCTAGGCCAAGCATGACCATTGGATGGTTGATATGCCAAGGCTAAACCGTTTTGTTAGTTATGACGAGTTTGGAACCGTCATGACGAACTCGAAGATCAAATGTTCAAAAGTTTCATTTTTGAACGGTTTCGATAAACCGAGCATCAAAAAATTTCGAAACTTGGCTATTAATTAAAACCGGAAAATCACATGATGTTTGATAACATGCTTGTTTGATAACACGATGTGTGATGTGATGTTGGCATGGTGTACATAATAACCCCGAGCTCAATTTAATTATTTATCGCTTTTCACGGCCTGCGAGCCGTTAGTGTTAGCGTGTAATTATTCTTTCAAGGTGTGGTCGTCGAACCACTTGTTTGTAATATTTATTTAGTCCCGACCTGCGAGTCGTGTATTAAATTGTAATATTTTACTCAAGATGAAGAAAGGGCGAAAAGGTCATTTGGTGGGTTTTCGGGTGTTGGCATCGGCTTGGAATCGGTGGAGCTCAAGAAGCTAGTGGGAGTTAGTTTAGGGGGCTATTATGTGCATATTTATCGCTTTATGCTTGGTTTAGTTTATGCATGATTAATTCTGTGTTTTAGAATTGCATGCTTAACTTTATTTACCGAGCATATCACCTCACATGCAAAGATAAAATTGGAATTTTAATCCTTGTGTGTGAGCCCTTAGAATCGTCATTACATTGGATGTAGTTGACGGGTTCGAAGGAAGAATTACATTGGATGTAATTTGAGGCATCATTGCATTTGGAATGTAGTTGATGTGCTCATCGCATCTAGGATGTGTCAAAGTTTTAAACACAACCGGACAAGTAAAAACGGGTCATGTCCGATACCTCCCAATTATCAACACCTTACTACCTCCCCGTCCTATGGGTGTCGTGCGCATTAGCGGAGCATCCATGGGAAAGCGGGGTAGTAGGTTTGGACGACATATGTGGGTGTCGTGCGCATTAGCGTAGCACCTACATAGTGACGGGCCATAGTTGAAAATTGGTGGACCCGACTACGATTCTCAGCCTGAGGTTGAGCTAGGGTAACAGATAGGGTAAGCCGTGTACATAAGTGCATACCCTAGCCAAGAGTCACATTGGATGGAGTCCTACCTACATAGCTCGATTAAGTGTTGAGCATTAGTTCAGCTTAATCGAGTGAATCAAGGATCTTGGTTTCAGATTCTAAAGGTTTAGAATCGATTGTTGGTGTTTAAGCTTGATCTTCATAAAATTTATTCAGTTTACTGATTGAATTTTATCTGTTGTAGATCAAATGGCAAATTCAGCGAACATTAATAGTTTGTCATTAAAAACCATTCTTGACAGGGTCAAGGTAAATGGGACAAACTATTTGGACTGGTACAGAATTTTGAGGATAGTCCTCAAGTCTGAACGCAAAGAATATGTCCTTGACAAGACTGTCTCTAAGACCATATCAGAGTTACATGAAGTGTCATTAACTGCTGAGAAGAATATCTCAGGGATCTGGGATCCAAGGATATTCTGATGGTCAACAAGGGAATTGGAAGTGGCATGGGCTAGGCCCATGCGCACTTGGCAGGAAAGATGAGACACCTGAGAATGTCTGCTTCTACTGCCAACAGCCTGGTCATTGGAACCGGGATTACAGGAAGTTCACGGCTGATCTGAAGAAGGGCAGTGGGACTGCGCCTTCATCAAATAGCCTGGATGATCTGAAGAAGGGCAGTAAGACTGCGCCTTCATCAGGAAACCTGGATGATCTAAGGAAGGGCGGTGGGACCGTGCCTTCAATCGGTATTAACTCTATAGAGCTACATCTCTCTACTTCCAAAGATTCATGGGTATTAGATACCATGACTGAATCTCACACATGCACTAATATATGGTGGCTGAAAGTAGGAGAGATTTGGAAAGCACGAAATGGACCTCAGAGTTGTGGCAACTGCTGTAGGATCCATGAGTCTTGCTTTGCCAAGAGGCCTTGTCTTAGTATTGTATAATGTATATTGCATACCTACTTTTAGTAGGAATATTATATCTGTATCCGTGTTTGACAAGGAAGGATATAATGTTAATATTGGAAATGGAGTTTTCAATGTTCTATGCAATGATATGTTTTATACCAGTATTGACATGGTTGGAGGATTGTACATATTAGATATGGGTAACAATGCCTCAAGTTCTATATATTCCGTTAATACCAGGAGGTCTAAATCCAACGATTTAAACCTAACTCTGTTATGGCACTGTCATTTGGGTCGCATAAACAAGAAGCGCCTATCAGCACTTCAGAAGTGCGGGCTTTCAGGTTCATTCGAATTCCATTCGATCGATAGGTGCAAGGTTTGTTTGATGGGAAAAATGACTAAAGTGCCCTTTATCGATCGCGATGAAAGGGCGGGTGAATTATTGGGGCTTATACACTCGAATGTGTTTAGACCAATAAGTTCACTTGCCAGGAGGGGTTTTAGCTACTTTATCACATTTACTGATGATTACAGTAAATATGGTTATGTCTATTCGGTGAGACATAAGTCTGAAGCTTTTGATAAATTCAAAGAGTTTAAGACTATAGTAGATAACCAGCTCGACAAAGGTATTAAGGCACTTCGATTGGATCGAGGTGGAAAATACTTGACCACAGAGTTATTAGATCATCTAAAAGAGAATGGGATCCTTTTGGAATGGACTCCTCCTAGGTCACTGTAGTTGAAAGGTGTAGCCAAACGGAGAAATCGGACATTGTTAGACAATGGTCTGTTCCATGATTAGTTGGACTGATCTCCCAATCTCTTTTAGGGGTTTTTCTCTAGAGACGACCGCATTCATAGTGAATCGGGCTTCGACGAATGGTGTGGAAGGGACACCATTTTAAAAAATGGTACGGGATGATGCCCGCTTTGTCCTTCCTAAAGATTTGTGGTTGCGAGGCTTATGTGAAACATTTGGTTTCGACTAAGCTCGAACCAAGATCTGAGATATGCACCTTCGTGTGGTATCCCAAAGCAACAAGGGGATACTATTTCTACAATCCCAGTGAGAACATGGTGTTCGTCGCTTGGGGTGGGGTCTTTATGGAAAAGAAGTTTTGTTTCCAAAGACGTCATTAGGAGGACTGTGCATCTCGAAGAAATTCAGGATGGTACAGATCTGTCTAAACCAATTGACAACCCAGTAGAAAGGAGCCAGAGATTGTCGTAGAGTGAGAACCAATTCCTGTTACAATTCCGGAAGGTCCAAGGCGATTTGAAAGGGTCAATCTTCCACCTCCAAGATATGGTATCCGGAGGTGACAATGAAGTCATGGTGGATCACGATGATCCAGCCACCTTTCAAGAAGTCGTGGATGGGCCCGACTCCGAGTTATGGCTGGGAGCCATGAGGGAGGAAATGCAATCCATGTCGGACAACCGAGTCTGGGAACCGGTTGATCCCATCAATGGTGTGAGGACCATAGGATGCAAATGGATCTTCAAGGTGAAGATGGACATGGACGGCAACCCTCTGACCTACAAAGCTCAACTGGTGGCGAAAGGTTATAGGCAGATCCAATGGATTGACTATGAGGAAACCTTCTCCTTAGTGGCTATGGTCAAAATCGATCCAAATTCTTCTTGACATAACTGTGTATCATAATTACGAGATATGGCAAGTGGATGTCAAAACCGCTTTCCTATATGGAAATTTGACTGAGTACGTTTGTATGTCTTGGCCCAAAGGTTTTGACGATCCGAAGAATAAAGGAAAGATTTATAAGTTGTTGAAATCCATTTATGGATTGAAACGAACTTCTCGGAGTTGGATCCTTCGTTTTGATGAAGCTGTAATTGGATTTGGCTTAATCAAGAATGAGGATGAATCTTGCGTTTATAAGAAGGCTAGTGGGAGCAATATTACCTTTCTGGTTCTCATTGAAAACGACATCCCAACCTTGCACGAGACTAAAGCTTGGTTGAGGAAGTGTTTTTCAATAAAGGACTTAGGTGATGCTTCTCATATCTTAAGGATTAAGATATGTAGAGATCGCACCAAGAGGGTCTTGGATTTAAGTCAGGGAACCTATGTGAACAAGGCATTGAGTAGGTTCTTAATGCTCGATTCAAAGAAAGGACTCTTACCCACTAGTCATGGCATTCATCTCAGCAAGACTCAGTGTCCTAAGACACCTGATGAGCTGAAAAGGATGATGAGAATCCTATGCGCCTGGGGGCAGGATCGATCATATATGCCATGACATGTATGAGACCAGACGTCTCGTAAGCCTTATGTTGTACCAGTAGACATCATTCTAACTTGGGGGAAAGATGATGCTGAACTAGTCGTCGAAGGATGAGTAGACGCTAGTTTTCCAAGACAAATCCAGATGACTTTAGAAGTCAATCAGGATATGTGTTTACGCTGAATGACAGAGCTTTAGCTGAGAGAGCGTAAAGCAAGATATCATTGCCGAATCTACTACAGAGGCCAAGTACATGGATGCTGCAGAGGCAGCTAAGGAGGCTATGTGGATTTGGAAATTCATGGCAGGGCTGGGTGTAATTAAAAACCCATCCAGCCCGGTGAATCCATCTTGCGACAACACAAGGGCCATTGCGCAAGCTAAAAGCCTAGATCGTATAACAAATCCAAACATGTACTGCGACGTATCCACCTCATCAGATAAATACTGAACTGAGGTGAAGTGAAGATAACCGATATTGCAACAGATGATAACATAGCCAACCCTTTGACTAAGGCAGTGTCACTGCCTGAACATGTTAGACATGTAAAGTCGATGGGGACATATTGGAGTTTAGATTGGAACTAGGGCAAGTGGGAGATTGTTAGTCTTAGTGCCCGTAGTTCAATCCTAAATGTCCAAATGTATATATCATCGTTAGCAATAAAATTAAAACGGCTTTATATTACTTATGTGTTGGAGTAATATATCGATGTGTGCTCTGATCTATGCCCACCATGCGAATAGAACCATAGATCGAGATAGATCAAACTCTATGGGTCCCTAGTCAACAAAGCTCCACTAGAAGCGACTAGTATGAAAGATGGCTCTTTATGGCTTACGTTCTGTTAGTCATTGGAATGGGATTCCGGAGTCTGATCATAGATATCATGTGGGACATGATATTGGACGACCCGCCCTGAATATGTGCCATAGATTAAGTCATGAACATATTCAGTGTTGTAGCTTGTCATGTATCCTTAGACCAAGGAGTCTTTGTGATCGCTATGTAGTCAACAACTGAGTTTGACCTGAGCCTAACGTTGTCCGTAACAGGGCTTCCATAACGGCCAGGATTGGCTTGGGGACGGGCTACATGAGTGACACGAAAGACGGCTAAGGGATTTATCCCTCATACTAAGGTATGGGAAAGATATCGGTTCTCGGCCACTTGATCGAGAGTGACTGGAAGAATAGCATGGCCATGCACATGATACTGGGTATCATATCTTCAGTCATCTCACATATCAAGGAACGGTGATTGAGAATAATAAGGATGACGGCTCTAGGCCTTATCTCAATCAGGATATCGGAGATAAAAGGATAATGACAGGGACGACAGAAAGGTTAGAATCGACAGGGTCGATTCGTTATGTAGTGTCAGGCAATACTAAAGTCTCGTTAGTTGCCACTTAAATAGGATCAAGTAAAATGGGATTTTACGTTGATCTATTGACATGCATAAACCTAAGGGTCACACCGGAGGATGAAACTCATTGACACATTTATGGAGAATGGCCAAAAGGGAGTTGTCTCGGGACATGACCAAAACTGGGTTTTGGGTCATGTGCCCGTACGTGAATAGGACTTTACGGATCGAGACAAGGCTTGGAGTCTTGGGATTGATCGCGTCGGATAATGTTGGACATTTCCGGTATGGAAGGCTTGGAGGCGATGAGCGAATCACGGGACCTCGTTAGAAATGGCCACAGGCCATGTTCCAAGAGGCCCATGAAAGGCCCATGCAACCAAGGCCCATAGAACTAATTAATCAAGTCTTGATTAATTAGTACTAAGTAAGCAAGACAAGGATTAAGGTGTTGGTGATTCACCACCTAACCCAATCTTGTCTTGCCATACTTTGTCCTATTTACACCTTACTTGACACCATACTTGTCCCATGCCTTTAGTTGGACAAGTATGAGTTTTGTTATGTTTAAGTCATCTTTTTTCAACATAACAAACACAAGACAAGAATAGGAAACACATTTTCTCTCCCTCTTCCATGGCCATTTCGGGTTTGGCTAGTTTCCACCTCCATGTTTGTGTTCTTGAGTCCTCAAAGAGAAGAACTACGTGGCTTTGATTCCCATGTGGATACGTAGGCGTCTTGGAGACTCAAGCCAATCATTCGTTAACCGGTGTTCTTGTTTTGGTAAGAACTAGTGCTGAATTTTTCTCTTGTGAATCCATTCTTTGTTAGTTGTTTCATGGTTTTAATCGTCTCTTGGTTTTCATTGATTTTCCGCTGCGAGTTGGTTCATCTCCAACCCTACCTCGTGACCCAACACATGAAACCAAGGCCCATGGAACTAATTAATCAAGTCTTGATTAATTAGTACTAAGCAAGCAAGACAAGGATTAAGGTGTTGGTGATTCACCACCTAACCCAATCTTGTCTTGCCATACTTTGTCCTATTTACACCTTACTTGACACCATACTTGTCCCATGCTTTAAGTTGGACAAGTATGGGTTTTGTTATGTTTAAGTCATCTTTTTTCAATATAACAAACACAAGACAAGAATAGGAAACACAACTTCTCTCTCCCTTCCCTTGCAATTTCGGGTTTGGCAAGCTCCCACCTCCATTTTTGTGTTCTTGAGTCCTCAAAGAGAAGAACTACGTGGCTTTGATTCCCATGTGGATACGTAGGCGTCTTGGAGACTCAAGTCAATCATTCGTTACCCGGTGTTCTTGTTTTGGTAAGAACTAGTGCTGAATTTTTCTCTTGTGAATCCATTCTTTGTTAGTTGTTTCATGGTTTTAATCGTCTCTTGGTTTTCCTTGATTTTCCGCTGCGAGTTGGTTTATCTCCAACCCTACCTCGAGACCCAACAGCACAACCTCCACCAGTAACAAGTAACCAATCACAATCACAAACAAAGTTCAACAAACAGTAACAAGACCAGTTCAACACTCCCCGGCACTCATAGCCACTCAAGACTCCACGGTAAAGACTCGGGTTCAACAACCCCATGGGCCCTCATGGCCTCCCAAGACACGCCAAGCATAACTCACGGGCTCAACAACCCCACGACACTCACGGCCACCCAAGACACACCAACGGTAACTCACGGGCTCAACAACCCCACGGGCACTCATGGCCACCCAAGACACACCAGTAACACGGGCTCTCATGGCCACCCAAGACACAACAGTAACACGGGCTCTCGTGGCCACCCAAGACACACCAGTAACACGGGCTCTCATGGCCACCCAAGACACAACGGTAACACGGGCTCTCATGGCCACCCAAGACACAATAATAAAGTACGGGCTCTCATGGCCACCCAAGACACGATAGTAACACGGGCTCTTATGGCCACCCAAGACACAATAATAACACGGGCTCTCATGGCCACCCAAGACACAATAATAAAGTACGGGCTCTCATGGCCACCCAAGACACGACAATAACACGGGCTTTCATGGCCACCCAAGACACAGTAATAACACGGGCTCTCATGGCCACCCAAGACGCAATAATAAAGTACGGGCTCTCAAGGCCAACCAAGACACCAAATAAACAAATCAACCTCCGGCATAACCAATGCCTCCAACAGTCCTAATATCAACAGTTTCTCAATCAACCTCCGGGCATGGTCATATGCCTCCAGTACTCCTAATATCGATAAGTTCTCAATCAACCTCCGGGCATGGTCATATGCCTCCAGTAATTCTACTAACGCTAAGTTCTCTACTCCTACGACACTACTAAGTGTCACATGCATTTCCAATATTCGTTACGTTCCCATATCATGCCTTTCTAATATTTGATAACTCACTTAACCCACGACACCCCAGTGTCACATGGATTTCTACTGTTAACTTTCCCTAGTCAGGGCCGAGATCCGGCTACTTTTCCCTACCTCGTGCGTGTTCACCAAAAGCCAACCAACGAGCTCCGGTGTGATCTCAGTTACTCACCCAGCTTTCCCTTGCCTCGGTCCGCGGCACGATCTAAAAGAACACAATTTTAAACGCTTTTAAGCTTGCAGGCATAATGTTGAATTTTAATAAACCTGATGCCTAAAAGTAACCCCGACAATATCGATCACTCCCAAACTCCCCAATTACTCGACATTGTCGATATTGGACCCGTAAAGGCCCGATTCGCCCGACATGGCGAATCTGCCCGGGTTTTGGAAATGCCCTTCCGGGGCTCCAAAAATTCCCGTTTTCGTTTCTACGGTCTTAGAATAATTCAAGGGTCCCAATGCCCTTGACGGAATCGAATTCCGACTTCCGAGTCAATTAATTGACGTTTAAAGTTTCTAAACCCGATAATTACAACTTTCGCAATTTAATTCCAAATTTCGATCCGGGTGTGGATTAACGACTTGGAGAACGTCCTAAACCACCCGAACACGAAAACCCGATACCCGGGCATGTGGGCCCCATGCGGCCACAATGGAAAAATTTCCCTTTGCCCCAAAACGTTCCTAACGATCCCCAAACCTCAACCATTCATCTTTAAACCAATCTTAAACACAACCCAACCTTAATCAAACCGTTTAAACTCAAACCCTAAAATTCAAACGTTCCAAAATGAAAATCGGTTAGGTTCTCACCATAGGGAATGTCGATGTGAGCTCGATTCTTTATCGTTGAGACGATCCACCGGTTTGATCGACGAGAAACGTCACAAATTCCCCCAACCACTTCTCTTTCTCTCTCTTCCTTCTCTCTTCTTTCTAACACCACTTTCTCTCTCCAAGTCTTCTCTTTTTGTTGAAATGAACGTGTACAACAAACCACCATTTCCTTTTATTTTGTTTTACAAATCAAAACTAATACTTAAATACAAACTACCCATCACATGTCTCATCTTTTGTTTTGTTCAATAAACCTAAAACCACCACATATTTGACAAGTGTCAGATTCGCGAAATTCGGCCGTTTCAGGCCCCGAACGGGCACTTTTTCCAAGAAATTACGAAACTTCATGGGCTACAAGGAAACGGCTCAACTAAGACTGTTGTGACCACGGCTAAGCTTTTTTGATCCAAAACGGTCCTCGAATGGACCAAAACGTCGCTCGGTTGACTTTTCCAGCGAAAAGTCAACATTTCCCAAATTGATCAGAAAGTTGCCCTGAGTCCCCCGGAACTCACTTGGGTTGATAACGGGGTCAACTTACGTCCGGTATGACCCTCGGAGTCAATTTCAGGTTTAATTAAGTGCCTGACCAAAAAATTTAAATTTTCCTGTTTTTCGCAGGTTTGACTGGCGTTGACCGGGTGTGGTTATTACAATCTACCCCCCTTAAAGGAATTTTGTCCGCGAAATTTAGAACAGACGTACCTCGGGAGTCGAACAGCTCGGGGTACTTCGCGCGAACCTCGTCCTCGCGTTCCCAAGTCGAATCAGCCTCGTGGTGCCGCCACAACACCAGTTCTAAGCGGTTAACCTTTCCGCGTTGGACCTGCTCTCGTGGATCCGTTTCCCAACCCGGTTTCTCCTCATACAAGACATCACCCGTTACTTCGATATCTGCCCACTCAATGACGTACTCAAAACCTCGAAAGGCCCGATACACTGCGTGGCTAACCCGCCTCCGCCGCGGTTGAAACGCATTAGTCCACTTTCGGACTCACCTCCAGGAATACATGACCACTGATTGCTGACTTGAGAGGTCGGCGCCGTCTGTCAGCATAGTTCCTGCTGACTCTGCGCGGTCTTGAACCGCTCACGCTTCGGCAAGACCGACTCAGCTGTCTCTCGGTCTAGTTCTAGACCCAGTAAACTCTTATTCCTCACTTCTGCCCAGCACACGGGCGATCGACCTGGACTACCATACAACGCTCCGAACCGTGCCATCATGATACTGGCCTGAAAGCTATTGTTGTAGGTGAACTCGACTAACTGTTCACGAAACCCATTGTGACGTGCCTCATTTCCACCATGCAACCGGCAGTGGTTGCAGTAAACCAGCGGGACGCTGTTGTTCGGCTCTCACCTGCCGATGAGTGAGGCACCGCGATACCAATTCTACGACCGCTCTCCGCATCCCGCTCCACTAGACATGCCACTTGATGTCGCACTCCTCTTAGTGCCATTCACGTGCACTGTTAGACGCGAATGCTGCGACTCTCGCAGCTCGTCACCTCCGCCGTCACGCGGTATGTACAAACCTCCGCGATATCGTAACTCCCAATTAGCACAACGATCCCAACCCTCGGCGTCAGCAGTGCCGACAACTCTCTCCCGGATCTTTGTCGTCCACAAACATCACCACAAACTAATTTAAGAACGGTCGGAACATACTGTTCATCAGATCCATGAACGCTGCAGGTGCGTTCGGCAGTTCAGAGTCATCACCCGAACTCGTAATGCTCATGGCATGTCCGGAATACAGTCCTTGCGACGTCCCCCTCTCGGACTCGCAACTGGTAGTATCCGGATCGTAGGTCGATCTTCGAGAAATACATCGACCCTCTCAACTGGTCGAACACGTCGTCAATTTTCGGCATCGGGTATCGGTCATCCACCGTAACCCGGTTCAGTTTCCGGTAGTCCATGCACATCCGAAGCTCTCAACTCTTCTTCTTCACGAAGAGTACTGGCGCTTCCCACGACGATGTGCTCGGACGAATAAACCCCTTCTCCCGAAATTCCTCGAGCTGACTCTTCAGCTCGGTCAACTCGGCTGGCGCGAACCTGTAAGGCGCCAGCGATATCACTGTCGTTCCCGGCACCAGGTCAATCCTGAACTCCACCTCACGAACTGGTGGCAACCCGCTCAACTCCTCAAGAAAGACCTCGGGGAACTCACACCCCACTCGCGGTAACTCTCGGCTCTGCACGACCGATACTTCCTCCACTGCGGACAATGCCGACAGGAGAACCCCGCTATTACCACCCAGCACACACGACACCTTCGTGTTGCCTGCTGACACTGTCACTCGTCGCCTAAAGCAGTCGATATTGGCTCGGTACTTCGCCAGCCAATCCATTCCCAAGTTTACGTCAAAGGTTGTCATTTCGTAAGTATCCTTCCCACGGATACACGCACAAGCTCAGTCGCTGCCGATCCTCACGGATCCTCGCAGTCTCCCTAAAACCTCGCTCCACTACCGTCGTCGTGCCTACCAACTCCGAACATACCCGACTCTTCGGGTTGAGGACTCGATCCAGCTTCAGGGTTCTTGAGCCCTCTCTCGAACCTCCTGTGTCAGTTTGCTTCTCTGACTTCGCAGGCACGACATACTCTTGTCAACACCACACCACCACCCACCGGCGTGTCCAGACGCATGGGTGGACTCAACGACTCTAAACTCAGCCCCAACCTCTCAGCACAACTCGACGACACAAACGAGTGTGACGCCCCGGTATCCAACAGAAATGACGCTCAAAGCAGAGACCGAAACACCACTCCATTAGTTACTCTGGTGAAGTCTAGCACAAACCCTCACCCGGTCCTCTATGCATTTACTTATAACTTTCCGCAACCAAACCAGTGTTCGCTACTCGTCCCTTGCGGGAAAAGTAGTAAAGGGGATGAGCGTTATGCTCACCTCCACGGACACCTGTTCGATTATGGCATACTAGTAAAGCACCAAAGACTTACCAATCTAGCCAGGGCAAAACACCACCCCAAAACCTACTACCAACACGTCACACTGCTCAAGTCATTAACACCTCAAATACTCTCTCATGTAAGGGAAACCTCGAAACGGGGATTATGTTCTCAATTCAGCAACTATTGTTGCTTACAACCTCAATACCCCAATTACCCGATCACGTAGAGAAATCTCAACGGGGATCCTACTTTCAACTCAGCAACCCACTATTGCTCACACCCTTGATACCCTAGTTACTCGATCATGTAGGGAACCTCAAACAACCCACTCACGTGAAGGAAACCTCAAACCACCCGTTCACGCGAGGGAAACCTCGAACACCCGTTCACCTAGGGGAAACCTAGTTCGTATGGCGCCACAGCGCACCAACCCTAACCCCTCTCCGTGGCGTGACTCTCACACCGAGGCGCTGTAACACTACCGCAAGTTATTGATGAGTCTCGAACCCAAGACCTCATCTCTTAACACCGAACTTACGACCTCTACACCCAACACAACCGTGAACACCGCCACACAAAGCCAACACTCAAATTGTACAATCAAGACGGTGAGAAGGACAGGGGTCACTGACCTGTGACAAACCCCATCACGGTTGGGATCACGATGTCGTGACAAAAACCTAAAATTCGCTAAATCACTCTGGTCCGTCACGGATCCATGACAGGATCCGTGACGCTCGCGCAGACTTGTTTTCCAAACTCGGTTCCAACTCGAATCTTAACCCGTTTTAATCCTAAAATTAGCCTTAAACGACACACACGCTTGACCACCAATTCAGCAAACACACGCGCCACGACTCACAGACAAATCAAGTCATCCAACCTCAACAAAACACAAGCCGACACGGCCAAACAACAACACTCGCCCACCGGGCCAACCAACACCGAACCACGCCCACCGGGCCAACCAAAATCAAAACCCGCCCACAGGGCCAATCAAAATCAAACACGCCCTCAGGGCCAATCAAATTTTAAAACGCGTCCACAGGGCCAACCAATTTTAAAAACTTTCTCCACTTCATTAAAAACCTCATTTCTTGACATCAGGTAGTTACAACCCGGTCTAGGCGTCCCCGAACTACATTGTACCCACTTGATATCAACACCGCCACGCTCGACTACAGGGGCGCCCCTGAGTCGAGTCGAGACGGTTTAAAAATGTTTCACGCAGCAACACACAAACAGTATGCCAGTAACCTCGTACTGCACATACACACAAACACAAACAGGACTCAAAACACAACGGGTCTGTACACGGTTCCGACCTGCGTACCCAACGCACGACGGGACATTACTGACTCGACCCTCCCCACCTAATTGACGAACAGTCCGAGGTGTGAAACCTCGAGCTCTGATACCAAGCTGTCACGCCCCAATTTCAGTAAACCGAACTCGGGACGCGAACGTTTTGAAACAATAAACCATTTTGAAACCCTTTTTATAATTCACTTTGAAAACATCAATTGTTCAACAAAATAATATTTACAACTTAAAATACGTCCCAACAAGTGGACAAAAGTATGGTATCCGTCGCTAGACTCAAAACAAACCCAAAATCCCGCTCCTAGCTCTTCAAGCTTCAGAAGCTCACCTAGTCCAACTTGCGACCGGTACTTGTAGGAAAAGCAGCTAGGGGTGAGCGTTCGCTCACCACCACAGATAACAGACTGACTACGACATACTTAGCAGACAATGCCGGTAACACTAACAACCAACTCAACACCGGGGATCACTATCCCCCAAACTCAGGTAACCCGACTGACACACACACACGCTGTTACTTTCCTCAACCGACTCAACACTCGGACACGTAAAGTAGACCCGACACAACAATCGACGACCTCCTCCAAGGACACGACAGACAACCACGCAACACCCAAGATCACAAAGGATCGCACACCAAACAAGATCACAAAGGATCGCATACCAGCTGCTCAGTAACCATCTTTGTCTCTCGCCCTTTCCGATCCCAGTCGGGCCAGGCGGTCGACCTGTTTCAGTAACCATCTCTGTCTCTCGCCCTTTCCGATCCCAGTCGGGCCAGGCGGTCGACCTGTCTCAGTAACCATCTCTGTCTCTCGCCCTTTCCGATCCCAGTCGGGCCAGGCGGTCGACCTGTCGCGCAACTTCTCCCGATCCCAGTCGGGAGGCTAACCCACAACCTCTCCGCTTCACCTGATCCCAGTCGGGTGGTTAGCCACACCCGCGCGTCCTTCCCCCGATCCCAGTCGGGGAGCTAGCCCACAACCTCTCCGCTTCTCCCGATCCCAGTCGGGAGGCTAGCTACACCACACAACCTCCACCAGTAACAAGTAACCAATCACAATCACAAACAAAGTTCAACAAACAGTAACAAGACCAGTTCAACACTCCCCGACACTCATGGCCACTCAAGACTCCACGGTAAAGACTCGGGTTCAACAACCCCACGAGCCCTCATGGCCTCCCAAGACACGCCAACCATAACTCACGGGCTCAACAACCCCACGACACTCACGGCCACCCAAGACACACCAACGGTAACTCACGGGCTCAACAACCCCACGGGCACTCATGGCCACCCAAGACACACCAGTAACACGGGCTCTCATGGCCACCCAAGACACAACGATAACACGAGCTCTCATGGCCACCCAAGACACAATAATAAAGTACGGGCTCTCATGGCCACCCAAGACACGACAGTAACACGGGCTCTTATGGCCACCCAAGACACAATAATAACACGGGCTCTCATGGCCACCCAAGACACAATAATAAAGTACGGGCTCTCATGGCCACCCAAGACACGACAATAACACGGGCTTTCATGGCCACCCAAGACACAGTAATAACACGGGCTCTCATGGCCACCCAAGACGCAATAATAAAGTACGGGCTCTCAAGGCCAACCAAGACACCAAATAAACAAATCAACCTCCGGCATAACCAATGCCTCCAACAGTCCTAATATCAACAGTTTCTCAATCAACCTCCGGGCATGGTCATATGCCTCCAGTACTCCTAATATCGATAAGTTCTCAATCAACCTCCGGGCATGGTCATATGCATCCAGTAATTCTACTAACGCTAAGTTCTCTGCTCCTACGACACTACTAAGTGTCACATGCATTTCCAATATTCGTTACGTTCCCATATCATGCCTTTCTAATATTTGATAAGTCACTTAACCCACGACACCCCAGTGTCACATGCATTTCTACTGTTAACTTTCCCTAGTCAGGGCCGAGATCCGGCTACTTTTCCTTACCTCGTGCGTCTTCACCAAAAGCCAACCAACGAGCTCCGGTGTGATCTCAGTTACTCACCCAGCTTTCCCTTGCCTCGGTCCGCGGCACGATCTAAAAGAACACAATTTTAAACGCTTTTAAGCTTGCAGGCATAATGCTGATTTTTAATAAACCTGACGCCTAAAAGTAACCCCGACAATATCGATCACTCCCAAACTCCCCAATTACTCGACATTGTCGATATTGGACCCGTAAAGGCCCGATTCGCCCGACATGGCGAATCTGCCCGGGTTTTGGAAATGCCCTTCCGGGGCTCCAAAAATTCCCGTTTTCGTTTCTACGGTCTTAGAATAATTCAAGGGTCCCAATGCCCTTGACGGAATCGAATTCCGACTTCCGAGTCAATTAATTGACGTTTAAAGTTTCTAAACCCGATAATTACAACTTTCGCAATTTAATTCCAAATTTCGATCCGGGTGTGGATTAACGACTTGGAGAACGTCCTAAACCACCCGAACACGAAAACCCGATACCCGGGCATGTGGGCCCCATGCGGCCACAATGGAAAAATTCCCTTTTGCCCCAAAACGTTCCTAACGAACCCCAAACCTCAACCATTCATCTTTAAACCAATCTTAAACACAACCCAACCTTAATCAAACCGTTTAAACTCAAACCCTAAAATTCAAACGTTCCAAAATGAAAATCGGTTAGGTTCTCACCGTAGGGAATGTCGATGTGAGCTCGATTCTTTTATCGTTGAGACGATCCACCGGTTTGATCGACGAGAAACGTCACAAATTCCCCCAACCACTTCTCTTTCTCTCTCTTCCTTCTCTCTTCTTTCTAACACCACTTTTTCTCTCCAAGTCTTCTCTTTTTGTTGAAATGAACGTGTACAACAAACCACCATTTCCTTTTATTTTGTTTTACAAATCAAAACTAATACTTAAATACAAACTACCCATCACATGTCTCATCTTTTGTTTTGTTAATAAACCTAAAACCACCACATATTTGACAAGTGTCAGATTCGCGAAATTCGGCCGTTTCGGGCCCCGAACGGGCACTTTTTCCAAGAAATTACGAAACTTCATGGGCTACAAGGAAACGGCTCAACTAAGATCGATGTGACCATGGCTAAGATTTTTGGATCCAAAACGGTCCTCGAATGGACCAAAACGTCGCTCGGTTGACTTTTCCAGCGAAAAGTCAACATTTCCCAAATTGATCAGAAAGTTGCCCTGAGTCCCCCGGAACTCACTTGGCTTGATAAAGGGGTCAACTTACGTCCGGTATGACCCTCGGAGTCAATTTCAGGTTTAATTAAGTGCCTGACCAAAAATTTAAATTTTCCTGTTTTTCGCAGGTTTGACTGGCGTTGACCGGGAGTGGTTATTACAGTTTGTGTTGGTGTTACCGACATTGTCTGCTGATTATGCCGTAGTCAGTCTGTTATCCGTGGTGGTGAGCGAACGCTCACCCCTAGCTGCTTTTCCTACAGGTACCGTTCGCAGGCTGGACTAGGTGAGCTTTTGAAGCTTGAAGAGCTAGAAGCGGGATTCTGGGTTTATTTGAGTCTAGCGACGTATACCATGTTTTTGTCCACTTGTTGGGACTGATTTTGAGTTGTAAATATTATTTTGTTGAACTAAACTGGTATTTTAAAATGTTTAAATGGAAAAGGTTTCAAAATGTTTATTATTTTAAATGTTCGCGTCCCGAGTTCGATTTACTGAAATTGGGGCGTGACAGAAGGGGTAAGGCCGACTGGTAGAGAAGACACTAAATATTTCTTATGAGTCTTTCTGATTAATTACGTTAATGAATATATCAAATTAGTATTTCCTATTTAACATAATGTCTAGTTTTTCTGTCACGCCCCAATTTCAGTAAACCGAACTCGGGACGCGAACGTTTTGAAACAATAAACCATTGAAAACCGTTTTCCATAAATCACTTTAAAATCTTCATTTAGTTAATCAAAATAATATTTACAACTCAAAATAAGTCCCAACAAGTGGACAAAACGAGGTATCCGTCACTAGACTCAAAAGTAAAACCCAGAATCCCGCTCCTAGTTCTTCAAGCTTCAGAAGCTCAGCTAGTCCAACCTGCGACCGGTACCTGTAGAAAAAGCAGCTAGGGGTGAGCGTTCGCTCACCACCACGAATAACAGACTGACTACGGCATAATTAGCAGACAATGCCGGTAACACCAAAACCAAACCCAACACGGGAATACAATCCCTAAACTCAAGTACTCAACTGACACACAACCCGTTACCTTCTTCAACAGACTCAACACTCGGACTCGTAATGTAAACCTGACACAACTATCGACGACCTCCTCCAAGGATACGACAGAAAACTACGCAACACCAAACAAGATCACAAAGGATCGCACACCAAACAAGATCACAAAGGATTGCAAACCAGTTGCTCAGTAACCTCCCTCACGCCCTTTACCAATCTCATCAGCTCAGACGGTCGACCTGTCGCATTTCCTCGACACAAAGTCGGATCAGGCTGTCGACCTATCACACTCACAACCCCGAACCACACACGCGCGGCCAGGACCCCTTTACTGACGGGCGGGCCCCCTACCCCGTCTGAACATGCAGACACGTGTGATCGAGGACCCCCGTTTCATGAAGCGGGCCCACAACCTCAGGTATCCACAATCACAATCACAAACAAAGTTCAACAAACAGCAACAACACAAGTTCAGCACTCCACAGGCACTCATGGCCACCCAAGACATCAACCGTAAAACACGGACTCAACAACCCCACAGGCACTCACCCTCCCAAGATACACCAACAGTAACTCACGGGCTCAACAACCCCACGGGCACTCACGGCCACTCAAAACCACCAACAGTAACTCACGGGCTCAACAACCCCACGGGCACTCACGGCCTCCCAAGACACACCAACAGTAACTCACGGGCTCAACAACCCCACGGGCACTCACGGCCTCCCAAGACATATCGACAGTAACTCACGGGCTCAACAACCCCACAGGCACTCACGGCCTCCCAAGACACACCAACAGTAAAGACACGGGTTCAACAACCCCACGGGCACTCATGGCCACCCAAGACACACCAACAGTAAAGACGCGGGTTCAATAACCCCACGGGCACTCATGGCCACCCAAGACACACCAACAGTAAAGACACGGGTTCAACAACCCCACGGGCACTCATGGCCACCCAAGACACACCAACAGTAAAGACACGGGTTCAACAACCCCACGGGCACTCAAGACACAAAATACGCAGTCAACCTCCGGCATAACCAATGCCTCCAACAGTCCTAATATCAACAGTTTCACAATCAACCTCCGGGCATGGTCATATGCCTCCAGTACTCCTAATATCGATAAGTTCACAATCAACCTCCGGGCATGGTCATATGCCTCCAGTAATTCTAACATCGATAAGTTCTCTGCTCCTACGACACTACTAAGTGTCACATGCTTTTCTAATATTCGCTACGTTCCCGTATCATGCCTTTCTAATATTCGATAAACCTACTTAACCCACGACACCCCGGTGTCACATGCAATTCTACTATTAACTTTCCCTAGTCAGGGCCGAGATCCGGCTACTTTTCCCTACCTCGTGCGTGTTCTCCAAAAGCCAACCAACGAGCTCCGGTGTGATCTCAGTCACTCACCCAGCTTTCCCTTGCCTCGGTCCGCGGCACGATCTAAAAGAACACAATTTTAAACGCTTTTAAGCTTGCAGGCATAATGCTGAATTTTAATAAACCCGACGCCCAAAAGTAACCCCGACAATGTCGATCACTCCCAAACTCCCACATTACTCGACATTGTCGATATTGGACCTGTAAAGGCTCGATTCGCCCGGCATGGTGAATCTGCCCGGGTTTTGGAAATGCCCTTCCGGGGCTCCAAAAATTCCCGTTTTCGTTTCTACGGTCTTAGAATAATTCAAGGGTCCCAATCCACTTGACGGAATCGAATTCCGACTTCCGAGTCAATTAATTGACGTTTAAAGTTTCTAAACCCGATAATTACAACTTTCCCAATTTAATTCTAAATTTCGATTCGGTTATGGATAAATAGTCCGGGGAACGTTCTAAACCACCCGAACAATCCTAAATGTCCAAATGTATATATCATCGTTAGCAATAAAATTAAAGCGGCTTTATATTACTTATGTGTTGGAGTAATATATCGATGTGTGCTCTGATCTATGCCCACCATGCGAATAGAACCATAGATCGAGATAGATCACACTCGATGGGTCCCTAGTCAACAAAGCTTCACTAGAAGCGACTAGTATGAAAGATGGCTCTTTATGGCTTACGTTCTGTTAGTCATTGGAATGGGATTCCGGAGTCTGATCATAGATATCATGTGGGACATGATATTGGACGACCCGCCCTGAATATGTGCCATAGATTAAGTCATGAACATATTCAGTGTTGTAGCTTGTCATGTATCCTTAGACCAAGGAGTCTTTGTGATCGCTATGTAGTCAACAACTGAGTTTGACCTGAGCCTAACGTTGTCCGTAACAGGGCTTCCATAACGGCCAGGATTGGCTTGGGGACGGGCTACATGAGTGACACGAAAGACGGCTAAGGGATTTATCCCTCATACTAAGGTATGGGAAAGATATCGGTTCTCGGCCACTTGATCGAGAGTGACTGGAAGAATAGCATGGCCATGCACATGATACTGGGTATCATTTCTTCAGTCATCTCACATATCAAGGAACGGTGATTGAGAATAATAAGGATGACGGCTCTATGCCTTATCTCAATCAGGATATCGGAGATAAAAGGATAATGACAGGGACGACGGAAAGGTTAGAATCGACAGGGTCGATTCGTTATGTAGTGTCAGGCAATACTAAAGTCTCGTTAGTTGCCACTTAAATAGGATCAAGTAAAATGGGATTTTACGTTGATCTATTGACATGCATAAACCTAAGGGTCACACCGGAGGATGAAACTCATTGACACATTTATGGAGAATGGCCAAAAGGGAGTTGTCTCGGGACATGACCAAAACTGGGTTTTGGGTCATGTGCCCGTAAGTGAATAGGACTTTACGGATCGAGACAAGGCTTGGAGTCTTGGGATTGATCGCGTCGGATAATGTTGGACATTTCCGGTATGGAAGGCATGGAGGCGATGAGCGAATCACGGGACCTCGTTGGAAATGGTCACGGGCCATGTTCCAAGAGGCCCATGAAAGGCCCATGCAACCAAGGCCCATGGAACTAATTAATCAAGTCTTGATTAATTAGTACTAAGTAAGCAAGACAAGGATTAAGGTGTTGGTGATTCACCACCTAACCCAATCTTGTCTTGCCATACTTTGTCCTATTTACACCTTACTTGACACCATACTTGTCCCATGCCTTTAGTTGGACAAGTATGGGTTTTGTTATGTTTAAGTCATCTTTTTTCAACATAACAAACACAAGACAAGAATAGGAAACACATTTTCTCTCCCTCTTCCATGGCCATTTCGGGTTTGGCTAGTTTCCTCCTCCATTTTTGTGTTCTTGAGTCCTCAAAGAGAAGAACTACGTGGCTTTGATTCCCATGTGGATACGTAGGCGTCTTGGAGACTCAAGCCAATCATTCGTTACCCGGTGTTCTTGTTTTGGTAAGAACTAGTGCTGAATTTTTCTCTTGTGAATCCATTTTTTGTTAGTTGTTTCATGGTTTTAATCGTCTCTTGGTTTTCCTTGATTTTCCGCTGCGAGTTGGTTCATCTCCAACCCTACCTCGAGACCCAACAGTGGTATCAGAGCCGTGCTACCTTCGGGATTCACAAGACGGTGTTCAAAGTTTCGGTTTTGCTTGAAAGTTTAGTTTTTGGCATGTTGTTTTGCTAAATTGTTTGATAACATGTTTTAAATTATTGTTTATGGATTTAATACATGTAAAATGAATTTTTGAAAATTATTTCAAATCTGGAAATTTTGAAAAAAATTTGATTTTTCGGGTCTCGGGAGCGGGACTCTCGGGGAGCCAAAACCGGGACCGAACGGGGCTCCGTTGGACGGAGCTAGGCCAAGCATGACCATTAGATGGTTGATATGCCAAGGCTAAACCGTTTTGTTAGTTATGACGAGTTTGGAACCGTCATGATGAACTCGAAGATCAAATGTTCAAAAGTTTCATTTTTGAACGGTTTCGATAAACCGAGCATCAAAAAATTTCGAAACTTGGCTATTAATTAAAACCGGAAAATCACATGATGTTTGATAACATGCTTGTTTGATAACACGATGTGTGATGTGATGTTGGCATGGTGTACATAATAGCCCCGAGCTCGATTTAATTATTTATCGCTTTTCACGGCCTGCGAGCCGTTAGTGTTAGCGTGTAATTATTCTTTCAAGGTGTGGTCGTCGAACCACTTATTTGTAATATTTATTTATTCCCGACCTGCGAGTCGTGTATTAAATTGTATTTTTTTTACTCAAGATGAAGAAAGGGCGAAAAGGTCATTTGGTGGCTTTTCGGGTGTTGGCATCGGCTTGGAGTCGGTGGAGCTCAAGAAGCTAGTGGGAGTTAGTTTAGGGGGATATTATGTGCACATTTATCGCTTTATGCTTGGTTTAGTTTATGCATGATTAATTCTATGTGCTTTAGAATTGCATGCTTAACTTTATTTACCGAGCATATCACCTCACATGCAAAGATAAAATTGGAATTTTAATCCTTGTGTGTGAACCCTTAGAACCGTCATTGCATTGGATGTAGTTGACGGGTTCAAAGGAAGAATTACATTGGATGTAATTTGAGGCATCATTGCATTTGGAATGTAGTTGATGTGCTCATCGCATCTAGGATGTGCCAAAGTTTTGAACACAACTGGACAAGTAAAAGCGGGTCATGTCCGATACCTCTCAATCATCAACACCTTACTACCTCCCCGTCCTATGGGTGTCGTGCGCATTAGCGGAGCATCCATGGGAAAGCGGGGTAGTAGGTTTGGACGACATATGTGGGTGTCGTGCGCATTAGCGGAGCACCTACATAGTGACGAGCCATAGTTGAAAATTGGTGGACCCGACTACGATTCTCAGCCTGAGGTTGAGCTAGGGTAACAGATAGGGTAAGTCGTGTACATAAGTACATACCCTAGCCAGGAGTCACATTGGATGTGATTGGATGGAGTCCTACCTACATAGCTCGATTAAGTGGTGAGCATTAGTTCAGCTTAATCGAGTGAATCAAGGATCTTGGTTTCAGATTCTAAAGGTTTAGAATTGATTGTTGGTGTTTAAGCTTGATCTTCATAAAATTTATTCAGTTTACTGATTGAATTTTATCTGTTGTAGATCAAATGGCAAATTCAGCGAACATTAATAGTTTGTCATTAAAAACCATTCTTGACAGGGTCAAGCTAAATAGGACAAACTATTTGGACTGGTACAGAATTTTGAGGATAGTCCTCAAGTCTGAACGCAAAGAATATGTCCTTGACAAGGCTGTCTCTAAGACCATATCAGAGTTACATGAAGTGTCATTAACTGCTGAGAAGAATATCTCAGGGATCTGGGATCCAAGGATATTCTGATGGTCAACAAGGGAATTGGAAGTGGCAAGGGCTGCGCCCATGCGCACTTGGTAGGAAAGATGAGACACCTGAGAATGTCTTCTTCTACTGCCAACAGCCTGGTCATTGGAACCGGGATTACAGGAAGTTCACGGCTGATCTGAAGAAGGGCAGTGGGACTGCGCCTTCATCAAATAGCCTGGATGATCTGAAGAAGGGCAGTAGGACTGCGCCTTCATCAGGAAACCTGGATGATCTAAGGAAGGGCGGTGGGACCGTGCCTTCATTCGGTATTAACTCTATAGAGCTACATCTCTCTACTTCCAAAGATTCATGGGTATTAGATACCATGACTGAATCTCACACATGCACTAATATATGGTGGCTGAAAGTAGGAGAGATTTGGAAAGCACGAAATGGACCTCAGAGTTGTGGCAACTGCTGTAGGATCCATGAGTCTTGCTTTGCCAAGAGGCCTTGTCTTAGTATTGTATAATGTATATTGCATACCTACTCTTAGTAGGAATATTATATCTGTATCCGTGTTTGACAAGGAAGGATATAATGTTAATATTGGAAATGGAGTTTTCAATGTTCTATGCAATGATATGTTTTATACCAGTACTGACATGGTTGGAGGATTGTACATATTAGATATGGGTAACAATGCCTCAAGTTCTATATATTCCGTTAATACCAAGAGGTCTAAATCCAATGATTTAAACCTAACTCTGTTATGGTACTGTCATTTGGGTCGCATAAACAAGAAGCGCCTATCAGCACTTCAGAAGTGCGGGCTTTCAGGTTCATTCGAATTCCATTCGATCGATAGGTGCAAGGTTTGTTTGATGGGCAAAATGACTAAAGTGCCCTTTATCGATCGCGATGAAAGGGCGGGTGAATTATTGGGGCTGATACACTCGAATGTGTGTAGACCAATAAGTTCACTTGCCAGGAGGGGTTTTAGCTACTTTATCACATTTACTGATGATTACAGTAAATATGGTTATGTCTATTCGGTGAGACATAAGTCTGAAGCTTTTGATAAATTCAAAGAGTTTAAGACTATAGTAGAAAACCAGCTCGACAAAGGTATTAAGGCACTTCGATTGGATCGAGGTGGAAAATACTTGACCACAGAGTTATTAGATCATCTAAAAGAGAATGGGATCCTTTTGAAATGGACTCCTCCTAGGTCACTGTAATTGAAAGGTGTAGCCAAACGGAGAAATCGGACATTGTTAGACAATGGTCTGTTCCATGATTAGTTGGACTGATCTCCCAATCTCTTTTAGGGGTTTTGCTCTAGAGACGACCGCATTCATAGTGAATCGGGCTTCGACGAATGGTGTGGAAGGGACACCATTTTAAAAATGGTACGGGATGATGCCCGCTTTGTCCTTCCTAAAGATTTGTGGTTGCGAGGCTTATGTGAAACATTTGGTTTCGACTAAGCTCGAACCAAGATCTGAGATATGCACCTTCGTGTGGTATCCCAAAGAAACAAGGGGATACTATTTCTACAATCCCAGTGAGAACATGGTGTTCGTCGCTTGGGGTGGGGTCTTTATGGAAAAGAAGTTTTGTTTCCAAAGACGTCATTGGGAGGACTGTGCATCTCGAAGAAATTCAGGATGGTACAGATCTGTCTAAACCAATTGGCAACCCAGTAGAAAGGAGCCAGAGATTGTCGTAGAGTAAGAACCAATTCCTGTTACAATTCCGGAAGGTCCAAGGCGATTTGAAAGGATCAATCTTCCACCTCCAAGATATGGTATCCGGAGGTGACAATGAAGTCATGGTGGATCACGATGATCCAGCCACCTTTCAGGAAGTCGTGTATGGGCCCAACTCTGAGTTATGGCTGGGAGCCATGAGGGAGGAAATGCAATCCATGTCGGACAACCGAGTCTGGGAACCGGTTGATCCCATCAATGGTGTGAGGACCATAGGATGCAAATGGATCTTCAAGGTGAAGATGGACATGGACGGCAACCCTCTGACCTACAAAGCTCAACTGGTGGCGAAAGGTTATAGGCAGATCCAATGGATTGACTATGAGGAAACCTTCTCCTTAGTGGCTATGGTCAAAATCGATCCAAATTCTTCTTGACATAACTGCGTATCATAATTACGAGATATGGCAAGTGGATGTCAAAACCGCTTTCCTAAATGGAAATTTGACTGAGTACGTTTGTATGTCTCGACCCAAAGGTTTTGACGATCCGAAGAATAAAGGAAAGATTTATAAGTTGTTGAAATCCATTTATGGATTGAAACGAACTTCTCGGAGTTGGATCCTTCGTTTTGATGAAGCTGTAATTGGATTTGGCTTAATCAAGAACGAGGATGAATCTTGCGTTTATAAGAAGGCTAGTGGGAGCAATATTACCTTTCTGGTTCTCATTGAAAACGACATCCCAACCTTGCACGAGACTAAAGCTTGGTTGAGGAAGTGTTTTTCAATAAAGGACTTAGGCGATGCTTCTTATATCTTAAGGATTAAGATATGTAGAGATCGCACCAAGAGGGTCTTGGATTTAAGTCAGGGAACCTATGTGAACAAGGCATTGAGTAGGTTCTTAATGCTCGATTCAAAGAAAGGACTTTTACCCACTAGTCATGGCATTCATCTCAGCAAGACTCAGTGTCCTAAGACACCTGATGAGCTGAAAAGGATGATGAGAATCCTATGCGCCTGGGGGCAGGATCGATCATATATGCCATGACATGTATGAGACCAGACGTCTCGTAAGCCTTATGTTGTACCAGTAGACATCATTCTAACCCGGGGGAAAGATGATGCTGAACTAGTCGTCGAAGGATGAGTAGACGCTAGTTTTCCAAGACAAATCCAGATGACTTTAGAAGTCAATCAGGATATGTGTTTACGCTGAATGGAAGAGCTTTAGCTGGGAAAGCGTAAAGCAAGATACCATTGCCGAATCTACGACAGAGGCCAAGTACATGGATGCTGCAGAGGCAGCTAAGGAGGCTATGTGGATTTGGAAATTCATCGCAGGACTGGGTGTAATTAAAAACCCATCCAGTCCGGTGAATCCATTTTGCGACAACACAAGGGCCATTGCGCAAGCTAAAAGCCTAGATCGCATAACAAATCCAAACATGTACTGCGGCGTATCCACCTCATCAGATAAATACTGAACTGAGGTGAAGTGAAGATAACCGATATTGCAACAGATGATAACATAGCCAACCCTTTGACTAAGGCAGTGTCACTGCCTGAACATGTTAGACATGTAAAGTCGATGGGGACATATTGGAGTTTAGATTGGAACTAGGGCAAGTGGGAGATTGTTAGTCTTAGTGCCCGTAGTTCAATCCTAAATGTCCAAATGTATATATCATCGTTAGCAATAAAATTAAAGCGGCTTTATATTACTTATGTGTTGGAGTAATATATCGATGTGTGCTCTGATCTATGCCCACCATGCGAATAGAACCATAGATCGAGATAGATCACACTCGATGGGTCCCTAGTCAACAAAGCTTCACTAGAAGCGACTAGTATGAAAGATGGCTCTTTATGGCTTACGTTCTGTTAGTCATTGGAATGGGATTCCGGAGTCTGATCATAGATATCATGTGGGACATGATATTGGACGACCCGCCCTGAATATGTGCCATAGATTAAGTCATGAACATATTCAGTGTTGTAGCTTGTCATGTATCCTTAGACCAAGGAGTCTTTGTGATCGCTATGTAGTCAACAACTGAGTTTGACCTGAGCCTAACGTTGTCCGTAACAGGGCTTCCATAACGGCCAGGATTGGCTTGGGGACGGGCTACATGAGTGACACGAAAGACGGCTAAGGGATTTATCCCTCATACTAAGGTATGGGAAAGATATCGGTTCTCGGCCACTTGATCGAGAGTGACTGGAAGAATAGCATGGCCATGCACATGATACTGGGTATCATTTCTTCAGTCATCTCACATATCAAGGAACGGTGATTGAGAATAATAAGGATGACGGCTCTATGCCTTATCTCAATCAGGATATCGGAGATAAAAGGATAATGACAGGGACGACGGAAAGGTTAGAATCGACAGGGTCGATTCGTTATGTAGTGTCAGGCAATACTAAAGTCTCGTTAGTTGCCACTTAAATAGGATCAAGTAAAATGGGATTTTACGTTGATCTATTGACATGCATAAACCTAAGGGTCACACCGGAGGATGAAACTCATTGACACATTTATGGAGAATGGCCAAAAGGGAGTTGTCTCGGGACATGACCAAAACTGGGTTTTGGGTCATGTGCCCGTAAGTGAATAGGACTTTACGGATCGAGACAAGGCTTGGAGTCTTGGGATTGATCGCGTCGGATAATGTTGGACATTTCCGGTATGGAAGGCATGGAGGCGATGAGCGAATCACGGGACCTCGTTGGAAATGGTCACGGGCCATGTTCCAAGAGGCCCATGAAAGGCCCATGCAACCAAGGCCCATGGAACTAATTAATCAAGTCTTGATTAATTAGTACTAAGTAAGCAAGACAAGGATTAAGGTGTTGGTGATTCACCACCTAACCCAATCTTGTCTTGCCATACTTTGTCCTATTTACACCTTACTTGACACCATACTTGTCCCATGCCTTTAGTTGGACAAGTATGGGTTTTGTTATGTTTAAGTCATCTTTTTTCAACATAACAAACACAAGACAAGAATAGGAAACACATTTTCTCTCCCTCTTCCATGGCCATTTCGGGTTTGGCTAGTTTCCTCCTCCATTTTTGTGTTCTTGAGTCCTCAAAGAGAAGAACTACGTGGCTTTGATTCCCATGTGGATACGTAGGCGTCTTGGAGACTCAAGCCAATCATTCGTTACCCGGTGTTCTTGTTTTGGTAAGAACTAGTGCTGAATTTTTCTCTTGTGAATCCATTTTTTGTTAGTTGTTTCATGGTTTTAATCGTCTCTTGGTTTTCCTTGATTTTCCGCTGCGAGTTGGTTCATCTCCAACCCTACCTCGAGACCCAACACGGGGAACGTTCTAAACCACCCGAACACAAAACCCGTTCACCCGAGCACGTGGGCCCCACCCGGCCAAGCTTGGCCGTGGGTGGCAAGGGTACTTTGCGGCCCGACCCACCATGGTGGTGGCCGGCCCTAGCTCCGGCCAGCCACCTCACATGGTGGCCGGCCACCCTATATGGTGGCCGGAGCTCCTCCCAAGCTCCCGGTCACCGGAAAACGTGCTCCTTCTCCTCCAAACGTCTCCAAAACGTCTCCAACACTCCCCCAACCTCAAAACCACCTTAAACTAATAGTTTCAATCCAAAACCTAAATTTAGAAAATGACAAATCGAAGATCGGTTTGGTGTATACCGTAGAGGAAGACGAGGTGAGCTTGAATCTCTTCACTTTGAGACGATCCAAGGGTGGAGATGACGTGAATAGTGGCCCAAACCCTAGCTTCTCTCTCTTCTCCTTCTCTCTCTAAACTCTCTCTTCTTTTCTATTCCTTTCTTTTTTTTTCCTTTGAATTAAGTGTGGCCGAAACCCCCATGTAGCCTCATCTTTATTTTCCCCCCAAAACTAACACCACCACTTGTTGGACAAGTGGCAAGGTGGGTCCCACACCTTTTGGAAAATATCTACTAGATATTTCCCAATCAGATTCGCGAAAATCGGACGTTTAGGGCCCCGAACGGGCACTTTTTCCAAGAAATTACGAAACTTGTCGGGCTACAAGGAAACGGCTCAACTAAGACCGCTGCGACGACGGCTAAGCTTTTTGGATCCAAATCGGCCCTCGAATGGACCAAAGCGTCGCTCGGTTGACTTTTCCGGCGAAAAGTCAACTTTTCCCAAATTGATCAGAAAGTTGCCCTGAGTCCCCCGGAACTCACTTTGGTCGACAACGGGGTCAACTTAAGTCCAGTATGACTCTCGGGGTCATTTTAGGTTCAATTAAGTGTCTGTCTTAAAAATTTTAAATTTTCCTGTTTTTCGCAGGTTTGACTGGCGGTGACCGGGAGTGGTTATTACATTTTCCGTTATTAATATTTCATGTTCTAGTTTAGTTTGCTCTCATTTATTGAAAAACGAGAATGCCCAATAATATTTTAGAATTTTTATACCATAAAAGAAAAACTCAAGCCGGAGGTGTATAGTTTGAGTTTGTTAATTTTTTAAAAAAAAAATTATAGTCATTATTTATTTCTAATTTTATTTTTGCAATTTCAAAATAAAACTGTGATTTTAAAATAATAAAATTACATTTTTATTTAACTCTTTTGTCATGTAGCGTGGAGGTAAATTCGACATTTATATTAAATTTAATCATATCCGTATTCTTGAATTTGAAATAAAGTTTTGTATAATAGAACGTGATTAATTTAAATGGACTGTGAATTTATAAAAGGAATAACTTGAGGTCTTAACGTTGAAATAATGTTAATTTTTAGATCATATTCCAAAGAAAGGTGCATTCTTACATCATAACGATAAGTATTAAAAAATGTCAGATTCCATTCGAAGAGTAGATGAGAGTTAAGTGAGCATGATAAATGTCAAGTTTACCTTCAATAATTTATGAAAGCCTATTGTTATGACTTCAAATAAAAAGGTCAGTTAAGGTCATGAAACAAGATTTTTCTCTTTTTCCCATTCATTTTTTTTAATTGGGATAACTCTCAGAGGTACTTGTTTTTTTGACTTTCATTTACACATTAGCACTTGTGGACTACACCTTTTTTAGATGGACACCGAAGACTAATGGAAAATGTTAGTAACTAACATTTTTTATTAGAAAACAGACGACGCGTTAACTGATGGGTTAGAAAGACATAACATTTTTCGTTAGAAAACAAACGACGTGTTAACTGATGAGTTAGAAAGACTTACATACCCTCATAAATGACTTGAAGTCAGAGTTAAGAATCAAACCTTCAGAAGCATTCTTCAGGTTCAATATTTCTAACACTCAGAGCACTCTCTCGTCTCTCTCATCAATGCCAAAGTGATTTTCGCTGAAGATGGAGCTTATTCGTGTTCTTGAGCTCCATTTGGCCATCAACAACTGAGATTTGGTTGGAATAGTGAGGTAAGATGAAGAACTTTTGGTGTATTGTTTATTCTGTAAAATTCCTACTTAGGGTTTGGTGGTTAGACATCGATTCTGTAGTTGTTTGAGCTGAAAATGGGTTAATGTCGACTTGTAACTGGGAAGAAAAAGTATATTGTGGAGGTCTCCGTTGTAATGATTGATACCTCGAGCTAGGGCTTGTAATGAAACTGTAATGGTGGTTTTGGGTACTCAGATATGGTTTGTTTATTAGTTTGATATATATGGTGATTATGAAAATGAAAATGAGAGTTCATATTGCATGGGTTTTAGTTCAAAGCTGAAAGTGTCGATTTTTTGTATTGCATGTGTGTTGTAGTGTGTGCATTATATAAAAATTTGTTCAGTACTGAAATGAGGGTTATTTTCTGGTGCAACCTTGCATATGTAGTGTGAACTGATGATTGTGAACTAATTAGTTGTTGGTTGTGTATTGTTGGATTTTTTTTTTTGCAGATGGGGAAGAAACGAAAAGTCACTCGTTGTTTAGTTGATGAACTATTGGATGATGAGTTAATTGTTGAGGTAGAGATGTTTGACCAGTTACTCATAGATGACGATTTACTAGAAGATGAACGAACATAAATGGATATTGAAGATCTAGGGTATGAGGGGGGAGATTATGTAGTTGGTGAAAATGGAGAAGAAGTATGAGGTTATGGTGAAGAAGCATGAGCTGATGGTGAATGGTATGGTGAAGAAGTATGAACTTATATTGAAGGACCATGATGTGATGTTTGTGGTTATGGTGAAGAACCAAGAGTTGATGGTGATGGCGAACAAGTAGGTGGTAATGGTGTCCGAGAAGAGGGTAATGGTTCTTCATTATACGAAGACTATGTAGTTGGATGCTGAAGATCTAGGGTATGAGGGGGGAGATTATGCAGTTGGTGAAAATGGAGAAAAAGTAGGAGGTTATGGTGAAGAAGTAGGAGCTGATGGTGAATGGTATGGTGAAGAAGCAGGAGCTGATACTGAAGAACTAAGATATGATGTTGGTGGTTATGGTGAAGAACCAGGAGCTAATGGTGACGGTGAATGAACAAGTAGGCGGTAATGGTGTCCGAGAAGAGTGTGATGGTTCTTCATCAGATGAAGACTATGTAGTTGGAAAAGATGATGAATCATCATCAAACGGGGAGGATTTATCATCAGATGGGGAGAATTAATCATCATCTGATGAAGAAGGTGAACCAATAGACTGTGAGGATGTGATGGAAGAAGACCCGATGAGCAATAATGGAATCTTAGGTATGAGGGAGCCTAAGATGTGAGATACGAGTAGTTTGATAGATATCCAACTGCACTTAGGTGATAGGTTTATAAGTGAAGATTGGTACCGTGTTGTACTACAAAACTATGTTGTTGTGAAGGGTTTCAATTACGCCTACACTAGGAATAAAAAAGAAGTTAGTATCGGGGTTGTGTGTCCCGAAGACGGGTGTACCTTCTACATTTGGTGTTCATTCATGAAAGCAGCAAAAATCTATGAAATCAAGACCCTACGACTGAACCACGAGTGTGTGACTGAAAATGAAGGTTTAAATATTACCGCTCATTCACTAGCATACATGTAATTGTACTTCCTATTGTTTTTAAAGCATGTTCAAACCTTCTATATGTATTAACAATATTGTTTCTGGCCATATAGGTATTTAGATTACATAAAGATTCACAAAAAATTGATATTGGGGAGTTCAAAAGTGAACTTGCAAGGGACCTAGGCCTAAATGTTGAATTAGCGAAATGGTACTGTATTGTTGGTCTATGGAGGGACATTATTAATGAAAATAAGGGTCTGCAATATGCTATGCTGGAGAAGTACAAAGAAGTAGTAATGCTTAGTAACCCATATACGAAGTTTGAGATTGTGGTGGATGATGAAGGACCTCATAGGTTCAATCAATTGTATTTGAGATATGGGCGCAAAAAGCTGGATTCGCAAGTGGTTGTAGGTCCTTCATTGACCTAGATTGATGTCACATGAAAGATTACCATGGAGGAATCATTCTAGATGTAGTGGCAAGAGATGGCAATGAGGGCATGTTCCCAGTTGCTATAGCAGTGGTGGAACAGGAGACAATCGATAGTTGGAGGTGGTTTACGGATGAGTTTTTCAAAGATTTTGGGTCTGGAGAAGAGAATGGATGTGTTTTATGCCATAAAAACAAAAGATAATATTATTTCTTAAATACTCTTTAATTTTATAACACTTACATAGGTTTTCATGCTAACCTATGGAAACATCCATTTTGTGTGGATCATTTTTGTGAATGACATGGATTGATAGAGGTTTTCTCTCAACACCAAACCTTTGAACATCATCACTACATGCGACACCTATATGAAAAATTGTACAAGCTCTTCAAGTCTCATGACTTGAAATGGCAGTTTTGGAAATGCTCAAGGGCAACTACCGAGGAAATGTATGAAGCTGCAATGGAAGAACTCAAAGCTTTGGATGATTAGGCATTTATGTGGTTGAGTGACAGACCACCAAGGAAATTGTGTAAGGCATTTTTCAAGTCGGATTCCTAGTGTGGGGCACATACCAATAACATATGCAAGTCATTCAATGCTTGGATTGGGAAGGGGAGAGACCTCCCAATACTGAATTTCCTTGAGTTCTACCACAAGAAACTCATGAAATGGTTCAACAAGAAAGAGAGTTTTGTACAAAGGTCAGATTCTGTTTTGTGCCCACGTATAAAAGACAGACTAGATGTGGTGATCGCTAAGGATAATAAATGTAAGGTTGAAATAAGTGGGTTGGTGTTATTTGAGGTTGATATGTACATTGAAACATTTGGAGTAAACATTCAGGAGAAGACTTGCACATGTTTGGATTGGCAACTCAAAAGCATTCTATGTTTACATGGTTGCGCAACATTATTGAAAGCGAAGAAACAAGTTTTCAGGTATGTGGATCCCTACTATCACATTGCAACATACAGTAAGAGTTATGAGGGAAAAATTTACTTTGTAGTTGGGATGAAAAAATGTAAGCAACTGAAGTTGGATGGACGTTTGTTACCACCTATCGTCCGTAAGCAAACGGGAAGACCAAGGAATAGGATGAAGAATGTGATGGAGAGACAAGGACATGGTCAAAGTTATAAAGGGTCTAGAACAACTGATGAGAATGACAAAAATTCTGGTTCTAGGAAAGGCATTGTCTTACGGTGTGCCAGATGCCTTAATGTAGGTCACAATGTCCGAAGCTTCACCACTAAGAACTATGGTGTCACACTACCAACTAGGAAGAAGGAAAACACATCAGAGTTTACAACAAAGACAAGGGATGCATATCGTGTAGGGTGTAGAGAAGAACATGAGATGGCAGAGCTGATAAAAAAGGGTTGCAAGCTTTGCTAGAAAGGAGAAGGCTAAATTCTACAACAACAAGAAGAAAGAGCTCCAAGACAGAGTGCTGGAGGAGGTGATGAATTGGGTGAAGAAGAACATGTAGCTGGTGATGGATTTGCAAAGGATGGTGCTGGTTGTGAGGGAATTTCAAAGGAAGGTGCTGATGAGCATGAATTTGAAGAAGAAGAATATGGAGATGATAATGGATTCTATGCAGATCTTGAAGCTGATGATGCCTTTTTTGTACACGAAGTTGGATCCGAGAAAGGCATCCCTCCTCAGGTTGTTCCTCAACAAGGCAACCCTCCTCAAGATGAGGTAACCAAATCAAGGAACCTTTTTGTTGATGAAATGGAGTCATGTACTACTGAGCATGTCAAAGTTGTTGCTGAAGTGGATGAGTTCCTACAGATTATTGGAGATGAATTCTGGCAACCTACCGAGGCTGACATTGCAAGAATAGTTTCTTCAAAACAAGCTGCACTAAGGAGGATAAAGGCAAGACAAGCTAAAATCCAGGCCCAAATGAATGAGCAACCTACTCTTAAACCCACTCCTAAAACTACCAAAAATCTCACTCCTAGACCCACTCCAAACCCACTGCCAAACCCAACAAAATAAAAATCCACACTAAAGCAACCTTCTGAATAAGCACTCTCTTTTCTACCTACTGAATAACCACCCACAAAAAATGCAACCCCTAAGGACATAAAAAAGGACACCTTCAACCCCAACACTAATGTGGTGACATCAGGCATGTAAAAATCGTTTCAGGCGCCCGGCTAGGCGCCCGATTTTTTTAGGGTCGGGCGGCCCAACCGATTCGGCCAAATTAATCGGCGATTTGGCCGATTAATCGGCCCACTCCACCGAGGCCAAAAAAATGAAAAAAAACTTAAAATTTAAACTAATTATAGGCTAAAACTTGAACCGATTATTTTTAATTTGTTACTAAAATTGGGCCCCAAAAAAGATGGAGCCCAAAATTATTCAAGAATTTAGTGAATAGTAGTTGTCAGAATGGATAGTTTTTTATAGAAGAAAGGAAGAGTGTTAGTGAAACTTGAGCAATGTGAGACTTTAAAATGGTTGGCTTGAAATACTTGCATGCTATACTAATACTTATATTTTACAAACTAAATATTACTATTAAATTATGCTAGTTGAGTTGATAGTGGACACTTTATTTAAGTGTTAGGTCTTTAATTCAAATCACGCTATTGATATTTTTTTGTTAAGTCATATTTATTTATATTTCCTTTTTAGGATAATATGATATTTTTATACCATATATATACATAGTCTTTGATATTCTTAATATTTTTTATGTAGTATAATATTAAATTTGATAATCTATATTTATTAATAATAAAAAATAAAAAATACACATCCTATTAATCCCCAATTAATCTACGATTAATCCTCGGCTAGCGCCTAAGACACCTCGCCGCCCGATTGGCGCCTAGCGTTTTTTACAACACTGGTTGACAGTACAACTGAATTGGCCATTGAGCCAAATCAACCCATGGATCTTACTGCCAAAACCAAAGGTATGGCCATTCCCTAGAAGGAATGGAAAAATTCAAAAGTTAGCTATAATTCTGTATTTAATTCTGTATTACATTCTATCCAAAATTTCTAAGGTTATCTACAAAGAAAACTGAAAACTAACATGGAGATGATAACTAACTTAGTACACACTTCTATTGGCCATTACGTAGTTTTATGAGATGAAATGTGTGAAATACGGTCTTAGGTGTAAGGAATCTAACATGTTTTCACGAGTCATGTTAGATTTGACAATTATAAGAGAATAATGACTGAAATACAGAGATGAAAAATACCTCCATGTCTTTTGTGTAGGCTGCAGCAGGATTCCAATAGTGGTGAAGCAACCAGTTTGAAGTTGATAAAGGGAAACAAGTTCATGGAGGACCTGATGGTAGAGGAAGTTGCAGCCAAACACCTTAAAAAAATAAAAGGGCAACACACACCACAACTCCCAACCTTAGATATTAGGTCTTTGTTGGTCAGCATTAAATATGAACTTTGTTGTTGTTGGGTGAAGAGGCCATAATGGACATTTACTAGTCATTTTTTGTTGTCTTGTTTGTGGTGGCAGACATCATGTGCATGAATAGTGCCCTTTTGCAAAACCATATGGGAAGCATATTCCCTCCTTCCCATGACATTACGGGAGCTTTTGTAAGTACTTTGATGGAAAGAGTTTTGGATGGACAGCTCATGTTGTTTGTTTGCAAACATTGACTGTGCATGTGAAGAAGTTATTTACATCTTTCATCCTTGCATATTGTGTAATTATAATTTCTGCATGCATAGGTCATTCTCTCGTTAGCCTATAAAAACTCTTGCCCATCTACAGTGAGGACCACACCTCATAATGGTTAAGAAATCAGCATATGATGCTGAAGCTTGGGCCAAGTACGAAACATGGGAACAAAAGGGTGGGTACTTCACACCTCAGTCTTCATCTGAGCATAGTGATCAATGGAACAAAGCTCTATCATTTTCCCCACCTCCACCATGGGCATACAATTCCCTATACGATCAATACCATCCATATAAAGATGAAGTTTAAAGCAAGCATGTGTAAGATGTACCTCCCCAACAAGATCCTTCATCATAAAATGAAGTTCAAAGTAAGTCTTTATAAGAGAACGATTTACCTCCCCAACAAGATCCTCCGGCACAACATTCGCCCCCATCCTCAGAATATGAAGTTGATGTTGATGATAGTGAAGACGACAATGATAACATGCCCTCTCAAAGTAGTACAACAAGATTTTTTAGCACATCGTCTCCTAGTTTATTTAGGAAACCGTCAGTATGATAGGTTACCAATTAATTATGTTGTTGTTGGTGTAATGCATGTTTCAACTAAAGATGATGGTAAGGAATAACATGAACTGAACAATAGCAACTGAAGTATGTCACAAAGCTTCTTTACTTCCAAATTGAGTCACCAACTCAAAAATACACACGATGAAGTTCAAACCATACATAACAATTCCATAATTTAACACTTCCTGTCAAACTACCTATCTACAAAAGGTGAAATTGCTTATTATCGACTTCATTACTTCCATCACCAATAAATAACCATAACATTAAACTAAAAAGGAACTCATACACAAAACAATGCAGCTTTGATGAACACTTCGTTCTTGAACGGTTTTTGGTTTATTCCTCCCATACAACTTCTTCTAATCTCTCAATTCTTTCATGTAGTTCAGGTTGTACTTCGTCATCATCAACCCACTGAAAAAAATTACAAGTCTGTTGCCCCTACACCCATATGTACATGTCATTGACATGTATAAACATCAAACACTTTACAACCATCAAAATATCTTATTCACTTACATTGTAGTACTTCTCACATTCATAAAATCTTCTTCCCAGATTATTTACTGAGTACGATGTCATAATAGGTGTTGGAACTCCACAATACTATCTTTTTCCTTCCAAAATGAACATCCTTATACACAAACAAAATTTCACTTCAGTTATCGTATTGATTGTCTTACACAATAACATATTTAAAACCCCAAAAACATTGAAGGTGTAATATTTGCACACAATGTACATAAGCTTGCTTACTACCTATCTGCTTATGCATACGATGTCAATATAAGAATCAAGGATTGTGACTTTTACACACTTGTATATTATAGACCTAAAGGAGCTAAGGATGGCTGAGTTTCTCTCTTTCTCCGTTTTCTGTTCCACCTTGATCTCTAGCTATGGTGCCTATTGCAAGGTGGTGTCTTCCACTAAGAGAAAACATGGTCATCCTGCGACGAAGAAGCGCAAATTTTGTGGCCCTTCATCCACGACACCCCGGAATCCCGAAGGAGGTACGAAGGTTGCAAAGAAGCGACCGTTTCGCGATCCTTCATCCGCTGTGAATCAATCCTCCAAACCCAATGGAGGTGTGAGCCATTAATCCGCTGTGAATCGATCCTCCAAACCCAGCGGAGGTGTGAGCCATTTACCAGGTGAACCTTGGCCAGAGTTTGTACCAAAACCGGCGGCTACGGCGGAGATTGGAACAGAGCTGGTGGCTGCGATAAATGGGTCTGTGGACGTTCAAGCACTAGAGACCGAGCACGGGGATGTTCAATCGCCGGAGTCCGGATCAGGGACATAGGAGAACGCTATAGGAACTGCTCTGTTTCTTCATAATTTGCCTTTTGGAACGACCTCGGATTGGGTTCGAAACGCGTTGGGAAGCTTTGGAGAGATAGTTGCAGTGAACATACGCAAGAGATTATCTCGTTCTGGCTATGTGTTCGGATTTGTTGAGTTCAAATCGAAGGACGCAGCTTTGCAGGTAATTAAGTCGCTCAGTGGCTTCAGTTTCAAAGGCCACGTGCTGTTCGTGGCCTTGGCTCGTCCCGGGTTAGGAAGAATACGTTTTGATCAGAGAAAAGGGGAGGAGCGTGTGAAGACTGCAGCGGCGGCAACGATCCCGGTTTCTAAGTCGGAACTGTGTCGGACTGGTGATCACAGAAAACAGAGCATGGCCGAGATTTTGGCGTGCTCTGTGGAGTTAGCTGCAGTTTCAGATATTTTGAATTCAAATTCAGTATCCACTGATTCTCGTGTTCTCGTGCGTGATCCCAGGGATATGAATTCTGATCACATTATGTGATACGATTGAGAATGAAGACAAGCTGCTTGGGCTGCGTTCAGTTGGGCCAGTACTTGTTGGTGATGGCTCTAAGGCCCAGCTGGGTTTGGGGGCTGTGTAGGTAATTTGCAGGAGACCTATACGGCCTCGGGCTGTTCAGCTCTTGGGCACGGATCCCCAGCCCGCGAAGATGTTAGACTTAGTGCCCGTAGTTCAATCCTAAATGTCCAAATGTATATATCATCATTAGCAATAAAATTAAAGCGACTTTATATTACTTATGTGTTGGAGTAATATATCGATGTGTGCTCTGATCTATGCACACCATGCGAATAGAACCATAGATCGAGATAGATCACACTCGATGGGTCCCTAGTCAACAAAGCTTCACTAGAAGCGACTAGTATGAAAGATGGCTCTTTATGGCTTACGTTCTGTTAGTCATTGGAATGGGATTCCGGAGTCTGATCATAGATATCATGTGGGACATGATATTGGACGACCCGCCCTGAATATGTGCCATAGATTAAGTCATGAACATATTCAGTGTTGTAGCTTGTCATGTATCCTTAGACCAAGGAGTCTTTGTGATCGCTATGTAGTCAACAACTGAGTTTGACCTGAGCCTAACGTTGTCCGTAACAGGGCTTCCATACCGGCCAGGATTGGCTTGGGGACGGGCTACATGAGTGACACGAAAGACGGCTAAGGGATTTATCCCTCATACTGAGGTATGAGAAAGATATCGGTTCTCGGCCGCTTGATCGAGAGTGACTGAAAGAATAGCATGGCCATGCACATGATACTGGGTATCATTTCTTCAGTCATCTCACATATCAAGGAACGGTGATTGAGAATAATAAGGATGACGGCTCTATGTCTTATCTCAATCAGGATATCAGAGATAAAAGGATAATGACAGGGACGACGGAAAGGTTAGAATCGACAGGGTCGATTCGCTATGCAGTGTCAGGCAATACTAAAGTCTCGTTAGTTGTCACTTAAATAGGATCAAGTAAAATGGGATTTTACATTGATCTGTTGACATGCATAAACCTAAGGGTCACACCGGAGGATGAAACTCATTGACACATTTATGGAGAATGGCCAAAAGGGAGTTGTCTCGGGACATGACCAAAACTGGGTTTTGGGTCATGTGCCCGTAAGTGAATAGGACTTTACGGATCGAGACAAGGCTTGGAGTCTTGGGGTTGATCGCGTCGGATAATGTTGGACATTTCCGGTATGGAATGCTTGGAGGCGATGAGCGAATCACGGGACCTCGTTGGAAATGGCCACGGGCCATGTTCCAAGAGGCCCATGAAAGGCCCATGCAACCAAGGCCTATGGAACTAATTATACAAGTCTTGATTAATTAGTACTAAGTAAGCAAGACAAAGATTAAGGTGTTGGTGATTCACCACCTAACCCAATCTTGTCTTGCCATACTTTGTCCTATTTACACCTTACTTGACACCATACTTGTCCCATGCCTTTAGTTGGACAAGTATGGGTTTTGTTATGTTTAGATCATAGTGAATCGGGCTTCGACGAAGGGTGTGGAAGGGACACCATTTTAAAATGATATGGGATGATGCCCGTTTTGTCCTTCCTAAAGATTTGTGGTTGCGAGGCTTATGTGAAACATTTGGTTTCGACTAAGCTCGAACCAAGATCTGAGATATGCACCTTCGTGTGGTATCCCAAAGCAACAAGGGGATACTACTTCTACAATCCCAGTGAGAACATGGTGTTCGTCGCATGGGGTGGGGTCTTTATGGAAAAGGAGTTTTGTTTCCAAAGACGTCATTGGGAGGACTGTGCATCTCGAAGAAATTCAGGATGGTACAGATCTGTCTAAACTAATTGGCAACCCAGTAGAAAGGAGCCAGAGATTGTTGTAGAGTAAGAACCAATTCCTGTTACAATTCCGGAAGGTCCAAGGCGATTTGAAAGGATCAATCTTCCACCTCCAAGATATGGTATCCGGAGGTGACAATGAAGTCATGGTGGATCACGATGATCCAGCCACCTTTTAGGAAGTCGTGGATGGGCCCAACTCCGAGTTATGGATGGGAGCCATGAGGGAGGAAATGCAATCCATGTCGGACAACCGAGTCTGGGAACCGGTTGATCCCATCAATGGTGTGAGGACCATCGGATGCAAATGGATCTTCAAGGTGAAGATGGACATACACGGAAACCCTCTGACCTACAAAGCTCAACTGGTGGCGAAAGGTTATAGGAAGATCCAATGGATTGACTATGAGGAAACCTTCTCCTTAGTGGCTATGGTCAAAATCGATCCAAATTCTTCTTGACATAACTGCGTATCATAATTACGAGATATGGCAAGTGGATGTCAAAACCGCTTTCCTAAATGGAAATTTGACTGAGTACGTTTGTATGTCTCGGCCCAAAGGTTTTGACGATCTGAAGAATAAAGGAAAGATTTATAAGTTGTTGAAATCCATGTATGGATTGAAACAAACTTCTCGGAGTTGGATCCTTCGTTTTGATGAAGCTGTAATTGGATTTGGCTTAATCAAGAACGAGGATGAATCCTGCATTTATAAGAAGGCTAGTGGGAGCAATATTACCTTTCTGGTTCTCATTGAAAACGACATCGCAACCTTGCACGAGACTAAAGCTTGGTTGAGGAAGTGTTTTTCAATAAAGGACTTAGGCGATGCTTCTCATATCTTAAGGATTAAGATATGTAGAGATCGCACCAAGAGGGTCTTGGATTTAAGTCAGGGAACCTACGTGAACAAGGAATTGAGTAGGTTCTTAATGCTCGATTCAAAGAAAGGACTCTTACCCACTAGTCATGGCATTCATCTCAGCAAGACTCAGTGTCCTAAGACACCTGATGAGCTGAAAAGAATGATGAAAATCCTATGCGCCTGGGGGCAGGATCGATCATATATGCAATGACATGTATGAGACCAGACGTCTCGTAAGCCTTATGTTGTACCAGTAGACATCATCCTAACCCGGGGGAAAGATGATACTGACCTAGTCGTCGAAGGATAAGTAGACGCTAGTTTTCCAAGACAAATCCAGATGACTTTAGAAGTCAATCAGGATATGTGTTTACGCTGAATGGCAGAGCTTTAGCTGGGAGAGCGTAAAGCAAGATACCATTGCCGAAAATCTACGACAGAGGCCAAGTACATGGATGCTGCAGAGGCAGCTAAGGAGGCTATGTGGATTTGGAAATTCATGGCAGGGCTGGGTGTAATTAAAAACCCATCCAGCCCGGTGAATCCATCTTGCGACAACACAAGGGCCATTGCGCAAGCTAAAAGCCTAGATCGTATAACAAATCCAAACATGTATTGCGGCGTATCCACCTCATCAGAGAAATACTGAACTGAGGTGAAGTGAAGATAATCTATATTGCAACAGATGATAACATAGCCAACCCTTTGACTAAGGCAGTATCGCTGCCTGAACATGTTAGACATGTAAAGTCGATGGGGACATATTGGAGTTTAGATTGGAACTAGGGCAAGTGGGAGATTGTTAGACTTAGTGCCCGTAGTTCAATCCTAAATGTCCAAATGTATATATCACCGTTAGCAATAAAAATAAAACGGCTTTATATTACTTATGTGTTGGAGTAATATATCGATGTGTGCTCTGATCTATGCCCACCATGCGAATAGAACCATAGATCGAGATAGATCACACTCGATGGGTCCCTAGTCAACAAAGCTTCACTAGAAGCGACTAGTATGAAAGATGGCTCTTTATGGCTTACGTTCTGTTAGTCATTGGAATGGGATTCCGGCGTCTGATCATAGATATCATGTGGGACATGATATTGGACGACCCGCCCTGAATATGTGCCACAGATTAAGTCATGAACATATTCAGTGTTGTAGCTTGTCATGTATCCTTAGACCAAGGAGTCTTTGTGATCGCTATGTAGTCAACAACTGAGTTTGACCTGAGCCTAACGTTGTCCGTAACAGGGCTTCCATAACGGCCAGGATTGGCTTGGGGACGGGCTACATGAGTAACACGAAAGGCGGTTAAGGGATTTATCCCTCATACTGAGGTATGGGAAAGATATCGGTTCTCGGCCGCTTGATCGAGAGTGACTGAAAGAATAGCATGGCCATGCACATGATACTGGGTATCATTTCTTCAGTCATCTCACATATCAAGGAACGGTGATTGAGAATAATAAGGATGACGGCTCTATGTCTTATCTCAATCAGGATATCAGAGATAAAAGGATAATGACAGGGACGACGGAAAGGTTAGAATCGACAGGGTCGATTCGCTATGCAGTGTCAGGCAATACTAAAGTCTCGTTAGTTGTCACTTAAATAGGATCAAGTAAAATGGGATTTTACATTGATCTGTTGACATGCATAAACCTAAGGGTCACACCGGAGGATGAAACTCATTGACACATTTATGGAGAATGGCCAAAAGGGAGTTGTCTCGGGACATGACCAAAACTGGGTTTTGGGTCATGTGCCCGTAAGTGAATAGGACTTTACGGATCGAGACAAGGCTTGGAGTCTTGGGGTTGATCGCGTCGGATAATGTTGGACATTTCCGGTATGGAATGCTTGGAGGCGATGAGCGAATCACAGGACCTCGTTGGAAATGGCCACGGGCCATGTTCCAAGAGGCCCATGAAAGGCCCATGCAACCAAGGCCCATGAAACTAATTAATCAAGTCTTGATTAATTAGTAATAAGTAAGCAAGACAAAGATTAAGGGGTCGGTGATTCACCACCTAACCCAATCTTGTCTTGCCATACTTTGTCCTATTTACACCTTACTTGACACCATACTTGTCACATGCCTTTAGTTGGACAAGTATGAGTTTTGTTATGTTTAAGTCATCCTTTTTCAACATAACAAACACAAGACAAGAATAGGAAACACAACCTCTTTCCCCCTTCCCTTGCAATTTCGGGTTTGGCAAGTTCCCACCTCCATTTTTGTGTTCTTGAGTCCTCAAAGAGAAGAACTACGTGGCTTTGATTCCCATGTGGATACGTAGGCGTCTTGGAGACTCAAGCCAATCATTCGTTAACCGGTGTTCTTGTTTTGGTAAGAAATAGTGCTGAATTTTTCTCTTGTGAATCCATTCTTTGTTAGTTGTTTCATGGTTTAATCGTCTCTTGGTTTTCATTGATTTTCCGCTGCGAGTTGGTTCATCTCCAACCATACCTCGAGACCCAACAGAAGATCCAAGTTTGGTTACAGTTTTTAATCGTCTTGGGACTGATTTGGAAGCGTAGAACATTTTGTCTCGGGGTGGTGTACCGTTTATGGAAGTCGGGTGTACAGGTAGTCCGTGGAAGGATGCCTTGATAAAACCGCCGATTTCTGGGGCTGAGCCAAAGAGACGTGGCCGCCCAAAGAAGGGTCAGTCGAAGGTACGTGCTCAACCGATTGTTGTTTACCAGACAAGAGCCAGGACTTCGGCTGATAAAGGAGACAAAATGGGACGTTTTATTGTAAACGTTGCTAAAAATGATGGCTTGGGAAATTGGAGTTACAGTTCGAAAGTTGGTAAAAAGGCTGTAAAGCTCTGTTCTTTGGCCCTCGACAAGTACAAGAAAGACTGTGAGGGTAGGAAGGACGTGGATTACTTGGAACAGCTTTTGGAACAAGCTCTGACTCCTATTCCGGTCTCTAACTGGTTTACCTGTCTGAATCCTGTTAGGAAATAGGCAAGGTGTTTTGTTGACATCTTGTTTTGTTTTCTATTTTGTTTTTGCTGCTTGGAGCGGTATTAGCATGAGGAAAAGATCGATTAGATCTTTTCATGCTTTGTTTTATATTCTTATAGAACATTTGCTTAATAAAATATTCGTTTATCAAAAAAAATATTTAAAACCCATAACCACAATGTTTGGGTTTCCAGCAACTACACAATTTTAGGGTCACCATTGATTTTCAGACAAATTTTAACATACTTGTTATAATTCATTGTCACATAATATTTGGGTGCAACTACAGGTTCCTTCAATCCTTGTAGGGTAATTACAAGGCCTTCCAAGATCTATTCTTATAACTCTAAACATAAACCCTTCATTTATCCATTTTTCGTAACCTTAATTTCACAGTTTCGGGGTTTGTGAAATATTTTGGGTTTGTCGATTTCACAGTTTGTCTCTTCAAATCGAGGTACAATCGATCGTCATGAATGAAATAAGAATCTTATAGACTTACTATTGCAGCTACTCCCTCTTCAATACTCGTCGTCTTCGTGGCTTCACCTATGCTGGCTCGTACTCAACTCTCCACCTCCTCTCGTCTTCGTATGTCTCCTCTTCTCTGTGTGCACCTCCCCTCGTCTTCCTCTACCTCCTCTTCTCTTGCTCTCTCTAGCTTCCTCTCTTCCTTACTCTCTCGTACTCGACTCCTCTGCAAAAAAAGTTCGAATTTTGCTTCTCCAATAGAGTTTATTTTCTCACCTAAAGGATCGTTCCGACACGTAAACGTAAGGGCATTTTGGTCTTTTTAAAAAAACGTTGCTACCCACGTGCACAACACAAGCTTTTCATCTCACGGTTTCTATTAAAACTAACAGATTTTGTTGGTTTGCAACAGTTTCCATTAGTCTTCCGTTACAATCTGTACCAACCCAAAGTTACACGTACTTATGTCAAATTGTCAAAACCACAGTCATTAAATAGTTGTTTCGTGAAGAAACCCCTTTTTAATTTTCATCAAAAAGAAATTTATTTTTACCAAAGAACATTTCTCAAGCATCAAAAATTCATAATATCACAAGATTATTTAATATCGTTAATCCAAAACATGTCAAGAATGTTGTCCCTACCATCTTGAGTTCTATATATTGGGTTGAGCTTAGCTGCCTAAACCATTTATATTTTGTTCAGTTTTGTACACTTATGAAATGTTCGTCCTATAGTCGAACTAGATCACAGAAAAATGAGTTATATAGAGCCCAGAGAAAGCAGGTATATGGCAAAGGAACCTGAGGACTGGCCTCAAGGCAATGCCATAATGGATCAACCAAAACTGGTGATTCCAAAGCAAAATGTTCACTCTACTTGGACCAGGTGACTGCATCAATCTCTGCTTGGGCGTTTCTGTATAGTTCCAGCCTCTGCGCAAGGTTCTTGCGGCGCTGCATTACTGCAGGATCTTCATCCAATAATGCCGACATTTGTCTTGTCTGCAAACCAAATACCCAACTAAATAAACCACCATCTGAAATGAATTGTCAAGTTTCGGGACATTCAAATGTTCCTTACCTCCTTTGTACCTAGCTCTGCAAAAAAATGATCCAGTAGGCTGCGTTTTGCCTCTCGTACTTGACAATATACTATCGACTTTGGAATGGAGTTCCTCAGCGTTGCACACACCATGTTCACATACGACAACACAGTGCTTCCTGTTGATTATTGACAATGCATCAATCACAAGACCAGAATTTTCTGTTTATATTGAATGGACCATTATGGTAATCACAGCCAAACTCTAGGTATCAAGCATGACCACAGACACTTTTCATACTTACCAATTCGGCGTAGGTATGCATCATTATATCTATCGAAAATTGAATGTGTTGGATTTCCACCCTTCTCGATATCTTGAGGGAGCTTTCTGAAAAACTCAACAGTGAGGTAACCACACTCCATATCAACTAGCTGCAGAGTGGCTCTCCTGCTTTCTTCCTTCATTCTCTCCAATGCCTCGAAGGCTGCATTGGTGACTTCAACTCTCAGAGTCGGATATTGCTTCAGTTCCTACAAAGAATCATTTTAGAGACTCTAAGATTCGTCTTTACTGATTAGTGTAAGTAAACTAAGCAATAAAATCTAACAACTAGGGACTTGCCATAGTCTCACTGATGGACTTTTTAACCAGGTCTTTCAGTAAAGCATGAACCTGAAATGGGGAAAGCAAGGTGTCAATTAAAAAAAAGGTTAATTGCCAAAAGTTACTCTTATGTATTGTCCACGGGCGGTAAACTACCTTCTGTATTGTCCACGTGCGGAAAAGTACCCTATCTTTTGACCATTGTTGTCTATTAGTTTTTTCAACGAAATCACTATCCTTTTGTATTATCCGCGTGCGAAAACTACCCTTATGTATTGTCCACGTTCCTAATTTTCCATCCATTTTAACAGAGTATTCCAAAATTTGATCCATTTTAACAGGATATTCTAAAATTTGTCAGTAAACGACCGAGGTCGAAAGAAAGGGTAGTTTTAAAACGTGGACAATATAGAAGGCAATTTTTTGCATGTAAACAATACATCAAAGTAACTTTTGGCAATTAACCCTAAAATTAATATACAGCATCTGCCACCATAGCATCGCTAGTAATAAGCATCATATTTCACAATAGCACTGAAAGGGTAACATAGAACTACATTTCATACTAATACTCATTAAAAAGTGTTCACTTTAAAAAAAATAATGTTAGGTTTGAATTTCATAAGGTTTCAGTACTAATGTGGCATCAAAATTAACAAGGGAAATCACCTTTAGTTACCCAAAAGTTTTGGTCACGTACCTTTAGCAACACAAAGTTTAAAAGTGTCCGATAGGGTACAATAAGTTTTGTCAGAGATCATTTACATGCCTTTATGAATTCGTTGCAGATCATTTACATGCCTTATGAATTGTTGACAAATCAATTACATGTCTCTAAGAATGGGACAATAAGGTAAAAGTGTCAAAAACTTAACCAAAACTTTATCCAATAAGGTACCATAACTTTGTGTACCTAAAGGTACACGACCAAAACTTTAAGGTAACTAAAGGTAGTTTCCCCAAATTAATAGATTTAACATGACCCTATATTAGAAAGACTAATACTATTTATGAAATTTGTAGTTGAAAGATGAAAACATACTGCATCAACAGCTGCCTCGGCAGGACCTTTCACACATATTACAGAAGATTCAATAAGACGACGATACCCTTGCTCGGGAGCTATTAAATGAGGTTGATAACCATCCGCCTCAGTGATAAGCTTTCGTACATTATCCATTGAAAGATGTTTATCAAGCTGCAACCTCTTCATAGCAGCCGGGAATTGAGTGTCAAACACCTGATAGATTTTTTCGCCACCAGAGCGCCTGCAGATATAGGTATCATCAAATCCAAGTAATATTTAGACATGAGTTTAATTATAAACTGTATAAACAAAAGGACATACGAGCCATCAAGATGTTCTTTGAATATTTGATCGAAAGATCGACAAATTTCCATGGTCATGTACAACTTTCCCTTCATTTAGAAAAAAAGGAAAATCAGCAAGGAAAAATACAAAACAGAAATCATATGTATAAGCAGAACAATAATAAAAATGTAGTGCTTACTCCAGCATCATTTGCAACAGGCCTCCCAAGACGACCCAATTCTGTCTCCAGGTCAATAATAGTTTTACAAATAAGTGACTGAAGGCTGGGGATCCGAGATTTGATGACAGATTCCAAATGCTGAAATTTTTATCCATATTCAGTGCCAACTATATGCATACCAATTACTCAGAACAACAGTATCTGGCTTATAGTACTGCTGGCAAAGAAAAACTGAAAACTAGAATCAAGAATTATATCATATTCCTTTTTCTAGATGAAATATCCCTAAGCCCATCATAATTGTAGAGAACTCAGGAACAAATATACAAGCAAGCTGCATCAGGTAGATCTTGCATACCTTCGAAAGCATTTTTGCTAAATACTCAGAACCCATCCTTTTGTCAAGATGCCTGTACTCTGGACTACTGGCAAAGTATTCTCGCTCTTTTCTTCTAGCAGCAACCATGTCTACACTTTTGTTAATATCAGCTTGAGAACGATTTACAACACCAACCCAAGGGTACTGTAGCTTATATGACCGGCCTTCAAGAATCTGAAATAAGCAACAAGAAATTAAGAGCAAGTATGATGAATTTGAAAATTTAATGTCGATAAGGAAATCCATAAGCAGCGACTATCTGAATGTCATGCCAGTAAATAAAGCACATAATTAAATGTAAAATAAATAAATAACTTCTTAATATCCTCGGAAATGGTTGTCCATATCTTTTAACTAGCATCTGAATGGCATGTCACTCAACTCGTGATACATCAAAACACTTTGAAGCATCTAGGCAAATAGTCCATCTTCAGTATACTTCTGATTAGCATCATTCCTCTATATTACTAAATTTTCAACACTCCCCCACATGTGGGTTTTTAGCCCTCATAATGTGGGCCCTATTTTGGATATTTTACGACTGAGACAGCATGGAGGTCGAACACAGATTACCTGCTCTAAATAAAATGTAAAACTATCAATCATTCTAGAAGCTTAAGCTGATGAAGTGCATGATGGTTTATGTCATATGTCTAACATAATGAATAACCCCATAATTATATCACTGCAAAGAAACCTTCTGGAAATCTAAAACAGAAATATACTCAAATAAATTAACCATGTAATCTTACTGAATCAGTTTTCTCCAAAACTATTTAAGAGCTTAAGCTTACATCAACTGCATCAGTACCCTTGTCCATAAGGTCAATCTTTGTCAAGACCCCAAATGTCCTTTCCCCTGAAAATTAATAATCAATCATATACGAAACAAAATAGATGTGATCTCTTCTGATTAATCATCTTTCCAAGAGATCTGATATATTAAAATCAGTTTAAGTGTTTGACAATTAAAATGACATATGAATTTATGTAAATAACACAGATACATTATGCTCTTCTAGCTAAGTGAAATAATATCCACAGTAAGACTATATAAAACCCATGTATAGAGTGATTTTATTAACAATGTCAGTGATCTGCAGATCCACAGGTCAAGTCACACAGTGATCCGTAATCTCTTTGTAAGGCTTTTGAAAAACTTGCCCAGAAGAGTCATATTTATAAGTTCAAATGAAACTTCCTGAAAAAAAAGTATACAACTTCTATCACATCCTTTCATTAAAAGGCATTGCGTTCCCAAGTCAAGACTCTCTATGTCTTTAACTCTAAAAATATTATATCCAAAACATATCTTCTAAATATGACAATCCAACATAGAAGAATTTCTACAAACTATACCTTTAGGGTCTACTTCACGAGAGATCTTAATTGCATCAGATGTAGCCAGATCTTGGTTCGCTGGAGAAATTGCCAGAATGATACAGTTGGGCTGCAATACAGTAAAAATATCGCACAACAAGGCATAAAATTATTATATTATAATTAGTTATTTTATATCATGACATTTAAACTTAGAATACGTTTCATGCAAACATTAAAACTTCATTAAGCTAGATTTTCTCAAGAAGGCATAAATATCTTAACCAATTACCTTCTCAATGTAGGACCGAACCATGTGTTCTATTTCTTGCACAATATTTTCAGATTGACCCTCTACAATAATCCATGTAAGTGCATTAAATGGATGGGGGAAAATAAGTATAATCATACACAATATGCAAAAGTCGGAGAAACAGAACTCACCGACAGCTACTTTTGTAAGCCCGGGAAGATCGACCAGAGTCAAGTTCACCACTGTCATAGTCAACAGATAACCAATTACTGATGAGAAGAAAATCCCAACCAAGGTAAATAACAAGAAGCTTTGCATGGAATAGAAAGTTTGAAAGAAGAAGATGAAGAAAAATAAAAAGAGACCATGACCAGGAGATTGGATAGGCAATAGCCCTAAGAAGATGAATTGGCTCATAAACAATCATATTCCAACTCCCGTTGGAAGAGGAGAAAACTTTCAAACTACTACTAGAAATGATGTTCAGAAAGCATATTGCTCTAGAGCTTTGTTTTAGCCTAGAAGAAACAAGTGATTACATAACACTGTACTGCACATTACATTTCTTTCCGACCACATCATTATATTCTATCCTCTAATTAGTGACAAGCTTGACAAATATGATGAATTGGCTCTCAATACTACCTGTTCCTTTGCCGATGCAGATTATTCAGCAAAACAAGTTAAAATGCATGTTAATTTGAAACAAACTACCGCTATGATTGTTAACTAACACAATCTCATGGAGGAGTCATTGAGCATGAGAAGCATCTCTATCTCACCATTAGGGGAGTAGATACTGAGATGAATTGGAACGCTTGAAATCATTTTGCTGCGCCCTGTCTCTCTATCAGTTTCATCACTAATCTCTTGACGCACAACACCTAGATGAAATAAATAAAGGATTAACATTAAAAATGAAAAAAAGAAAGAAATATGTAGACTTGAACAAGAAATTATTATAATGAAGCAAATACTAATTATTAGTGTGGAGTATGTTCTGCCCGCATGTCAGCATGCAAGAGAGTGTAGATGCATCCCTCACCAGAAGTATGGAGTACAAGACTGTTTTGGGCTCTCCACCTTTGAGCTGAGGCCTCTGGATTAGAGTAGATTGATATGATAACAAAGTTGAATTGGTCTTGGGTAAGCAACCCATTTGTGTTGCCTCCGAGAAAACAAGGAGCAAATGAGGAATATCGACATATCCCACAATGAAAATGTATGGGAGTTTGTGACTGACCAATATACCAGTTAGGCCCTCTTCTATTGGCTTAGGTGTTTGGGTCGGGAAATTTCCAAAACGAGAATGAAACAGACCCGCCTTTGCAAGATCAACAAAATTATTAACACCAACGAATTAACTATTCGAAAGCTAATATACTAACAATGACAAATAAAAAAATAGTTTATATACCAAAATCTGTGAACCTCTTCCTCGGGAGGTGCATAAATTCTGCATACTCTCGTCCTTCATCAATCCTGTGCAGCTGTAAAACAAGAGGACGTCGAGTAACAATACCTGCATGCAAATGTCAAACAAAGGAAACATTGGAAAACAAATTACGACAAGTGCATAAAGTTTAAAAAGAATGGGTTACCTGATCCACGAGGTAAAAAGTCTTTACCAACAATGCACTCCAGCACTGAAGACTTCCCCGAGCTCTACAAACCATCAAGAGAGATTAGAGAGTGAGATCAATAAAATGATGATACTATCAGTTTGAAGCAAAGTTATATAGAAATAGAGAGTGAGATCAACAGGAATTAACACCCTTTGGATCTTCATGATCTGTAATCATTGATCAACACACTAACACCAAGCTAGCCACTCAACTTGCATTACCCAAATTGAATGACCAAAGTACAAAGAGACATATTATTTATGAACCACAGAAATTGAATATTATAATGTACAGTCAATACAAAAACCAATCAAAATGCGAAGAAGAAGAAGGGCACACCAGATGACAAAATATATAAATCAAAAAGTATTTCAGTTTTACTTGTTCCAATTAACAACAACCATACCAGAATTTACAAGACCTAATCTAACATTGGATGCGAATCGTATAGATTGAAAGAAGACGAAATGTATATGAATTTGAAAAGGAAAAGGAAAAGCGGAGGATATGGAGAGAACCTGGCCACCGACGACGGCGATGGCGGGCAAAGAGTCCCAAAGAGTGGGCAAGGCGGTTTCATCGCCATGGTCGCCGAGGGACGTGCAGGCCCTCTGCAACTTGTTAATCAAGGAGATGAGGTTCTCCATGGAGGAGGACCGAGTCGGATCGGTAGCTGAATCGTTGGCTTATTATTTTTGTTTCAATTTCGAAATGGGATGGAGAAGATGGTTAGCTAACAGAGCGCGAAGCAAGCCGAACCGGGTCACTCAACGGTTCGGGTTTTGGAAGTTGGAATGTTTCAATGTCCGTTACTCCTATCACCATTTGTCACATATCTCATCTAATCTGCTGACACGTGGCATTGGAAAACATATATAACTGTTTTGACACTGATAGAGAAAGTATCATCCTCTTTCCATGTTCAGGGGCTTTAGGAAATGTAAGAAAAGAAATGTTTTTTTTTTTATAGATGATGTTTTTGTTTTATTAAACTTTTTACTCCAAGACGGGGAAAAAGAGGGGACCGCATAAAGCTATCCCAAAGAATCTTCAAAAGAGACTCCACCAAAAACGGTGAGAGAATCTTGCTAAGAGAAAAAAAACGAAGAAGGGGAACAAAAGCCAAATACAAGAAATACTAGTCGATAGAAGGAGGAACATCGTCCTTAGACTCTATCTGCAGTAAAGTGCATGTAGTGACAAAATGTCTCCAAGCTTCATTTTTACGCTGAGCCTCGAGCTTCTGAGTTTCACTCATACAAAGTGAACGAGTCGTCACTCGGAAAGGCTGATGGGGTTTCTTTTTTCTTTTCCCTTTAACCTTCTGTATTGTTTCTGGTGACCAAATTGGAAAGTCTTGGTCGAACCTTGACAACGGTTTGAGGGAGGAAGACGCTAAAACCCGAGAGTCCGATTTGGGGGGGGGGAATTCTTCACTAAATCGGAATACGATGCAAGAGGGCGGACAAAAGTTGCATGAGAGGGCCCAGTTTGCACGTGGCTTGGCGCAGGCCTAATGACAGGTGACCCAGCAACAGTCGTGCAATCCTCACAAGAGGGAACTTCTACAGCTTCAAGCCCATCCGAACAAGGCGCCACGCTATCTTCCAAACGAGAGTCTGCGTGATCTGATAACAAACCAACAATCTCGAGATCGGTTTTGGAGATTGAATCACGAGAATCGCGCTTGACAAGCCCGTAACAATTGATTCCGAAATCGCCTCGCGACCTTGATTCACTATCGTCGACGCCAGAGTTGAGTTCGCCGGGCAAAGCTCGCTGCTCCGCGAGTTTCTGGCGAACGGGATTGGCTGCAAATCATCAACGTCGGCATCTGACCGGTTTGGGTTAATCTGTCGCTTGAGATTGTCGAAAATGGACTTCAAAGGAACTGAACCAACGTCCTTTTTTTGCACAGAATAACCATTATGGGCAGCGGACTTACCAGTCCGGGCAAGGGCAACAGTTAGCTTATGGCCATTGTAACTGAAGTCGTTGAAGGTATCAATCACCTTCAAGGCAGCCTCCTTCGATCTGAATTTGACGAACCCAAAGAGAAAGCCTCTTTTGTTTCGCCTCTTACGGACGATGGCGGAAACTACCTCGCCGTAAGTCTCCATCGAATTCCTTACCCACTCAATGGTTGTACCAGCCGGGAGATTGCAAGAAAAGAAATGTAATCGACCAAGATGAATGGTAAATCTTGTAAGAATTACATAAACCATCCGACTACAAAACAGTAAATAATAAAATAATCCATTGGTGTGACGTATAGAAAATGAAATGTGTCGTGGTGTGACGATCATCATCCACTAACTTGAAGGCACTAATTTCGAAATACCTTTCAGACAGGTCTAACAATAATATTGAAGAAGCCTCGCCCAGATGGGTACACTCTCAATTTTTTTCAAGTAGTATGGCCAATAATCAAGATTGACTTTATGAATTTCTTGCAAACATTCTATCATACAGATCAATTGGGGAAAGGGATCATATCTTCTTTCATGTTCCTAATTCCTAAAGCCCCCTTCCATTATCCTTTGATGACTACAGGTCAATAAATCTCATGGGTGGCCCTTGTAAAATCTTATCCAAGTTACTATTATCAAGGCTAAAGGTGGTGATCAGCTCTCTAACTGGGGATGAATAGTTTGGATGCATAGTAGGTAGAAAAATAATTGATGATATCCTAATTGCCTCAGAGGTAGTGGATCATATTGAAAAATCCAAATAAAAGGCTCTTATATTCAATGCATGTTTTGATAAAGCTTTTGATAAGGAAAATTGGAGCTTTGTGATGCAAATTCTGACTATAATAGGCTTTGGTTGCACCTGGAAACTATGGATGATGTCCTGCTTCAGAGCTTCAGTTTCGATTTTGATCAATGGAACTCCCAGCAAAGACTTTCAACTGTCTAGAGGATTACAACAAGGATGTGCCTTATCCCCCTTAATTGTTGTAGAAGGGTTGAATCAAATCATGAAGGATGTGATTACAAATGGCTTATTTCAAGGTATTCAAATCTCTCCTCATAGTCATATCATATCCCATTTTCAATTTTCAAATGACTATATTCTTCATCAAAGCCATCCCTGATAATGTAACATGTAAGAACCGCCCCCGGTCGATCCCGGTCGAACCGGTGGATTTCGACGAAGTTTGACTTTCGACCGGAAAAGTCAACCGATGACTCAGGAAGTCATTCGGGACCTTTCTGGGGCCCAAAGAGCTTAACCGTTATCACGGTTAGCTTAGTTGGGCCATTCCCAGTATTTTGACTGTAATTTGTTAACGGTCAATTTTCGGTCAACGGGACCCTTTTTATCGACTAAAACGGATAAATCAAGAGTGCTGGATTTTTAGCTAAGGACAAGTGGTCCCTACTTGGACACTTATCCCTATTAGCTTGGAGGGGAAGAAAAGAGGTCAAAATACCCATTTACCCCTCCTTTTGTCCTTAAGTGGATAAGCGCCCAAAGGGGTTTTGGGTCTTTTCCCAATTTAGGTTTTTTAAGGAAAATGAAGACCAAATTCAGCTCATTTGTATTTGTTGTAGCCGAAATTTTGAGAGAGAAAGGAGAGGAGGAAGAACAAGAGTGTCTTGAAGAAGAAGAAAGGGAAAAGGGAGCTCTTTGATCCAAGTTGTTAGCTTCTACTCTCCAAAAACCTCACCATCTTCTCCATCTCGTTCTCCTAAAGGTAAGAACACTATCAAAATCTCTTTTCCATCAATTTCATTTCATGGGTTTTCCTTGGGTTTTGCTAGAAGTTGTTGGGTTTGTTTCTCTTTGTGTTAGATGTTGTTGTAGAGAAGTATTGGTTGTTTTGTGGTTGAAATCCTTGAGTTTTATTGGTTTTTTTGGAGTTGGAAATCTCTTGGATTGTTGGAGTTTTGATGATTCCTACCTTGGGTAGAGGAGCTTTGATTTTATTTAACTGTTTTGGGAGTTTTGATGGACTGAAAATGGAGTTTCTATGTTGATTTTCGGGGAAAAGGAGCTGGAGGTTGAAGAAGGGCGAGTCTGCCCAGGTTTGCCACGGATCTGTGACGGATACCGTGACGGGCGACGTCACGACTCCGTGATGGAGTCCATGACGGCACACGTCACCGTGACGTCATCCGTGATGGGTGGTGTCACGGTTCCGTGACCCATTCCGTGGCAGGCCAGTCTTGGGTTCTTTTGGGTGTTTTTCATCAAAATTCGATCTTTGTTGTGAACCGGGCTCTTGGGAATGATTTTGGAACTTTGCTTGCACTTTGGTTAGCCTTTAATTAGAGTTTAATTGTGTTCCAAGACCTTGGAATCAAGCTCGAGTGACGAAGACTATTTGGGGACCCGTGTGAAGAACGGAGAGGAGGCTAGCCGGATTTCGTTACTTGAAGTATTATTAGAGGAAGACCACAAGGTAGGGAAAGTACTAACTCCTCGTGCATTTTGATACCTAGTATGCCTATTAGGTTAATAAAAACCGGAAAGAACCTAGAATTGCATATATGATACGAATAACTAGAATAATCGTCTTTCAATTACTAATAACCGGATGTGTCTAGTATGCATGCGTAGGATGTGAATAACTAGTGTAACTCGCTTTCAATACTTGGGAATTGCTTTACTGGTAGAAAGGTCGAGATGAGCCCTAGAATTTTTTATGTTTGCCTCACATGCCTTGGTTGCCTAGTTTGGATAAGCTAAGAGTCTAATACAACTAGATGATTTGAATGTTGAACTTGAATGCTTGAATGCTTATTGGGTCGAATGCTTGGATGAATGATTGTATGAACGTTGAGTGTAATTTTTTGTGCTAAATGGTACATGATCGGGTGATTGATAGACCGATGGAGTGCGATTGGTAAGTAATCGGTAAGTGTAAAGTTATATTGATTCTTGTGGTGTGTTGTGAAAGAATTGTGATTTGCTAAGCTTGGTTGATCCATGATTGTTTAGTATGTTATCCTCTTGTGAGTCTTTAAGTTGGGTTCTATATCGGTATGGCACCCACATTGCGGGTGGGGTAGTGCCTGTAAGGTACCTACACCAAGGGGAATACTGGTGTGGGGTAGTACCTAAGCCGATGACTTGGTATCCGGTATGGTACCTACACCGAAGGGAATGTCGGTGTGGGGTAGTATCATAGCCGGTGGATTGGACCCTGCGGGGCATTGATTATTGGACCCTGCAGGGCATTGGTTATTGGACCCTGCGGGGCATTGATTATTGGACCATGCAGTGAAATTGGATGGTTTACCCTGCGGGGATTGGTTACTTTTTCATTTAACCGAGTATATGCGTCCTGCGGGAGCACTACCTTGGATCCCGATGATCTATGGTCTTTTGGAGACGTTTCCGAGGGTCCCGACGAATGCGTCCTCATATGGATGTTTCCGGTATTCTCGACGTTATACGTCTTTATGATGTCATGCGTCTCCTCCGGATCGAGGGGAAATCCGACATGACACAAAGAGTATTGTGGATCGGAGTGTGGTGACTTCATGTCCCACGGTGGCACTTAAATGCTCTATATTCTGTTGATCGTTAAGAAATGTATTATTTCCCTTAATTTCTATGATTATTGTTATCTTCTTAAAAGCGTTAAATACCCGTTTTATTCCCGTTTAACATCTTCTTAGTCCTTCATACTATTGAGACTCGAACGAAGCTGTGAATTTCTATTTATTAAACTTAAAGGCATGTCCTTGTTATTTATTTTCCCTACTGAGCGTAAGCTCACCCTATGTTTATTTACTGTTTTTACAGGCTTGCGTGATGAGTAGTGGACTCGAGGCTCGGGAGCTTCTGTGGGTCCGGGTGCACTTGGTCTTTGAGGCGTTTATGGCCTTACTTTGAGTTATAAACCTTATGTTGAAAGGATTTATTATAAGTTTTTACTTGAGATATTTTGGTTGAACTAAACTTGGAGAATTATATTGGAAATTGAGACTTTTTATTGTTATATTTGTTTTATTCTTTAAGTCACGTCTCGAGTCCGGTCAATACCGGATTTGGGGCGTGACATAACATGTCTCAAGTATGCCTTGACTATGTTCTTCTTGGCTTCTAGACTAGCAGTGAACGATGAAAAGTCATTGATCATCCAATGTATATATCATAAGGAGAAGAAATGATCATCTTATCAATCATGAATTGTCCTATTGTGCATTGCCTATTATTTATCTGCGATTCTCTCTAGGAGAAAATCCAAAATGGCTCAGATTTTGGGATCCAATAGTTAATAAATTCAAGCAGGCTTTAGGATTGTGGCAAGCCAAACTCTTATCTTTTGGGGGTAGGACAACTTTAATAAAGTCCACCTTAAGAGCTCTCCCTATATACTTCTTCTCAATATTGAGGGCTCCAAAAGGAGTTTTTTAAGGCTATGGAAAGTTGGCAAAAAAGGTTTTTATGGCATGTCAAATTTACTGAAAAAGGATGTTGTAAAGTGAATTGGGGTAAGGTATGTTAATCTAAACAAGATGGATGGTTGGGAATTAAAAATATCTCAAGCATGAATTTAGCTCTCTTGCCAAAGTGGTGGTGAAGATTTGCCTTAGAAAAGATCGCATTATGGAAAGTAATCATCTGTGTGAAATTTGGTTGGGGGTTAATGAATGAGACTTGTCAAATTTTCCAGAAGTTGAGGCTACAAGCTTTATATCCTATATCTTGGATCTCCTAAAAGATTCAAGATTTGAAGACCTTTTTGGCTCCAAAGGCCTTCATTGGAAAGTAGGAAATATGGAGAGAGTGTTCTTTTGGCTAGATGTTTGGTGGGGGGATACAACATTCTAGTTCCTATTCCCAAGATTATATACTCTCTCTCAATCTAAGAAAATATTGGTATCAGAAGCTTGGTCTGGTCTTGTGTGGAATTTGGACTTCAGAAGATCTCTAAGAGGGAGAGTGTTGGGTCTCGAGGTAGGGTTGGAGATGAACCAACTCGCAGCGGAAAATCAATAAAAACCAAGAGACGATTAAAACCATGAAACAACTAACAAAGAATGGATTCACAAGAGAAAAAATCAGCACTATCTCTTACCAAAACAAGAACACCGGTTAACGAATGATTGGCTTGAGTCTCCAAGACGCCTACGTATCCACATGAGAATCAAAGCCACGTAGTTCTTCTCTTTGAGGACTCAAGAACACAAACATGGAGGTGGAAACTAGCCAAACCCGAAATGGCCATGGAAGAGGGAGAGAAAATGTGTTTCCTATTCTTGTCTTGTCTTTGTTATGTTGAAAAAAGATGACTTAAACATAACAAAACCCATACTTGTCCAACTAAAGGCATGGGACAAGTATGGTGTCAAGTAAGGTGTAAATAGGACAAAGTATGGCAAGACAAGATTGGGTTAGGTGGTGAATCACCAACACCTTAATCCTTGTCTTGCTTACTTAGTACTAATTAATCAAGACTTGATTAATTAGTTCCATGGACCTTGGTTGCATGGGCCTTTCATGGGCCTCTTGGAACATGGCCCGTGGCCATTTCCAACGAGGTCCCGTGATTCGCTCATCGCCTCCATGCCTTCCATACCGGAAATGTCCAACATTATCCGACGCGATCAATCCCAAGACTCCAAGCCTTGTCTCGATCCGTAAAGTCCTATTCACTTACGGGCACATGACCCAAAACCCAGTTTTGGTCATGTCCCGAGACAACTCCTTTTTGGCCATTCTCCATAAATGTGTCAATGAGTTTCATCCTCCGGTGTGACCCTTAGGTTTATGCATGTCAATAGATCAACGTAAAATCCCATTTTACTTGATCCTATTTAAGTGGCAACTAACGAGACTTTAGTATTGCCTGACACTACATAACGAATCGACCCTGTCGATTCTAACCTTTCCGTCGTCCCTGTCATTATCCTTTTATCTCCGATATCCTGATTGAGATAAGGCATAGAGCCGTCATCCTTATTATTCTCAATCACCGTTCCTTGATATGTGAGATGACTGAAGATATGATACCCAGTATCATGTGCATGGCCATGCTATTCTTCCAGTCACTCTCGATCAAGCGGCCGAGAACCGATATCTTTCCCATACCTTAGTATGAGGGATAAATCCCTTAGCCGTCTTTCATGTCACTCATGTAGCCCGTCCCCAAGCCAATCCTGGCCGTTATGGAAGCCCTGTTACGGACAAAGTTAGGCTCAGGTCAAACTCAATTGTTGACTACATAGCGATCACAAAGACTCCTTGGTCTAAGGATACATAACAAGCTACAACACTGAATATGTTCATGACTTAATCTATGGCATATATTTAGGGCGGGTCATCCAATATCATGTCCCACATGATATCTATGATCAGACTCCGGAATCCCATTCCAATGACTAACATAACGTAAGCCATAAAGAGCCATCTTTCATACTAGTCGCTTCTAGTGAAGCTTTGTTGACTAGGGACCCATCGAGTGTGATCTATCTCGATCTATGGTTCTATTCGCATGGTGGACATAGATCAGAGCACACATCGATATATTACTCCAACACATAAGTAATATAAAGCCGCTTTAATTTTATTGCTAATGATGATATATATACATTTGGACATTTAGGATTGAACTACGGGCACTAAGACTAACAGAGAGTTGAGCAGGATTGACATACTCTCTCTCTCTCTGATCCTGAATGTCATAAATATCGGGGATCATGAAGGTGTTCTCATTTGAAATTGGGATCCCAAGGGATTTACTATTAAAAAACTCTACTAATTACTTGAGCACCACAAAACCCAATCCTCCTTTATTTCAGCTTGGAGCTCCCTCTTATGGGTCTTTGGAATTCCTCTAAAGATATATGTCTTATCTTGGTTGGCTTGTCATGATGCAATCCCCTCAAGGTGCTTCTTAGAATCAAGAGGTTTGATCCTTTCTATGAAAGTTCTCCTATGTCCAGTTTATGATTGGGATCTAGAAAATGGAGCTCATGTGCTATTACATTGTCCAAGGGCCTGAAAAGTTTGGTGTTTATTAGTAAAATGGTGGGAGGTCATTTTGATAATTCCAGATTCAGTAAAAGATCTTTTACCCTCCCGGTCTTCTCTGTAGGGATCAAAATATAAAAGGAATTGGATAAGTCTATTTCAGATCTCCTGTTGGCAGTTATGGTTGGCAAGAAATGCCTCTATTTTCAAGCAAGAATTTTCATCTCCAGAAGATATCTTTCAACAAATATTGCGCCAATCTTATTCTTGGGAATGGTCTACATTTCAGGCCTCTGGTAAAATTTTCTCATTCTCTAGTTAGAAAGTTTCCCCAAAGGCTTGCATTACATGGAAGTCAGACAAGTAACTATATCTAGTTCTTGAATCATATTGATGTGAATACGAGCAATTTATTCAGTGATTGCCATTAGTAATTTTTTAGTTCCGCTGCCTTGGGTCTCAAGAATTCTACTTCTCTCTGGTTGCTTTTTTTGGAGCTCAAGTTTCTTTCTAGGAGGGGGGTTTGGGTTGGGTTTGGGGTTCTTTGTAAGCTGTGAGTCTATTGGTGAGTTGTGAGGGTCTCTTTGTCCTGGTTCTATGTTTTGGGTTTATTGCTCAGTTTTTGAGTTTTAGTTCAGGATGTGTGCCTCTTTTATGTGTATGGGGGTACTGGTTTTGGCTTTCCTTGTTAGGAGATTAGGAGGTGTGTGGGTAGCTTTTTGTTAGGTCTGAATGTCTTGATTTTTTCCTCTGTGTGTTTTGAGTTTGGTGTTTGAGTTTTTCTTTTCCCCCTTGCCAAGCTTGGTATTGCTCTTTGGTTAAGGTGTCTTTATTATGTTGCTGCATTTTGGTCCCCTCAAGTTGTGGGTTCTAATTCCTCGTCAGGAGCAAGTGCTACCTTATGATCATGTTCAAGTTTTTTGGATCTACTCCGGTTGGCTCCATCAGTTTCTTGGCCTTTCCTACAGTCTATGCTTGTTCATTTGGCTCAACATTTATCTTACAAAAGTTCTAGGAAATTGCTATTATTATGCAGAAGTGTTCATTAAGTTTTGAGGCAATGCACACTGGAATCCTAAAGAAGTACTCAGCTCGTCAAGACGACAACTCTATTCCAACAATGAACCAGCTCTCTTCATCAACAGATGTACTGGTTGCCTCGACTGCTATCATAACATCCTCTTGTTGACACTTGTAGAACAATTTGACAAATAAGTTATTTGTTTTCAGTTTCATGTTAGTCCCACGATAATAAGACATTTTCATTGTTTTGTTACATTTATTTTAATTGGATTTAGTTTATTCTTATCAACCATTTTTGGTTATGTGTCTTCGGGTGTCATCAATTATTACTTTATCTATTTACCGCTAAAAAAAGTTCCATTTACTTCTTGCTGAATATAACGAAATCAAAATTTGCGTTTAAATGATAAAGATATATATTGTAAATTTATTGGAGAAAAAACAATTAGTGAATTCAGTTATACAGATGGTGAGCCAAACGGGGCTTAGCAATAGCCATAAGAGCCACGGCCTTGGGCATAGTCATCCCATAAACCTCCGTCGTGTCGACGTCATCCGGTCCCATTCCCTCCGGCGGGGTCCAATGAAAACAGTGAAAGAGCCGAGCCAAAGCCATCAACACCAGCGTTACCCCCAGCGGAGCGCCGGGGCATTTCCTCTTCCCCGCGCTGAACGGAAGGATCTTAAAGTCGGCTCCGTGGCTTATCTCCACTCGGCTCCCGTCAATCATCTCGTGCCTCTCCGGCCGGAACTCGTCCACGTTGTCCCATATCGCCCTGTTCCGCCCCAACCCGTGGGTGTTAATGAACACACGTGTCTTCGCCGGGATGTGGTACCCGTTGATCGTGGTGGCGCGTAGCGATTCGTGCGGGATAAGGAACGGCCCGGCCGGGTGCATCCTGAAGGTTTCCCGTACAACGCATCGTAGGTAATTAAGGTGGGGTAGATCCGATTCATTGACCATTCGGTCGGGTCCCACCACAAGGTCCAGCTCTTCTTGGATTTTCCGTTGCACACGTGGATGCTTGATCACCTCCGCCATTGCCCATTCGTTGGTCACAGCTGATGTATCTGTGGCCGCTGCTATCATATCCTGAAATAAAATATATGCATTAGACTCGAGTATATGTTTAGGATACCGAATTGGACAGTCTATTGGTTAGTTCAAAAAATCTGTTTTATGTCTGTTCAATCATGGTCCGGATTTATTATCTCGTTTACACTAGGCTGTATCTTAAATCAATTCAAATCAAATATAGTAGTCTCCATTTCAAAAAATATATATGCTTTAGTATCAGATTAAGTATTATACTATAGAAGTGGTTAATTACCTGAATTAGAGCCTTGATCTCAACATCATCCAACTGAGGTTTCCCATTTTCACCAGGCAAAGACAAAAGAACATCAACAAAGTCCACCTCTCCACAAAAGTCAACCTTGTTCACACCTTGTGATCTATGTTCTTCAATGATCTTGCTGTGAAAATCATCAACCCTCTTCTCCACTTCTCTCATCTTCTTCTCGCACCCGTACGGATCCACCCATCTCCACATTGGGACATAGTCACCCAAATATATCAACCCTAGAAGCCTAAACAACTCATGAGTGATGTGCATGAACTCCATGGCTTCCTGTGGCCCCGCTGACCCGGCCCCAAAGTATTGCTTCCCTAGCAACATCCTCGTCACATTGTTCATCGAAAACGCGCCCAACACCTCCCTCAGGTTTATGGGCCTCCCCCCTCGGGCCAGGCCCATAACGTCGTGGACTAGGTGTTGGGCCTCCTCGCTCCGGTGGTTGGCGAAGGACTCCAGCCGTTTTGTCGTGAGGAGTTGCTCCATGCAAATTCTCCTCATCCTCTTCCAATGTGGGCCCATCGGGGCCATGGCGACGTCAGTGCAGCCGTAGGCGAGGTGGACGGTGGCGAGAGTGCGGGGGCGGGAGGCGAAGACTTCGTCTTGGCGGAGGAGTATCTCGCGTATCATGTCGGGGTCGTTGGTGGTGATGGCGTCGACGGTACCAAGGCGGAGATAGACGAGAGGCCCATATACATCGCAAAGTGAGGCTAGGTCCCGGTGAGGGAGTTGGCCCAATTGGAGAAGGTTGCCGAAAATGGGCCATCTGGGTGGGCCGGGAGGAAGCCTTGTTTGGGACTTGCGGTTGAGCCAGTGGTGTATGAAGATGACGCCGGCTAGGAGGGATGCAAGCAAAACAGTTGAAGCCAACTCCATATCCCACTCTTAATTGAAGAATTTGTTTTAACGGTGATGTTGTGTTAGACCTCTTAATTATATCGGGCTTCTTCACAACATTTATTGCTTCATCACAATCTTTAAATGCATCGAGTGTATTAAATAAATATAATACTTTTAGTATTGATTAGATTAGGGTTAGAGAGGAAATAGACTAAATGTTTGGTAGGGCATGTGGATCGTGAAGCTCATTTCTTGATCTCCTACTCAAAAGAAATGGCTTTTACATGAGCCACCAAATTCTGGGTGTTGAGAATTTCTTTTCAAAAGGATAGAAATTATATAGCTACATAATAGTGAGCTAATGTGCTTTAACTAACATCGATGTCAATGCATTAAATATCTTAAATAAAAAGATCACTTATCATGGATGTCAATGTTGTAAACTTTTCCCCTTTCTTTTTTCTTTTTCTGACAGGCCATTTTGATTCTATTCCAAGTATTAAAAACCAATTCAAGGAAGAGATGATAGCAGCAGCTCAATCTTGAAGAAAAGAACAATAAAAACTATTTGTTGCCTTGTCGGGATCTGGGCCTCACCGGACCACGCCTCGAGCGTTCTAGGGGGTGGGCCTCACCGGCCCAGGCTGCCCCTTGGACGGTGTTGGTCCTGCCGGAACCGCCCCCGCCAGCGTCCCGACCAGCCTCAATATGAGTATGCCGGATCTGTCCCGGCCAGATCTGCTTTTGGAGGGGTCTCACTGGCAAATGCCACGCTCCAACCTTCTCAGGAAGTGCCGACCCGAAACTGGTCGGTTCGTACCTCGCCAAACCAAGCTAGATCTGCCCATCCTAGATCTGTCTCGATCATATCTGTTAGTGGCTGGGTCTCGCTGGAATTTACCCCGCGCCGACCTCCTCGGGGACCACCGAGTCATGCAACGTCGGTTGGTGTCTCGGCGGCCCATGTCCCGCCCCGTTTAGCTCTATTGTGGTGGGTCGACGTATCGTTTTCTCCTCGGGATCTCGTCATATGTGGATTTGGTCGGGGCCACAATCTGGTGGGCTTCCGTCGTTGTCGTCTCCATAAGAGCTCGGGTCATGCTAGCTACCCATACCGTCAGTCCTATGGGATCCTCACCCGGGAGCCCGACCCGAACCCTGTCCCTTGGAGGCCGGAGGCCAATAGGGGGAGGAAACGCGTTGGATCCAGAAACAAACGGAACCTCTCAGAGCCTCATCCTGCTTGCGGTCCTATTTAGAAGGGCCACGTTCCATGGGGTGACATCCGAAGACTTTCCACGATGCAAGACCACCTCCTTCTGGGGAATTTAGCCCCTTGGCATCGTTTGTTTGCGCTCACTTAGCAAGTATTTGTTTTCTATCATCATGTGTAGAATCTTTATTTTTCGTAGCCATGTATGCCGGATCTTTCATTTCACCCCAAATGAAAGAAGTCGGCTTTCATCCTGCCTTGTTTCGGATTTATCCTTGGAACTTAGTATTGTATCATATGGCATGCTTTAATGAATACACACCCTATTCCAAAATAAAAAAATAAAGGACAGAAAGGAACAACAAAGACAAAACGATTGGGAAAACCAGACTCTCTCTCGTCTCGAGCCATGTGCTCCTCTGAACCACGCTTGCTCGCGTGACTCTTCCTCTCATCCTCTCCTTCCCAAGACAATGTCGTCCCTTCCATGCCTCTTCTCCGCCCCTTTATGCCGGAAGAACTCTCCGACAATGCTCCCTCGGTCGGCGTCCTCAGAATCCCTCACCCCCTTTTCTCGGGGCCTCCCCCATCCTCCACTAGATACTCTTTGAGGAACCCTCGTGCGGGAAGCCCGAGAGCCAGACAGAACCAGGAAAAAGTGGCCCATACCTCCCCATTGCCTACCTCCTCTCCGGCGAGAATACACTCTCCCTCGTTTTTCAAGGCCGGACCTATGGAGAAACATGCAGGGAGTCCTCGGGAGGAACATGCAGAACCTTTCAGGGAGAAACTTGTAGAACCTCGCCGAGAAGAACACGGGGATGCCTCCATGACCCAGCCCACGCGAGCTCTCGAGCGAAGGAGGCGACCACAACTCAAACGAGGCCGGAGAGCTCGACTCCTGCCAAGAAAACGAAGATGACCTTTGACTATCCCCGATGTGGAGGAGCTAATAGCAGGGGAAGGGTCACTCTGATTCCCCCCGAACTGCTACGGGAAACTGCGGTGGGTAGACGAGAGGATTTGATGGCCGACAAGCTCCTTCAACCCCTTGAGGTAAGCATTGAAGAACTTTGCACTTTATTGGCTAGATGTTGGGGATTAGAGGGAGTGGAGTACAAACCGCTTACCAGTGATACCTTAGTCCTTTCATTTCCGTCTCGGGCGAGTCTGGAGAAGTTTAGGGAGGCGGAACCTTGGTACATCCAAGGGCAAGCCATGATTTTTTAGCACCTACCTCCGTGGACCCAACCGAACCTCCTTTGTCTCGACTCTATTAGGTTGGGTGTCCGGGTTTATGACGTCCCATGGGAGGCTAGAATCCCGTCGTTGAGGAACGACCGGATGCCCCGTACCCGTGGTACCCCTATCTCCACCTCTGACTGGATGTTGATATTTTCGTACCCTTACATAGATGTTTGAGTTATAGGGTGGATAGTAGGTCGAGACATGTTATTTTCCGACTGCCGTACGAACATTTACCCCCGTTTTGTCACTATTGTGGTACCTTGGACCACACAATCACGGATTGCACGAGGATTCCACCGAGATTCCGGGTCACTGAACTACCCTATGGGGATTGGTTGAGAGCATCACCTCCAGGACCGAGATACTCGGAGAGAAGCTTTCTCCTACCGAGTAGCAGACCTCCGATCTTGTTAATAGGGACCCCTATAGGGCTCTTCTCTGTTCCTCTTTTTTCAGGTCAATACCAAGGACGGGGGAGTCTGTACGAGGGGGGAATACAATCCACAACTCAGCCTAAGTCAACCGGTCCAGACAACCCACTTATGGCTAGGGCGGCAATACGTAGAGAGGGAGATGGAGGCCCGAGGAAGGCAGCTAGCTGGACAATGGACACTCAACCGGGAGGACCTCCCACGACCCAGAATGTATTCCTGGCCGGTTTCTTGAGGGGCGGGTGATGCGGACGCATCTTAGCATTAAAAATGCCACATTTAGAGGGATTTTACTGTTGATTTTAGCCCATTATTGCCTCACTCTCTTATGTTTTGCTCGTTTCTAGCGTTTTTCATGTTTCACAGGGTATAGCTTGGAAAAGGAGCGAAAACACATAAAAAAAAGGAAGAAAATCGAAAGCATCAGTCAAAGTGGTGGAACAGAGCAGGCATCACGGATCCGTGACCGAACCCGTCACGGGTAGGGTCACGGAGCCGTGACGAGGACACATTATTTTACAAATCGTTTTGCTCCGTCACGGATCCGTGACGGTGGCCGTGACGGAGGCCATCACGGAGCCGTGACGCGCGCGCAGACCTGTTTCCCAAACTCGCTTCAGACTCGAGTTTTACCCCTTTTAAACCTAAAATCAGCCTCCTAATGGATCTATCTTGTAATTTTGAGAGCTAAGAAGAGAGGAGAGCTGAGAGCAAGCTTGAGGAGAGGATTTCCACTTGAAGAACATCATTGTAATCAAATATTGGGTATTGTATTTCTCTACTTTGGTCAATTATGAAGCTTTGTTCATGTTCATCAATGGTGTTTTCTTCTTCCTTGCTCATGAGTAACTAAAACCACATAATCTAGGGTTATGTGGGATTAGAGATTTGCTTTCCAATGTGTTGATTGTATGAATGAGGATTGTGTAGAATTATTTGATTTAGGGTTTGCATTTGATTTAAGCTTAATGCTTTATCTCCCGGGTAGGCCTGATAGAAGGTGGGAATTGCAATCTGACACTCGTGAGAGGTGGGTTGCAATTAGGTCAGAAATCTTATACAAATTGGGTTTAAATCTAGACTAGTGATAGCTAGGTTAACACGATTGCAATAACCATAGGGTTTAAACCGAAAGTTAGAAATGATCAAAGAACGTAATGCTTTGGGTCTCCCTACATCCTGATTCGTGAGAGCTGGGTGGTTAGATTCCATTAGGGTCCGAAACAACGTGAGGAGTTAGGACTAGTTTGAGAGATAACTCGTTGCCCCTAAAATCAGAACAACTTCACAATGTTCATCGTCAGTTAAATGCATTGGAAACAGTCTCTATGAACCCACAGCCTTAGATTACTTTTTCTCTGAATTAAAACTCTTCTAAGATTTGTGATTACTGGTTCACTGTCATTTCGTTTACTATTTACTTTTTATGTTTTAAAACAAAACCATCTTTTAATCGAGATAGCTTGACAAAAACTTTGAGATAGAACGTGCTTGACTCGTGCTCCTTTGGGTTCGATAACTCGGAACTAAAAATCCCGAAATACTACTTGACGACCGGTACGCTTGCCGTGCCCTTTTCTGTGCTAAAAATGCAGGGCGTCAAGTTAATGGCGCCGTTGTTGGGGAGCAATTGAGCCAACCCTTTCTATAAAAGTTGTGTTTCGACTATTTCACTTTTTAATTTTTGCTTTTTAATTTATGCTCACAAGATCTAAATCCACTCTAAGTGATTTGCTTAGTGATACAGATTTACGAGAAGAAGGACAATTGAAGATAAGAGCTTTAAAGAAGAAACTTAGTGAGGGAAGTGCCAAATCAAATACGATGGAAACTGATGGCGCTGATGCCACTAGGCAGAATGCAGGAGGTGGACAGCAGAATAACCAGGTGGTCCAAAGAAATCAACAAGAGGAACTTATAACTGTCGCGGACCCACCAAGATATCTCTGTGACTATGGAACACCTCATACCAATAACCTACATCAGAGCATTCTCTACCCACCAGTGGAAGCTCACACCTTCGAGATTAAAACCTCTACCATCCAATTACTCCTACAAAATACATTTAGCGGGAATCCAAACACGGATCCCGATCCTGCTGCACATTTGACTAAATTTAATGAGATTTGTGCTACTTTCAGGTACAATGGAGTGACAGACGAAGCAATTAAACTGCGGGTCTTCAAGTTTACTCTTAGAGATGAGGCAGCAGACTGGATTGCAAGCCTTCCTAACCACGCAATTACAACATGGGCCGATCTATCACAAAAGTTTCTAGCCAGGTTCTACTCGCCTAGGAAGACTAAGGAGCTCAGAGCCAAGATCCAGAATTTCGCTCAATCAAATGTTGAATCACTAGCAGAAGCTTGGGCGAGATATCAAGGGCTCATGAGGAAGTGTCCTCACCATGGACAAAAGGTGTGGTTGTAGTTGCAGACGTTCTACCAAGGGTTAAACAGATCAAGTCAGGCTGAGCTGAACGCCGCATCTGGTGGTTCGTTCACCAAACACACTCTGCAGGAATGCCATGAGAGTCTAGAGAATATCATGTGCAATGATGCTTGGCATTCTGAAAGAGCACCTGGAGGGTCTACAGTCAATTCAGTCAACTCAGCAGCAGAAATAAATCCAGTCATAGAGCAATTAAAAGAAATGAAGCTGATGATGGCAGGCATGCGGGGACAATCACCACAGCCTAATCCACTGGACTATGAGGAGGCTAACTAGGTGAATCATAATGGCAACCAAGGGAGGAAGTACGACCCTTATTCAAATACTTATAATGAAGGTTGGAATGATCGCCCTGAGCTCAAGTGGGGAGGAGATCAGAATCAAAGAGGTCAAAATCCAACACCTCCCAGATTCAATCAGAGACCTCAAAATCAAGGCACCCAGCTGAGAAATCCTCAACCTCAGCAAAATTCAGGTAACCAACAACCTTCTTCTGACCCAACTTCTTTAATTTTAAAAATGTTGTAGATACAGAAGGAGAAGAATAGGATACAGGATGAGGAGAATAGGAAAATACATAAGCGGTTAGAGGAAAAAGATCAGTAGATAAGGGAGCTGCTTAGGAAACAAGCTGAAGCAGATAACAACTATAAATCAGTAAATACTCAGCTAGGACAGGTTGCCACAACAGCAAACTACAGACCTCCAGGATCCCTACCTAGTGACACCGAGAGGAATCCTAGAGAAAATGCACATGCAATTACTACAAGGAGTGGTAAGGTGGTGGAACCAGAAGAGAAGGAGAATGAGAAAGAGCTACCCTCAGAAATTTCTACAGAACAAATTCAAGATCAAGAGCAAGAAGACTTAATAGAGGTAGTAAGCAGAGAGCACTCCATAGGTAAGAAGGTAAGAGAGCCCGTGGTTGATTCAGAAACCCGGACTCCACATCTTCCTTTCCCCTCTATTGTTAACAAGTCTAAACATGATGATCAGTATGCTAAATTCTTGAACGTGTTTAGGAAGCTTGAGATTAATATTCCTTTTCTTGATGCAATTAAAAACATGCCTATCTATGCAAAATTCTTGAAGGATATTATATCTAACAAAAGGAAATTGCAAGAGCATGAAAGGGTGAATTTAAGTGAGGAGTGTTCTGCTATCTTGCAGAATAAACTGCCTCCTAAATTGAAAGACGCAGGTAGCTTCATTATACCATGTGAAATGGGGTCCCTTTCATTTGCAAAAGCTTTGTGTGATTTAGGGGCTAGTATAAATTTGACGCCTTTAAATATTTTTAAGCAATTAGGATTGAAAGAGGAATTAAAACCAACTTCTATGTCCTTACAGCTAGCTGATAGATCTATTAAGTACCCTAGAGGGATTGTGGAAGATGTGTTGGTAAAAGTTGACAAATTTATTATCCCTGCTGACTTTGTTATCTTGGACATGCAGGAAGATTATGAGATTCCCCTAATCCTAGGAAGACCATTCTTGGCCACAGCCCGAGCTCTTACTGATGTAGAGCAAGGGAAATTGACCATTCGATATGGAAAAGACGAAGTGGTTTTTAATGTTTTCAGATCCCTTAAACATGTTATAATTGATGATACTTGTTATAGGATTGATTTGATTGATTCTGTAGTACAGGAAAATTTTATTCCTGATGATCCTTTACTGGCATGTTTAATTAATGAGGATACAAACACTTGTGATCTTATGCAGGATAAGGAACCAGAGATGGTCAATCTCTTGGAGGCACGCCCTCCAAGAAAGAGGGATAGACCCTACACTCGTCTCACCTTGGAGGCGAGGCAAGGGCCTATGCTAAAACCCTCTGTTGAGCAAGCCCCGGAGCTTGAATTGAAACCCCTCCCAGATAATTTAAAATATATGTTTTTAAATGAAGACAATACTTTACCTGTAATAATTTCTTCAGAATTGTCTTCTCTACATGAGGAAAAGCTGATGAGGGTGCTCGAGGAACATAAAAAGGCCTTTGTATGGACAGTAGCTGACATTAGAGGAATTAGCCCGTCAACATGTATGCACAAGATCTTAATGGAAGATACCTACAAACCAACTGTGCAACCACAAAGGAGGCTCAACCCACTAATTGAAGAGGTAGTAAAAAAAGGAAATTATAAAGCTACTCGATGCAGGTATTATCAATCCCATTTCTGATAGTGCTTGGGTTAGTCATATTCAATGTGTGCCTAAGAAAGGGGGGATGACGGTAGTAACAAACGATAAGAATGAACTAATTCCTACTAGAACTGTTACAGGGTGGAGAGTATGCATAGACTATAGGAAATTAAATGATGCCACCCGAAAAGACCATTTTCCCTTGCCTTTTATTGATCAAATGTTAGAAAAATTAGCTGGTCATGAATATTATTACTCTCTAGATGGATATAGTGGGTATAATCAAATAGCAATAGCTCTCGAGGATCAAGAGAAAACGACTCTAACTTGCCCTTATGGAACATTTGCATATAGGAGAATGCCATTCGATTTGTGTAATGCACCTGCTACATTTCAAAGATGCATGACTGCTATTTTTCATGACATGATTGGTGATTACCTTGAAGTATTTATGGATGATTTCTCTATGTTTGGCTCTTCGTTTGATGATTGTTTAAATAATCTGCATAAAGTGTTGACTAGATGTGAGGAAACAAACCTTGTTCTTAATTGAGAAAAATGTCATCTTATGGTACAACAGAGAATTGTTTTAGGCCATAAAATCTCATCTAAAGGGATTGAGGTAGATAAGGCCAAAGTAGATGTAATAGGTAAATTACCTCCACCTATTAATATAAAAGGAATTAGAAGTTTCTTAGGACATGCAGGGTTCTATAGGAGATTTATAAAGGGATTTTCTGAAATCTCTAAACCATTATGTAATTTGCTAGTAAAAGATGTCCCTTTTAATTTTGATGATGCATGTTTAAAAAGCTTCTTAACCTTAAAAGAAAAATTGGTAAATGCACCTGTAATGGTCAGTCCCGACTGGTCTCTACCCTTTGAATTGATGTGTGATGCTAGTGATATAGCGGTAGGAGCAGTTTTAGGGCAAAGGAAAGATAAGGTTTTTCATACCATATACTATGCTAGTAGAGTTCTCAATGAGGCTCAGTTAAATTATGCTACTACTGAAAAAGAACTATTAGTTGTGGTATTTGCATGTGACAAATTTCACCCATATCTTGTTTTATCCAAGGTTATAGTATACACTGACCATGCAGCTCTTAAGACCCTGTTTAGCAAGAAGGATGCTAAGCCTAGATTGCTAAGGTGGACTTTACTACTCCAAGAATTTGATTTGGAAATACGGGATAAGAAAGGAGTAGAGAATGTGATAGCAGACCACCTGTCTAGGATTGAGAATCCATATGAAGAGCTGAGTAAGCCAATAAACGAGGAGTTTCCAGATGAGCACCTATTCCAGCAAAGCACATCGAAGCCCCGTGGTTTGCAAGTTTTGCAAACTACTTGGCAAGTGGTGCTCTAATTCCCGACATGAAACCCTACCAGAAGAATAAATTCTTACATGATGTGAAAAATTATTTTTGGGATGACCCTTTTCTGTTTAAAATTTGTGCAGATCAAATGGTGAGAAGGTGTGTCCCCGAAGAGGAGCAAGAAGCTATTTCGCATCAATGCCACGGGGGTGACGTAGGAGGTCATTTTGGACCACAGAGGACATCTCAAAAGGTACTTCAATCAGGTTTTTATTGGCCTAACTTATTTCATCATGCTATTCGGTTTGTTGAGCAATGTGACAAGTGCCAAAGAACAGGAAATATATCAAAGAAGCATGAGATGCCTCTGAATGTTACCATAGAGGTAGAGTTGTTCGATGTGTGGAACATCGATTTCATGCGTCCATTCCCTAGATCTAACGGTATGGAATATGTACTAGTTTCAGTAGATTATGTGTCTAAATGGGTAGAGGCGATAGTCTTACCCACTAATGATGCCAAGCCGGTGGTTGCTTTCCTTAAGAAGCACATTTTTTCCCGGTTTGGCACACCCAGGGCAATAGTAAGCGATGGTGGGAAACACTTTTGCAATAAAATATTTTGGAAACTTCTAAATCAATATGGAGTCACCCATCGCTTAGCTACACCCTACCATCCCCAAACTAGCGGGCAGGTGGAAGTTACCAATAGGGAATTAAAAAGTATTTTAGAAAAGACTGTTGATATGTCTAGGAAAAATTGGGCACAAAAGTTAGATGATGCACTTTGGGCATATAGAACCGCATATAAAACCCCTATTGGAATGTCGCCGTATAAGATGATATATGGGAAGTCATGTCACTTACCGTTAGAGTTACAACATAAAGCATATTGGGCGCTTAAGTTTTTAAATTTTGATGCTAATCTTTGTGCTGAAAAGAGGTTGATACAGATTAATGAGCTGGACGAGTTTAGGTCCCTTTCTTTTTTCAGCACTGAGTTATACAATGAGCGCACCAAGATCGCCCATGATAAGAAAATTGTGCAAAGAGAGTTTAGGGAGGGAGATAGGGTCCTTCTCTATAACTCTCGGTTGAAGATATTCTCCGGAAAGCTCGTTTCGAAGTGGAGCGGGCCCTATAAAGTTACTCGAGTGTTATCAAAAGGGGCGGTAGAAATTTGTGATGGGACACGGCCCCCATTTTTAGTCAATGGACATCGAATTAAGCATTATTATGGGGGACCGTTGGGACCAGAGGAGTGCCTATACCTGGAGGAGCCAAACTATGAGGATGAAGAGGCGGCCTAAAGCCGCCTTTGAGTCGAGCTAACGACGTTAAACAAAAGCGCTTCTCGAGAGGCAACCCGAGGTTATTTTGTGTTTATTTTCTTTGTTTTTCGTGAATTAATAGATGCATTTGTGTGCAGGATTAGCAGAGGAAGAAAAGGAGGATACGAGCAATCAAAACAGGATGCTATAGAGGGACGGATCCGTGAGGACCACCGTCACGGAGGACATCACGGCTCCTTGACGAAGCAGAGCGAAAATAATAAAAAATAGCTACATCACGGCTCCGTGAGGGTAGCCGTCACGTATACTGTCACGGGTCCGTGACTCATGCGAAGAAGAAAAAATGGGGAACAGATTAGGTCGCGCGGCCCAGTACGAAGCCCAGGTTCTAGGCCCTGTCCGAAGCCCACCCCAGCCCGCCCGGCCCAGCCCGTCCGACCCACCTTCTTCCTCCAAACCCTATCTTCTTCTTCTTCTTCACTTCCTATGCTTCTTTCACGCCTCCACCCTCTCACTTCTTCTTCTTCAAGCCCTCATCTTCCATTACCTTCAATCTCCACACCTTACACCCTTTCCACCTTCAAACTCCACACATCCACCTACAAACAACCCGCTCCTTGTCCGTCTTCATCCTCTCCCTCGAAACCTCCCTACCCTCCTAACCACAAGCTTCGGACGGAGCTCTCTACTCGACGCCGGCAGAGATTGGTCCCTGTGAATCGACTCGCCGGCAGAGATTGGTCTCTGGGAATTGACACGGCTCCGACCTGCAGACCGTAGCGGACACGCATCACGGATCCGGCCTGTGCTCCGTCGCGGGCCTTCTCACGGTTCCGACCAGCTCGCCGTCACAGACCGACTCACGGATCCGTGATCACCTCCGTGGCTGAAAAGTGAAGTTTCCATTTTGAAAAATATATATATATTTGATTGTTATCTTTGATCTTTTCTGGTTTGTTCTATTACAGATGGTGCCTACTAAAAAGAGAAAGGAAGAGGCATCGAGATCGCAGCCTCAACCGTTACAAATTCTTCATCCGGGCACAAGCTCTACTTCGAACAAGGCAGACCAGCAACCTCAGATTCCTCCGGACTTGGACATAGGTACTCCCAATAACTCGTGCCTCATTTTTGCTCATGAATCGGAGAATAAGCTCCTTGAACAAAACCTGAGACGAGGAACAATGCAAAATCGTTTCTTGGATACCAAGTTCGTCACACGAACTTTGGGTCTTGCTGATGAGTTCAAGGCACGCCTGAATGCCTTCGGATGGCCGAGGCTATGGGGTTGGGAACCCCGACATTTTGAGAAACTCACAATTGAGTTTGTCACATCATTTGGTCGGCCAATCTTTGAGTGACAAAGATGTGAGGTTTAGATTGTGTGGGCGAGTATTTAAACTCACAAGATCTGAGTTTCGAGAAGCCTGCGGGTTCACTCTTATTGAGGGAGGTTATCCCGATTATTGCTTAATCGAGGATGCTTGGGCAGAGATAAGTGAGCCCAACACACCTCTGACCTCGAGCCCCCTAGCTAAGAATCTCAAGTCCGTTGTGCTTAAGTACATGCATAGGGTGTTCAGTTACACTCTTTTTACACGGAGTGATAACTTACACATCGTGAACCATAGGGAGGTTCGGCTTCTTCACTGTTTCGAAAAGGGAATTCAAGCCCCCTTCGAGAACCTCCTTATGGAACACCTGGAACAACATGCTACGAGGGCTATTAGCCCAATATCTTGGGGTTTGGGACAACCCGCAGGAAGCCCACACGATGTTTAAATCCATCCATGTCGGTCAGTCATTTTTTAAGGGTACTGACATGCGCACAGCAGGCCTCGAGCCCAGAGGGGACGAGGGTGAAGGAGATCCTAGGTATGCGGCCCTATCGGCCCAGATCACTGCTCTCCAAGAGGAGATGCGCGCGGGTTTCCGGAGACAGGAGACCCGCCATGATGAGTATATTACCCAATTTCAGGGTATATCTACTCGGTTCGACGGGGTCGAGACCCGATTTGGTGGGATGGATACTCAGTTTGACAGGGTTCACACCCGATTCGACACGGTGGGCTCTAGTCTTGGGCCCTTGTCCACCTTGCCTATGACTGTTGACTAGATCCAGACCCGCATGAGGTCTGACTGGTGGGTGTTAGTCTTAGTGCCCGTAGTTCAATCCTAAATGTCCAAATGTATATATCATCGTTAGCAATAAAATTAAAGCGGCTTTATATTACTTATGTGTTGGAGTAATATATCGATGTGTGCTCTGATCTATGCCCACCATGCGAATAGAACCATAGATCGAGATAGATCACACTCGATGGGTCCCTAGTCAACAAAGCTTCACTAGAAGCGACTAGTATGAAAGATGGCTCTTTATGGCTTACGTTCTGTTAGTCATTGGAATGGGATTCCGGAGTCTGATCATAGATATCATGTGGGACATGATATTGGACGACCCGCCCTGAATATGTGCCATAGATTAAGTCATGAACATATTCAGTGTTGTAGCTTGTCATGTATCCTTAGACCAAGGAGTCTTTGTGATCGCTATGTAGTCAACAACTGAGTTTGACCTGAGCCTAACGTTGTCCGTAACAGGGCTTCCATAACGGCCAGGATTGGCTTGGGGACGGGCTACATGAGTGACACGAAAGACGGCTAAGGGATTTATCCCTCATACTAAGGTATGGGAAAGATATCGGTTCTCGGCCACTTGATCGAGAGTGACTGGAAGAATAGCATGGCCATGCACATGATACTGGGTATCATATCTTCAGTCATCTCACATATCAAGGAACGGTGATTGAGAATAATAAGGATGACGGCTCTATGCCTTATCTCAATCAGGATATCGGAGATAAAAGGATAATGACAGGGACGACGGAAAGGTTAGAATCGACAGGGTCGATTCGTTATGTAGTGTCAGGCAATACTAAAGTCTCGTTAGTTGCCACTTAAATAGGATCAAGTAAAATGGGATTTTACGTTGATCTATTGACATGCATAAACCTAAGGGTCACACCGGAGGATGAAACTCATTGACACATTTATGGAGAATGGCCAAAAGGGAGTTGTCTCGGGACATGACCAAAACTGGGTTTTGGGTCATGTGCCCGTAAGTGAATAGGACTTTACGGATCGAGACAAGGCTTGGAGTCTTGGGATTGATCGCGTCGGATAATGTTGGACATTTCCGGTATGGAAGGCATGGAGGCGATGAGCGAATCACGGGACCTCGTTGGAAATGGTCACGGGCCATGTTCCAAGAGGCCCATGAAAGGCCCATGCAACCAAGGCCCATGGAACTAATTAATCAAGTCTTGATTAATTAGTACTAAGTAAGCAAGACAAGGATTAAGGTGTTGGTGATTCACCACCTAACCCAATCTTGTCTTGCCATACTTTGTCCTATTTACACCTTACTTGACACCATACTTGTCCCATGCCTTTAGTTGGACAAGTATGGGTTTTGTTATGTTTAAGTCATCTTTTTTCAACATAACAAACACTAGACAAGAATAGGAAACACATTTTCTCTCCCTCTTCCATGGCCATTTCGGGTTTGGCTAGTTTCCACCTCCATGTTTGTGTTCTTGAGTCCTCAAAGAGAAGAACTACGTGGCTTTGATTCCCAAGTGGATACGTAGGCGTCTTGGAGACTCAAGCCAATCATTCGTTAACCGGTGTTCTTGTTTTGGTAAGAACTAGTGCTGAATTTTTCTCTTGTTAATCCATTCTTTGTTAGTTGTTTCATGGTTTTAATTGTCTCTTGGTTTTCATTGATTTTCCGCTGCGAGTTGGTTCATCTCCAACCCTACCTCGAGACCCAACAGTGGTATCAGAGCCGTGCTACCTTCGGGATTCACAAGACGGGGTTCAAAGTTTCGGTTTTGCTTGAAAGTTTCGTTTTTGGCATGTTGTTTTGCTAAATTGTTTGATAACATGTTTTAAATTCTTGTTCATGGATTTAATGCATGTAAAATGAATTTTTGAAAATTATTTCAAATCTGGAAATTTTGAAAAAAAAAATTTGATTTTTCGGGTCTCGGGAGCGGGACTCTCGGGGAGCCGAAACCGGGACCGAACGGGGCTCCGTTGGACGGAGCTAGGCCAAGCATGACCATTGGATGGTTGATATGCCAAGGCTAAACCGTTTTGTTAGTTATGACGAGTTTGGAACCGTCATGACGAACTCGAAGATCAAATGTTCAAAAGTTTCATTTTTGAACGGTTTCGATAAACCGAGCATCAAAAATTTTCGAAACTTGGCTATTAATTAAAACCGGAAAATCACATGATGTTTGATAACATGCTTGTTTGATAACACGATGTGTGATGTGATGTTGGCATGGTGTACATAATAGCCCCGAGCTCGATTTAATTATTTATCGCTTTTCACGGCCTGCGAGCCGTTAGAGTTAACGTGTAATTATTCTTTCAAGGTGTGGTCGTCGAACCACTTGTTTGTAATATTTATTTATTCCCGACCTGCGAGTCGTGTATTAAATTGTAATATTTTACTCAAGACGAAGAAAGGGCGAAAAGGTCATTTGGTGGCTTTTCGGGTGTTGGCATCGGCTTGGAGTCGGTGGAGCTCAAGAAGCTAGTGGGAGTTAGTTTAGGGGGCTATTATGTGCATATTTATCGCTTTATGCTTGGTTTAGTTTATGCATGATTAATTCTGTGTTTTAGAATTGCATGCTTAACTTTATTTACCGAGCATATCACCTCACATGCAAAGATAAAATTGGAATTTTAATCCTTGTGTGTGAGCCCTTAGAATCGTCATTACATTGGATGTAGTTGACGGGTTCGAAGGAAGAATTACATTGGAGGTAATTTGAGGCATCATTGCATTTGGAATGTAGTTGATGTGCTCATCGCATCTAGGATGTGTCAAAGTTTTAAACACAACCGGACAAGTAAAAACGGGTCATGTCCGATACCTCCCAATTATCAACACCTTACTACCTCCCCGTCCTATGGGTGTCGTGCGCATTAGCGGAGCATCCATGGGAAAGCGGGGTAGTAGGTTTGGACGACATATGTGGGTGTCGTGCGCATTAGTGGAGCACCTACATAGTGACGGGCCATAGTTGAAAATTGGTGGACCCGACTACGATTCTCATCCTGAGGTTGAGCTAGGGTAACAGATAGGGTAAGCCGTGTACATAAGTGCATACCCTAGCCAAGAGTCACATTGGATGTGATTGGATGGAGTCCTACCTACATAGCTCGATTAAGTGGTGAGCATTAGTTCAGCTTAATCGAGTGAATCAAGGATCTTGGTTTCAGATTCTAAAGGTTTAGAATCGATTGTTGGTGTTTAAGCTTGATCTTCATAAAATTTATTCAGTTTACTGATTGAATTTTATCTGTTGTAGATCAAATGGCAAATTCAGCGAACATTAATAGTTTGTCATTAAAAACCATTCTTGACAGGGTCAAGCTAAATGGGACAAACTATTTGGACTGGTACAGAATTTTGAGGATAGTCCTCAAGTCTGAACGCAAAGAATATGTCCTTGACAAGGCTGTCTCTAAGACCATATCAGAGTTACATGAAGTGTCATTAACTGTTGAGAAGAATATCTCAGGGATCTGGGATCCAAGGATATTCTGATGGTCAACAAGTGAATTGGAAGTGGCAAGGGCTGGGCCCATGTGCACTTGGCAGGAAAGATGAGACACATGAGAATGTCTGCTTCTACTGCCAACAGCCTGGTCATTGGAACCGGGATTACAGGAAGTTCACGGCTGATCTGAAGAAGGGCAGTGGGACTGCGCCTTCATCAAATAGCCTGGATGATCTGAAGAAGGGCAGTAGGACTGTGCCTTCATCAGGAAACCTGGATGATCTAAGGAAGGGCGGTGGGACCGTGCCTTCAATCGGTATTAACTCTATAGAGCTACATCTCTCTACTTCCAAAGATTCATGGGTATTAGATACCATGACTGAATCTCACACATGCACTAATATATGGTGGCTGAAAGTAGGAGAGATTTGGAAAGCACGAAATGGACCTCAGAGTTGTGGCAACTGCTGTAGGATCCATGAGTCTTGCTTTGCCAAGAGGCCTTGTCTTAGTATTGTATAATGTATATTGCATACCTACTTTTAGTAGGAATATTATATCGGTATCCGTGTTTAACAAGGAAGGATATAATGTTAATTTTGGAAATGGAGTTTTCAATGTTCTATGCAATGATATGTTTTATACCAGTACTGACATGGTTGGAGGATTGTACATATTAGATATGGGTAACAATGCCTCAAGTTCTATATATTCCGTTAATACCAAGAGGTCTAAATCCAACGATTTAAACCTAACTCTGTTATGGCACTGTCATTTGGGTCGCATAAACAAGAAGCGCCTATCAGCACTTCAGAAGTGTGGGCTTTCAGGTTCATTCGAATTCCATTCGATCGATAGGTGCAAGGTTTGTTTGATGGGCAAAATGACTAAAGTGCCCTTTATCGATCGCGATGAAAGGGCGGGTGAATTATTGGGGCTGATACACTCGAATGTGTGTAGACCAATAAGTTCACTTGCCAGGAGGGGTTTTAGCTACTTTATCACATTTACTGATGATTACAGTAAATATGGTTATGTCTATTCGGTGAGACATAAGTCTGAAGCTTTTGATAAATTCAAAGAGTTTAAGACTATAGTAGAAAACCAGCTCGACAAAGGTATTAAGGCACTTCGATTGGATCGAGGTGGAAAATACTTGACCACAGAGTTATTAGATCATCTAAAAGAGAATGGGATCCTTTTGAAATGGACTCCTCCTAGGTCACTGTAGTTGAAAGGTGTAGCCAAACGGAGAAATCGGACATTGTTAGACAATGGTCTGTTCCATGATTAGTTGGACTGATCTCCCAATCTCTTTTAGGGGTTTTGCTCTAGAGACGACCGCATTCATAGTGAATCGGGCTTCGACGAATGGTGTGGAATGGACACCATTTTAAAAATGGTACGGGATGATGCCCGCTTTGTCCTTCCTAAAGATTTGTGGTTGCGAGGCTTATGTGAAACATTTGGTTTCGACTAAGCTCGAACCAAGATCTGAGATATGCACCTTCGTGTGGTATCCCAAAGCAACAAGGGGATACTATTTCTACAATCCCAGTGAGAACATGGTGTTCGTCGCTTGGGGTGGGGTCTTTATGGAAAAGAAGTTTTGTTTCCAAAGACGTCATTGGGAGGACTGTGCATCTCGAAGAAATTCAGGATGGTACAGATCTGTCTAAACCAATTGGCAACCCAGTAGAAAGGAGCCAGAGATTGTCGTAGAGTAAGAACCAATTCCTGTTACAATTCCGGAAGGTCCAAGGCGATTTGAAAGGATCAATCTTCCACCTCCAAGATATGGTATCCGGAGGTGACAATGAAGTCATGGTGGATCACGATGATCCAGCCACCTTTCAGGAAGTCGTGGATGGGCCCAACTCCGAGTTATGGCTGGGAGCCATGAGGGAGGAAATGCAATCCATGTCGGACAACCGAGTCTGGGAACCGGTTGATCCCATCAATGGTGTGAGGACCATAGGATGCAAATGGATCTTCAAGGTGAAGATGGACATGGACGGCAACCCTCTGACCTACAAAGCTCAACTGGTGGCGAAAGGTTATAGGCAGATCCAATGGATTGACTATGAGGAAACCTTCTCCTTAGTGGCTATGGTCAAAATCGATCCAAATTCTTCTTGACATAACTGCGTATCATAATTACGAGATATGGCAAGTGGATGTCAAAACCGCTTTCCTAAATGGAAATTTGACTGAGTACGTTTGTATGTCTCGACCCAAAGGTTTTGACGATCCGAAGAATAAAGGAAAGATTTATAAGTTGTTGAAATCCATTTATGGATTGAAACGAACTTCTTGGAGTTGGATCCTTCGTTTTGATGAAGCTGTAATTGGATTTGGCTTAATCAAGAACGAGGATGAATCTTGCGTTTATAAGAAGGCTAGTGGGAGCAATATTACCTTTCTGGTTCTCATTGAAAACGACATCCCAACCTTGCACGAGACTAAAGCTTGGTTGAGGAAGTGTTTTTCAATAAAGGACTTAGGCGATGCTTCTCATATCTTAAGGATTAAGATATGTAGAGATCGCACCAAGAGGGTCTTGGATTTAAGTCAGGGAACCTATGTGAACAAGGCATTGAGTAGGTTCTTAATGCTCGATTCAAAGAAAGGACTCTTACCCACTAGTCATGGCATTCATCTCAGCAAGACTCAGTGTCCTAAGACACCTGATGAGCTGAAAAGGATGATGAGAATCCTATGCGCCTGGGGGCAGGATCGATCATATATGCCATGACATGTATGAGACCAGACGTCTCGTAAGCCTTATGTTGTACCAGTAGACATCATTCTAACCCGGGGGAAAGATGATGCTGAACTAGTCGTCGAAGGATGAGTAGACGCTAGTTTTCCAAGACAAATCCAGATGACTTTAGAAGTCAATCAGGATATGTGTTTACGCTGAATGGAAGAGCTTTAGCTGGGAAAGCGTAAAGCAAGATACCATTGCCGAATCTACGACAGAGGCCAAGTACATGGATGCTACAGAGGCAGCTAAGGAGGCTATGTGGATTTGGAAATTCATGGCAGGACTGGGTGTAATTAAAAACCCATCCAGTCCGGTGAATCCATTTTGCGACAACACAAGGGCCATTGCGCAAGCTAAAAGCCTAGATCGCATAACAAATCCAAACATGTACTGCGGCGTATCCACCTCATCAGATAAATACTGAACTGAGGTGAAGTGAAGATAACCGATATTGCAACAGATGATAACATAGCCAACCCTTTGACTAAGGCAGTGTCACTGCCTGAACATGTTAGACATGTAAAGTCGATGGGGACATATTGGAGTTTAGATTGGAACTAGGGCAAGTGGGAGATTGTTAGTCTTAGTGCCCGTAGTTCAATCCTAAATGTCCAAATGTATATATCATCGTTAGCAATAAAATTAAAGCGGCTTTATATTACTTATGTGTTGGAGTAATATATCGATGTGTGCTCTGATCTATGCCCACCATGCGAATAGAACCATAGATCGAGATAGATCACACTCGATGGGTCCCTAGTCAACAAAGCTTCACTAGAAGCGACTAGTATGAAAGATGGCTCTTTATGGCTTACGTTCTGTTAGTCATTGGAATGGGATTCCGGAGTCTGATCATAGATATCATGTGGGACATGATATTGGACGACCCGCCCTGAATATGTGCCATAGATTAAGTCATGAACATATTCAGTGTTGTAGCTTGTCATGTATCCTTAGACCAAGGAGTCTTTGTGATCGCTATGTAGTCAACAACTGAGTTTGACCTGAGCCTAACGTTGTCCGTAACAGGGCTTCCATAACGGCCAGGATTGGCTTGGGGACGGGCTACATGAGTGACACGAAAGACGGCTAAGGGATTTATCCCTCATACTAAGGTATGGGAAAGATATCGGTTCTCGGCCACTTGATCGAGAGTGACTGGAAGAATAGCATGGCCATGCACATGATACTGGGTATCATATCTTCAGTCATCTCACATATCAAGGAACGGTGATTGAGAATAATAAGGATGACGGCTCTATGCCTTATCTCAATCAGGATATCGGAGATAAAAGGATAATGACAGGGACGACGGAAAGGTTAGAATCGACAGGGTCGATTCGTTATGTAGTGTCAGGCAATACTAAAGTCTCGTTAGTTGCCACTTAAATAGGATCAAGTAAAATGGGATTTTACGTTGATCTATTGACATGCATAAACCTAAGGGTCACACCGGAGGATGAAACTCATTGACACATTTATGGAGAATGGCCAAAAGGGAGTTGTCTCGGGACATGACCAAAACTGGGTTTTGGGTCATGTGCCCGTAAGTGAATAGGACTTTACGGATCGAGACAAGGCTTGGAGTCTTGGGATTGATCGCGTCGGATAATGTTGGACATTTCCGGTATGGAAGGCATGGAGGCGATGAGCGAATCACGGGACCTCGTTGGAAATGGTCACGGGCCATGTTCCAAGAGGCCCATGAAAGGCCCATGCAACCAAGGCCCATGGAACTAATTAATCAAGTCTTGATTAATTAGTACTAAGTAAGCAAGACAAGGATTAAGGTGTTGGTGATTCACCACCTAACCCAATCTTGTCTTGCCATACTTTGTCCTATTTACACCTTACTTGACACCATACTTGTCCCATGCCTTTAGTTGGACAAGTATGGGTTTTGTTATGTTTAAGTCATCTTTTTTCAACATAACAAACACTAGACAAGAATAGGAAACACATTTTCTCTCCCTCTTCCATGGCCATTTCGGGTTTGGCTAGTTTCCACCTCCATGTTTGTGTTCTTGAGTCCTCAAAGAGAAGAACTACGTGGCTTTGATTCCCAAGTGGATACGTAGGCGTCTTGGAGACTCAAGCCAATCATTCGTTAACCGGTGTTCTTGTTTTGGTAAGAACTAGTGCTGAATTTTTCTCTTGTTAATCCATTCTTTGTTAGTTGTTTCATGGTTTTAATTGTCTCTTGGTTTTCATTGATTTTCCGCTGCGAGTTGGTTCATCTCCAACCCTACCTCGAGACCCAACAGTGGGGTAGTGGCCGGTCCGAGCAGTCTGGCCATCCCTTTGACCTCCCTCCTGGCCACCCGCAGTGAGCGGGTGCATTTGCATCTTGTATATATGTGTTTTACGCTTTCCCATCTTTTATTTTTATGCTTGCTGTGTGGTTTATGATCATTATCTGATTTCAGCATCGCTAGGGCTTGACAGATTTAGGAAAGTGTAATTTGTGTTTTTATTTCCCATGCATTTTATGTTTTTGTTTGAGTCTGTGTCAGCATTAGCTCTGCCGATCAGTGGCTTCTGGAGCGGTGCTTGGGTGATTCTGTGGCCACCCCTTTCGTCGAGCTAACGACGTTAAACAAAGGCGCTGGTTGGGAGGCAACCCAACACATGGCATGGGGAGCGAGATGAGTTTAGCGGAGCAGATTATGGCGCCGAACCTCCTGGAGGTTCTCTCGGGCGAAGAGCTCTCCATCCATACATGCACGAGGATCTCCATAGTCAGTGCAGTTCACGTAGCGGTTCTTCGAGGGGCAGTATCTCTACCCTTCCTATTTTACATTGTTATCGCTATTTACTTCCTTTATGCTATTTGGTGGGCCATGATTTCCCGAATTTCCGTGTTGATAGACAATGCATATAGGGTTGTGTGAATTGTATACCTGCTGACTATGAGTGTGGGTGCTTCATTGTTATCTTCTATCGTGTGCATGCGTATATATGTGTTTAGATTGTACATATGTGTTTAGAGTCGCACTAGGGACAATGCTTAGTTTTAAAGTGTGGGGTGGGGTATGCCTTGCATTGCATTGCATTGTGTTTTCTTTTGTGTGCTCATGCATCATTTCGTGTTACAAATTTTTGAAAAATCCAAAAAAATTGAAAAATCAAAAAAATATTTTCTGGTGATATGCAAGTCTAGTGTTTATGTTCCTAAGGATTCGATGATTGAATTGTCGCTATTGCTTATTTCTTGCGTAAATCAAGGTTGTATATGGGCATGTGTGAATCAAATATGTAGGGAAAGCACATGCATTAGGATTAACTCTTCCACTTGTTTTTGAGTGTTTGCTATAACCCGTGTTGTTTGCCTTTGATTCTCATGCATGATAATTTGAGTCTAGAACTACATGTACGACCCAATCGAGGCGAAATAAGAATAAGGAACATGGTTGTTTAGGAAAATGATTTTAGGCCATCTACGGATCGTTTGAAAAAAAAACTGTCTACCCTTGCATGATTGAATCTTTTAGTCACCCATTTGAGCCTAAGCCTTTCGTTTCTTAACCCGACATTACAATCCTATGTGCCTTTTGTTTCATTTATATATCCTCATTATTATTTGAACCCACATCTCTAGGCTTAGTTGATTCATTGAGAGTGGTTGTTTTTGGGATAATGAGTGAGCAAAAGAGAAAAAAAGTAATGAAAGGATAATATGTCATTGGTTTGTATTGATAATAATTTTTTCATCGCCTTACCCCAAAGAAAAAGAAAAGAAAAGAAAAAGGGATATAAAAAAAAGAGAGAAAAATAAATCCCTTGAAAAAAAATAAGTGTGGGGTAAGGCTTGATAGTGGTTCAAAAAAATGGTAGTAGATAGTGCAAGAGTTGAGTGGTAAACATGGTTTGGGATGTGTGACATACTTTGTGGGTGTGAGAATGAAGCAGCTTTGTCTTGAGGTATTTATGTGAGCTTCTTTTGATTATCCTTCCCTACCCTTTGCCTAGCCTTACATTACAAGCCAAATTAAAGACCTTTCTGATTCTTGAATAACCATGATTCCTTACAATTAGTGGAGATGGGTCTAGCATGATAGCGTATGAATCTCTAAACTCCATGCATGGGGAAATAAGGAAACACATAGTTATGGTGAATGAGTGAATGCAAGTTAAAAAGGAAAGAGTTAACTCTTTAATGTAAGTAGCGTCCTGCTTTACTGTATTCATTAATTCATATGCTTCTTTGATGAGTTTAATATTTTTTAGCATGTGGCGACTCTAAGAAAAACCATGTGAACCTCTATGCACGGCTTTGAATATCACCTACTTTTCGTGCCTTTTTCATGCATCATATAGAGTGGGTAGGAATGCATTAGAGTTAGGATTCATGCATTGCACGTGCATCTTTATATTTAATGTCTTGAATAAAGGAGTACCAGACTCCTCCTATCGAGGTGAACCTCGGGGTTTAACCGGTTCTATCTTAGTGATGATGTCTTCTGGTATTGATTTTCTCGGGGCGAGAAAAAGTCTAAGTGTGGGGTGTTGATGCGGACGCATCTTAGCATTAAAAATGCCACATTTAGAGGGATTTTACTGTTGATTTTAGCCCATTACTGCCTCACTCTCTTATGTTTTGCTCGTTTATAGCGTTTTTCATGTTTCACAGGATATAGCTTGGAAAAGGAGCGAAAACACATAAAAAAGGGAAGAAAATCGAAAGCATCAGTCAAGGTGGTGGAACAGAGCAGGCATCACGGATCCGTGACCGAACCTGTCACGGGTAGGGCCACGGAGCCGTGAAGAGGACACATTATTTTACAAATCGTTCTGCTCCGTCACGGATCCGTGACGGTGGCCGTGACGGAGGCCATCACGGAGCCGTGACGCGCGCGCATACCTGTTTCCCAAACTCGCTTCAGACTCGAGTTTTACCCCTTTTAAACCTAAAATCAGCCTCCCAATGGATCTATCTTGTAACTTTTAGAACTAAGAAGAGAGGAGAGTTGAGAGCAAGCTTGAGGAGAGGATTCCACTTGAAGAACATCATTGTAATCAAATATTGGGTATCGTATTTCTCTACTTTGGTCAATTATGAAGCTTTGTTCATGTTCATCAATGGTGTTTTCTTCTTCCTTGCTCATGAGTAACTAAAACCCCATAATCTAGGGTTATGTGGGATTAGAGATTTGCTTTCCAATGTGTTGATTGTATGAATGAGGATTGTGTAGAATGATTTGATTTAGGGTTTGCATTTGATTTAAGCTTAATGCTCTATCTCCCGGGTAGGCCTAATAGAAGGTGGGAATTGCAATCTGACACTCGTGAGAGGTGGGTTGCAATTAGGTCAGAAATCTTATACAAATTGGGTTTAAATCTAGACTAGTGATAGCTAGGTTAACACGATTGCAATAACCATAGGGTTCAAACCGAAAGTTAGAAATTATCAAAGAACGTAATGTTTTGGGTCTCCCTACATCCTGATTCGTGAGAGCTGGGTGGTTAGATTCCATTAGGGTCCGAAACAACGTGAGGAGTTAGGACTAGTTTGAGAGATAACTCGTTGCCCCTAAAATCAGAACAACTTCACAATGTTCATCGTCAGTTAAATGCATTGGAAACAGTCTCTATGAACCCACAGCCTTAGATTACTTTTTCTCTGAATTAAAACTCTTCTAAGATTTGTGATTACTGGTTCACTGTCATTTCGTTTACTATTTACTTTTTATGTTTTAAAACAAAACCATCTTTTAATCGAGATAGCTTGACAAAAACTTTGAGATAGAACGTGCTTGACTCGTGCTCCTTTGGGTTCGATAACTCGGAACTAAAAATCCTGAAATACTACTTGACGACCGGTACGCTTGCCGTGTCCTTTTCTGTGCTAAAAACGCAGGGCGTCAGCGGGCATGACGCACAAGGGGGACGTCACCATCAGAGTCGTATGATCCCCCAGTCCGGAGATTCGAGGACCGCAGGGAGCGCATGGATAGGGGGAATGCAGAGGAGGGGAATGTTGGGTGGGGCTTCACGAACCCAGACGACTTAGAAGGTGCATCCCTTACTCAGACCGGCCAGTCCAGACCCACCTCGCAGGAAAACTATTCAGGAGCTAGAAGATTAGATGCGGGTACAGGATGCGTTTGCTGAGGAGATGTATCCAGTGACGAGGGCTGTCAAAAAGCCCCGTCGGGGGCTATGATTATCCCAGAGGGGTGTGGGGGGCTAGATGGTCTAGCCTTCCAACGAGGCTGGGACCCCGGTAAGTTTGGGCTCGTGTCTCTCAAAGACCCTCATGGCGGGGGTACGAGCCAGGCCTACCACCCCTGGGGGTATTTAGCTTCCTGGTCTCTGTTATTTGAGCTTATCGAGATCTTCATCTACCATTTACAGACTCCATGTAGAGCGTTCTGTTACTCCAAGAGAGACGGGCTCCTCTCTCGACCTCGGGAGGACACCCTGTCCACTTTCCTGGAAATTCTGGGCTGCGTCCCTGGTTGTTTGTTTGGGTTGTGCCCCTGTTTGTTTCTTAAAGACTTTTATTTGGTTGTTTTCTTTGATATAGAGTAATCAAAGATGACCTTGTTTTTTCAGAAGAAAAAAAAAGACAACGATTGTTAAAAAAAATCGACAAAATCACTATGCATTCCAACCTTACTGAGCCAGTACCAATATCATCCCTTCTAGTTGTACCTTTATTATCACTTCCACATATTAACTCCCATCTTTTTTTACAAAAATATAATAAAAAACAAAGGCGTGGAAGATAAAACTGGTGGCCTACTCGGATAGCGATTATGCAGGAGATAATGAAAAATGAAAAAGGACATCAGGGTACGTGTTGTTTCTTACTCAGTACGTTCAGGGGTTGTAGCTTGGTCTTCAAAGAAACAATCAGTTGTCACTCTATCAACTACCGAGGCTGACTACATAGCTTCTCCTCTACATCTCAATGTATATTGATGCGGAGAATCCTTTTAAAGATTAGTCGTGTATAGAGTAAGACCGTATATATTCTGGATGATAGTCCAACTATTAAATTATAGGGAAAAAACAGTTACGCGCGGAAGAAGCAATCACATTGATGTTAAATTTCATTTTATTTGTGATCAAACCATGGAAGAGGTGGTCAAGACACTGCAGTTCAAAGGATCAATTAGAAAACGATATGGCTGCCGCGGAAACTCAAGCGATACACTTGTTAGCGTTTCCTTAATGATTTACTTGTAAAGTGTTACAAATGCTGTTAGACGGGTTAGTCCATAAACGATAATAAATAGATAAAATGAATCCAATATTATTGATGAACAGTAGAATCACATAAGTAACAATAATGTAAAAGCAATAATGTAAACACGATACGTAAGCGATACAGTAACCTCAATCGATACTCGAAGAGGGTACTGGTATGTCGAGGCCTGCGAACCAGTTTCCTTAAGACTTTTTATTACCCCGTCTGAGCAAGTCTCCCAAGATACAACGACAACTTAAACAAACTCGAAACTGTGTATGAGAAGTAACACCGAGTAGAAAGAAATCAGTTGCTCTGTTCTTGGAGAAGGAGAGAAATTGTGTAGGTAAATTTCGTATCTAATTCGTCTCTACTACGTGTCTAATTTTTCCACTCCGAATAATGAACTAGAACAGAGCTTATATAGGAAAAGAGGAGAGAGTTTTTGGAAACGAGTTTTTGGAAACACAATTTTCGGAAATATCAAATATTGGTTAGCGGATCCGCAATGTTATCTTTTGATCTTACAAAATCAATAGCGATAACTACAGTTGAGATCAGTTGTTTAATCAGATTTGTGCCCTATTGATTGTTGCTTGATTGTCACAATGCACACAAACCTTGAGCACAGACTTTAGCCAATCTGGATTATCCTCAAAGAAGTTTCGTAGCCACTTGGTTTTATCCAAGTCCACAAACTCAGATTCCATTACGGATTTGGTTATGATCGTTTGTCTTGAGGATATCCATGATTCTACTACTTCTAGAGTAAGGACATATCCACTCATGCTTTTTGAATCCTTAATATCATATATTCAACTAGCATCAGAGTATTCTTCAAGAACAATAGGTTCTCTCTTATAGTGCAATCCATAGACACACGAGTGTATCATACGTATCCAATTACTCTTATGATAGTTTTCCAGTGGTCTTTTCCTGTATTACTCGTGAGTCTGCTCAATATACTTACCATAACTGCATGTCAGGTCTAGTACAACTCATGAGATACATAGTCAATTCTTTCACCTTTATTTTAGACAAGTGTTCACTAATGTCTGTAGATGTTCTGGCATTACAAGTATCATTCTTACTGAACTTACTCAGTATCTTGTCTATGTAGTGTGATTGGGTTAACATGACACCATTAGATGAGCGTTTGATTTGGATGCCCAAAATCATATACGCGAGTACCATTTCTTTTATGACAAACTTAGAGTTTAAGAAGGTTTTGGTACCCTTTACCATCTTATCACTACCCCCCATGATTAGAATGTTATCCACGTACAGACATAGGATCACATATCCCTCATTTGTGGTCTTGACATCTATCATTTGTCACACTTGTTTATCTAGTAGTTATTGGCTAAAATGACATCATCAAGCCTTTTGGTCCATTGCTTGAGTGATATCTTTAGTCCAATAAGCTACAATTCACTATTTTTAAGACCGATTGTCATCTTATTTAATAATGGGGCCAATAACTTAGCAAGACACCCCCACATTTTCAAGTAATTATTGGAAGGTTTTCTCCCTTTTCTATAATTCGTGTAGAGTCTTGTCTAATTTCTTAAGGGGTACCTTATTCAAAGGTAGTTAGCTAACAAAATAGATTCCCCTCCCCCAACATGTCAAGTGACAACCCAGATTTGATTTGATCAAAGGTTCGTCATGTGAATAATTATTTTGACACAAATTCCGCATTTATAGTCCGTTGGAATTTTAGGATGTGTTCCGAGATTGCTTACTCATACCAGCGCTACGTGGTAAACATGTCCAATTTTTTTTCACGTCATACATATAACGACACAATGAGATAATTATAAGAAGCGTCCCCCTTATTTTATTCATTTCTTGGACTTAACGTGTTTGGAAACATATTCATTTCCCACAAATATCCATCTTTAGTCAAAACTAATTTATCACCCTCATAAATCATCCTTAAGCCTTGTACGCTTCAAGTCGTTTCGAGGTTCTTCCTATATTTGGAAGTCATATTGAAATTTGAGCAATTCCATATAGTGAATCTCAATTTCAAATAATTTCACGTTGTTTCACTAAGAAACTATTTCAATTAACAATTTTTAACATTTGGACGTATTCCAATATGTTTAAATTGATTTGTCATATTTCAATTGTTAAGAATTGAAACTATTCAAATTGGTCATTTGTTCTTTACATGGAGAAAAATTAACTTGATCTTGAAACCTTAAATTTAATCGTTCTAACGTGTTTCACATTGAAACATAAATCGATTAATAGGTCAAAGTTCAAATCCATCTTCTCAATGTTATCGACACATTCAATTGAACTTGTACCAAGGAAGCCGAATCGATTAACTAATTTTAATCGTTCGCACATGTTTGATCAAGAAGTTTGAAAAATGAAACTATTCAATTTCTCTTTCCTTGAAATCAATTGAAAATTTGTCTTTTCTTAATAAGAATATGATCAAATTCAATATTTAGATCCACATCGATCTTTTATATGGTTCAGACTAATTAAACTGTTTAACTCAAACTTCGATTGAACTTAAACATCGATTGAGTCGTCTTTACGTGTTTCAAAGAAACAAGATCGATTAAATCTATTTTTATCAACTATATAAGATATTGAATTTGCTTGCTTCACATAGAATTTGAACAAATGGTTCACCACTTAAACCTGAGGTTCATAAATGGATAGAACGACATAATTTGTTCATCACGTTCTAAAGTGAAAGCAAATAGTTCGTATGTGTTCCTTAAAGAACATAATCAATATTGAACTTAAATTCCAACACATAATTTTTAGATCCAACTTACTTGTTGTGACGTTTTTCACAAAAACCAGAATCAGTTAATTAACTTTCCAAATCTCGGATGTTTTAAACTAATTGAAACCATTAGATTTGTCGATTTCATCGAATATCTTTCAATCGTTGAAAGCACGTTCTATTTTAATCTATTCGTATGTGTTCTACTTTTAGAATCGAATCAGATTTTTTTTACGGATTTCACGAATCCATTTGTTTGATTGTCTTTATGTGTTTCCAAGAAACAAGATCGATCACAAATACCGTTCTTCTAAGGAAATGTTTTCAATTCCCTTTAGGAGACTAGGAAACCGTTTAGGAAATAAATCCAATTTGTTTCCTTCTTGAATTTAGAGAAATCCGTTTAGGAATTATATTCCAGGTTCGTTTCTCTTGGTTTGAATTCCGTATGAATTCGAGATGTTTTCAAGAATTCATAATTAATCTTGAATCAAGCCGTTTCCTTTTCCAAAATAGAAACAGTTTAGGAAATAATTTCCAATTTGTTTCCCTTTTTGAAAATTTTGGAAAACCGTTTAGGAACTTAATTCCAAGTTTATTTCCCTCGTTTGTTTCACAAAGAAACTATATAATTTGTCAAAAGTTTTCAATCGTTGGAAATTTTAATCTGTTCGAACGTGTTCTAGTTAGAACCGAATCAGATGAAAAGTTAATCTATTAATACGTGTTCTAACTAGAACTGAATCAGATGACACCCAAATTGGTGTAACAAGATCATCTTTACGTGTTTCTAAGAAACAAGATCGATCACAAGAATTATTCTGGCATACAGAATAACGAGAAGAAGAGTCCTTTTTTTCAATCTGTCCAGTTGGGTCGGTTCGACCCGCCAGAGAGCCTGACCCAAGACCAGACCCGTGCCCAATACCCATGACCCGCGGTTTGGTCCATGCGGCCCGCTCTGCCGCTGGATCCGGCCCGTGCCTGCGAGCTACCCTGACCCGATTCAATTTCCTGACCCGGCCAGCTCCCCGCCCCTGGCGCAACCTATAATAGAGGAGACCTGCGTACTCCTTGTTTTGGGCTGTTTTTTTTTCCTTCTATTCCTTGTGTTTGGCAATTGAATTTCATTTTCTCTAGCGCCTGCCAAAAAAAAAGAAATAAAAAGAGGAATTACAGCCCCAAAACACAAAAATATATGAAACTCTTGAAGTGGAAACATTTAGTTTATTTTATTTTTTGCTTTTCATTTCTTTTGAGCTTGTTCTCTCCAGCCCACAAAATGTCCTAGATCCTTTTGGGGTGTTTTCAATTCACGCCGCAGCTCAGCAACAACACTTTGTGATTCTTGGACTTCTAGGCGTTTGCTTCAGCAACAACAATTGAACCTCACATGTACTTGATGCAAAGCTCAAAACGGAAATTAATGGAAAATAGATCAAATCAAAGTTTGATTTCTACAACCAACCAATAGAGATTAACTGTCAAATTGAAAAAAGCATAAACATTAGATTGCAAAATGAACTAGAGGATTTCGAAAATCAGATTAGATGAAACTGATTTCTAATTCCTTTTTTTGATTTCAGGATTTCCAGAACCTGCAAAGGAAATCAATTAGATGTAAAATAATACCCTATTAGACTTTGTTACCAGACTTAGATTGTAAACTTAGTTTGAATCAAACTCCGATAACCTGTTCTTCGTCTATGGAACTCGCAAAACATAAAAAGTCTTAAGATTGTTAGAAGGGTTAGTCCATAAACGATAATAAACATATAGAATGAATCCAATATTATTGATGAACAACATAATAACATATGTAACAATAATGTAAAAGCAATAATGTAAACATGATACGTAATCGATACAATAACCTCATTCGATACTCGAAGAGGGTATTGGTATGTCGAGGCCTGCGAACCAGTTTCCTTAAGACTTTTTATTGCCTCGTCTGAGCAAGTCTCCCAAGATCCAACGAAAACGTAAATGAACTCGAAACCGTGTATGAGAAGTAACACCGAGTAGAAATAAATCAGTTGCTCTGTTCTTGGAGAAGGAGAGAAGTTGTGTAGGTAAATTTCGTATCTAATTCGTCTCTACTACGTGTCTAATTTTTCCACTACGAATAATGAACTAGAACAGAGCTTATATAGGAAAAGGGGAGAGAGTTTTTGGAAACGAGTTTTTGAAAACACAATTTTCTGAAATATCAAATATTGGAAATATATTTTTCCGATAATTAATTATTAATTTCGAAATATTATAATATTAGGAAATTAAATAAATTTTGGAAATATTAAAAAATTCGAAATAATAAAATATTAGGAAATAATATAAATTTCAGAAATAATAGATTATGAAATTTCCTTATTGCATATCAATTTCCAAAACTGAAAAAGATATCAATTTCAGATTTCTTTATTTTGCATATTCTGAAAATTGGAAGTTAATTGTTGAGATTTTAATACTGGCTGAAGCAAAACGTAGCTGGCGCTACGAGCCAAAATCCGCTGCAGCATTCGCGTCCCGCACACAGCCTTTCTTCCAAGCAATTCAAACATGCTAGGAAGGCAACGCTATATAAACCCAATGAAAGTTTGGCCATCTTTCGATGTGGGACAACACAAGAATGGTGTATTTTTTTTTTTGATCATCAATTTTTTCAATTAAAAAGACCAGACTTTCCAACAAGGAAACCAAGGTCAGGAGACTGAATACTCAGCTCTCCCAAAGACCAAAGAGAAGAACAATACAAAGATAGAAAGAGAAGGGTCTAACAAACGCCTATACCCATAAAAACACCTCAGAAAACAGAGAAAGAAACAAACAACACAGAGAAAGGTCTCAAGCCTTAAAACCAAACAGAAAAGGCTCAAGGACCAAAAGGCCAGGGCAGGCCCAAACGAAGCCAGGCCCGAACCCACAACAAGAAAAAAGAAAGAAACGAAAAAACCCTAACCCCCAAATCGACGCCGCCCCTCATCGAATCTTGAACAACTAGCAGCCTCCACCAGCATCCTTACCCCTTCCACTTCACAACTCCAGAAGTGCCAAAGGCAAAACCACCACAACCGGTGGCCCCGACCACACAGAGTCGGGAAAGAGGGGGAGTGAGGAGGGAAGAGAGTGAAGAATACCGACAGAGCTGCACTCCGAAGTCGAGGAAGCACCGCAGCCGAGTCAATCTCTACACCAACGCAACCCCGAGGCCAGCACCACCGGGGAGAGAAATAGAGCGAGGAAATCGATCTCGTCGTCGGACAGACGAGAACCGGATCCAAACCCCACGGACAACGGTGACTCCCGACAAGCCCTCTCCCGTCCCCAAACGAAACCAAGACCACTCTGCACTGCTCGGCTCCCAAACCTGAAGCCCGTCTGAGCCAACTCACACGACGATCCTGCCGGAGAGTTCGCCTCTAGCCTCTCAGATCTCCACCGGTCAAGAAAGGAGAGGGGAAAGAGGCGAAACAGAGAAGAAGGTTTTGTAGGGGAAGAGAGGCGACCAGATCTGGGATCAACCCTAGATCTGAAAAGTTGGAGGTCGAAACGAAGAGGATGGAGGAGGCCCGAATCAGGAGAAGGTAGAAGGGAGGAGGGGCAAAGAGGAGACAACAAGGCGAAGGTTACCGGTGGCTCACAAGGCCGAGGCCAAGTGAGCCACCGGCGGCGGCGGCAAGACGGGGAAGAAGGCTAGGTTTAGAGGAGAAGAGGTTTCTAGAGAGAGGTGGGACACTCTCTCTCTAGAACGGTATTTTCTTTTTTTCAAAAGCATCCACTCCACAGATTTTAATGGTGTATTTTCCATTTGCAATTTTCTCAACAACTAAGTTCAACGGGTGATCTTTGAGCTTTAATTTCTCATTGACCTCTTGTCCGTTTAGACCTCATAATATCTCATTGGAAAGGTCTCACTTCCTAGAACACGAAACTAATCTTTCCATAATTCTAGAGTGAGTCGATCCTATATATAATTGAGCGTCAAGTTGACCATTTCCATTTGTCTAAACTCACTTTTGTCCAACAAATGCAACTGCCTCTCTAACTGCCTCTATGATTACCTTTCGTAGCGTCTCCTTAACTACTTCGACGACGCTTAGTCAATGCATGTGACCACTAGGGTGACTGATGAGCCTAAATTTGTCATATCTAATTTGACCATTTCACCCCATGTTTTGATCTTGTTTGTGCCTCGTTTTTATATTTTTAGCTTTATTTAATAAATGCGCTAAACCTCATTCTGTTTGAGGCACTTGTACAAAAATTGGTACTTGTAGGGAAGCATAAAGTATCGACTACGAATGAGGTTTAAAGCATATATTAAATAAAGCTAAAAATTTAAAAACGAGGCACAAACGAGACTATAATGTTGAGCCGTCTAAATTATATATGATTTTATTTACACAGATGCTTTTTATGGAAGCTTAATAAGGTTATATTTCGCCTAAAATAAATAACTAAACATATATCATACATGATAATAACCCATAACTCTAGAAGGCTATTCTCTTTCGAAATTGAGACATATTCCTACTCCTGGCCCTAGCCGCCTGCGAAGCTATGGAGGTCCCGTCTACTGCTCTCGTCGTTGCCTTGCCGCCTGCCAAGACAACACTTGTCGCCGATGCTCCGTCTGAGCCCCGTGTCCCTGCGATATCTCAGTTGGTGCAGTCTAATCCCTCGCAGACCGTACTCGGTGCTGGGGATAAGACCCGCCGAAGGAGGAAACCGAAGCCACTCTTGGCTTCTTCCTCTCTACTACCCCCTTCTCCCGGTCCGGCGATGCTACAGACCCCCTCGTCTGATTTGGTTTCCTTCTCCATGGGAGTCTGTCGCCTGCAGTGAAGCCGAGAAGGGGAAGACCTATGCGACGTGTCCCCGTTGCTTCCTCTCCACGCAATCCACGACCATCCTCTTCTGTGTCGCACCCTACTCTCTTTCTGCCTCCATATGACCCTAGTCCGCCGCCCTCTCAACCTCACCAGGGTCTCGCCTTGGTTCCGACCTCTCCTGGCGATGGGGTCCCTAGGGTTGAGATGCCTCGGGTCGAGGAATCTAGGGTTACAAGAACCTACCACCACCGTCCTCTCTTCGCGCCGCCGTGGAGGGTCCCACCATTGCTTCTTCCCCAAGCAATCCACGACCGCCTCTACCAAACCTTGCCCTAGCTCTGCCTCCAAAAAACCCTAGTCTGTCGGACTCCTCAGCCGTTCATAGTGCCCATCCCTTAGGGTCGTAGTCTCGACTCTCCTTTAGGACCCAGTACGTCGCCTCCACCCTTAATAAAGGACCCGACAAAAGGAAAAGCTCAAATGGAGGATCTCCCGAGGACGGCTATGGAAGCCCTATGGCTGGGACAGTGTCTTCCAAACCAGGATCGGATTCCCTTAATCCCTACATACCTGACAATCTCGGCGGGGATGTGTTGTGGCCAGTCGAACTTGAGCCTGGATGAGCTTCCATCGCCCTGGCTGTAGTAGAGCCAGACCTCCATACTTCCCTAGCAACCCTCAAGGACGGGTTGTCGTCTTTCTCGATCAAGGACGAAGAGGAGGTCGAGGTCATTGTCCCGTTCTCTCCGGCCATATCCTCGACCATTTCTAGGCAACAATGGGGCATGGTGGGCAAGCTCTGGTCGCCAGCACCACCTCGGAAGGAGGCTTTCCTTCGGATCATCACTACCACATGGGGCTAGGCAACGAAGGGTCTTGTCGTCAAGGATTTAGGACCGGATTTCTTCAGGTTCTACTTCCGGTCATCTGAAGCTCGAGCATGGGTTCTGGGTAGTGAGCCATGGTGTTTTGACGGACGGGCCCTGCTGTTAGGTGACTTGGATCCTTCTGCTCGGGAGATGCCGAATTTGGATCGCATACAGTTGTGGGCTCATGCCCGGGGCTTGCCACCTCTGGTCCGTACGAAGGCGACAGGGATGACCATTGTAAGAACCGCTCCCGGTCAACGCTAGTCAAATCGGCAAAAAAAAAACAGGAAAATTTAAAAAATTTGGACACACTTAAATGAACCTAAATTTGACCCCGAGGGTCGTACCGGACTTAAGTTGACCCCGATATCGACCAAAGTGAGTTCCGGGGGACTCAGGGAAACTTTCTGACCAATTTGGGAAATGTTGACTTTTCGCTGGAAAAGTCAACCGAGCGACGTTTTGGTCCGTTCGAGGTCCGTTTTGGATCCAAAAAGCTTATCTGTCGTTGCAGCGATCTTATTTGAGCCGTTTCCTTGTAGCCCGTGAAGTTTCGTAATTTCTTGGAAAAAGTGCCCGTTCCGGGCCCGAAACGGCCGAATTTCGCGAATCTGATTGGAAAATATCTAGAAAATATTTTCAAAAAGGTGACTTGGATCCTTCTGCTAGGGAGATGCCGAATTTGGATCGCATACAGTTGTGGGCTCATGCCCGGGGCTTGCCACCTCTGGTCCGTACGAAGGCGACAGGGATGACCATTGTAAGAACCGCTCCCGGTCAACGCTAGTCAAATCGGCGAAAAAAAAACAGGAAAATTTAAAAAATTTGGACAGACACTTAAATGAACCTAAATTTGACCCCGAGCGTCGTACCGGACTTAAGTTGACCCCGATATCGACCAAAGTGAGTTCCGGGGGACTCAGGGAAACTTTCTGACCAATTTGGGAAATGTTGACTTTTCGCTGGAAAAGTCAACCGAGCGACGTTTTGGTCCGTTCGAGGTCCGTTTTGGATCCAAAAAGCTTATCTGTCGTCGCAGCGGTCTTATTTGAGCCGTTTTCTTGTAGCCCGTGAAGTTTCGTAATTTCTTGGAAAAAGTGCCCGTTCGGGGCCCGAAACGGCCGAATTTCGCGAATCTGATTGGAAAATATCTAGAAAATATTTTCAAAAAGGTGTGGGACCCACTTGTCACATGTAACCAATGTGGTGGTGTTAGGTTTATTGGACAAGACAAGAGAAGACTACATAGTGTTAGTTTGGTAATTAAGTATTAGATTTGATTTTTAAAACAAAACAAAAAGGGGAAGACTTGGATGGTTCGACCATATTGCAAAAAAGAGAGTTTTTGGAGAGCGGAAGTGAGTTAGAAGAAGAGAGAAAAAGGGGGAAAAAAGAGAAGGAGAGTTGGGATTTGTGACTATTCACGAGCATCAAACCATTGGATCGTCTCAATGATAGAAGATTCAAACTCACATCGACATTCTCTACGGTGAGCACCTAACCGATTCTCGTTTTACTAAGTTTAAAAGTTAGGGTTTGGTTTGAAATTGGTTGAATATGGATGAGTTGAGGTGTAGGGTTCTTTGGAGGTGTTTTGGAGCGAAGAGATGAACGTTTTCCGGTGACCGGAGGCTCGGGGGAGCTCCGGCCACCGTATATGGTGGCTGGCCGGTTTTATAGGGTGGCTGGCCGGAGTTAGGACCAGCCACCACCTTGTTGGATCGGCCCCAAACCGGCCCTAGCCACCCACGGCCAAAGGGGGTCGGGTGGGGCCCACATGCTCGGGTGTTCGGGTTTCGTGTTCGGGTGGTTTAGAACGTTCCCCAAGTAATTAATCCACACCCGGATCGAAATTTGGAATTAAATTGTGAAAGTTGTAATTGACGGGTTTAGAAACTTGAAACGCTAATTAAATTACTCGGAAGTCGGAATTGGATTCCATCGAGTGCATAGGAACCCTTGAATTATTCTAAGACCGTAGAAACGAAAACGGGAATTTTCGGAGCCCCGGAAGGGCGTTTTCAAAACCCGGGCAGATTCGCCATGTCGGGCGAAGCGGGCTTTTCCGGGTCCATTATCGACAATGTCGAGTAATTGGGAAGTTTGGGAGTGATCGACATTGTCGGGGTTACCTTTGGGCGTCAAGTTTATAAAAATTCAGTTTATGCCTGCAAGCTTAAAAGTGTTTAAAATTGTGTTCTTATTAGATCGTGCCACCGACAGGGGGAAGGGAAAGCTAGGGAGTGATCGAGATCATGCCGGAGCTTGTTTGTGTGCTTTTGGAGAAAGCATACGAGGTAGGGAAAATTAGCCGAACCTCGGCCCTGACTAGGGAAAGTTAACAGTAGAAATGCATATGACACTTGGGTGTCGTGGGTTAAGTAGGTTTATCGAATATTAGAAAGGCAGGCGACACCGGGTGGTGTCGTATGATACGGGAACGTATCGAACAATAGAAATGCATGTGACACTTAGTAGTGTCGTAGGAGCAGTGAACTTTTGATATTAGATTTACTGGAGGCATTTGGTTATGCCCGGAGGTTGATTGTTTAATTTATGTCTTGGGTGGCCATGAGAGCCCGTACTTTAATGTTCGTGTCTTGGGTGGCCATGAGAGCCCGTATTTTACTGCTGTGTCTTGGGTGGCCATGAGAGCCCGTGTCTTTACTGTTGGTGTCTTGGGTGGCCATGAGAGCCCGTGTCTTTACTGTTGGTGTCTTGGGTGGCTATGAGTGCCCGTGGGGTTGTTGAGCCCGTGTTTTACCGTTGGTATTTGGGTGGCCGTGAGTGCCCGTGGGGTTGTTGAGCCCGAGTCTTTACTGTTGGTGTGTCCTGGGTGGCCATGAGAGCCTGTGGAGTGTTGGACCGGTGTTGTTGCTGTTTGTTGAACTTTGGCTATGATTGTGATTGTGGTTACCTGAGGTTGGGGGCCCGTTTCATGAAACGGGAGTCATGTGATCGCACGCGTCTGCATGTTCAGACGGGGTAGGGGGCCCGCCCGTGAGGAAAGGGGTCCTGGCCGCGCGTGCGTGGTTAGGGGTGACAGGTCGACAGCCTGATCCGACTTTTTGTCTGGAAAAGTGCGACAGGTCGACCGCCTGGCCTGCCAGGGATCGGTAAAGGGCATGGGGGTTACAGAGTAGTTGGAGTGCGATCCTTTGTGATCTTGTTTGATGTGCGATCCTTAGTGATCTTGGGTGTTGCGTGGTTGTCTGTCATGTCTTTGGAGGAAGTCGTCAATCGTTGTGTCGGGTCTACATTACGAGTCCGAGTGTTGAGTCGGTTGAGGAAAGTAACGGTTTGTGTGTCAGTCGGGTTACTCGAGTCTGGGGATAGTAGTCCCCGGTGTTCGGTTGTTGTTGGTGTTACCGGCATTGTCTGCTAAGTATGCCGTAGTCAGTCTGTTATCCGTGGTGGTGAGCGAACGCTCACCCCTAGCTGCTTTTCCTACAGGTATTGGTCGCGGGATGGACTAGGTGAGCTTCCGAAGCTTGAGGAGCTAGGAGCGGGAGTCCGGGTTTACTTTTGAGTCTAGCGACGTATACCTTGTATTTTGTCTGCTTGTTGGGACGTACTTTGAGTTGTAAATTATTATTTTGTTAAACAAATTGATGGTTTTAAAGCGATTTATTCAAAAGGTTTAAAAAGGTTTTATTAAATTAAATGTTCGCGTTCCGGGTTCGGTTTTACTGAATTTTGGGCGTGACAACCATTGGGGATGCAATGGGGATTGCGGTGGAAGTCCCGAGCGACCAATGTGGGATGTGTTGGGGTGGAACGGTTCAGGGCCGCTTCTGGCACCTCATTGAGCGGCCCTCCGGCGCGGTATGGTTCTTCTCTTTAAGGAGTTCCCAGATCCGGTGAAGATCGAGATGAGCTACACCAAGCTCCCGAGCTTCTACTACAATTGTGGGAGGCTTGGCCATATTATCAATGACTTCCATTGGGAGACCCGAGGCACCTCTAGGTATGACTCGTCTCTTTTGGGATACCAGAGGAATAAGCAGGTGAAGCCCTATGCCACAGACTGGAACAAGCCTCCACAACCACCCAACATGCACGGCTTCGGGCATGTTTCCCCGAGAACTATACCTAAGGGCTCCTTATCTCTAGGAAGGAGCCCCCGGGTTTCCTCGAGCACAATACCTAACCATCTGGTGCCTCGGGTTAACACCCGGCTAGTGATCGGCCAACCCTCAGGCATACCAGTCACTGAAGTTCCAGCCCCCATTTCTAGTGGGTCTGTGGGCGCTGGTGTTGTACCGGCCGAGGCACTAAAGCGGTCAATAGTTGGAGCACCTCGGGATGATCAGGAGAGGGCTGGGAAGCAGCCCCGCTAGGAGGAATGTTAGGTCATCGAGCATCTGGGGCTGACCCTATGAGGGGTCCCTAGATGATGCTTTGCCTCCCACCACTACTGTTGAAGTCGTTGGCCAGTTTTCGGAGCAGGAATTCCAGTACCACCTTCTAATCCCCCGTATTTTATCATGGCCTATATGGCATCCCATCATCGTCAATGACGGTTCTAGTAGTACAAGGATTGGTGAACTTTGGTTGTTTTCTGTCCTGTTTAGTGGTCAGGTAGCATGTTCCTTGCGTACATCGATGTAACGATTTCTATGGTTTAATAATATTTGCAACTTTCAATCAAAAAAACCCATAACTCTCTTTATTAAAACATGAATGATAAATGATTATTTGTTAATTTTATTCAAACTAAAAATAATGGCATTTCATTTGCTTCAGGTGAGCAAAATAAATTCTTTGTTGTTATTATTTCATTCTGTCTTGTTTTTCAATTTAAAAATGACCACAACCATGATCAAAGTTATAATAAACTCCAAAAAAAATCATCATTCATCTTTCTCGCGATGTCGAGATCCTCTCCCCGAGAAACCCTACTTACATGAAACCTGCTCAAGCAACCGACATGCCGACTGTCTTGGCCGATTCAGTCCCGTCGCCGCCTGCTTTGGCATAGGCCCCGGTACTTGTGCCACCGCCTCGCCCATCTTTCGGACGTCATGTCCCCCATTAAACCGAGAAGGAGACGCAAGCCCAAGCAACTCTCAGTTGTAACCTCTCATTCTTCTCCCATTCTCAAGCCGACCCCATCACCACCAAGCACGACGATGGTGCTCTTCGCGCCGGGCTGCTCGGAATCCTCGATCAAGCCACGATGGGGCTGGCCAACCAATACCCTAAGGAATATGTCCACCATAAGTAACCCTAAGGTTTCGACCCTACCGCCTCCGCCGCTCTCCGGGGACAGTGGAGATAGGGTTTCGTCTTCCATGGTGACTCCCGACGTCCCAGCCCTAACCTACCCGTATCTGCTACGTTTGTCCTTGTTGTGTCTGCTCCGATCGTCAAAGCCAACGCTCCGACTTCCTCACCCCCACATTATCGTGATCCTCTGCTGGGTAAAGCCAGTTTGGAGAACTCAGGGAGAGAAGCAGTCTGGGCTCTAGGTGACGGGATCGATCTCACTACCCTTGATCGAATCCCTGTCATCCCTGCCGGCCTTAATCTGTCATCAGGGGTGGGCCGTCGATGGCGAGTCTTCAAATCCAGGGAGTTTGGTTCCACCTCTGAACCACCGTCAACACCTCCATTGTTGAAGACTAATCTCCTCGATCTCCAAGATGGGCTGACGACTTGCTCATTGGAGGAGGAGGAGAAAGCAGAAGTTGTGGTGCCCTACGCCTCTTTGAGGCCGACCCTCTTGGCCTGACAATAATTTTCCATGATGGGAAAGCTCTGGGCGGACAAACCACCCTGTAAGGAGGTATTACTTCAAGTGATTACTAAGGCTTGGGGCAAGGCTACCGAGGGACTGGTCATCAAGGATATCAGTCTTGGGGTGTTCGGGTTCTATTTTGAGACGGAAGAGGCCCGTGCATGGGTGCGCGGAAACGAACCATGGTGTTTTGATGGACGACCTCTCCTACTTGTGGACCTGGACCCGATGGAAAAGGAACCCTCGGTCCTTGATCGTCTCCAACTCTAGGTCCATGCCCATGGCCTACCCCCACTGGTGAGAACCAAATCAACGGGCAAGACTATTGGGTCGACTCTAGGGCTGTGCGTGGAGATGTCGTGTGAAAAGTTGGGTACCTGCTGGGGAGGCACTATTCATGTGCGATTCTGGCACTTGGTAGACCGACCCATACGACGATAGATCGTCCTCCGCTTTCAAGAATTTCTCGATCCGATCCGTGTTTCTCTCAATTACACTAAATTGCCAGATTTCTGTTATAACTGTTGCATGATTGGACATGCACTAAAGGACTGCCCCCGGGATGGGACGGGTACCCACGTTTTGACTATTCTATATTGGAGTATAAGAGGGATCGCCAAGGGAAGGCCTATAGGACCGACTAGGATTTTCGGATGCACATAAACATGTGCCCTCGACTACTACACCTAAGGGACCACTATCTCGAGGAAGTGGACCTATGATATCCCCGGATACTGCACCTAACGGTAGGAGTGCTTGGAATGCCACCCAGAGCCACTCAATGGATCCAGGTTGGAAGAACTTGGTGGTCGGCCAGCTCTTTGGTAGCAGGGAGCCGGACATCCTGACCCTGCCTGCGCACATAGATAGGACTAGACTTGGAGCTGGATCTGGGTTTGGTGCGAAAGCAGGGGCTAGAGGAGTAAAGCGGGGTTTTACTGAAGAACCTTGGGAAGATCAAGAAAGGGCGGGAAAACATTCCCGCATGGAGAATGAAATGGATACAATGCTCTAGGGACTGGCCGTGGGAGGAGTGCCTAGGAAGAGCTTTGCCTCCCTGAGAAGTGGATGATAGCAGGTTCGGTCACATACCGTGCATACATCGTTTAAGCAAGACCTTGAGCAGCCGTTGTCAGCTTCGTTTCAGTAATGGTAGTCCGCCTTTATGGCACCCTATTCAATACCGTCATGGATAATGGTATTGTGAATAGAATAATGAAATCTTATGTTATTTCCCTGTTCTTCGTGGTCAGAGAGTCTCTGACGCACTTTTACTTGTTATTGCTAATTTGATTTGATGAAATCTACATTTTTAGGTAAAAAAAAAACTTTATTTTTTGAACGTAAACGGGATCAAGATGCATTCAAGCAAAGATGAGATTACAATATAGGACCGAAGTCTTGTGGTCCAGAATAAGTCTTGGTCCCTCGTAGGGTACCTGGCGCTCTTGGACCCGTAGAACTAGTCTGCTTAGCCTTCACAGACACTATAACAATTGAGATCCCGTTCCACTGTCCCAAAACAAAGGGGAAAGTCGAACTAAAACAACAATCCAACGCATATAAAATCAAACTAATCCAAAGCCCTAGCCAAATCAAACTAAACTGGAAAACATTGAAATGCAATTATGATAAATGTTCTTTGATTGCGACTTTCCCGAGACTTCGCAACACCGGCAGTCCCGGGTCTGTGGGTATAGGCCGTAGTCGGACCCTCCCACCCTGCCGGGTCTTCTCATTCTTCCAAAGGAGGCTGTAATGCCTCTGTATGTGGATCCTGGGTTACATCTTCATCCCTCTGCTCCGAACAGATCTGACAGGGCTCCAATGTGTCGCGGGGCCGCGAAGTTTCTCTCCCCGACTCATCATAGGCCTATGCATCCCCGGACGCCCCTCGGGGTCTCGATGTAGCCTTCCCAGACTCTAGGTGTGGCATACGACGGGCTGGCCAAGCTGGTGCCTGAGGTACCTCGAGAAGGAGACCCTCTGAGCCTTCGTGCATGTTCTCTGGCGTGTCCTCCGGTAAGCCCCCGTCCGAAAGAGTAGGTTTTTGTGGGGCTGCGCACGTCGCGAAGAAATACCAAATTTTGAGATCCTGCGGGAGGGAACTGCCGGGTAGAGTTTCAGATATGAGAGATAGTTGTGGGGGTTATGGTTTGTGGTATTGTTCGGTGTAGAGAGGGAAGAATCTGCCATGATTATGGCGGTGAGGTGCGGAGAGAATGGTTCCGACGACTTGGTTTTTTCAACCCCAAGGAGAAAGCTTTTTTCAAGCACCCGTAAACTTCTTATCTATTTACTCTACAACAATATTAATAAAAAAAACTTAAAAAGAAATCTTCATTAGGAAATAAACCATTTCAAATATTTATACCTCGTATCATAGAATAATTCATTTATCATGTCGAGCCCAAATATATTTAGGATAACATAATTAATTGTTCAAATCTTCATCATCAAGATAAAACCTTTAAACAATCTATAGATACGGAACCATGTTGGAACAAAATACAAGAACAATGAACACAAGAGAAGACAATAAGAAATAAACACTTTTTATTTCTTAGACTCCACAACTTGATACATTTCTATTCTATTCTACTCTATTTATAATGAAATACAAATGAAGCTCTAAAGATCAAAATAAATTTCAGCCATTACACACTCATTAACACACCACTAACACATATATTTTATTGGTTTATGTATGACTTAAGTGTTTAAGAGATTACTCAAACTCTTGATCACATAGAAAAACCCTAAGGGCTATTCTGCGCAGCCTCCTCCTCCTTCCCCCCCTTCTTCTCCACCATTGAATCCTCTACCTTCAATTACTCAAAAGCTCTACACACAACCTCGTTGAGGTTACTCTTCTAACCTTTCTAAGGTTCCACCGCCGTCGTCGCCGCCGCCGCTCCACCGCCAGCCGCCTCCATGGGAATTTCATGCCTCCACCATCGAAGCCCCGACTTCAAGGTTCTTCCACCGCCGCCGCCACTGATTCCCGGACGTCTCGCAGCCACCGTGGCCCTCATGCCACTCTCCGGGATAAGGGCCCCATGCGTCGTGCCATCTATCGCCGGCATGGGTCCGTTTCCCCGACGGATCCGGGATCCGGGAGGAAGGACGATAAGACGGGGTCTGCCTCCACGTCACTCGAAGTCGGGACCCTCTATCTCGAACAAAACGTTGCAGATCGAATCGATGCTCTCGCCTTCTGCACTACTTCGAAAGAGCAGGGTGAATCAAGACGAAGAATTGACGATACCAGACCGCTCCAATGGCACGGGGCCTAGAAGACCTGGCATCACAGTTTTGGTACTCTGCTATTTCGATCGTGTGCTAATTTATTTTCCTGTTTTAGGTCGAATAAGTTATTGGTTATTCGCTGTGTTAGGTCGATTAACCGTTTGGGACTGTGCTAGGTCGAATATGCTTAGGACTTTGGTTTATCATTTCCCTGTAACGTATTTTGAAACGACGGTAGGGAGTTGTCTTGAGTTGTTTCCCACGAGTTCATGTGGGTTAAAATTATGGGTCCATGAGCGCCAGGCTAGCTACGGTCGGCCCGGACAAATATCTGGAACCCGAGGCGGTCACGCCTCCTTCTATATGATTGCCTTTTGGCATTAATGAAATCTCCGGTTACCCGTTTAAAAAAAAAACTCACCACTAACACACAAATAAAGTCCTCATCACCCCACAATTAAGCACACCAATAACCCACTTTTAATGACCCACTAACCCAACAATTAAACTCTTCCACTACCACATTATTTTACCCACATAATAAACTAATTACCTTAATAATATAATACTAATAAATATTATAATAAGATTATGCCTAACAAACCAATGTTAAGTTCCACCAATACAAGAGAAAACCCTAGGGGCTGCTCTGCGCAGCCTCCTCCCCTCTTCCCCCCTTCTCCCTTCTTCTCCACCATTGAAGCTTCTGCTTCACATCGCTCCACTACCCTAAGCGGGTTCACCCATTAATGGGTTCAACAGTACCCTTTCTAGGGTTTTTTCTCTACAGCATCCTTTTCTTCATCCTTTTGGCCGCCGCCCACCGTTGCAGATCACCGCTGCCCACCTTCGCAGGTCACCGCCGCCGCCCCTGCTTCCAAAGCTCTCCACTACCCTTCGGGGTCCAATCTACCGTCGCCGTTCCTTTGATCGGAGTCGGTTTTATTTTTTCTTGTCTTTTTTTTGCAGACGGACTACCTCCGCAGGTCGTCGCCTATCGTTCAATCCGTGCCACAGCCTCTCCCTCGCCTCGCGCTACCGATCATGCATCGCCGGACCGGTCCCGCTCACGAGCCAATAGCCACCGTGGCCCCCCTGACGTTTTCTGGAATACGGGCTCCATGCGTCGTCTTCCATCTGCAGCGGCCTACCGCCACAGGGTCACCCCTCGCCGGCATGAGCCTGCTTCCTAGATGGATCTGGGATCCGGGAGGAGGAACGGGAGTTCGGGACCTATTTCACAGGCACCCAAAATCGGGACCCTCAACCCCGAACAAGCTTTTGCAGCAGGGAGATCTCGGGAATTCTGCACTAAAGACAAATTCTCTAGTAGGTTTCACTGTTTAAGATCGAATAATCAGTTGGCTCAATAAGTTTAGGACTTTGGTTTATTATTTTTTTGTAACGTTGGATCGAGGAACTCCTAAGTTTGGATCAGCGAATCAAAGCGGACTATATGTATGGAATCATGTGTATCCGACGGGCTACGGCCGGTTGGGACAAAAGCTGGTATCCGGGACTGTTAGGTCCCTCCTTGTAAGCACGATTTTATTGTAATACTACTTCTTTCCCGTTTCAAAAAAAAAAAGTTTCACCAATACATTTGCAAAACTATAATCCAAACATACACGTGAATTTGCAAAATCTTATATTGATTGGTCTGTATTGAACTAGACAATCCAAAAATCTGCCTACAGTTAATAAATATGTATCGAAAAGGACATGTTTATAAAAGAAAATGCGATTCTTATGGAGCCCTATTTAACCACACATATTTAACTAGTTTTCTGGTGAATGGTACAAAATTACCAAAACTCCCTACATGGAATAAACCAACCCCTTTCCTCAAATAACTAATGTTGAATAAGATGACATCTGTAATAAATGAATAATAACTAAGTTGAGATTTTTTTTCTACAAATATAAGATTCAAATATTAAGTTTGTTAAAAAAAAGAAATTAAGAGTGATTTAATAGAGAAATACAACGAAGCAAGTAAGTTGAAAACCCAAACCCATGTGTGGAAAGAAAAAAAAGAAAAGAAAGGACGCTCGTGAAAACATTACTTGCTACAACGTAGACTCCAACCATCCGTCACCTTTTTCTCCTAGCAACGAGCCCCACGCGCCGCCGCAGCGCGTAAAGGTCTTAGTTAGTTAGTTAAGACTCCTAAGACAAGGGTACTATCGTATTTCTGCTGTTGGTTCCAAATACAAATATAAATGCGATATAAAGCATCTCGTCCTAGTTCACCGGTTCCAATGTTAATGGAGCAACCACCATGCACCGGCGGAGACGATCCTATCCCGGCCGGTTTCCACCGCAAACCGGGTGGCACGCGACACGCGGTGTACAGGGGCGTGAGGAAGCGGCGGTGGGGCAAATGGGTGTCGGAGATACGCGAGCCGCGCAAGAAGTCGCGCATATGGCTCGGCTCCTTCCCGGTCCCGGAAATGGCGGCCAAGGCGTACGACGTCGCAGCTTACTGCCTCAAAGGACGTAAGGCGCAGCTGAATTTCCCCGACGAGGTGGACCAGCTGCCCAGGCCCTGCACGTGCGCGCCTCGTGACATCCAGGCGGCCGCGGCCACGGCGGCTAATGCGGTGGCGCTGTCCCTGTCGGCCAAGAATAGTGCCAGCTTGTCCGCCGCCGGAGACGACGACTTTTGGGGCGAGATTGAGTTGCCGGAGCTGAATGGTTGCAGCTGGAGTACTAGCGGCTGGACGCTCCCCGCCGCCGGCGAAGTGGCGTGGCCGGCCGAGGGGGATGCTCCTGCTCCGCATTTCACGGCATGTCTTTAATGTCTATGTGTAAGTAATTTGTCTCCAAGTAATAATGCGTGATTATTATATACTTCATGTAGAGTCATTTGTTCATCAGATACTAAAAAATATATGTGCTTTTTATTAAAAATAAAAATACTTGCTTCGTTGTGTATAAAATATAGTATTAATTCAACACGATTTTCTTGTGACATTACCAAATTACTTCTTTTTATATTAACTCTTCACCATTTCATTTTGTTTACAAAACTACCTCGTTTATTATAAAATTCTAAAAATAATAAAATTAAGTTTTCATCAATTTCATACATAAAATTAGTTGACCTGATAATCGATTAACCTGAAGAGTACCTAACATGTTTAGGGTCTATGGATTGTTTTCTTTGATACATTACAAATATATACCTAAAGGATTGGTTTCAAAAATAATACATTCATTCAACAGAGTAATTAAACATATAGTCATTCCTTAATAGAAGGAAAAGCTAGCTTATACATAGGCATTTCAAGTATCATCTTGGTGTAATTAAGTAAGTTTATATGTTATTGTAAACAAAAGAAAATATTTGAAAGATGTGGAACCACTGCATAGGCGGACTTACATGTGATCCGGGGGCACGTGCGCCCCTCAACTTTTCAAAAACACCTCATTTGTTACTGTTTTATTTGGAAAATTTAACTGTGGCCCCCTTCAATTTAAAAAAAAAACTAATATTGACTATATATTTTACTTCAAAACTCCAATTGTGTATCTTCTTAAAATTATTATTTATTTATTTCTTAATCACAAATTATCTAAATAAATATTTAGGATCTTTTGGATTAAGTTTTTATATATTTCTTATTATGTTTCCTAATTGTTTTACCCTTTTACTTTTTTTTATTGAGATATTTTACCTTTTATTGGTTTTAATTTTATACCTCTAATTATAACTAGTTTAGAAAAATTTATTCTTATTTATTACATTGATTAGAATTTGGAGATTACATCGATTTAAGTAATGAGTTTGACTATTTTTAAAATTAATATAATAAAGAGAGATGTTACAATTATTCTTTCCTAATTT